>CM057055.1:20022500-21222500 GCA_029948455.1 Solanum rostratum
GAAACGGATGGAAAAATTGGCTAGCACCACTTCAAGAAAGGGTTCACGGGCTGTGTGACACTACATGGTCCGTCTAAAGTGCCCGTGAACCAACACTTGGACAAATTTTTCACTTGGCGGAGGTTCGGAATGGAAATCCCATACTTAGAAAAATTTTGACGAAATCACCTATACAGAGTATTACACGAGTCGTGTGAAGCTACACGGTCTGTGTACCCAACTGTGTCGCCTTCCTTAGAAAAAAATCTCACGATGAGTTACGAGACTATAATTCTATACCTAGAAAAATTTTATACCTAAAATTATACGGACGACTTCATGAGTCATGGCATACCACACGGTCCATGTGAGGGGCAGTGAGACTACACTTGGTCCCAACATTGTGGGATTTCAAGCCAAGGCATCACACGATCCACCACACGGTCCGTGAAGTGTCACATGGACCGTGACGGGTCCAAGTGTAATGTGCCTTAGCTTTAATCACTACATCGAGGGCCAACTCCAAACTTTGAGGCTAAGGGTCACCTTACTAGAGGCCATACAGGCCATGTGACCTCACACGGACCGTGTAGTCTCCCCTGAGGTGACACTTGGTCCAAATCTTGCTGAAAAAGACATTTTCAAGTTTCATTAAAGTTGTACAATATCCGGGTCATTACACAAGGGGGAGATATTGTAACGACTCGTTATTTAGGAGCCTTGAGTGCAGGAAAGTTGGCCTGAAAAATAACCTGAAGTCTAGTTTATGAGGGCAATTCATGGCCCCTAGGTGCCTTTACGGGCCATAGGATTTATACTTAGCATAATTCTCGACAATAAAAGTATTCTTGATCTATAGAAAATGAGCCCACTTGGTCATTCTAGCGACAGTTACACAAATGGAGTCATGTTGATTTCGAGTACGGGCAAAACTTATCACAAAGTCCATATTCACATCTTCCTACTTCTTAGAAGGAATTTCTATGTCTGGAGCTAGGCTACCAGGCCTTTGATGTTCCACCTTCACTTGTTGATAGTTAGGTCACTCTGCCACAAACTTGGTTGTATCCTTTTTCAAGCCATTCCACTAATACACTTCCTTTAGATCTAGATACATTTTGGTAGATCTATGATGTATGGAATATAGGGAGTTATGGGCTTCTCTCAAAAACACTTCCTTTAAGCCACCAACATTTGGAACACCTAACCGGTCTTGGTAGTGAAGCACACCATATACCTCTGAGGAGAAAACCTCTATCTTCCTCTCTATAACCAACTTCTTCAGCTCAGCCAATACGCGTCTAAGTCCTATTTCGCCTTAACTTCAAGTACGACAAAAAATTCGGCCCTATTTTGCATATGGATATCACCTTCGTTAGAGTGACTGAATTCAATCCCCAAATATGCCAAATGTGCATATCCTTCACAAACTCCTTCTTGGCCTCATACATATGGACCACACTACCCATAGACAGTCTACTACAAGCATCAGCTACAACATATGCCTTACATGTATGATATTGCACACCCACATCATAGTACTTAAAGAGTTCAAGCCATCTTCTTTTCCCCAAGTTTAGATCTCTTTGACTGAACATGTATTGCAAACTCTTGTGGTTAATTTATACATTAACATGAACCCCATAGAGATAATGATGCCAAATCTTCAAAGAAAACACCACAAGTAGTAATCTCAAGATCATAGGTTAGGTAATTCCGTTCATGCCCTTGTATTTGCTCAAAGCATATGCTATGACCTTACCATTTTACATTAGAACACACCCTAAACAAACACAAAAAGCATCACAATGCACCACAAACCCATCCAAACCTTCTAGTAGTGTTAAAATAGGAGTCGATGTAAGACGATCCTTCAAAGTCTAAAATTTACACTCATTCGACCATTGAAACTTGATTTCTATTGGGTCAAATCGATCAAAAGTGCAACAATTGATGAAAATCCCTCAACAAACCTTCGATAATATGCAGCCAAACCGAGAAAACTCCAAATATCCAAAAAAGGCAATGGTCTAGGCCAATTTCTTACCACTTCAGTCATCTTTGGCCAATTTTAATATTATCACCAGACACCATATGACCAAGAAAGGCCACTTCCTTCACAAAAACTGATAGTTATTGAATTTCGCAAACAACTGCTTATCCCATATAGTTTGCAACACAACCCTCAAATGTCCATATGCTCTTCTCACTACAGGAATAAATTAGAATATGATTTATGAAGAACACCATAAAAGCACCAAGATATGGTTTGAACACCCGATTTATCGGGTCTATAAACACCATTGGAGCATTGGTCAACCTAAATAACATAACCACAAATTCAAAGTGACCATACCTTCTTTGAAAAACTTCCTTGGGAATATCACATTCCCTAACTCTCAATTGATAATAACTAGAGCAGAGATCAATTTCGGAAAAATGAGTAGCCCCTTGCAACTGATCAAATAAATTATTTATCTTCACAAGTGGATATGTGTTTTGTAATGACCCTCAATTTAGAAGCCCTAAGTGTAGAAACGTTGGCTTGAAAAATGAGTAGGGATCTGGTTCACGCGACCGTCTATGGCCTATGAAATTTTCTATAGTCGATCGAATGGTTCATGACAGAGATTCCAAACATGAGAAAATTTGAAGTTTTTAGAAAGTTAATCCACAACTTATCAGATGGCTCATAAAATACTATACGGCTCATACAAGGTCTCATAAAAAGGGGTCAGATACAAGGTGAGAATTCGGCTAACTGTTGAAGGACTCTATGAGTCCAACCACAACCGGTAGAAAATAGTACGACCTTCCTGTTTGTTGTAGTTCCTAATTATTTAGCAAAGGCCATATTTAAGGATTCTAGGGTGAGCTCGTCAGATGGAAGGGGTCTATGGCCCGTAAACCATCTACAACCAGTATTTTGGGTTTAGTAGATGAATTCTAGTAGATTCAATTGAAGGGCAGTTTGGTCATTTCTCATAATGTTATTCCTAAACTATGCCATTTGGGGGATGAAAAGGGGGACCTATATTAGTCTTCAAGCCCTAGAAACAACCCTCATTCTTTCATTCATTTAATTCTAAATTTCCTAAGACAAGAGCTCTCAAGAACAAGGCTAGGGTTTGCCAAGTTCCTTTCTCAAGACTTCAACTCTGATTCTCTCCAGTTCTTAGGTATGTAAGTTTATTTATGGGTATCCTTTCACCTATAAAGTTCTGTATTATGGATTTTACCTTTTCTTTAATTTTCTAAGTTTTAATGCATTCTTATGATGAATTTATGGTTCCTATGCTATTATATGATGTTCCTAAAGTTCAATGACTATTTTGTTAAGTGACTGTACATATATTTTGAAGTGTGGTCTTGATTCTTAGATGTTTGTTGATATGATTGAGGTGGAGTGACTTCAATGATCCTTTTAAAAGAAATTTCCTTAGACTTATGTGATTTATGATTATTCCGTGCATCAAATAAGCCCACCTCATTTTTCAATGGAAGTCCTTACGAATTATGACTATGAATAACGCATTTATGAAGATGCTTCAAAGTTAAGTTTTCCCAAAGAATTGTGTAATGTGATCATTGCCCTAAATGATGTCTAAGAGAGACTCTCAAGTTTGAAGTACTCATATTGATTGCTACCTATGATTCTAACTTATGTTCACAAATTTTGTGGGATGACTTAGAACCAAGAGGACTTTAGATTAGGACTCATCTTGTTAGTTGAGGCATGGTACTCTTGAAGAAAAATCTCGATGTCCCTAACTATATGCCACCATAAGAGCCTTGTAGGCTAGGCTAGTGGATCCACGTAGGTCCCAATGTTATGAAAGATGCTAACTTTTGGATATCTAACCTGGCAAGTAGATTTCCCTTTTCACAATGGAAGGAGTGCATTGGCCTTTTCCCAATGGAAGGTGTTCATTGGATTCCATATAGCTCACATGGTCTTACTGTCGGTTACGGTCTATGCCCACAACTTTACATGATTCCATGATATGTCTTGAATTCATGTTTTGAATATGCATTGTCTCATATTAGTTAGAGCCGTAGTCCTTGTGCATATCTAATCTCATTTCATGTCTCATTTACCTTATGTATACTAATTTTATGTTTAATTATAATGTCATTAGAATTTCATCCATGCATTGCATCTCACATACTTTGTATATTCAAATGTACTAACTCATATTTCCCTGCATGATTTAAGTATGTAGGGATAGGTACTCCTCCACTGGCTCGTGTCTAGTATTCGGTGCCTAAGACTAGCTCTACTATTGTGGTGAGCCCTTAGATCGGGATTCCTCCACCCTTTCCTTACAACTTGTATTTAGTTTTATTTGAGACAATGTTTTGTAGCCCTTGAGGCACTTATTTCAGTATTGTATTATCTAGACTTCTTTCGTTTGGACAAGTAATGAATTTTTTATTTCCATTACTTTAATGTTGTTGTTGTTTTCTACATTCTTTAAAAGCCCATAGCCCCTTGCCCCTCATGTCTTCTTCGTATTATCTTTTTGTTTATTGCCTATGAATGCTTGAGATTCTTAGATAGCTTGGGTGAGGTGCCTCCAGAAATCTCATTCGTAGTGTGATGACTAGGTCCCTAGGTAGGATCGTTACAAACTTAGTATCAGATCATGAGAATTTAAAATGTTCTTCGAATGTCCATGCATACCAGTAGCATAGTATCTCATTTAAGATTGTGAAACATGCCACTATCTTGAATGAGAGGCTACAAATATAGTTCAGGAAAGTCTTCCCTTATTTCTTGTCTAATATCATGCCTCAGAGTTGAGTAGATTTTTCGCTAACTAATGATGAGCTTTTGCTTCTTTCTAGATTATGCCACCCCGAAGATCTCCCCACCAACGAGGCACTTTGGACCAACAAGTCCCTCCACTCCAGCAGGGTGAGGGAGTGTCTCATCTGGAGTTCAGAGCTGCTTTCACGGTATTGGCCCGACCATTGGCTAAGTAAGCCAACACGGAGATAACAATGCCTACCCCAACTATTAGAGTTCGTGACTTCATACGGATGAATCTGCTGGGATTTCATGTGTCAAAGGCGGATGAGGACCCTATGGAGTTTATAGAAGAAGCCTACTGGGTCATGGCAGTGATGGTTGGCAATCAGAAGGCAAAGCCGAGTCAGTGGCTTACCTGCTTAAGGGAGTCGCCAAGGTTAGGTAAGAACAACGGGCTGATGAGGAGGTCAAAAAGCGGGTCCATTGGTTGGGAGGAATTCAAGTGTGCCTTCCTAGATCGATTCTTCCCTATTGAGCTTAGGGAGGCGAAGGTAGATTTTCATCAACTTGAAGCAAAGGGGTATGAGTGTGAGGGAATATGCCCTCATGTTCACCCAATTATCCAAGTATGCTCCATTCATGGTCGAAAACCCGAGGGCTCACATGAGCAAATTCATTTTGGGTGTCTCTGAATTGGTCTCCAAAGGATGCAAGATGACGATGTTTGTCAAAGAGATGGATATTTCCCGCCTAATGATGTACGCCGAACAAATTGAAGAGAAGTAGCTCCGAGAAAGGGCAATAGAGTCCAAACAGGCTCATGTGGATGACGGGAACTATTCTCGTCAAAGGAGCAGTAGCTACAAGTCTCAAGGTGGCCCAAGTCAAGGATCCACCAACACTCCTCCTTCCAGGAAGGGCAAAGGGGTTTCCCCAAAGCCCCAAAGTCCTAATTGCCCCAAGTTTGAAGACCCCATAAAGGAGAATGCTTAGCTGGGTCCAATGCTTGTTTCACTTGTGAAAAGCCCGGTCACCATGCCAAAGACTCTAAAAGTGGAGGTGCAAGACCCCAAGGCTAGAGGGGTCAAGCTCATGGTGCCCTAAGGGCCAACTGGTTATATGCCCTTCACAGTCGTCAAGAGGTTGAGAAAACCCTAGATGTGGTCACCGGTATGTTATGAGTTTATGATTAAGATGCATATGCACTTTTAGATCCAGGAGAAAACTTGTTTTTTGTAACCTCATTCTTCGCATATAAGTTTCATGCATGTCCTAAAGTCCTCTATGAGCCTTATTAGGCGAGTAACCTCGTGGGTGAGTCCATCATAGTCTAAAGAGTCTATAGGGGTTGTCCAGTTTCTATTTTGCATAAAGTAATTCCATTTGATTTAGTTGAGCTCTCCATGTTAGATTTCAATGTAATTTTGGGGATGGATTGGTTGCATGCTTCCTATGCCTCCATTTATTGTAGAACCCGTAAGGTTAAATTCCAATTTCCTAACGAGCCAATTTTTGAATGGGAGGGTAGCAATTCTTCGTGTAAGGGTCGATTCATTTCTTTTTTCAAGGTCCGTAAGATGATTTCCAAGGGGTGTATCTACCACTTGGTGAGGTTCAAAGATGTCTCTTCCAAAGTTCCTTCTCTAGAGTTGATTTTGTTCATAAGTGAATTCCCCGATGTCTTCCTAGATGAGTTACCGAGTGTCCCTCCTGAAAGGGAGATAGACTTTGGTATAGATCTTTTACCAGATACTTTACCCATCTCAATCCCCCTCATATAATGGCTCCCACATAATTGGAGGAGTTAAAAGAGCAACTGAGGGATCTGTTGGAGAAGGGTTTCATCCGACCTAGTCAGTCTCCCTAGGGTACTCCGATGTTGTTCGTAATAAAGAATGATGGGTTGCTTCATATGTGAATTGACTATCGATAACTCAATAAGGTCACCATTAAGAATAAGTATCCCCTCACAAGGATAGATGATTTATTTGATAAACTACAAGGGGCCACTCACTTTACCAAGATTGACTTGAGATCTGGTTATCACCAATTGTGGGCGAGAGAAAATGACATCCCTAAGATTGCTTCTCGGACTAGGTATGGTCATTTTGTATTAGTGGTGATGTCCTTTGGCCTTACTAATGCACAGATGATATTTATGGACCTCATGAACAAGGTGTTCAAGTCTTACCTTGATCATGTTTGTGGTAGAGTTCATCGATGGCATTTTGATCTATTCACGAGGTGAGAGAGAGCACATGAAGTGCTTAAGGGTAGTATTGCAGACTGTAAGAGAGCAGAAGCTCTATGGAAAGTTCTAAAAGTGCGAGTTTTGGCTAGATAAGGTTTCCTTTCTCGGTTACGTGGTATCTAGAGAAGGCATCAAGGTTGATCCTAAAAGGACAGAAGCCGTAAGAAACTGGCCAAGGCCGTTGACTCCCACTGATATAAGGAGTTTCTTGGGCCTAACCGGTTACTATAGATGGTTTGTGCAAGACTTCTCCACAATTTCATTCCACTCGCCAAGCTAACTCAAAATAAGGCTAAATTTGTGTGGACGGATGAATGCAAAAGGAGTTTTCAGACCTTGAAGGATTGGTTGACTTTAGCCCCCATATTGACTTTGCTAGAGGGGAATGATGGTTTTATCATGTATTGTGATGCATCTAGGATCAGGTTGGGTTATGTGCTAATGCAGAATGGTAAGGTGATTATCTATGCTTCACTGCAGTTTGAAGTGCATGAGAAGAATTACCCGACTCACGACCTTGAACTCACGACGTTAGTATTTGCCTTAAAGATCTGGCAACACCATTTGTATGGAGTCCATGGGGATGTTGTCACTAACCAAAAAAACCTCCAACATGTGTTCACCCACAAGGATCTCAACTTGAGGCAATAGAGATGGTTAGAGCTACTCAAGGATTAAGATATAAGCTTTAAGTACCACCTCGGAAAAGCAAACATGGTAGTTGACATCCTTGTAGAATTTTGATGGGTAGTGTCTCCCATATAGAAGACTTTGGAAAGAGGCTGTTGGCTAGAGATGTTCATAGGTTGGTAAGGCTAGGAGTAAGATTGAATGAGTCCAGAAATGGTGATGGGATAGGTTTTCATGGGCCAGACTCTTCTTTGATCAATGAGGTTAAGGCCAAGAAAGATCTTGATCCTACTCTGGTTAAGTTGAAAACTTTGGTAAAAGCTGGAAAGGTAGAGGTCTTCTTATAAGGGGGAGATGGTGTGCTCCGGTATTAAGGTAGGTTGTGTGTACCTAGTGATGATGAGTTGAAGAAGAAGAAGTTGATCATGTAAGATGCCCATAATTCTACTTACTCCATTCATCCTTGCACTTCCAAGATGTACAAAGATTAACGAGAAATTTATTGGTGGAATGGGATGAAAAGAACATTGCCCGATTTGTGTCCAAATGCGCCAACTGCCAGTAGGTAAAGGTTGAACACCGAAGGTCGGGTGGATTAGCTCAAGATATTTATATTTCTACTTGGAAGTGGAAAGATATCAACATGGGTTTCATAGTTGGGTTTCCAAGAACCAAAAAGTGTTTTGACTCCATATGGGTGATAGTTGACTACATGACTAAGTTAGGTCATTTCTTACTGGTGAAAACCACATTCCATGCTGAGGACTGTCCCATTTGTATATCTGAGAGTTGGTATGGTTTCATGGGATTCCATTGTCCATCATATCGGACCATGGAGTTCAGTTCTCACTTTTGGAGGTCCTTCCAAAGAGGACCTGGCACTAGGGTAAAGCTGAGCACAACTTTTCATCCTCAGATTGATGGGCAAGCTGAAAGGACTATGCATACCTTAGAAGATTTATTGATAGCCTGCATGTTAGAGTCCAAAGGAAGTTGGGATGAACATTTTCCACTTATTGAGTTTACCCACAATAATAGCTTTCATACAAGTATTGGGATGGAGCTGTTTGAAGCCTTGTACGGTAGACGATGTGAATCGGCCATTAGGTGGTTCAAAGTTGGTGAGGTGGCATTAATAGGACTAGACTTGGTGATGAGTCCTATGGAGAAAATTAAAAGCATAAGGGAGAAATTGCAAGCAGCCCAAAGATGACAAAAGTCCTACTCGGATGTAAGAAAAAGGGAGCTTGAGTTCCAAGTTGGCGATTGGATATATTTAAAGGTATCTTCGATGAAAGGTGTTCGTTGGTTCAGTAAGAAAGGGAAGTTAAGTCCTAGATATTTGGGGCCTTACAAGGTGGTAAAGAGAGTGGGGAGAGTAGTGTACAGATTGGGCCTACCCAATGAATTGCATTTGATTTATCCGGTCTTCCATGTATCGATGTTGAGGAAAGTCATGGGTGACCCAAGTTCCATAGTTCTTTTTCATGATGTGAACATTGAAGAGGATTTGAGTTATAAAGAGGTACAAGTTGAAATCCTAGATCGGCAAGTGATCAAAGAAGCTAAGGAACAAGGAAGTCGCATCTGTCAAGGTACTTTGGAGGAACCAACATGTTTAGGGTGCTACATAGGAAGCAGAAGCGGATATAAAGAAGCATTATACACATCTATTCCACTCCACTCAAGCCTAAGGTACTAAGATATTTTTCCTGAATCCCCAACCTCCATGCATTTTAGGTCCTCATGATGTATACATTTAACTTGATGTTTATAAACTGTTTTGAAGCATGTTTTAAAGTGTAAGACTGAAAATTTTGAGAAATGATGTTTCAATTGCATTTTTGCATATGTACTAGTTTATTAGATGCTAGTTTACTCTTTTAGAGCCTGCCCTTAAGTACATTTGGGAATGAATGTTCCCAAGGGGAAGATATTGTAACGACCCTTAGTTTAGGAGCCTCGAGTGTACAAACGTTTGCCTTAAAAATGACTGGGGAGTAGTTCATGAGACAGTCTACGACCTGTGGAATTTTCTACGACTCGTAGAGCGCTTCATGAGTGGGATTCCAAAAAGAAGGAAATTTGAAGTTTTCAAGAAGTCAATCTATGACTTATCAGACGACTCGTAAAATGTATACGGCTCGTACAAGGTCTTACAAAAAAGGGTCAGATACAAGATGAGAATTTGGCTAAGTGTGGAAGGACTCTACGAGTCTAAGCACGACCCGTAGAATATAGTATGACTTTTCCTATTTGTCGTAATCCCCAATTCAATAAAGGCCATATTTTAGGATTCTCAGGTGAGCCATCAGATGAAAGAGGTCTGCGACCCATAAAACCATGCATGGACGGTACTCGGGGTTTCGTAGATGGATTTTGGCAGTTTTAATTGAAGGGTAGTTTGGTCATTTCCAATAACTTTATTCCTAAACTATATTATTTTGGGGACAAAAAGAGGGACCTATATAGTCTTCAAGCCTTAGAAGCTCCCCTCATTCTTTCATTCCTTTAATTCCAAATTTCCTAAGGCAAGAGCTCTCAAGAACAAGGCGCGTTTCCCAAGTGTCTTCCTCAAGACTTCAACTCCGATTCTTTCTAGTTCTCAAGTATGTGAATTGATTTATGGTTATTCTTTCATTTATAAAGTTCCCTATTATGCATTTTACCTTTTCTTTAAGTTCCTATATTTTAATGCATACTTATGATGATTTTATGGTCCCCATGCTGTTATATGATGTTCCTAAAGTTCAATGACTATGTTTTAAGTGAATGTACATATATTTTTAAGTGCGTTATTGATTCTAAGATGGGGTTTGGTATGATTGAGGTTGCTGATTTCAATGTTCCTTTTTAAAAGAAATTTCCTAAGACTTGTTTGATTTATGATTGTCCACGCATCAAATAAGCCCACCTTATTTTTCATTGAAAGTCCTTACGAATTATGACTATGACAAGGGCATTTATGAAGAAGCTTCAAAGTTAAGGTTTCCCAAAGAATTGTGTAATGTGATCATAGCCCTAAGTGATGTTTAAGAGAGACTCTCAAGTTTGAGATACTCCTATTGATTGTTACTTATGTTTCTAAATTACATTCAAAGATTTCGTGGGATAACGTAGCACCGAGAGGACTTGAGATTGGGACTCATATGGTTAGTTGAGGCATGTCCCCCTTGATGCTAAATCTTGATATCCCTAACCATGTGCCACCGTAAGAGCCGTGTAGGCTAGGCTAGTGGATCCACATAGGTCCTAAAGTTATGAAAGAAACTTATACTTAGTTTCGGATGTCTACCCTGGAAAGTAGATTTCCCCTTTCCCAATGGAAGAAGTGCATTCACTTTTTCCCAATGGAAGGAGTTCGTTGGATTTCATATAGTAGCTCACATTGTCTTACGGTTACGGTCTATTCCCACAAGTTTACATGATTCCATGATATGTCTTGAATTGGTGTTTTAAATGCACATTGTCTCATATTGGTTGGAGCCATACTCCTTGTGCACGTCTAATCCTATTTCATGTCTCATTAATCTTATGTAAAGTTATATGTTATATTTAATTATGATGGCATTACAATTTCATCCATGCATTGCCTCTCACATATTTATTACATTCAAATGTACTAACACATATTTTCCTGCATGATTTAACCATGTAGGGATAAACACTACTACACCGGCTCTTGGCTAGTATTCGGTGACCAAGACTAGCTCTACTGTTATGGTAAGCCCTTATATCAGACTCCTCCACCCTTTCCTTCTAGTTTGTATTTAGTTTTATTTTAGACCATGTTTTGTACCCCTTAATGCACTTATTTCAATATTGTATTGTCTAGACTTCTTTCTATTGATGAAGAATGTCTGTTATCGATCCCATCGATCTATGGTGTAGTTGGTATGCGTATGAAGAAGTAATGAATTTGCTATTTCCACTATTTTAATGTTGCTTCATTATGCGAAAATCCATAGCCCCTTTCCCCTCTTGTCTTCTCCATATTATATTTTTGTTTATTACCTTCGAATACTTGAGATGCTTAGATGGCTTGGGTGAGGTGCCTTTTGGCATCTCATTTGCCGTGTGACGACTAGGCCCCTAGGTCAGGTGGTTACATTTATTTATAGTCACCTTGTTCAATTGTCGATAGTCTATACATATCTGAAGTGAGCCATCCTTCTTTCTCACAAATAACTTAGGAGCACCCCATGGTGAAATGCTTGGCCTGATGAAACCCTTCTCTATAAAGTCCTTCAACTATTCTTTCACCTCCTTTAATTCATCTAGGTCAATTTGGTAATGAGGAATGGAGATAGGTTGAGTATCAAGAAGAAGTTCTATGCCAAAGTCCACTTTTATTTTGGGAGGAATACTAGGAAAATCTTCTAGAAAGACATCCAAAAACTTGTTAACAACAGGAACTGAATAGGAGACTTTGAATCAACATCCCTAACCTTTACTATATGATATATACACCCTTTGAATTCACTTTTAGGATTTAAAATAAGAAATGAATCAACCTTTGAACACTGAGTCACTACCTACCCGTTCAAGAATAGGCTCATTCAGGAATAGGAATTTGACCTTATATGCCCTACAATTATGGGGGAAAAGGAAGCATGTAGCCAATCCATCCCAAGAATAACATCAAAATCACCATTTCAAGCTTAAGAATATCACAAGGAATGACTTTATGCAACACTAACACAGGACAACTCCGAGAGACTTTTCGGGCCACAACTGGCGCACCCACGGGAGTATGGACTAAGAAAGGCTCTAACAAGGTTTTAGGACTCATATAAAAATTAGTAGCTTGTAAAGGAGTGACAAAATAGAAATTGGAACCCAAATGAAATAATGTGTACACATTAAAGTTAAATACCTTCGACATATCGGTAATTACTTCAAGAGACTCTTCCACCTCTTGCCTAGCATGGAGGGCATATAATATATTGTTGAATTGGGCACCACCTTGTTGAACCACCTGTTGACCTTGACTACCCATAATAACTTTTCCTTGGGGACGACCTTCTTAACCTTTGTTTGTCATGTTTGGACACCCAGATAGATTGTGACCTAGTTTACCATAACCATAGAAAGCAGTGGAATCAACCAAACACCTACCTCCATGGTTCTTCCCACAAGTAGTGCACCTTGGGAATCCCTATCCACCACCTCTCTAAACCTTAGGTTATGGCATCCTATCCTTGTCAAACCTTTGATTATGTAACGACCCCTAGTTTGGGAGCCTAAGAGTGCAGAAAGTTGACCTGAAAAATGACCTATAGTCATGTTTACAGGGGTGACTTACAGCCCGTAGGTGGTTATATGGTCCGTAGTTAGGTCCTTAAATATGATCTTCAGTAAAGGAAAAAAGTTTCCAAGTGTGGGGTAACCCATAGATCAAGTAATGACTTGTAGGATATATTACGGTCTGTAGATAGGGTCATGAGTGAGACTATGACTAGATGTGACCTACGTGTTAATAGAATGACCCATGAATAATTGTACGACTTGTAGAGTACTTCGTGGTATGAGACCAAGAAATTAAGAAAAAGGACTATGTGTGAAAGGACTCTACGAATTCGACCATGACCTGTGAGATGTTATACAACCCATAATGAGTTTTCATTGTTTTGTGCCCATCAAAAACAGTTATAGTAATTTCAAATGTATTACTAGACGAATAGGACTTATGACGCATGGTTTGACCGGCAACCTGAAAATGGGGTTTCTTGGGTTGAATACAACAGTTTTAATGAGGGGTAGTTTGGTCGATTCCATCATTCTATTCTAAACCCTATCATTTTGGGATAAAAAAAGGACCCTAAACAAACCTTAAAGCCTTAGGTCCTTCATTCAACCCCTCATTCTTCCAGTCTAAAATTTCTAAGGCAATTTCTCTCTCAAGAATAGGGCAAGGCAAGAGCTAGGGTTTTCAATTTCTTCCCAAAGGTCAAAGGTTCGATTCCCAAGTTCTCCTAAGGTATGTGAGTTGATTTATGGGTATCCCTCCACCCATAAAGTTACCTTTTAAGTATGTTTCCTTTTCTTTAAGTTCCTTTAAGATATTATGCATGTTTATGATGATTTCATGATGTTTTATATCATTAAATGTCATTCATGTATCTTATTATATTTTACTAAGTATACGCATGTTTTGTGCAATTGATGATGACCTCAATGATAAAGTGTGGGCGTTTTCGATGATCCTTAAATAGAAAAGTTTTCTCATGTTTTATGGATTTATATTTGCTCCATTTAAAAAGCCTAGCCCACCTAGTTTTCAAGTAAATCTTTCATGATTTAAGATGATTCTTAGTGCAATAAAGTTATGTTTAAAAGTAAAGATTTTTCCAAGATATAAGCATGTTGACAATTTCCCTAAAAGATGTTTAATAAAGGTCCTCAAGATGAAAGGACAATTCTCACTTGGTGATTCCCAAGTTTGAGCTACTCCTATTATTGCTTCTTATGATTCTAAGTTATATCTTAAAGATTCCACGGGATGACTTAGCACTGAGTGGACTTGAGGTTGGGATTCATTCCGTTAGTTGAGGGCATGACCCATTAAAGCTAAACCTCAAAGTCCCTTACCATGCGTCACCATGTGAGCCCTTGTAGGCTAGGCTAGTGGATCCATGTTAGCCATCTATGCTATTAAGATGCATAAAGGTTGACGGAGTTCTATCCGACAAATGGTCTCCTTGTGCCAACATAAGAGGGTATGTTGGATTCCATATAGTAATTCACATGGTCTCATATGTCGGTAAAGGTCTTCTCCCATAAGTTTTTGATCCTATGATATGTTTTCCATTACATATTTTTCATGCATAGAATCTTATTCATATTGAGCTATATTCCTTATGAATGCTTAATCTCACTTTCCTATCTTTCATCTTAGAACTCTGCATGACACTCCATCATTTATAAATATAACATACAAGCATAAAGAGATGAAAGATATGTAATGTGAGCTTAAGTATGCACAAGGAATATAACTCAATATGAATAAGAGTCGATGCATGAGAAATAACATGCAATGGAAAACATATCATAGGTCATAAACTTGTAGGAGTAGAACTTAACCGACATATAAGATCATGTGAGTTACTACATGGAATCCAACATAACCCCCTACGTAGGCACGAGGAGACCACTTGCCAGGTGGAAATCCATCAACTTTGCATTAACTAGTTTCGTCCATCGATGTATACATTGTATGCTTATGGGCTAAGCATGTTAGTTGTTCTTACTACCTTTTAATATTGATTCATCTCTTAAAATGGCTCGTAGTCCTTTTTCTCTTATTTCCACAAATGTTTTAAGTGCTCATGCCTATAAATGCTTGAGATTCCTAAAATGTCTTGGGTGAGGTGCCTTTGGGTATCTCATTCACTGTATAATGACAGACCCCTAGGTTGGGTCATTACAAACTTGGTATCAAAGCACGAGGTTTTAAAAATGTTCCTCAGACATCCATGCATACCCCGTAGCATAGAGTCTTATTCAAGGTTGTGAAGTGCACCACTATCTTGAGTGAGAGGCTATGAGATGGTTTAGGGAAGTCTTCCCTTCTTTCCTATTCATGTCATGCCTTAGAGTCGAATAAGGTTTTCCATTAATTAATGATGGTCTTGTGCTTGTTTTTAGATCATGTTGCCACAAAGAGCTACTCGTCAATGAGGCAATCCTAAAAAATAAGTTCCTCCACTCCAACCAGATGATGGAGTGTCTCATGCAGAGTTTCAAGCCGCCTTTACCTTATCGGCCCGCATTAGCTAATCAAGCCAACCTAGAGATAGCCGTTTCTCTCCAAGTGCCTATTTTGGCCGCTAGAGTATGTGACTTAATGCGAATGAACCTACTAGAATTTCATGGGTCTAAGATGGAGAACGACCCCATTGGCTTCATTTAAAAGACTGACTGGGTAGTTACGGCGATGGGTATTCTGTTAGAGGAGAAAGGTGAGTTGGTGGCCTACCAACTTACAGTGGTCGCCGAAATTCTGTATGAACAATAAGCATATGTGAGGGGCCTAGAATTGAGTCCTATCAGTTGGAAAGAGTTCAAGTGTGATTTCTTAGACTGGTTCTTCTCAATTGAGCTTAGGGAGGTGAAAGTCCAAGATTTTATCAATCTTAAGCAAGGGACCATAAGTGTGAGGGAGTATCCCTCAAATTCACAAAGCTATCAAAGTATGTTCCTTTTATGGTCGGGGGTCAGAGGGCTCGCATGAGAAAGTTCATCTCCTGCATCTTCCATTTGGTCTCTAAGGAATCCAAGATGGCCATGCTAGTTAAGGAGATGGACATCTCCCAGTTGATGACATATGCAGAGCAAATTGAATAGGAGAAGATTCGAGAGAGAGCAAGGGTGTCCAAGAGGGCTCAAGTTGATGGTTGGAGTTACTCTCACCAAAGGAGTGTGGTCACAAGTTTCAAGGTGGCCAAAAGCAAGGTCGTCAAGGATCTACCAACACTCCTTCTCCCAGAACTACAAAGGACAAGGGGGTTGATGCTAAGCCCCAAAGCCCAAGTTACCCCAAGTAGGGGAGACTCCATAAGGGAGAATGTTTAGCAGGGCCCAATGCTTGCTTCAAATGTGGGAAGCCCGACCATCATGATAGAGATTGTAGAAGCGGTAGCACAAGGCCCCACGACCAAGGTGAGCAAGCTTAAGCTGCCCAAAGGACAAACTGGTTCTATGCTCTTTACGGTCACCACGAGGTCGAAGAGGCTCTAGATGTTATCACTGGTATGTTAAGAATTTTTAATATTGATTCATATGAACTTTTAGATCCAAGAGCAAATTTGTCATTTGTAACCCCATTCTTTGCTAATAAGTTTCATGCATGTCCCAAAGTTCATTATGAGCCCTATGAGGTAAGTAGCCCTGTAGGAGAGTCCATTATAACATGAAGAGTCTATAGGAGTTGTCCCATCTCCTACATGCATAAAGTGGTCTCTTGTAATTTAGTTGAGCTTTCTATGGTAGATTTTGACGTGATTCTTGGGATGGATTAGTTGCATGCTTATCTATTCCCAAATGAGCCAATTCTCGAGTTGGATGGTCATAACTCTTCATGTACGAGTCAGTTCATTTCCTTCTTAAAGGCCTGTAAAATGATCTCCAAGGGGGTGTATCTATTATTTAGTAAGAGTCAAAGATGTCACTTCTAAAGTTCCTTCCCCTGAGTCGGTCCCTGTTGTAAATGAGTTTCCTGATGTCTTTCCGAATGAGTTACCGAGTGTTTCTCTCAAAAGGGAAATAGACTTTGATATAGATCTCTTACCTGATATTCAACCTATCTCAATCCCTCCATATATAATGTCTTTCATGGAGTTGATGGATATAAAAGAGCAATTGAGATATTTGTTAGAGAAGGGTATCACTAGACCTATCTGATCTCCATGGGGTGCCCAATTTTATTTGTAAGGAAGAAGGAAGGGTCGCTCCGCATATGCATTGACTACTTGCAACTCAATAAGGTCACCATCAAGAATAAGTATCCCCATATGAGAATAAATGATTTGTTTGATCAATTTCAAGGGGCTACATACTTCTCAAAAGTTGACTTGAGATCCGATTATCTCTAATTGAGGGTGAGAGAAAGTGACATTCCTAAGATGGCTTTCCAAACTAGTATGGTTATTTTGAGTTTGTAGTGATGTTGTTTCGACTCACTAATGCACTGATGATATTTATGGACCTCATGAATAGGGTGTTCAAGCCCTACGTTGACATGTTCATCATGGTGTTCACTATGACATCCTTATCTATTCCCGAGGTGAGCAACAACACAAGGAACACTTGAGGGTGGTATTGTGAACCCTAAGAGAATAGAAGGTTTATTCAAAGTTTTACAAATGCGATTTTTGGCTAGATGAGGTTGCCTTCCTTGGGTATGTGGTATCTAGTGAGGGTATCAAATTTTATCCTAAGAAGACTAAAGTAGTGAGAAATTTGCCAAGGCCATTGACTCCTATTGACATAAGGAGTTTCTTGGGCCTAGCTAGTTACTATAGAAGGTTTGTGCAAAACTCCTCCACTATTTATCCCTACTTACCAAGTTGACTAAAAAGAAAGCTAAGTTTGTGTGGACAGATGGGTGTGAGAAAAGCTTTCAAACTCTATCGGATCAATAAACTTTGGCCCTAATATTGACAATGCCAGAAGGGAATGATGGGTTCGTTATGTACTATGATGCATCAAGGATTGGGTTGGGTAATGTGTTAATGCCGAATGGTAAGGTGATTTCCTATGCATCAAGGCAATTGTAAGTGCATGAGAAGAATTTCCCAACTCATGATCTTGAGCTTACAGACGTGGTGTTTACTTTAAAGATTTGGAAAAATTACTTGTACAGAGTTCATGTGGATGTCTTCACCTACCGCAAGACCCTCCAACATGTGTTCACCCAAAAGGAATCAATTTGAGGCAACGCAGGTAGTTAGAGCTACTCAAATATTATGACACGAGTGTGAAGCATCACCCTGGAATGGCCAATGTAGTAGCTAATACCCTTTGTAGAGTTTTCATAGGTTGCGTGTCTCATTTTGAAGATTATGGAAAAAGGGAGTTAGCCAAAGATGTTCACGGGTTGGCTAGATTGGGAATGAAATCGAGTTATTCCAAAAGTGGTGGTGCAATGGTTCTTCATGGGTCTTCATTTTCTTTGATTGAGGAGGTTAAGGCTAAAAAAGACCATGATCCCACTTTGGTTGAAATGAAAGCCTTGGTGAAAGATGGAAAGATAGAAGTTTTCTCACAAGGGGGAGATGCACTACTCCGATATCAAGGGAGGTTGTGAATGCCTAATAATGGTGAGTTGAAAAAGTTGATCATGCAAGAAGTTCACAAAGCTTCATATACCATTCATCCCGACACTAAAAAGATGTATAAAAACTTGAGGAAGTTTATTGGTAGAATAGAATGAAAAAGGACACTGCTCAGTTTGCATTGGAATGTGCTAATTGCAAGCAAGTCAAAGTTGAACACCATAGGACAGTGTCCTAGCACAAGACGTTGGCATTCCCACTTGCAAGTGGGAAGAGATCAACATGTACTACGTAGGTTGTTTGCTAAAGACCAAAAAACATTTTGACTCCATATGGGTGATAATGGACCGCATGACGAAGTCAGCTCATTTCTTACCTGTTAAGACTACATTCAGTTCCAAAGATTATGACCACTTGTGTATTTGAGAGTTGGTGAGGTTGCATTGGATTCTGTTGTCGATCATATCGAATCATGGAGTCCAATTCACTTCTAACTGCTGGAACATTTTTAAAAAAGGACTGGGTACTAAGGTGAAGTTGAGTACTGCTCTTTATCCCCAAACTGACGAGCAAGCCAAAAGGACTACTCAGACATTTGATGACATGTTGAGATTTCATATGTTGGAGTTTAACAGGAGTTGGGATGAGCATTTTCCACTTATCGAGTTTTCCTACAATAACAACTTAATATAAGTATTGGGATGACACCATTTGAGGCATTATATGCTACACGATATAGATCGCCCATCGGGCGGTTCCAAGTCAGTGAGGTGGTATTAATAGGACCGGACTTGGTGATGAATTCTATGAAGAAAATTAAAAGCATAAGGGGAAAATGGAAAACATCCCAAATCCGACAAAAGTCCTACTCCGATGTAAGAAGAAGGGAACTTAAGTTCCAAGTTGGTGACTAGGTATACTTGAAGGTGTCTCTGATGAAAGGTGTGGTTGAGTTTGGTAAGAAAGGTAAATTGAGCCCTAGATATGTGGGGCCCTATAGGGTGGTGAGAGGAGTGGGAAAGGTTGCATATGAGTTGGATCTACCCAAGTAGATGCATTTGATTCATCCAATTTTTCATGTGTTGATGTTGAGGAAATTCATAGGTGATCCAAATTCTATAGTTCCTTTCTATGATGTGAAAATTGAAGAGGATTTGAGTTATGAAGAGGTACAAGTTGAAATAATAGATTGGCAACTGAAAAGGATAAGGAACAATAAAGTATCCGTCAAAGTACTTTGGAGAAACCAATAAGTCGAGGGTGCTACATCAGAAGTAGAAGCGGATATGATGAAGCGTTATCTGTATCTATTCTACTCTACTTAAGGCTAAGGTATTAAGAAATTCTTCCTAAAACCTCAAATTCCATGCATTTTAGTTCTTCATGATGAATGCATTTATTCCTATGCTTATGGACTAGTTTTTTGATAGTAAGTTTTGAAATTTTAGCGAAATGATGTCTAACTTGTGTTTTGGCATGCACACTGGGTTACTAGTTGCTAGTGTAATCCTTAGAGCCTGCCTTTTGTACATTTATCGACAATGTTCCAAAGGGAGAGATATTGTAACGACCCCTAGTTAGGATCCTAAGAGTGTAGAAAGTTGTCATGAAAAATGACCCGCAGTCAAGTTTACGAGGATGACTTACGACCCATAGGTGGTTATATGATCTTAGGTTTGGTCCTTAAACATGAACTTCAAGAATGAAAAAGTTTCTAAGTGTGTGTAACCCACGGAATAAGTGACGCCCCGTAGGATATATTACATCCGTAAATAGGGTCATGAGTCAGTGTAACACCCCCTAATTATTTCTACCTAATCTAGAGTAGAAGCACAAAGGATGCTGAGAAAACACTAAGAAAAATGGCTGAAAAGAGAATCCACAAGGGCATCTACAACACGTAAAATAGGCGGCGTAAACCCTAGTTGACTTGGTGAAATTTTCTAATTCTGAGGCCTATATACGAGAAAACCTACAGCTCATAAAGTATTCCACAGCCCGTAGATTAGTTTCGTGAATTGGAGGTCCAAAAATCAACTTTTTGTATCTTGAGTTACGAGCCAGCAGATGACTCGTAGAACGTTTTACGGCTCATAGAGGAGGTTTCGTGCCAAATTAAAGTAACTGAAATTTCTGGACACCTTGTTTATAATAGGTCATTTACGACTCATAGAATGGTCTACGACCCATAGACGGGGTCTAGTAGACCCAGCAACAGTTTTTAAGAGGGGTAATTTTGTCTATTCCTACACCTTTTAATTAAACCCTTGGACGTTTTAGACTTAATTACAGTCCTAAAACAAAACCCTAAGCCTATTTTCACCATTCTTCTCACTTAGAGATTTTCTTGAGAAACATGAGAGGCGGGAGAAGAATAAGATTTTCAATTCTAACATGACGATTGACTGGAGTTTGGCTATTTCTTCTATTTCCAGGAATGCAAGGCTTACTAAAGTGTAAAACCACCTTCATTGACACGCCTCTTTCACTGACTTTAGTCAAAATTGAGAACAAGAGTTGAGTTTTGAATTTCTATAATCAAATTATCAAATTTTTTGCATCTATTTTGAGTTTCTTATGATGATATATGAGATAACTACTTTATTGCATGACCACTGATATGAAATTGACACATAGACATGTATACTTGATATCATGAACCCTAAATTGAATGATTTTACAAATTCTATGCGTGAATTGAGTTGAGATTCGAGTTTGATTGCTTGAGTTAAGTAAGTTTAGCATGATTAAGTATGAGGAGCATATAGTATCATGACCGCATGTCCATTGATGCACTTTGCATGCATTCTATGATGATTTTAATTGATGAGGCCTAATAACCATTTGAGTCCGATTGACTTTCTTGATTGATTGAGTTGATGATACACTGACATGAGCTGAGTTGAGATAATCCAATGAGGTTAAGATTTGAGTTGATTGACTGAGTAAGATTTGAGTTGATTGACTGAGTACTATTGATATTTGAGTTGATTGATGTGCTTAGTATGTTTTAGTCTTGAGAGGAGTATTGAGCATCAAGCTGGTAGCTAGAAAATAGCTACTCTAACCCACATAACTACATTGCCAGCATAGGATAGTCGTACAAGACATTCAGGCGACTCATGTCCCAAAAGCTGGACATTTACTATGGATCCATGAGAGAGTTGATCATCTTTTTCCATGGAAAGTTAAGGATGAGTGTGACAATGACGCTGCTTTCGTCGTGCATCACCAAGCTAAAGGTGATGGGATTGGATGTTGGTTAAGAGAAAATTCTAAGCATACACTAATTGAGCATGATATTTTAACTTGAGTTTATTTCTATTGAGCCTATTTTGAAAGCATGATTTACTTTAAACTTGCATATATTGAGATGAACATGAGTTCTTTGAGTCGAGGTGAATGAGCTGAGCTTTCCATTCTTTGGTTATTTTACATACAAATATATTCCATGTAGTAACGTCCATTTGGACCTGCATCATTTCACGATGCAGATATAGGTGATAAAGGACTTTAGCCCGTGCATCGTTGAGTACAAGCTTCATAGACGTGAGTAGAGGATTGTTTAACATTTTGTATTTCAAACTTGTTCATTGGAAACTTATGTTTTAAATAAGAGTTATATGTATTCGTATGATGTCCTATTATTTTGAGCATTTTCTTCCGCTGTCGAGTGGATGTGATGATGAGGCCAGATATTTCTCTTGGGGAATCAACAATGGTTCATCAAGTTTCAGCCACGACAAGGGTATCCTCCCGAGGCGCGACAAACTTTGTATTAGAGCATAGAGTTTAAGAGTCCTAAGGAGTCTATGAAGCCGTGTGTAGTAGAGTCTTATTTATGGGTGTGTTGTGCACAAAACTTCATAAGCCAGAGGCTATAGGAAATTTGGAATTGTTACACTTCCTTGTATTCTGAGTTCGTGCAATAGAGTCAAAATTCTACAAAGCTCTTTCTAACTCGTGCGTTATGAGCTTGCAGATCATTCCTCCTAAACATACCATGGCCAAAGAAATGCTTCTGCTAGTAATGCTGAGAACGCAACTTCAGAGGTGCATCCTCAGATGGAAACGAGGGGTTGTGGTTGACCGGTCAGTGCCATTGGTGTTCCCGAGAGACCTACTGCTCCACCTGCTCCTACCACAAAGGCTGACTTCAGAGGAGCTATCACTATGATCACAAAGTTGGTAGCTGCCCAGAGAGGGAACCATGGTTCACAAAATCCTAGTTGTAGCTCTCAAGAGCCAACAACTGCCACCATACTGAGAGAATTTCTGAGGATGAACCCAACAGTCTTCACCGGTTCAAAGGTTAAGGAGGACACTCAGAATTTCATTGATGAGATATGGAAGGTGCTGAAAACCATGCTTCCAACCAAGATTGAGGCAGTTGAGCTTGCTGCCTAATAGCTCAAGGATGTGACTAATGTTTGGTACAATCAGTGGAAAGAAAGTCGAGGTGAGGATACTGAGCTCGCTGCTTAGGATGAGTTCTAGAGTTCCTTCTATGATTACTTTTTTCCTCAAGAGTTGAGAGAGGAGTAGGTTAAAGAGTTCATAAATCTGAAACAGGAGGGGCTGACTGTTAAAGAGTATAGCCTGAAATTCATCTAGTTATTTAGGTATGGCCCAGAAATTGTCGAGGATATGAGGGCGAGAATGAGAAATTCGTCTGGGTTAGGTAGACATGTGAAGAGGGAGTGCAAGGCGGCATTGCTAATCCCAGGCATGGATATCTCTAGAATTATAGTTTATCCCCAGCAAATTGAAGAGGATAAGAAGAAAGACAGAGAGGAACATCTAAACAAGAAGGCTAAGTTAGCTGGGTCTGAGCCCACGCAGACTAAGCAAGGTAAAGGAGATAAGTCCTACTTTGTGATGATCTTCTAGCTGTGCACCATCTTCAGCCAATGCACAACCCCTAACCATATGTATGACTAGAGGTCCCAAGGTCAGGCAAACTTTAGGGCACAGGGTGCACAATCTCAAGCAAGTGTGACCCTTGGCTCTAGATGGAAGCCACCTTGTAGAAAATGTGCCAGATGCATCTGGCGGAATATAAGGATGGAGGAAATGGTTGTTACAAGTGTGGCCAACTGGGCTATTTCCAGAGGTAGTGTCTAATGTGGGGCAATAAGGACCAATCTTCTACCGTAGCACCACCAGTGAGGGGTAACCAGAGTGGTGCTGCACCAGGGGCAGGAGGTGGGACAAACTGTCTGTATGCGATGGGGAACCAACACGACCAAGAGGTGCTTTGAGTATTTACTTTTGATTGTTATGCTCTACTTGGTTCAAGTGGAACTTTTTCTTTTGTAACGCCATATGTGGTCGGCAGATTTGAGATCCTTCCTGAGTGATTACTTGACTTATTTTCTGTTTCTACTCCTGTTGGTGAGTCCATTCGAGCAGAGAGAATCTATAGAGATTGTGTGGTGTTCATCTATCATAAGAATACTCCTACTGATTTGATTGAGTTAGAGATTGTCGATTTTGACGTGATCCTTGGCATGGACTAGATTTATGCCTGTTATGCCTCTGTTGATAGTAGAACTCAAACTGTCAAATTCTAGTGTTCGAATGAATCTATTATTGAGTGGAAGGGTTATTCTGTTGCACCTAAGGGTAAGTTTATTTCTTACCTCTAGGCCTGAAGACTGATCTCTAAGGGATGTATCTACCACCTCGTGTGAGTCAAGTACGATGATGTTGAGCCTTCTACTCTTGAGTCTGTTCTGATTGTGAGTGCGTTTCCTATTTTCTCTAAGATAGCCTCAGATCAGTCTATCACCAATTGAAAGTGAGGGAATGTGACATCCCAAAGATGGCTTTTTGAAGCCGATATGGTCACTTCGAGTTGTTGGTGATGTCTTTTGGGTTGACAAATACACCAGCAGCCTTCATGGACTAGATGAACCGAGTATTCAAGCAGTATCTTTACATGTTTGTTATTGTGTTTATTGATGACATTTTTATATTTCAGAGATGAGGAGGAACTTGCTAATCACTTTAGAATTGCTTTGCAGACGCTCAGGGATAATGAGTTATACACAAAGTTTTCAAAGTGTAAGTTTTTGCTCAGATGTGTTGCATTCTTGGGCTGTATAATTTTAGGTGATGGAATTTAAGTAGATACTCAAAAGATCGAGGCGGTTAAGAATTAGCCTAGACCAACCTCACCAACCGATATAAGGAGTTTTCTGGGATCGGCTGGCTATTACCGCAGGCTTGTTGACAGGTTTTCTTCCATATCCGCACCATTGATTAGACTGACTTAGAAGAAGGACAAGTTTCAATAGTCTGACGAGTGTAAGAGGAGTTTCTAGGAGCTGAAGGCGAGGTTAATGTCTGCTCCCGTGTTGACCTTACCTAATGGGATAGATGGATTTGTCATATATTGTGATGCTTTGAGAGTGGGGTTGGGATGTATGTTGATTTAGTGAGGGAAAGTTTTTTCCTATGCTTTTAGATATCTTAAAGTGCATGAGAAAAATTATCCCACTCATGACTTGGAGTTAGCAGTAGTGGTGTTTGCTCTCAAACTATTGCGCCACTACTTGTATGGAGCATATGTTGAAGTATTCATAGACCACAAGAGCCTGCAATACGTCTTCACCCAGAAGGAGCTTAACTTGAGGTAGAGGAGATTGCTTGAGTTGCTCAAAGAGCATGACATGAGTATCCTCTACCATCCAGGTAAAGCTAACGTGATTTGCTGATGCTCTTAGCAGGTTATCCATGTGGAGCACTGCCCATGAGGAGGAAGAGAAAAAAGAGTTGCCCAATGAGGTTCATCGACTGCCATGATTGAGAGTTCAACTAGGTGAATCAGGTGAAGGATTAGTTCCTGTGCATCGTGGGTCTGCATCATCTCTAGTAGTGGAGGTGAAGAGAAACAAGATCAAGATCCTGCTTTATTATAATG
Source organism: Solanum rostratum (assembly GCA_029948455.1). Classification (NCBI taxonomy): domain Eukaryota; kingdom Viridiplantae; phylum Streptophyta; class Magnoliopsida; order Solanales; family Solanaceae; genus Solanum; species Solanum rostratum. The sequence goes on from CM057055.1 coordinate 20,047,814, forward strand.
GAAGAAGGATGTACATAAGTAGAAGGTGATGGCTTTTTCCAAAGAAGGAGATTGGGTATTGATGTATCAAAGCAGATTATGTGTTCTGGATGTTGATAATGTTCGAGAGAGGATCATGGCAGAGGCCTAAAGTTTCAGATATTCCATCCATCCAAGGTCTACAAAGCTGTACCATGACTTGAGAGAAGTCTACTGCTGGAGTGGAATAAGGAAAGGAATTGTTGAGTTCGTTTCCAAGTGCCCAAATTGCCAACAAGTAAAGTTGAGCACCAAAGGCCATATGGAGTAGCCCAGAACATTGAGATTCTAGAGTGGAAGTGGGATATGATTAACATGGACTTCGTCACATGCTTACCGAGGTCCCACAGACAACATGATTCAATTTGGGTGATAGTTGATCAGATGACAAAATCTGCACACTTCTTGGATGAAAAGACGACGGGCACTGTGGAGGATTATGCCCAACAATACATAAAAAAGATTGTTAGACTGCATGGAATCCCTTTGTCAATCTTCTCCGATAGAGGAACTCAATTCACTGCCCCATTTTTTAGAGTATTTCAGAAGGGTTTTGGTAGGAAAGTGCACCTTAGCACTACTTTTCACCCATAGACAGATAGCCAGGCAACGCGTACTATTTATACTTTGGAGGATATGTTGCGGGATTGCATCATTGACTTCAAAGGTAATTGGGATGACCACTTGCCTTTGAATAAGTTTGCCTATAACAACAACTTCTATTCGAGCATCCAAATGGCTCCTTTTGAGGCCCTTTATGGTAGGAGATGTAGATCACCGTTCGGGTGGTTTGACGTGCGTGAAGCTAAATTGGTTGGGCCACACTTGGCACATCAGGCTATGGAGAAAGTCAAGATCATTAGAGAAAGGTTGAAGACTACATAAAGTTGGCAGAAATCCTACACAGATGTTAGAAAAAGAGACTTAGAGTTTGAGGTCAATGATTGGGTGTATTAGAAAGTGTCTCTTATGAAGGGTGTGGTGAGGATTAGAAAGAAAGGAAATTTGAGTCCGAGGTACATTGGCCCTTATCAAATTGTAAAGAGAGTGGGCAATGTGGAGTATGAGTTAGAGAAACAATCAAAGTTAGCGACTATCCACCTAGTCTTTCATGTTTCCATGCTTAAGAAGTGGGAGATGCGCATTGTATCAAGAATATTAGAATAAAAGATAGTTTGTGTTATGAGGAGATTCCTGTCCAAATCCTTGATCGTCAGGTTCACAAGCTAAATACCAAGGAAATTGCACCTGTCAAAGTATTTTGGAGGAACCAGTTTGTAGAAGAAGCTACTAAGGAGGCAGAGGTGGACATTGAGGCCAAATACCCTCATTTATTCATGCCTTCTGATGATGAGAGAGTTGATGGTAATGATTTCCCTCTAAGTTCTTGAATTCCCATACCTTGAGTTCTCCTTTCATTCCGAGCATGCTGGACGATAGAGCTTTAGAGTTTGAGTGAGGATTGGTGTGATGTGTTGATTGTTTGATTATTTTACTTGCTGAGTCCCTTGATTGATTGAGTATATGAGTGCGGTGAGGGCTGTTTGATTGTTGGAGTCCATAGGGAGATTTGTGCCTTGACCTAATCCCAAGATTTCTCTTCATTCAAAAATGAATGATCCTAAGGGGGAGATAAGGGAACACCCTCTAATTCCTTCTACCTAATCTAGAGTAGATGCATAGAGGATGCTGAGAAAAGACTGAGAAAAATGGCTGAAAAGAGAATCTACGTGGGCATTTATGGATCGAAAAATAGTTCTTGTGAACCCCAATTGACTTTGTGAAATTTTCTAAGTCAAAATCCTATATACGAGACAATTTATGATACATAGATTGGTTTCATGAATTGGAGGTCCAAAAATCAATTTTTGTATCTTGAGTTACGAGCTAGCAGATGAATCGTAGAACGTTTTATGGCTCGTAGAGGAGGTTTCGTGCCAACTTATAGTAACTCAAATTTTAGGATCCCTTGTTTATGATAGGCCATTTACGGCTCATAGAATAGTCTACGGCCTGTACACGGGGTCTCATAGACCCAACGACAGTTTTTAAGAGGGGTAATTTTGTCTATTCCTACCCTTTTTAATTAAACCCTTGGATGTTTTAGACTTAATTAAGGTCCTAAAAAAAATCCTAAGCATATTTTCACCATTCTTCATACTTAGAAATTTTCTTGAGAAGCACGAGAGGAAGGAGAAGAGCATGGGTTTCAATTCAAACAAGAAGATTGACTAGAGCGTGATTATTTCTTCTATTTCTAGGTATGGAAGGCTTACTAAAGTGTGAAACCACCTTCGTTCACACGCCCCTCTCTTTGACCTGAGTCGATATTGAGAACAAGAGTTGAGTTTTGAATTTCTATCATCCAATTATCAAATTTTTTGCATCTATTATGAGTTTCTTATGATTGATCTATGAGATAATTATTGTATTGCATGACCAGTGATACGTTACCAGCATAAGATAGTTGTACCGCATGTTCTGGCGACTCATGTCCCAAAAGTTAGACATTTACTACAGATCCATGAGAGAGTTGATCATCCTTTTCTGTGGCAAGTTAAGAATGGGCATGGCAAGGACGTCCCCTTCGTTGTGCATCACCAAGCTAAACGTGATGGGATTGGATGTCGATTAAGAGAAACTCCTAAGCAAACACTAATTAGGCATGATATTTTCAATTGCGTTTATTTCTACTGAGCCTATTTTAAAAGCATGATTTACTTTAAAATTGCATATGTTGAGATGAGCATGAATTGTTTGAGTCGAGGGGAGTGACATGAGCTTTACATTCTTGAGCTATTTCACATACCAATATATTCCATGTACAGATGTCCATTTGGACCTGCATCGTCCATGATGTAGATACAAGTGATAGAAGACTTCAGCCCGTATATAGTTGAGGTTCAGTTCAAGACACTTCTAGAGTTGGTGAGCCCTACTTGTATCCCAGAGGGGCCTTTTTATTTTTACTTTGATTGAGTAGTTCATTTCTTTGACTTAGGGTGTTATCTCTTGTCATGGCACCATCTAGACTGTTGAGTAGGGGCTTCATAGATGTTAGTAGAGGATTGTTGAGTATTTTGCATTTCCAAACTTGTTCGTTGTAAACTTATGTTTTAAATAAGAGTTATGTTTATTCGTATGATGTCCTATAATTTTGAGCATTTTCTTCCGTTGTCTAGTTGATGTGACAATGAGGCCAGGTGTCTCTCTTGCGGAATCAAAAATGATTCTTCAAGTGCCGACCATGCCAAGGACACCCTCCCGTGGTGTGATAGTAAGACTGTCTGACAAGAAAAAAATTTGGAGTTTGCTAGAAGGTGACCTATGTGTTGCCATTATGGCTCGTGTATGATTGTATGACGTGTAGAGTACTTCATGAAATGAGACAAAGAAAATAAGAAAATGGCAAAGTGTGGAAGGACTCTATGAGTCCTACCATGAACCCTAAGATGTTACACAACCTGTAATGAGGTTTTGTGGTTTTGAGCCCAGCAAAATTATTTTTAGGGATTCCAAATTTGTTACCAAACAAATAGGACTTATGGCCCGTGGTTTGAACTACGGCCTATAAATGGGGTTTCGTAGGTTAAATGGGCCAATTTTAATGGTGGCAGTTTGGTCGATTCCATCATTTCTATTCTTAAAACATGTCATTTTAGGATCGAAAAAATACCCTAAAAGAGCCTTAAACGCCTAGTTCCCTCATTCAACCCCTCATTCTTCCACTCTAAAATTTCTAAGGTAATTACTCTCTCTAGAATAGGGCAAGGCAAGAGCTAGGGTTTCGAAGTTCTTCTTAAAGGTTCAAGGTTCGATTCTCCCAAGTTCTCCAAAGGTATGTGAGTCTATTTGGAGGTGTCCTTCTACCCATAAAGTTCCATTTTAAGTAATTTACCTTTTCTGTAGGTGAAACGACCCAAAAAAGAAGTGTTTCGAAAGTCACCGGAAACTTGTTTTAGCTATATCTAAAATTCCATTTGTTATTTTGAAAATACGACTTCATATTCTTGTTTAGGGGGTCAAATGGAGTGGGAAATAGGTCTAACCCGAATTTTAGAGCAACTGTATCAAAGTTCAAAATTTCCAAGTGAAGCCTTTCTGGAGGGTCTACTTTGGAGGGTCATAACTTTTAGCACACAAAGAATTGGGTAGCCCATAATATATCCATGGAAGGCCCTGTGAGTTAGCTATCCAATGCACTTCATTTCACCTCGTTTGAAGTTCGGACGAAGAAATTATGCCCATTTTTGTAATCTCCGCCCGGGCAGAGAATGCAAATTTCAGTGAGCAAATTTACTGTTCACCCGCCCCATTATTTTTTCTAAGTGTTGGAACCGTTTTTCCAAAGACGAATTTTATTTCCTATATAGCACTAAATCAGTTCCCATTCCTTAAAACATTTCCTAAAAGACATTCACACTTAGAAATATTTCTCTCAAGAACTCAAGCCAAAACCCTCCAAAACCTTCATCAAGATTGAAGAGGTCCTTGCTCCATGTTTCAAGCCTCCTTTGAAGACACTTCCAAGGCCTTCATAAGAACTCAAGGTATGTGGTGTTGAACTCATGGGTCCTTCCAACCATAGTGCCTAAACTCTAACTTACTTATTATTTCATGATTTTGAGTGAAGATTTACACATTGGTCTTGTTCATTGTATAATTTTCTGCACAGTGAAATTCTAGCATGGGAAAGTGAATGTCTTGAACATGTTGTCACTCTAGAACTTGAATCTAAACTTGGAATTGATGTGGGGCTTTACATGTTGTCTTGGGAGTATGTCAAAGTGTTCATTGATGGTTGATTCACTGATTTACTACATGAGTCCTACTCCATTTTACACATTCTTTGACCCCCACTGCATGCCCCCAAGGTATTTGAAAAATTGTCCAATTATGGAATTATGAGGAATTGATGTTTTAAAGCTTGAGATAAGATATGAATGAGGTTACAATGACATTTTGATGATAAACTAAACTCGTGTATATATTTATTTCTACATGAGAATTGCATTAGAGCCTATTGTAAATTCCTATATAAAGTGTTGCACAACCATGACCGGTCCGGGGAAAAAGAGCCGGATATCCATGATATGGGGGATAAGTATTCATATTCACCTAGGGTGGCAAGGTGGGATTGTCACTATCCATGATATGGGGGAATGGGGGATAAGTACTCATATTCACCTAGGGTGGAAAGGTGGGATTGTCACTATCCATGATATGGGGGATAAGTACTCATATCCACCTAGTGTGGCAAGGTGGGATTGACACTATCCAGAAATAAGGGATAATACTTATTTCACCCAGATGAGGGGGTTTATGCGTCATCAATTTGCTTGGCTCAGCTTCAGATATGGTACCTATTATGAAGATGGATTTACTTAAACATATTTGACTATACATTGATCATGCAAATGCATCTTGATTATATACTATGTCTAATGACCCATCTCTTGCATTTCGATTATGTATCTTATCTATTCTTGTATTGCACCCCACATACTTAGTAAATTCCAAAGTACTAACGCATATTTTGCTTACATGATGTCACCATGTAGGGACCGGAGCTACCCTTGATCCTTCACTCCATCCACGTGGCTAGTGCGGTGCTTATCCGGGATTGTTGGTGAATCCTCAATGATTCGAGGACTATATTATGTTTCCTACTCCTATGTTTTGAGATCTTACCTTGTATTTGTATTTGACTATGAGGGGAGACGGTAGTATGTCATGGCCCCCGTTCTATCGATATATGTAGAGGTGTACATTGGACAAGTATTTTGCAAATGAGCTTGACTCTTAATCTATGATATTATTTTGAAATGGGTTGCCCTTGGTCCCTAATTCCCTTTATTTAATGTTGATTGTACTTCCGTGACCGATGAAGTGTGATGACAAGTTCGAGAGGCTTGTTTGGGGTTCCTTCGGGTTCCTCATTCGCCATGTCACATTTAGGCCCTAGGCTTGGGTCGTGACAAGCTTGGTATCAGAGCACTAGGTTGTTTGATCCTCGGAGTCCAACACACCGCGTTGAGTAGAGTCCTATTCATGGTTGTGAAGCGTGCCACGACTATGGGTGGGAGGCTATGAAACGTTTGTAGGAAAGGTTTCCCTTCTTCCCGTTCTATGTCGTGCTTAGAGTGTAATAAGTGATTCCTCCCTAACGCTTGTTCTTTGAAATGCTTGATCGTCATGCCAAATAGGAGAGGAAGACGAGCCCGATCACCGAAGGAACCACCCACCAATAGTGAGCTCCGTGATGCACTCACCATGCTTGCACAAATGGTAGCCAACCAAGTGCAACAAGGAGCCCAAGCTTCCCAAGTTACCACCCCAGGGGCAAGCGTGAGAGATTTTATTAGGATGAACCCTCCGGTTTTTCATGGTTCAAAGGTGGATGAGGATCCACAAGAATTCATTGACGAGGTATGCAAAATCTTGACCATTATGGGTGTTGGGGCTATTGAGAAGGCGGAGTTGGCGGCTTACCAACTCAAGGGTGTTGCTCAAATTTGGTTTGATCAATGGAAGGGTGAAAAGGGAAGTGGCTATGTGGTGTTGTGGGAGGAATTTAAGCTTGCTTTTCTTAATAGGTTCTTCCCTCTGGAGCTTAGGGAAGCAAAATTGGTGGAATTTATGAACTTGAAACAAGGGACTATGAGTGTGGGGGAGTATGCCCTCAAATTTACCCAACTCTCTAAGTATGCATTTCACTTGGTGGCCGACTCTAGGTCGAGGATGAATAAATTTGTGATGGGTGTCTTTGATTTGGTTAGTGAGGAGTGTCGTTCCGTGATGCTCATTGGTGATATGGATTTGTCCCGGTTGATGACTTATGCCGAGCAAATGGAGGAGGAGAAATTGAGGAAGAGGTGGGGACATGAGGCTAAGAGGGCTCGATTTAGTGGTGGGCCTTCTAGAGGAGGTCGGCCTTTTCAAGGCTAAGGGTCCTCTCATGTTGCTAGTAGGGGTTTGTGAAAAACTTTCCTAGGCCCCAAGGAGTGGGTGTGGGTGCTCCGGATGCACTATGTTCTAATTGCAGGAGGAAGCATTGGGGTTCTTGTATGAGGGGTGTGGGTGCATGCTACGAATGTGGGGAAATTGGTCACAAGAAGATGGATTTTCCCAAGTTTCGTGGAAAGGTTTGGAATGCTAATACTACTCCTTTGGGTAGAGGTGCTTCTCAAAGTGGTGCCCCAAGGCACAACCGATTTTATGCTTTGCACGGTAGACAAGGTGTTAAGGAGACCCCCGATGTGGTGACTGGTATGTTGCAAATCTTTGATCTTGATGTTTATACTTTGATTGATTCGGGTGCCACCCTTTCCATTGTTACCCCCTTTATTGCTAGAAAATTTCATGTTGAGTCGAAGTTGTTGCATGAGTCATATGAAGTGTCTGCTCCTATTGGTGTCTCTATTATTGCTAGAAAAGTGTATAGAAATTGTCCGATTTGCATATTGAATAAAGTGTTGCCTTGTGATCTTGTTGGGTTGGACACGGTGGATTTAGATGTTATTCTTGGGATGGATTGGTTGCATGCATATTATGCTTCTATTGATTGTAGAACTCATAGAATCAAGTTTCAATTTCCTAATGAGCCCGTCCTTGAGTGGGAGAGTCGGGATGTTGTGGTGAAGGGGAAATTCATTTCTTGCATTAGAGCCCATAGGTTGGTTTCTAAAAGGTGTTTGTACCATCTTGTGAGGGTCAATGATGTGGAGTCCAAAGTCCCTCCTATTGAGTCAATTCCAGTTGTTAGTGAGTTTCTAGATGTCTTCCCAAAAGACCTTCCCGGTGTCCCTCCCGAAAGGGAGATAAATTTTGGTATAGACCTCCTTCCTGATACTCAACCTGTTTCTATTTCCCCTTACCGTATAGCCCCGGCAGAGTTGAAAGAGTTAAAAGAGCAATTGAAAGACTTGTTAGATAAGGGGTTCATTAGACCTAGTCATTCTCCATGGGGTGCTCCGGTTTTGTTTGTGAAAAAGAAAGATGGGTCTCTAAGAATGTGTATTGATTACCAGCAACTCAATAAGGTCACCATCAAGAATAGGTATCCTCTTCCAAGGATTGATGATTTATTTGACAAATTGCACGGGGCTAGTCACTTCTCTAAGATTGATCTTTGGCCCGGGTATCATCAAGTGAAGATGAGGGAGTGTGATATTCCCAAGACGGCTTTTCGGACTAGGTATGGGCACTATGAGTTTGTGGTGATGTCTTTTGGATTAACTAATGCTCCGGCTATCTTTATGGATTTGATGAATAGGGTCTTCAAACCGTACTTTGATTCTTTTGTGGTGGTGTTTGTAGATGACATCTTGATCTACTCCCGGGGTGAGGAAGAGCATATGGGCCACTTAATGGTTGTACTCCAAAGATTGAGGGAAGAGAAGTTGTATGCTAAATATGAAAAGTGTGAGTTTTGGTTGAAGGAAGTTGCCTTCTTAGCCCATGTGGTGTCGGAGGATGGTATTAAGGTAGATCCTAAGAAAATCGACGTTATTAGGAATTGGCCTAGACCTCTGACCCCGTCGGACATAAGGAGTTTCTTGGGTTTAGCGGGTTATTATAGAAGATTTGTTGAAGGGTTTTCCTCTCTTGCCTCTCATATGACTAAGTTAACTCAAAAGAAGGCTAAATTTGTGTGGTTGGATGATTGTGAGAAAAGTTTCCAAACTTTGAAAGAAAGACTTGTGTTCGCTCCTATTTTGTCTCTTCCGGATGGGATAGAAGGTTTTGTGGTTTATTGTGATGCTTCCCGTATTGGTTTGGGTTGTGTGTTGATGCAAAGTGGTAAGGTTATTGCCTATGCTTCTAGGCAACTTAAGGTTCATGAAAAGAATTACCCCACCCATGATCTTGAATTAGCCGCCGTGGTTTTTGCTTTAAAGATTTGGCGTCACTATTTGTATGGGGTGCATGTCGATATCTTCACCGATCATAAGAGTCTCCAATATGTGTTCACACAAAAAGATCTTAATTTGAGGCAAAAGAGGTGGTTAGAGTTCCTTAAGGATTATGATATGAGTATGTACTACCATCCGGGGAAAGCTAATGTGGTGGCGGATGCATTGAGTAGGGTGTCCACGGGTAGATTGGCTCATGTGAAGGAAGGTAGTAAGGAGTTAGCTAGGGAGGTTCATCGGTTGGCTAGGTTGGGAGTTAGGTTGGATGAGGTGGATGGTGGAGGAGTGGTTGTTGTTGATGGTTCAAGGTCTTCCTTGGTTGATGAGGTGATGGCCAAGCAAGATCTTGATCCTTCTTTGGTAGAATTGAAGGCTTTGGTGAGTAGTGGTAAGGTGGAGGTTTTCTCCCAAGGGGGAGATGGTGCCCTTAGGTACCAAGGTAGATTATGTGTTCCTTGTGTTGATGATGTGAGGGAAAGAATCCTTGATGAGGCTCACAATTCTTCTTATTCTATTCATCCGGGGTCAACAAAGATGTATAGAGACTTGAGGGATGTGTATTGGTGGGGTGGCATGAAGAAGTATATAGCAAAGTTTATTTCGGGTTGCCATAGTTGCCAACAAGTCAAGGCGGAACATCAAAGGCCGGGTGGCCTTACTCAAGACATTGAGATACCTACTTGGAAATGTGAGGAAGTCAACATGGATTTTGTGGTGGGTTTGCCCAAGACTAGAAAAGGTTTTGATTCGGTTTGTGTAGTGGTTGATTGGATGACAAAGTCGGCTCATTTCTTATCGGTTAAAGCTACTTATGGAGCTGAAAAGTATGCCAAGTTGTACATTCATGAATTGGTAAGGTTACATGGAATTCCTTTGTCTATCATCTCGGATCGTGGTACTCAATTTACTTCTCACTTTTGGAAATCTTTTCAAAAGGGTCTTGGTACAAAGATAAAGCTTAGCACGGCCTTCCACCCTCAAACGGATGGCCAAGCTGAAAGAACAATTCAAACCTTGGAGGAGATGCTTAGAGCTTGTGTCTTGGAGTTGAAGGGTAATTGTGATGATCATCTTCCTTTGATTGAATTTGCATACAACAATAGTTATCATTCTAGTATCGGTATGGCTCCTTTCAAAGCTCTTTATGGTAGACGGTGTAGGTCACCAGTTGGGTGGTTCGAAGTTGGAGAGGTGGCCTTGTTGGGTCCAGATCTAGTCATGGATGCTCTTGAGAAGGTAAGGATGATTAGGGAAAGGTTGAAAACAACCCAAAGTCTTCAAAAGTCTTATGCCAATGTGAGGAGAAGAGATCTTGAATTCAAAGTGGGTGATTGGGTTTATTTGAAAGTTTCTCCAATGAAAGGTGTGGTTCGTTTTGGCAAGAAGGGAAAGTTGAGCCCTAGGTATGTTGGTCCTTATGAGGTAATAAGGAGGGTTGGTGAAGTAGCCTATGAATTGGGGTTGCCAAAGGAAATGGAATTAGTTCATCCGGTGTTCCATGTCTCGATGTTGAGGAAATGTGTTGGTGATCCTAACGCTATTGTACCTCTTAAAGTTGTGGGTGTCGTGGAAGATAATTTGATATATGAAGAGGTCCCGCTTCAGATCTTGGATAGACAAGTAAAGAAGTTGAGGAGCAAAGAAGTGGTGTCCGTTAAGGTGCTTTGGAGGAATCAACAAGTGGAGAGTGCAACTTGGGAGGCCGAAGTGGACATGCGAAGACGTTATCCTTATCTATTCAACTCCACTCAAGCCTAAGGTATTAAATCAAGTCCTTTGTACTCCATTGAGTCTTACGTTTCAGCCCCTAAATCATTCATATGCATATATGTTCAAAATGATGAGTTATGGGTGTTTCACACTAAGTTTTGAAATTTTGAAGTGATGTTCTAAATGAAATCTTGCATTCACGTTGGGGCTGATATGTTCTTGATAAGTCTTGTCTTGTATGACTCTTCTACATTCGGGGACGAGTGTTCCCAAGAGGGAGATATTGAAACGACCCCAAAAAAAAGTGTTTTGGAAGTCACCAGAAACTTGTTTTAGCTATATCTAAAAATTCATTTGTTATTTTGAAAATACGACTTCATATTCACGTTTAGGGGGTCAAATGGAGTGGGAAATAGGTCTAACCCGAATTTTAGAGCAACCGTATCAAAATTCGAAATTTCCAAGTGAAGCCTTTTTGGAGGGTCTACTTTGGAGGGTCATATCTTTTAGCACACAAAGAATTGGGTGACCCTTAATATATCCATGGAAAGTTCTATGAGTTAGCTATCCAACGCACTTCGTTTCACCTCGTTTGGAATTCGGACGAAGAAGTTATGCCCATTTTCGTAATCTCCGCCCGGGCAGAGAATGCAAATTCCAGTGAGCAAATTTACTGTTCACCCGCCCCATTATTTTTTCTAAGTGTTGGAACCATTTTTCCAAAGACAAATTTTATTTCCTATATAGCACTAAATCAGTTCCCATTCCTTAAAACATTTCCTAGAAGACATTCACACTTAGAAATATTTCTCTCAAGAACTCAAGCCGAAACCCTCCAAAACATTCATCAAGATTGAAGAGGTCCTTGCTCCAAGTTTCAAGCCTCCTTTGAAGACACTTCCAAGGCCTTCATAAGAACTCAAGGTATGTGGTGTTGAACTCATGGGTCCTTCCACCCATAGTGCCTAAACTCTAACTTACTTATTATTTCATGATTTTAAGTGAAGATTTACACATTGGTCTTGTTCATTGTATAATTTTCTGCACAGTGAAATTCTAGCATGGGAAAGTGAATGTCTTGAACATGTTGTCACTCTAGAACTTGAATCTAAACTTGGAATTGATGTGGGGCTTTACATGTTGTCTTGGGAGTATGTCAAAGTGTTCATTGATGGTTGATACACTGATATACTACATGAGTCCTACTCCATTTTACACATTCTTTGACCCCCACTGCATGCCCCCAAGGTATTTGACAAATTGTCCAATTATGGAATTATGAGGAATTGATGTTTTAAAGCTTGAGATAAGATATGAATGAGGTTACAATGACATTTTGATGATAAACTAAACTCGTGTATATATTCATTTCTACATGAGAATTGCATTAGAGCCTATTGTAAATTCCTATATAAAGTGTTGCACAACCATGCCCGGTCCGGGGAAAAAGAGCCGGATATCCATGATATGGGGGATAAGTACTCATATTCACCTAGGGTGGCAAGGTGGGATTGTCACTATCCATGATATGAGGGATAAGTACTCATATTCACCTGGGGTGGCAAGGTGGGATTGTCACTATCCATGATATGGGGGATAAGTACTCATATCCACCTAGTGTGGCAAGGTGGGATTGCCACTATCCAGGAATAAGGGATAATACTTATTTCACCCAGATGAGGGGGTTTATGCATCATCAATTTGCTTGGCTCAGCTTCAGATATGGTACCTATTATGAAGATGGATTTACTTAAACATATTTGACTATACATTGATCATGCAAATGCATCTTGATTATGTACTATGTCTAATGACCCATCTCTTGCATTTCGATTATGTATCTTATCTATTCTTGTATTGCACCCCACATACTTAGTACATTCCAAAGTACTAACGCATATTTTGCCTACATGATGTTACCATGTAGGGACCGGAGCTACCTTTGATCCTTCTCTCCATCCACGTGGCTAGTGCGGTGCTTATCCGGGATTGTTGGTGAGTCTTCAATGATTCGAGGATTATATTATGTTTCCTACTCCTATGTTTTGAGATCTTAGCTTGTATTTGTATTTGACTATGAGGAGAGCCGGTAGTATGTCAAGGCCCCCGTTCTATCGATATATGTAGAGGTGTATGTTGGACAAGTATTTCGCAAATGAGCTTGACTCTTAATCTATGATATTATTTTGAAATGGGTTGCCCTTAGTCCCTAATTCCCTTTATTTAATGTTGATTGTACTTCCGCGACCGATGAAGTGTGATGACAAGTTCGAGAGGCTTGTTTGGGGTTCCTTCGGGTTCCTCATTCGCCATGTCACGTTTAGGCCCTAGGCTTGGGTCGTGACAATAAGTTCTCTATAAGTTCCTTTTAGATATTATGCATGATTATGATGATTTCATGATGATTTATGTTATTAAATACTATTCATGATATCCTATGATATTTTACTAAGTATATGAATATTTTGAGCTATTAATGATGATTCCAATGATGGGTTTCGATAATGATGAAGTGTGGACATTTTTTATGGTCCTTGAAAAGAGAAATTTCCTCATGTATTATATGATTTATGATTTTTTAATTTAAAAAGCCTAGCCCACCAAGTTTTCAAGTAAAGTTTTCATGATTTATGACTATGCTTAGGGCATTAAAGTTGAGTTAAAAAGTAACCGATTTTTCAAAGATATAGGCATATTAAAAATTTCCCTAAAAGATGTTTAAGAAAGGTCCCTAAGATGGAAGGACTTCTCACTTGGTGATTCCTATGTTTGATCTACTTCTATGATTGCTACTTATATTTCTAAGTTATATTTTAAAGATTCTGTGGGATGACTTAGCACCAAATGGACTTAAGGTTAAGATTTATTCTGTTAGTTGAGACATGACCTAATAAAGCTAAACCTCAAAGTCCCTAACTATGTACCACCATAGAAGTCCTTGTAGGATAGGCTTCTGGATCCACGTAGGCCATTTATGTTATCAATTTCATTCAAGGTTAATAGAGTTCCACCTGGAAAGTGGAGAGTTATGTTAGATTCCATGTAATAGCTCACATGGTCTTATATGTCGGTTAAGGTCTTCTACCACAAGTTGATGATCCTATGATATGTTTTCCATCCACATGTGCTTTCTTATGCATTGGCTCTTATTCATATTGAGCTATACTCCTTGTGCATGCTTAAGCTCACTTTTATGTATCTTTCATCTCATATATACTTATATGTTAAATTTATGAATGAAGACATTACAATTTCATATATGAATTGCATCTCACATACTTAGTATATTCCAATGTACTAACATATATTTTGCCTATATGATTTAACCATGTCGGGATAGGCACTTCTCCACTGGCTCGTGGCCAATGTTTAGTGTTTAAGACTAGCACTGTTATTTATAGTGAGCCCTTAGTTGTGGACTCTACAATTTTCTTTCTACCTTGTATATATTTTTGATATGATGTATTTATGGTCCGTTTGAGGCATTTACTTTCTATGGTGCACAATTATGGAGTCATTTCTATTTTATGGAAATAAACAGTTACCGATTCTATCCATTGATGTATTAGTTGGTATGCTTATGGACTAAGCATATTAGTTATTCTTGCTGTTTTCTAATGTTGCTTCATTGCTTAAAATGACCCATAGTCTCTTTTCCCTTATTTCCACAATTTTTTTAAAAGTGTTTCTTCCTATGAATGCTAAATACGGCTTGGGTGAGGTGCCTTCGTGTATCTCATTCATCATGTGACGACTAGGCCCCTAGGTTGGGTCGTTACAAATTTGGAGCCTAAAATAATCCTTGGCCTTGGAACCGTTTGCAATGTTAAGGACTGCCATTTCCACAACTTAGAGAATTTACCTTCAAATTGGGCCCTCTTTGATTCTCTCACCCTTCCCTTCTTGAGCTCCTCACCTTGAATTTGCTCGGTGCAGGTAATGAGCCGAGAGATGCCCATTTCCTTCACAAGCATAGAAGCTGGCACTCTTTGATAACCAAGTCTGATATTCCTGAAATGAACTTGTTCATTTGGCATGGTGATCAACAACCAATGATGGGACATACTTGAAGAGCTTGGTGAACTTGAGATCATACACCCTCACACTCATATTTCCTTGCTCGAGATTGATGAACTCAATCAGTTTTACTTCCCTAGGCACAATGGGAAGAAGCAGAGGCACAATGGGAAGAAGCAGCCAAAATAATGCAAACATGAACTTTTCCCAACCAATGGGTCCTTTATCAACTCTCTCGAAGACCCATTGAGTGAACCACACTTGGGCCACTCCTTTGAGTTGATAAGTGGCCAGTTCAACCTTTTCTTTTGAAGTCTCTCCCATGAAGCCAACACCTTATCAATGAACTCTTAAGCATCTTTATCTT
The DNA here is from genome assembly GCA_029948455.1 of Solanum rostratum. NCBI lineage: Eukaryota > Viridiplantae > Streptophyta > Magnoliopsida > Solanales > Solanaceae > Solanum > Solanum rostratum. The sequence goes on from CM057055.1 coordinate 20,062,841, forward strand.
CCCTTTGAGCCATGGAATTAAGGAGGGTTCATCTGAGAAACATTCCCCACATTGGCTATTAGGGTATGCATATGAGGAGGACCCATGCCTTATTAAGCTTGGGTAGTCATAGCTTAGGCTAACATAACAATAGTGGTCCGGAATTCAGTATTGGTGACTTACTTTCTGAAAGGATCATAAGGAGCTTGATCCTCATTAACATGTACCTCTCTTAGTTGGGGTACTCTTCTTGGAGGCATTATCTATAGTGGCACAAAGAACAAAGGTTAGAGTTCGGAAGACTTAGGACACATTCTATGGCTTGTCATGAATCATAAAAGAGGTAAAATATTTCCCAAGAGGCTACGACATGAATCATGAATGAGGTAAAACATTTTCTAAAATGCCTCATAGCCTCCTATTCTTAGATGTGATACATTTCCACCCATGAAAAAGACTCTACTTGACACAACATGTTGGACTTCGAGGATCATTTCAAAACCTAGTGCTCTGATACAAAGATTGTAATGACCCAAGCTAGACCTGGGGTGCAACATGGCAAATGAGTTCCTCGTGGAAACCCCAAACTAGACTTTTTAGCATATCATAAGCATTCAAGGTAAGTAATGAAGAAATATAGAAGAAAAATTGAGCATGGTCATAAACTAAACCATAAAAGAACAAGTGCTTACATAAGTCATAAAATCATACATCATATCCAACAAGCCTCTAAGTCATAGACTGGGAAGGGGCTTAGACATTTCCCAAGCTTATCCTACATGAAAATACAAGACAGTCTCAACATAACATGTAAGCTAGGTAGGAGTAGGATATATCCCTGAAGCATGAGGACTCACTCTATCTAGATAAGCAAGCAACCTGGATCTAACCAAGAGGATAACAAGAAGGATAGTCACTTATACTTACATTATGATATGATGTAGGCATAGAGTATGCATTAGTACGTTTGAATGAACTTTTAAGGACCCGACCTTCATAAGATCGAATCAAGGCTCAAAATACATTTTTAGAGTTTTTGACCCAAGGTGTGTTTCAAGGAACACTCCACGGAGGGGAGGTGCACTCCACACCCTGTAAAGGGTACCATTAAGACCATCTTAGTCCCAGATGCAAGATGTCTAGTGGCTTTATAGAAGGTGTGCGCACCATAGAGCATACCATGGCTTGTGGTACATAACACAAATTATGATATATCTCATAGAGGATGCCCTTCTCTTGTTTTCAATATGTCTTCCCAAGGATACACCACAGACCCCACCATGGGTCATGGTGGATACCACGGTCCATGGTGTGTGTTGTGGTGGTGCACAGTCAAGGCATCCAGGTGAGTTTTCTTAAGGTTATTTTGGTCTTTTCCATAGATCCTAAGCTTCTATTGGATGGTTTTAGACTATAATACCCTCCTAATGAGTTACTAATCCATCCTAAACATTCCCATGCATTCCTAACGTTTGGTATCACAAGATCATTCACCAAAACACTCTCAAATATCTTATTCAAGCTCAAGTCAATAGTTCATCAAGGCCTTCCATTTTCAATCTAAATTCATCTTCAAACCTTCGCTCTACCTTATGGTATATGGGATTCATCAATGATATCAACGTTTTCAAAATCTTTTAAAATTAATTTACTAAAATAAGATGGTGAAAATTTGTAGAATTCGTAAAAATTAGGTGTTCCTCTTGTAAAAGTACAATCCTCACTTGAATGGATCATAAGGTTTTAATGAGGTAATGTATTATGATAAAGTTATGTTTCAACAGCTTATGAATGTACATGCATATGAATATTTTAAACAATATGTGGGACTTTACTTAGTATTGAATGGGGCTTGTGGTGGGGTTTGGTAAGGAGATCCTAGTAGCAAGCTCCTGTCTCATTGTAGGCTAAAGCAGTGGATCCACAAAAAATAGTTAAATAAAGAAGTACACACATAAGTTGATATAGTTCTACTTGGGAAGTAGTATTCTCGGCCAACATGGGGAGTTATGTTTTATTTGATATAGTAGCTCACCTGATCTTATATAGGGTCTCCTCCCACATATGTATGCACGTATATGATTTCTTATGATGCTTATGTTATGCCCCGAGAGGGTACCCTTGGAGTGGCCAGCACTCTAAGACTATTGCTAGTCCCCGAGCGAACCACTTGGCCTAATCGTCACCTCATACTCAATAGCGGAAGGAACATTCTCAAGGAAAAGACTGCAATGTAATTAAAGTAATCATGGTCTTTATGTAAAGAGTTAATTTCCAATAAAAAGGAGTTGGAAAAAAACAATACATAACATCCTCTACTCAATGTCTATGAAGCCTATACCTCTAACATCTAGATAGTTCCACGACAAGCCATGGTTACACAACTCAAGGAAAATAAAGTACTAACTCAAGCTAGATGATAATACTATGGAAATCCTCCGAAAACAAGGAGGACTCAATGATCAGCTGAATACGAATAGATCCTCAACGAAGTGCCTGTTGATGGTCTCTAATACTTGCCTCTACATCACAAAATGAAGCAGTCCCAAAAATTGACATCAATACGTGCAATGTACTAGTTTGTAAAATAGTTGAATGAAACAGAAATAGGTAGAATAATAGAGGAATAATATCAACTCAACATCATACTCCATCAGAATGTCAATTTCTATCTAAAGCAAGAATAAACAGTAGACAAATGACTCATCTACGTCTCATCTCAACATCATAATTACATCAAACTCATCTTAAGGAAACTCGACTCTACTCAACTTGAAGGACCAATGCCCGTCTAGGATAAGGACAAAGAGTAGACATTAAATCATCAACATCCATCAAGACTCATACCATCACATCAACATCAGATTTTTATCAGTGAGGAACCTAACTGGGAGTTTCTCTAACTGCAACAATCACCTATGAGCCGATGATGATACAACAAAGCGATGCCATTTCCACATCCATCATATACCCTGCCCGGGGTAAAAGAGGTCACCATTAGTGGATCCACAAGAAATAACATCATTCCTCTTTTGGGACAAGGAAAAATCTGTATTACGGTTCGATCCTCTCTCCTACACGGGCCACGTAGTTAATGAGTTCAAGTGGGGCGCACTCTCACCCATTTGGTACTCAATAGTCCCCCCAGAACTCGACACTCATAAAACATCATCATCAAGATTTATCATCATTGGTCCCATGGGGACATAGTACATGGACATCAACATCACCATCAACATCAACGCATCTCATCAAAATCAACATCAACATCATGGACTCAAAACATTCTTTTAGAATTTTGTTTCAAGTTTTTAAGACTCATGAATATCATTCTCATCAACATCATCATCAAGACTCTCAACAAATTGGAACACAATCATAACATCAATAACATCATCATCGTCAAGGCTCTAGACTCATCCCCTAAGTTCATTTTTGCATTCTTTAGTGAAATAGACATAGAGTTTTGTAAAATCATTCATAAAAATAACTTATGTAGTAAATCAAGTTTATGATGATCATCAATTTGAGAAAATTACATGATTTAAGAAGAATCTTAGTAGAATACACGAGGACTTTCACATATAACACATCATCTTTAATCGTTGACTCAATTTACTCAAAGGGGGCACATGGGAGAACAATCTCATGCTTTAGGTTAGCCTTACATACCTGGAAAGTTGATATTACAATTGAAGTTTGATGAATACTGACTTTCTTGGAGAAAATCTTCGATCTCGGTAGTTCTTTTATAATGGAAGAACTTGGAAAGACATTGTTTTAAGGGATTCTCTTTGATTCATGAATTCTTGACTTAGAATCTTTAGAGTTATTGATGAAGAACCCTAATTCATGGATAGAAGAATCAAGAAATCCTTTTTCGGAATTCTTGAATTCGTTTTCTTGAAACCCTAGGTTATGATTTAAGATTCTATTAAGGATTCATGAATAGATAAAGAAATTTAGGTTGGGAAGCTTAAAAGTTATGAAAAATAACTCACCTTGATGATGAATCTTGAAATTTAATCCTAACTTGATGAATATTCTGGAGTGTTCGTGTTTAGGTGTGAAGGAGAGGGTTTTAATTATGAAAACTGACGTTTTATGTGTTTTGGAACCTTAAATAGACCCCCAAAGGTTTGGAATAAATGTACCCTCAAAATAAAATAATATGAAGTCATTTAGCTTATCCAGAAAGGTTTTGTGATAGGTCCGCGACGCGGAGCTAAGGATCTTCAGACAACTCTGCAGGTCTTCAGTAAAATAGTCATAACTTTCTATTTTAAACTCTGATTAAGGCCAAATAAGATGCGTTGGAAAGCTAATTCAAAGATATTTAATTTGACATATTATGGGTCACCTAACTCATTATACGTTAGGAGATATGGTCATTTGAATTTGACCCTTCTATCAACTCATATGAAAACTTAGTCGATAGAAATATTTTGGACTTGACTTGATGTAAAAGATCCTTTATAACTCTAAATCACATCCAATATACTTTAAATACTTAGAAATTGATCCTAGCATGTACATACAACCTAAAAGTCATTGGTCCATCTAACGTTTATGAAATCTTACATCAGAACTACGACCTTTTATCATCTCCAATTCTATTCCCACACTAAGAAATTAACTATAACATCTATGCTGAAAATATTATCAATAAAATCATATATCATTTGAATGATGGCTTAATCTTAGTAAAAAAAAGTTGGGGTGTTACATTATCTCCCTCTAGGGATCATTCGTTCTTGAATAATGAGTAAAGGTAGACATCAAGGCATGAATAAGAATTAGAACTCTTCTCTAAACTCACTCTATCACTCAAACTCTAGGCTTCTCATCAATCTTAAACCATCTCCATTCAGACTCAAGAATTGACACATCAACTCCAATTGACAATGGACCCCAACTTAATTTCTCATCCAATTCATCTATTTGCAATTAAGATCAAATTAGGGTTCTCAAATGTTATGATCTTGATATGCATTATGTTTAAATAATGAAATATGAGTGAAATACATTCAGTCCTCTTGAATTACATGATTCACATGAAATGTCTTCCTCTATGATATGATGATTATGGAAACTATGTATAGGTAACTTCAATTATGATTCAAATGTTCTTCTATTTAAGGATCATATATGTTTTCACTCAATTCTCATGACTTTGAACTTGATGCTTATGAACCCATGCTATACTCTTATCTCTCATCATATGGTCATATATGTACAAGGCTTTTACATGAGATCATGTGCATGAATACAAATATGCATACGGTTGCGGTATAATTATGGTCATGGTACTATGTAGTGGATTCGGGACCATGAGGTTGACATGGGGTCCTTACGAGGAGATTCAAGATTCTGAAAGGTGACCTAGGAACCTAGTATTTTATGAATGAGGGGATTTAGGACCTTGAGGTTGACTTGGGGTCCCTACCAGGAGATTAGGATTCTTACAGCCAACCTAGGACCCTAGTAGGGGATTTAGGACCTCGAGGTTGGGCTAGGATCCCCATGGGGTGATTCAGGATTCCATAAGGTGACCTAGGACCTTAGTATGAAAAGAGATACTTTTATACGTGATGTTTGATCTGTAAGATCTTGGCAAATCTTATGATGATGTGCTACAAATGGAATTTATGCATCATGGCACTCATGGCATATTGTTATGATGATCCCTTCTATACTTTTCTCTCTCTCTCTCTCTATATATATGTGTGTGTGTGTGTGCGCGCGTGCGTGCGCGTGTGTATGTGTGTGTGCGCGTGCGCGCGCCCTTGTTCATGTATTATAACTATGCAGGTTATCATTATGCATCCATATGATATTACATGCCCACATACTTACTACATTCAAATGTAATAATGCATGCTCAATGTCTATATTATGCCATAATGTAGGTGCAAGTAACTATCCTCTTTATCCTTGTGGCTAGATCCAGGTTACTTGCATGTCTAGACTGGGCGAGTCTTCATAATTCTAGGATTAATCCTATGTTCTTCTAGATTTCATGATTTATGCTATGTTGAGGCATCCTTTTATTTTAGTTTAGGTGAGCTTGGAACCTGTTTGATCCCCTGTCCTTGTTCATGACTCAAAGGCATTGTTGGATATAATGTAATTCTTCTCAGACTTATATTTCTCTTTTGTCTCTTATGAAACTATGCCTTTTATGACTCATATGTTTTAGTGTATGCTATGTTTATCTTTTGCTTATATTATTGTCTTCTCATTTACTTTGTATGCCTATGATGTACTAAGAAGACTAGTTTGGGGTTTCTTCAGGGATCTCATTCACCATATTATACCTAGGGTCTAGGGTCATGATAAGTTGGTATCACACTACTAGGTTTTGAAATGGTCCTTCGTGTCCAACATACTGCGTCAAGTAAAGTCTTATCCATGGGTGTAAAGTGCGTCATATCTATGAGTAGAAGGGTATAAGGAATTTTAAGAAATTGTTTAACTTCTTTATGATTCATGTCGTGCTGTAGGACGTGTCCTAAGGCTTCAAAACTCTAATGAATGTTCTTTTTTCCTTGATAGATGATGCCTCCAAGAAAAGCACCTCAGCCAAAGAGAGGCCCTTGTTAATAAGGATTAATACGATCCTTTGTGGGAGAAAGTCACTAATGTGAGTTTTAGACCGTGATTGCTATATTGGTCAAAGCTATGCTTACCGTGACTGGCAAGCTATAGCTCCTCCTTCTCATGTGCTTAACCTAACAGTTAGGGTGATAGACTTTTCCCTAATGAACCCTCCTGAATATCATGGTTTAGAGGTTGATGAAGATGCCCAAGAGTTCATTGATGAGGTGTATAAGGTTTTGGCTATCATGGGGGTGTTTTCGAAAGAAAAAATTGAATTTATTGCTTATCAACTCAAAGGGGTGGCCCAAGTGTGATTCGCTCAATGGGTATCCAAGAGGGTGGATGAAGGCCGAATTTGTCGAGAAGAGTCAAAGATTGCATTTCTAGAGTGTTTCTTTCCACTTGAGCTTAGGGAGGCAAAGTCGATTGAATTTATTAATCTCAAGAATAGGACTATGAATGTGAGGGAGTATGCCCTCAAGTTCACCAAGCTCTTTAAGTATGCTCCAGCATTGGTTGTCGATCCCTGTGCTAGGATGAACAAGTTTATTTCAGGAATTTAAGACTTGGTTATGAAGAAGTGCCGAACCACTATGCTTGTGAAAGAGATGGAAATTTCTTAGCTTATGACTTATGTCAAGCAAATTGAGAGTGAGAAACTCAAGGAGAAGAAGATGAGAATATGAAGGACCCATTTGAAGGTGCATTCTTGTAAGGATTCGAATTTCGTAAGAGCATAACAAGGCTCAAAATTATGTTTTTGAGAGGTTTTTGCCAATGTGCCTCAGCAAAGAGTACTTCACGGCTCGTGGACCTCACTAGTGGCAGTGAAATTGCTCATGGAAGTGTCTTTGGCCACTTTTAATTGGCTTCCTTGAGGTGTGCCCACCACAAGGGGCACAACAGATTGTGGTCCACACCATGGGAAGTTGTGTGGCTCGTTGAGGGTGACCTTCACATGCCCCCCCAGTGTTTTAGATGAATTCACACATCATCGATGACACCATGAGCCATGATGCACTTAACACCTCGTAAAGTGCATTGTGAAAGTGCCTTTTCAGTAAGGTTGTTTTGGTAATTTTCCCCAAAATATAAGCTCCTATGGGAAATTTTATAACTCCTTCACCCTCCTAGGTCAACCTTCAAGCCTTTCATAACAGTTCATGCAAGCCTTAACATTTGGTCTCAAAAATCAATCTCTCAAAACACTCTTCAGTTCCTCCAACGAAGCTCAAGTCGGGAATTCATTAATGCTTCGAGGTTCAAGCTAGGTTCATCTCAAATTCATCAACCCAAGCTTAGGTATGCAGATTCATCCATGATTCCCTTTTAATCATAGAGCCCAAATCTATTTTCAACTAATTCATCTACTTTCAAGCATGATTTAAAGGAGGTTTTCATGATTTGGCCTTCAAATGTTGGAATTATGATATGGGTTATATTCAAATGATGATGCATGCACAAGGTCTTTCATGATGATTTGACAATGTATGGGATCTCAATTATGAACATGAGCGTGATTTGATCTTGAGTACGAATATAGAATGATTTTGATCATGATATGAACATGACTTCACTATGAACATGAATGGCATGATTATAAGTGTGATACTACATGCATGAACTATTGTGTATTGATGATGATAGGTACAACCTTCTCTAACACATTTATATTCTTGTTTACTTCATGTATTGATGAGGATAGGTACAACCTTCCCTTTACATCAGGTATTGATGAGGATAGATATAACCTTCCCAAGCACATTTATACTTTTGGCTACTTTATGCATTAATGAGGATAGGTAAAACCTTCTCTTACACATTTATATTCTTATTTACTTCATGTATTGGTGAGGACAGTTACAACCTTCCCTTTACATCATGTATTAATGAGGATAGGTATAACATTCCCTAGCACATTTATACTTTTAGTTACTTTATGTATTGATGAGGATAGGTACAACCTTCCCTTTACATTATGTATTATTGAGGATAGGTACAACCTTTCCTTGCATATTTATACTTTCGGTTACTCGCATATTATACTTTTGGTTACTCCATGTATTGATGAGGATTGGTATAAACTTCCCTTGCACATTTACACTTTTGGTTACTCCATGTATTGATGAGGATTGGTATAAACTTCACTTGCACATTTATACTTTTGGTTACGGAGCATTGATGAAGATCGGTACAACCTTCACTTGCACATTTACACTTTTGGTTACTTCATATATTGATGAGGATAGGTACAACCTTACCTTACACATTTATATTTTTTGTTACTTTGTATATCGACGAGGATAGGTATAACTTTCCCTTAACATAATTATGTATATGTACTATGGCATTCATGCATCATAGTATTCATGGCATATTGGTACGATGATATATAATTTACTTATATATATATATATATATATATATATATATATATATATATATATATATATAAGTTTTTGTTCATGTCTTATGGCTATGCAAGTTATAACTATATCTATATTATATTGCATGCACATATACTTCGTATATTCAAACGTACCAACACATACTTTATGCCCATATTATATCACAATAGGTGCAGTTGATCTTGTTACTCATCCTCATGGCTAGATCCAGTTTATTAGATGATCCAGATAAGGTGAGTCCTAACGCTATGGGGACAAAGCCTTCTATCCTTGTAATGCTTTGTATTTGGGATAGTGTGATATTTCTGTTGAGGGTGAGCTAGGACCTGTCTAAGCCCTCATACATGACTATGAGTTAGAGGCATTTGTTGGACCTATGTACTTTCTTTTAGCTTTTAGACTTGTATACCCTTATGTCATGTATTACTTCCGTACTCTAATCTATGCTAAGTATTGTTTCTGCCAATGTTATTCTTCTACTGTTTACCTTTTATTCTTGATGTATGCTAAGAGGCTTGAGTGAGGTACCTTCGGGTTCCTCATTTGTTGTGTTACAAGTAGGCCCTAGGCTTGGGTCATGACAAACTTAGTATTAGAGCATTAAGGTTTTGAAATAATCCTCGGAGTCCAACATGCGACGCCAAGTAGAGTCTTATTCATAGGTGTGAAGCATGCCAAATCTATAAGTAGGAGGCTATAAGGTGCTTTAAGAAATGTTTCACTTCTTCATGATTCAAGTCATGTCGTAGAACATGTACTAAGGTTTTTTAATTTCAACATATTTTCTTTCTGCTTTGAAGATGTAGTCTCTAAGAAGATCACCATCTCTGAGAGAGATGCTTGCTAATGGGGATCAAGCTCCTTATGACCCTTTGAGAGAGAAATTTACTAATGCTGAGATCCTGACTGTGATTATTATATTGGCTTGGGCTATGACCACCCTAGCCGAATAAGCTATGGCTCCTTCTCATGTGCCTAATACAGTTGCTATGATGAGAGGGCCTAATGAAAGTGGGCCACTTAAACCCAAGTGTGCTAGATGCGGGAAGAATCATCCAATTAGGTGCTTCAAAGCATCAGGATATTTTTTTGGGCGTGGTGATATAGGACATAGGGTGAGGGAATGCTTGGTGGTCCCCATAAAAAGGGGAAAGAAAGCTCGGGGAGATGGTTTCGGTGGGTCTTTTACTCTTTCCACTCCAAAGTGTGGTAGGAGCCATGGAGGCAAGTGTTTGATAGGCACGAGTGCTTGCTTTGGGTGTGGAAAGGTGAGCCACAAACTTGCTGATGTAAGCCAAAACGTTCCAAGACTATTCACTAGGAGTCAAGCTCAGGAACGTCAAAGGTGCAAGGCCTATTCATGAAGTTGGAGGTCCTTAAATTTGTCTTGAATCCAAAGGAAGTGTTCTATGCTTGTGGAAGTGAAGGTGAAGCAAGAGGGGAAGCTGTCAAACTCTAAAATGGTGGCAAGTTCAGGGACGGCCTGTGAGACTGCCTATGTTCCAGAAGTTCCAAGATTTAGTGATGTGATCCTTTGGTGATGGAGAGGCCATCTTGCGATTCACTGAATGAAGAAGGCGATAGTTACTTTGACTGCCGTTTTGTCATTTCAGCCATTTTTGTAATAAGTATATCTTAGACTATAAATAGCTCATAGTTTCTTATTTCTAGGTAGACTCTTCAGAATATTGATGAACAATGCTCCTTTTGTGAGTTTGAGAGCTTGGTACAAGCTTTGGTTGAACTTTGTTTAAAAATGGGGGGTTGCTTGGGAATCCAATTTCTCTTGAGGATTTCATAAGAGGTTGATGCTTGTTGTGGAATAATCAATTGGGTCTTTAGGTTTTATATACCTTTAAGTTTCTTTTGATTTCTCTTCTTTTGTCAATCTATCTATCTATCAATTGAAGTCTTTAGGATTAATATACTTTTAGATTTCTTTTCATTTCCTTTTTGTGTCAATCCATCTATCATATTTTCTTACATATTTGTTTCTACATTTTGTATTACATCATTTGGTATCAACGAAAGGCTTAGATTCATTCCTATGATTCTAGTCTTGGGATTGTTACCAAAAAAAAAACAAAAAAAAGAGTCCAAAACGTTTTTGAAAAATCCCAAAAATATTTTGTTGATTTCGCTCTTGTTTGATGTTTCAAATGTTAGATTTGTATTCTCTAACATAATTTGAGTCTTAGATTGAGATTTCATGAAGTATAGGGTGATATTGAATATTCCACCATTGATTGACTAAAGAAACTTGAACAAGAAGAAAGTGGGTCTTGAGATTTGATGAAATTGGTCAGGAAATGAAGTCTAAAAAGTATTGGGTTTTGTTCCCTACATCAAGGAGAACTTAAATCTCAAATTTCATGAAATTCTGAGCTAAAAAGTTCAAGGGTTTTAATTTAGATTTTCATCTTGTTCATAGTGTTCTCGAGGAACATTCAAATATTCAAGAGGAAGAATCTTCAAAAAAGGGGTGTTGATCAGAAAAGTGCAAGAATAAAGGGAATAATTGTGTTTGTACAATTGGAATTTACCAAAAAGGGAAGGTCTTAGGCCAATAAAATACCAGTGGCCCATGAGGAGGTCAAGTTTAGGGTCTTTAAAGCTACGAAACTGCAAAAAGGATGGTCAATGTCATATCCAAAAGACCCATTCAGTGATGCACCAAATAGTGCCTGAGTCCGCCTGATCCTGCTCTAGTTGTTATAACATTAGGTGGTCAAAAGTGGGGCATTCTGTGGTTTATCGAAGTCTTTCAGCAATCAAATTGATAGTTCATGAGCTAAACTTCAATTTTGATTTTTGAAACATTGGAATAGGAGCTCCAATGCTAAACCAATCTCAGGTTCTAAGTTCTTAGTTTCTTTTCTTTTGATTCTTGTCTATTTCAAGATTCCTAATCTAATTTTCAACGTGTAATTGATCTACTTGTTGATTATTGGTTTTGAATCCTATTATTTGTTATTGCTATTTTATTTTGTGCTTTTGTTCATTTCATTTCGTAGTTAACTTCTTTATGCAAACCTGTTTGCTTTAATCGAGTCTTCCATTCTTCTTGAAGCAAAAATCTACTTTGTCCAAGAGTAGAAATTGATACCTTGTGAACCACTTAGTATACACAACCTACAACCTTAGCAGAGCCAATTTTGAGGTAATTAAAGGTGTGTAAACACGAGTGATTGCAAGGTTATTTCACTATCGCTAACATTGTTTGTTATTTTTATTGAGTATTGTTTAATAAGTTTAATGGAAAGTGGGAATGAAACTCCACCATCCACCAGAAGAGTTACTTTGGATGCTATAGTGGAAGTGATCACCAATATGAGTCAGAGAATGGAAGCTATGGAGGGTCATGTATCCACTATTCAAGGTAGTATTTCAACTATGGGTGGTAGATTTATCAAGGTAGAGGGTCGACTAAACTCTACAAATACCACTTCACAAACTACCTATCGAGCTTCAACAAGTGGTCCTAACTGTCCTTCTTCTCCTACCATGACTCCCTGATCAAGTATTTAATCCAACACCCGTGAACCCAATACCTACAATACCATACCACCAAAACCAAATGCCTCAAGAAGTGCCACCAAACCTATATCGGCCTTTCCAAGAATCACTAAACCAAAATCCACCCTTCCAAGCTCCCCAAGGCCAAGATCAATCAATTTAAGTTGAGGAAGTGAGGGATGAAGAGTACCAAGAAGGGTATGAAGGTGAAGGTGAAGAGGCAACGTGGAATGATGTCCAAAGGAATGTGCTGAAAGGAAAAATAGGGTATAGAGGTTGAGGAGGTAGATTTTGTTCGGTTCCACATGGAAAATGACCTTATGTGAACAAACCTCAAGACTTTGGAGAAGAGCAAGGTAACCAAAAATTTTCAACATTCCAAGAGGTCCTCATAATATTGAAGAAGGAGGAAATGGAGGTGGGGATGTAGGGATCAACTCGATAATTAGTAGTCTCCCAACTTTCAAAGTAGAATGTAATCCTAATACTTATCTAGAATGGAAGTCACTTTGTGAAAGGATCTTTCAAGTCAATAGTTTGACCAAGATAAACAAGAATTGTTTTACAATTGCTCAATTTAAAGGATACGCAATTACATGGTGGATATACATGAAGAGATACGATCTAGTTCTCCAAGGATGACCACCACCAATATGGACGTATTTGAAAGCCCTTATAAGAGTCAAATATGCACCAAAAAGGTACAGACAATAGTTTGTTGCCAAATTTGTACAGTTTGAGGCAAGGAAATAGGAGTGTAGCAACTTACTATGATGAATTCCAAAATTTAATCTTGAAGCTAGAGTACAATGAGAATGAAGAGCATGCCAACATACGTTTCAAGGTAGGATTGAACAAAGAGATCTCTTCTAAGATGGCAATCCATAGGTTTTAGTTTTAATGACATCTTTGAAATAGCTAATGAAGTAGAGAGGGAACTCACGAAAGAAAAGTCATCTCAGTATAAGGGTATGTCATCTTCCATTTCTTGGAGTAAGAACAAGGAAAAATATCAAATGTCTTCGGGATGGAACAAAGGCAAGGATCTTAAGAAGCTTTATGTGAAGAAAGCCATTGAAGGCAATGCTCCAAATTATCCACCAAAAGAAGGAGGTAATAAAGAACCGATAAAGTACCTTAAAGGCATTCAATGTAACAAGTGTAAAGGATAAGGACACATTATGTGGGAGTGTCCTACTTGGTTGAATGTCCTAGTCCAAGGAGGTGAGTTGTACCTTGGTGAAGAGGTGGATAAAGAAGAAAGTTGTGAAGATGAACCACAAGATGACAATGAGTTTGATGATAATGAAGGCGAGGAACAAGATCCATCTGAAGGGAGAGATGTAGCCATACCTAATGGGTTGATGATGAAGAATCCAATTGAAGATGCTTGGCCTAAAGAAGGAGAGTTCACCGTACAATGTTTGTAGTGAGGCAAGTCATGATTAGCAAAGCCATGGACGATCCGAGTCAAAGAGAAAATCTCTTCCATTCCAAATGCCTCATCAAAGGTAATGTATGTTCCTTGATCATTAATAGTGGAAGTTGTACCAATGTTGCTAACACCATATTAGTGGAATTCTAGAAACTCCCTACCACTAAGAATACTATGAGTTACAAACTTCAATGTTTGAGTGAGTTTGGATAATTGAGAGTGCAACGATAAGTGTCGATTAAATTTTAAATTGGGAAGTACCAAGATGAGATCTTACGTGATCTGGTCCTAATGCAAGCTTGTCATGTGTTTCTTGGGAGACCTTTGCAATATGACCGTGCAACCAAGCATGATGGTAGATCCAACAAGTACTAACTTGTGTTGGATGGTCATAAGTATGTACTTCATCCTATGTCACCATCTCAAGTTCATGAAGTGTATCAAAAGGTGAGTGAATAGTGGGAGAAAAAGAAGAGCAAAGAGGAACATATGGAAATTGAGCATGAAGAGGCATAAGAAAAGAGAAGAGTGAGGAGAAATACTATGGTGATCTTTTCTAGGTACAACAAGATAAGAGAGGAAGTTGAAGCAAAAAGATCATTAATCCTTATCACACATAGGGATCAAGTGCTATATAATAACAAATCTCTTTCTTCTCTGCCCTAATTTTTTTCACTTCTTTTGTAGGACTGTGAGGATGTCTTCCCAAAGGAACTTCCAAGTGGATTACCTCCACTTCGAGGCATTGAGTATCAAATTGACTTTATGTCGGGATCTTAATTGCCCAAAAAACCAGCATATGGAAGCAATCTGGAGGACACCAAAGACCTTCAAAAGAATGTTGAGGAACTCCTCAACAAATGTTATGTGAGAGAAAGTATGGATTTGTGTGCCATTTTCATTATCTTGGTTCCAAATAAGGATAAAATGTGGCGCATGTGTGTGGATTGTCGAGCCATCAACAAAATCCCGATAATGTGTTATCATCCTATACAAAGATTAGATTCTATGCTTGATGAGCTCAATGGTTCTGTGTGTTTTCAAAAATTGATCTTAGGAGTTGTTAACATCAAATCCAGATGCACCCTGGTGATGAATGGAAAACTGCATGCAACACCAAGTTTGGTCTATAGGAATGGTTGGTGATGCCTTTTGGTCTCACTAATGCTCCTAGTACCTTTATGTGACTCATAAATCATGTGATGAAACCCTTCATAGGGAAGTTTGTTGTTGTCAACTTTGATGACATCTTGATCTATAGCAAAGCCATGAATGAGAATGTAGAGCACTTGAGATATGTCTTTGATGTGCTTAGAAATGGATAACTTTATGCTAATCTTGAGAAATGCTCATTTTATGTTGATGAAGTTATTTTCTTGGGCTCTTTTGTGAGTGCAAGGGGTGTTAAGGTTGATGAATCTAAGATAGATGCTGTTAAAAATTAGCCAACTCTGAAATCCTTAAGTGATGTCCAAAGCTTTCATGTATTGGTTAGTTTTTATAGGCGGTTTGTCAGAGGATTTAGTACCATCATCGCTCCCTAAGCTGAGGTAATCAGAAAGGATAAAACTTTCAAATAGGGCGAGGAGCAAGCAAAGGCCTTTGAGACCTTGAGATCGATGCTTAGTTTAGCTCCATTGTTGCAATTGCCCAATTTTTTGAAAATGTTTGAAGTAGAATGTGATGCTAGTATAGTAGGCATTGAATCTATCTTAATGCAAGACCAAAACTCAATTTCTTATTTTAATGAACTGCTAAAAAGTGTCACATTGAATTATTCCACTTATGATCTTGAATTTTATGCTTTGGTTAGGGCATTGAGAAATTGGCAACATTATTTATGTCCCAAAGAATTTGTTATTCGGACCAATCATGAGTCCCTAAAAAATAGGAGTCAAGGTAAGTTGAACAAGAGGCACGCCAAATGGATTGAATTCCCTGAAACTTTCCCTTATGTAATTCAATACAAAAAGAGGAAAGGAAATGTGGTGGCCGATGCCTTGTCTAGAAAACATGTGTTGGTAAGTAATTTGTCTTCCAAATTTCTTGGTTTTGATTGTTTGAAGACATTGTATATAAGGACCCCATATTTGCTCCAATCTACAAAGAGTGTGAGGAATGGAAAAGGGTAAGATGACTTAGGGATAGATCTTCTGCTCCATATTCCAAGTTTGATGGTTTCTTGTTCAAAGGCAAGAGCTATCTGTGCCCATGAGCTCTTGGAGAGAACTATTTGTGAGGGACGCACATGATGGAGGATTGGTGGGACACTTTGGTGTGAACAAAACTAAGGGAATTTGGTAGGAGCAATTCTATTAGCCAAAGATGCACAAAGAGATTATGTAATGTTGTATCCAATGCATTGAGTGCCAATGTTCTAAGTCATGCCTCTTTCCCCAAGGTATATATACTCCACTTGCCATGCCACAAATACATTTGCTTGATATTTATGGGGATTTTGTTTTGGGTTTGCCAAGGACTAAAACAAGAAGAGATAACATCTTTGTAGTTGTTGATCGATTTTAAAAGATGACCCATTCATATCATATATGTGATGATGCACCTCATGTTGCATCTTTGTTCATTGAAAATGTAGTCAAATTGCATGGAATTCCTTGAAAATTGTAATTTATTGGGATCCTAAGTTCCTTAGTCACTTTTCAAAAGCATTGTGGGGTAGACTTGTGTAACACATCAGACTCGAGGCCTATGAGTTCAGGAAGATTGGTCGGAAAAATGACCTGGAATAATTGGACGAGAGCAACTTACGTCCCGTAAAAGGATTTTTGGCCCGTAGTTAGTCTCATAGAATGAGACCAAGAAAATATGCTTGGGAATTTTGGAATTGTATGTTTTTACGAAGGGGTTTATGGGTCGTAAGTTTGAGTACATCCTATAATAGGATTGTGGAGCCTGGCAGACTTAATAAAATTACGAATCTTTCTGGAGTTGAATCTATGACTCATCAGATAATCCGTAAAGCCTTCTACAAGTCATACGCCCTATAGTAGAATGAGAATCAGAGAAGGGGTTTATGAAACTCTATCGGACAAACCCTATCTACGGACCGTAGAAGGGATCACGACCTATAAAAAGGGTCTTGTGGTCCTACCCGGTGGATTTTACAAAGTGAAGTTCCAACCTTATCTAATCTCTTAACAGCCTCATCTAGCCCCTCCATTGTAACGCCCTAAGTCCCATTAAGGCGGACTAGCACTCGTTGCCAACAAGGCTCGGGAGAACCAACATATAACTATGCATCTGCAATGAACATTTCAGAGGTTTCCATATTCAACATGCTGTCAAAAGAAAGTAAACTGTATTAACAAGCCAAAAGTAAATGCATAAGAGATGGGTCACCTATGCATTTTCGAAGCATTAAGATATGAAAAACTGGCTGAACCATTGAAAGCTCCTGGGTTAGCTCTAATTCATATGCAACCTGTCCAAACCTTTTAATAATATTATATGGCCCTATGTAACGTGGGCTTAGCTTCCCTTCTTACCAAATCTCATAACACCTTTCATTGGGGACACCTTTAAGAATACCCAATGTCCTACTGAGAATTCCAGTCCTCTTCTTCTAGCATCCGAATATGATTTGTGACGACTTTGGGTTGTTTCTATCCATAGTCGTAATACCTTGACTTTTTCTATGGCTTGTTGGACTAGATCTGGACCAAACAAGGTGGTTTCACCCACTTCAAACCATCCTCCTATAGGTGATCTACGTTTCCTTCCATACAAAGCTTCATATGGTGCCATCTTGATGCTTGAATGATAGCTATTATTATAGGCAAATTCAATAAGTGGGAAATGGTCCACCCAACTACCTTTGAAGTCCAATGCACATGCCTGTAACATATCTTCAAATGTTTGAATGGTGCGTTCTCTTTGACCACCTGTCTGCGGGTGGAAAGCTGTACTTAAATTCATTTGTGTCCCTAAGCTCCTTTGGAAGGATTTTCAAAACTTTGCAGTGAATTGAGCTCCCCGATAATATATAATGGAGATTAGACCCTATGCAGTCTAACTATCTCTTTGAAAATGCATAGGTGACCCATGCTTAGCTTAAATAGGCTAGGTAGATGCAAATCTTGTCATTTTCTCAAAGCCAAAAATCAGATTTCCTTCCAAGTTTCTCCTTGCTGTCTCTTCATTTTCTAATCAGCCAAGGCACACCTCTAAGGTTCTTGAAGAGAACCTAATCATTTAGGGCTAAGGTAAGTAAAAATACCTATGGTTTGGTCCAATTTTTCCATGAAAAACATGAAGAGTGTGCTGGTTGTACTTGTGCAGGAATTTGGGACAGCATGTGTTCCAAAGATTGTTGTCCACTTTTCTTGTTAATTAAGATGTTTTTCTCTTGTTGGTTGGCTGGATTATGAAGTAATATTTATGTTTTTAACAAGGTTTTGCTCTTTAGTGATGTAATAAGGCTGCTGCACCATTTTTATCTTCCGCAAAAATGAGTTCTTATATGATACCTTAATTCCGCTCTTAGTAAGAATTCATGGACTGAATATTAGGAATTGTTGTCTCATATGTTCCATCTACTTGGTGACTGTTTTAGGACTGTCTTTGCGTGTAAATATGTTGAGAACAGTTTGGTTGAGGCTGAAATTGATTTGGAATGGTTGACGGCGAAATGTAGCGAAAGGACGCAATATTGCATTGCCTACTTGCGTGTTGTGTAGAGTTGTTGTATGTTATACTTTATGAGATTTTGCAATGCTGTTATGGGACTAAAAATAGCTGGATATGACATGTATATGGGAATGTGTATTAGAAAATACGACTAGGAGTGGAAATATTAAAAGAATACTCCTTGGTTGCTAATTCCGAGCTTGCTGCCCGAATATTATTTTTGGGTGAAATTGGACTATCAAGACGTGTCTATTAGCTGCTAACACTAGTTTTATCACCTACTATGTTGTAGATAGGTATTTGGAGGAAGAGGATAATACTCCGAGGTAATAATGACATAGTACAACGAGGTATGTAAGGCTACTTGATTTCCTATTAGTTGGCATGAAATCTAGGTTCTTCCTTGACACATAAAAGCCCATATAAATTCCGACATGGTTACTAACCATGTCTTCACTCTATACTATGTACATATGTTCCTATACATAGCCACTGTCAAACCTGCATATGTACTTGGATACCAAGGATATACGAGTCCCTTTTAACCAATAAAGTCTATGTGTTGTTTGATCTCCTACACGTTTCATTAGTTGTGTAACTCTCTTTTCATTGTGATATTATCTTGTATGGTTGTGTATTTGTCATATGTCATGTCTATAGTCCAATAACTCTAAATGTTATGACAACCAAAAGAATCATCTGGAAAGTAAATAAAAGATTACTCAAAGTTGCTTATTGATGGGTGGTATCCCAGGGGTGGAAGAATCACCTAGCATGGGTCGATCCCATATTACGGGGGGTATCCCAGGGGTGAAAGGAAAGCCTAGCATGGGTCGATCCCGATATTGATTTACCACTGCTCAGCTGGTCATTTACATGATATATTATGCACAGATTATACAGTAAAGAAAGGTAAAGTAATAAAAAGACATAAAGTACATGATTCCACAGTATGACTAAAGGTGGTCCTTTATCCTTACACACCAGTGTGTTATTTCATTTGAGTTCTTATGTCATATACATTATTTCCTTCCTTGCATATTCAGTACATTATCTCGTACTGACGTCCCTTACGGGGGACATGTATTTCATGATGCAGATACTGGATCTATTAGATCTCCCCAGTAAGAGTACAGGATTTCCAACTGCTATTACTAAGCTCCAGGTTGCTTCAGGGCATGTATATCTAGAGCTTGTATTTTGTATTGTATAGTTGGTCATGAAGCGAGGCCTGTCCCGACCCATATGGATATTGTTCCTTACCTAGAGACTTTGTAGACTATATAAATTAAATTGTGGTCAAGTAGCGTACTGTAGACATCGTGGCTCCAACGGCCTAGTCTTATGCATTTACTTTTGGCTTGTTAATACAGTTTACTTTCGTTTGACAACATGTTGAATATGGAAACCTCTTAAATGTTCATAGCAGGTACATAGTTATATATTGGTTATCCCGAGCCTTGTTAGCAATGGGTGCCAGTCTGCCTTAATGGGACTTAGGGCGTGACACATTCGTCCCCGAATTTTAGCATAAATGGGATAGGTCACACAAGTTTAATCTTTCATGTAAACAAACTTTTGACAATATAATAAGAATTCAAATTCACGTACCTACTAATCCCTCAACTCTGCATCTTGGACTTCCTCTTTAGCTTCAATAGGAGTGATACGAGATGGGTCACCTATGCATTTTCGAAGCATTGAGATATGAAAAACTGGCTGAACCATTGAAAGCTCCTGGGTTAGCTCTAATTCATATGCAACCTGTCCAAACCTTTTAATAATATTATATGGCCCTATGTAACGTGGGCTTAGCTTCCCTTCTTACCAAATCTCATAACACCTTTCATTGGGGACACCTTTAAGAATACCCAATGTCCTACTGAGAATTCCAGTCCTCTTCTTCTAGCATCCGAATATGATTTGTGACGACTTTGGGTTGTTTCTATCCATAGTCGTAATACCTTGACTTTTTCTATGGCTTGTTGGACTAGATCTGGACCAAACAAGGTGGTTTCACCCACTTCAAACCATCCTCCTATAGGTGATCTACATTTCCTTCCATACAAAGCTTCATATGGTGCCATCTTGATGCTTGAATGATAGCTATTATTATAGGCAAATTCAATAAGTGGGAAATGGTCCACCCAACTACCTTTGAAGTCCAATGCACATGCCTGTAACATATCTTCAAATGTTTGAATGGTGCGTTCTCTTTGACCACCTGTCTGCGGGTGGAAAGCTGTACTTAAATTCATTTGTGTCCCTAAGCTCCTTTGGAAGGATTTTCAAAACTTTGCAGTGAATTGAGCTCCCCGATAATATATAATGGAGATTGGGACCCTATGCAGTCTAACTATCTCTTTGAGGTATAGCTTTGCATACTTTTCAGCTGTATAATCACTCTTAACTGGCAAGAAGTGTGCTGAGTTTGTGAGTCTATCCACTATCACCCATATGGAGTAAAACTTCTGATATGAGCGAGGTAACCCAGTAACAAAATCCATATTAATCATTTCCCACTTCCATGTTGGAAGCTCTACATTGCATATAACCTCCCAGCTTTTTGTGCTCTACTTTAACTTGTTGGAAATTGGGACATTGAGCCACAAATTCTGCAAGGTCCTTTTTCATGCGTTCCCACCAAAACATTCCCTTCAGGTCATGATACATCTTAGTTGATCCTGGCTGGATCGAATATCTTGAATGATGGGCTTCTTCCATTACCCTCCTTCTTAGTCCATTTAAATTAGGAATGCACAATCTATTTTGGCAATAAAGTACTCCATATTGTGCAAGTTCAAAGCCCTTCATCGTGCCTTGACTCACCTTTTCCTTAAGTCGTCGTAGAACAGGATCCTTAAACTGCTTTTCTTTTACCTCCATTACCAATGAAGACTCTGCAGCATTATGCACAACAACCCATTCCTTTGGAGTTTTAAGGAGGTGAACCCCTAGATTGGCTAGTTGACTTAGATCCTTAGCCACTCCTTGACGTACCATGGACTTCTCACCAATATTCATAATTGCCTTAAGAGTCAGAGCATCGGCTACCACATTTGCTTTCCCTGGATGGTATAGTATATCAACGTTGTAATCCTTTATTAGCTCCAGCCACCTCCGCTGCCTTAAATCTAGGTCTTTCAGTTTAAAGATATACTGTAGGCTCTTATGATCAGTATATATGTCAAGATGAACTCTATACAAATAGTGGCGCCATATTTTCAAGGCAAACACAACAATTGCTAGCTCAAGGTCATGTGTTGGGTAGTTTCTCTCATGTGGCCGCAATTGTCTCGAGGCATAAGCAATTACCCTACCATGTTGTGTTAGTACACCACCCTAAGTCAACCCCTGAAGCATCACAATACACCGCATACCTCTCTGTGCCTTCTAGAAGCATTAGTTCAGGTGCAAAGGTTAGCTTGCTTTTTAACTCTTGAAAGCTTCTTTCACATGCATCATTCCATTGAAATTTGGTCGCCTTATGTGTCAACT
This sequence comes from Solanum rostratum, assembly GCA_029948455.1. NCBI lineage: Eukaryota > Viridiplantae > Streptophyta > Magnoliopsida > Solanales > Solanaceae > Solanum > Solanum rostratum. Next base: position 20,084,924 of record CM057055.1, read on the forward strand.
ATGTTAGAGGTGCAGAAATAGAAGAAAAACCTTCAACAAATCTTCTGTAATAACCTGCCAACCCTAGGAAGCTTCGAACTTCTGTGGGTGTTGTTAGCCTTGGCCAATATTTCACCGCCTCTATCTTTTGTGAATCAACCGTTATTCCTTCTTCAGATACAATATGACCCAAGAATGCCACTGATTTCAACAAAATTTACATTTGGAAAACATGACATACAATTGACGATCACGAAAAACTTGTAATACTTGCCGTAGGTGATTTGCATGGTCCTCTTCTGATCATGAATACACCAAAATGTCATCTATAAATACTATCACAAATACATCCAAGAATGGCTTGAATACCCTGTTCATTAAGTCCATAAAAACTGCTGGTGCATTGGTCAGCCCAAATGACATAACAAGAAATTCAAAGTGACCATAGCGTGTCCTAAAGGCTGTCTTGGGTATATCTTTCTCCTTCACCCTCACTTGGTGATAACCTTACTTCAAATCAATTTTGGAAAAGCATTTGACACTCTATAACTAATCAAATAAATCATCAATCCTGGGGAGGGGGTATTTGTTTTTAATTGTCACTCTATTCAATTGTCGGTAGTCAATACACTTTCTCAAGGTGCAATCCTTTTTACGTACAAATAACACTGGTGCACCCCAAGGGGACACACTAGGTCTTACAAAACCCTTCTCTAGCAAATATTTTAATTGCTCCTTTAATTCACGTAACTCTGTCGGGGCCATTCTGTATGGGGGATAGAAATAGGTTGAGTACCTGGAAGTAAGTCAATGCCAAAATTTATTTCTCGTTCTGGAGGTAAACTTGGAAGCTCTTCCGGAAAGACATCAAAAAATTCATTCACTACAGGAACAAATTTAAGAGTTGGTGATTCTGCCTCCATATCACTTACTCTAACTAGATGACGTATATATCCCTTTGACATCATCTTCCTCGCCTTAAAATAGGAAACAAACTAACCCTTTGGTACCCCAACATTACCTTCCCATTCAAGGACCGCCTCATTTGGAAAGTGGAAATACACTCTCTTAGTTCGGCAATCCACAGTAGCATAGCAAGAAGCTAACCAATCCATACCCATTGTAACATCAAATTCCACCATATCTAACTCAACAAGGTTAGCCAATGTGTCATGGTCACAAATAGTTACTACACAGTTATAATAGACCATTCTAGCTATAATATATTCACCGGTTGGTGTAGACACTTCAAATGGCTCGTTCAATGATTTAGGTGTTCTTTTAAGCTTCTTAGCCACTAGTGGAGTGACATATGATAATGTAGAACCAGGTCAATTAATGCATACACATTATGTGAAAAGATAGACAATGTACCTGAGACCACATCTGGTGAAGCTTCTAAATTTTGCCGACTTCCCAGAGCATAAGTGCCATTTTGGGCTCCACTGGAGCTAGCTTCCCCTCTACCACCTCTACCATGGCCTGTAGGTGGTTGCTGACCCCTACCTACTGGAGGAACAGATGATGATGACGCAACAGCTGACCCTGTAGGTTGTGCTATATAACCCATACATCTTCTTAGGCAATCTCTCATCATATGCCCTAGTATGCCACACCAATAACAAGCATTTGTCCCAACACGACATGTACCCAAATGACTCCTCCCACATTGTTTGCAAGGTTGCCTAGGAGGAATTTTCTGGCTTGCCGAATATCCTATTGTCTGTGCACCTTTTTCCCTCACTTCTTTGACTAAGTTGATTACCTCTAGGCCCTTGAAGTTGCGGTGGAGCACTGATGGCAGAATAGGAGGATGATTGCCTAGGTGGTTTATTAGGAAATCGAGGCCTAAACTCACCTTGGGACGTTATAAACAGCCCTGTAGCTCTGGCCCTCTTGGACTGCCCCCTTTCTAACTCTTGTGTCCTTCTCCTTTGCCTTTAATCCTCCAGTTTTTGTGCAAATGCTTGCATCCTTGCTATATCCATGTCTTTATTCAGAGAAGCAATGGTACAGTCTCTGACCAGATATGAATCCAAGCTATCCACATATCGATGAACTCTATCTGCCATAGTAGCAACTACATTAGGAGCATACCTGGCCAAGGAATTAAATTGAAGGCTATACTCTCTCATGCTCATATTCCCTTGGTGAAGATTCAGAAACTGATCTGCTCGGGCCTCTCGGATCTCCAATGGCAAGTAATGGTCAAGAAATGCCTCTTTGAACTCCTTCTAGGTAGTTAGAAGTGCATCGTTACCCTTAGATTGCTTCCAAGCTTCATACCATAATATAGCCACACCCTTCAATCCATATGTTGCCAGCTCCACAACTTCTATACTTCTTACATGCATAACATCCAAAGTGCATTGGATCTGGTCGATGAAGTCTTGTGGATCTTCATTAGGATCTGACCCGGTAAAACATGGATGGTCCAAATTAAGGAAGTCACGTATCCTCGTGCTAGATACCCTATTCACACCACCTGCACCTATAACTAGGCCTTCTTGTCTTTGGCTTTGGTTAGCAACCATGCGAGTCAATAATTGGACCGCATTTCTCAGATCCAGCACGATAGCATTGGTAGGTGGTTTTGGGGGAGTTTCACTACTTCCTGGTTCATCAGGAGCTGGAGGAGTTGGAGATGTTTGTGATAGAGACTTATCTTGGGCCTCATTTCGTCGTCTCACCCGACTGGGTGCACCAACTACCACTTCCACTTCCTTCCCTTTGCCTTTACTTTTCATTGTTTCAGGCATACTTGCTGTACAAAACAATTTAAAGGTTAGAAACAATCAACCTACAACACTTGGCTCTATGGAACGATCTAAAGAATGAAAAGAAAGTGACAACTGCTAAATGCCATGCAACCTTCTGCATATAAATGTGGTGCACAACATATCCATAAACAAGACTTTACATAGACACGACTTTGCAGATTCCCTAGGACAATTCGCTTTGATACCACTTTTGTCACGCCCTAAGTCCCATTAAGGTTGACTGGCACCCATTGCCGACAAAGATCGGGAGAACCAACATATAACACTGCACCTGCTATGAACATTTAAGAGGTTTCCATATTCAACATGCTGTCAAAAGAAAGTAAACTGTATTAACAAGCAAAAAGTAAATGCATAAAACTAGGCTTTTGGTACCATGATGTCTAAAGTACGCTACTTGACCACACTTTAATTTACATAGTCTACAAAGCCTCTAGGTGAGGAACAATATCCATATGGGTCGGGACAGGCTCCGTCTCATGACCAACTATACAATACAAAATACAAGCTCTACACAAAAAAGCCCTGAAGAAACCTAGAGCTTAGTAATAATAGTTTGAAATCATGTACACTTATTGGAGAGATCTAGTAGCTCCTGTACCTACAACATGAAATGCAGGTCCCCCATAAGGGACGTCAGTATGAGATAATGTACTGAATATGTAACGGAGGAAATACTGTATATGAAATAAGAACTCAAATGAAATAACACACTGGTGTGTAAGGATAAAAGACCACCTTTAGTCATACTGTGGAATCATGTACTTTATATCTTTTTATTACTTTACCTCTCTTTACTGTATAATCTGTGCATAATATATCATGTAAATGACCAGCTGATCAGTGGTAAATCAATATCCGGATCGACCCATGCTAGGCTTTCCTTTCACCCCTGGGATACCCCCGTAATATGGGATCGACCCATGCTAGCTGATTCTTCCACTCCTGGGATACCACCCATCAATAAGCAACTTTGAGTTATCTTTTATTTACTTTCCAGATGATTCTTTTGGTGGTCATAACATTTAGAACTGTAGGAATATGACATGACATGTGACATATAAACAACCATACAAGATAATATCACAATGAAAAGAGAGTTACACAACTAATGAAATGTAGAGGAGATCAAACAACACATGGATTTTATTGGTAAAAAGGGACTCATATATCCTTGGTATCCAAGTACATATGCAGGTTTGACAGTGGCTATGGATGGGAACATATGAACATTGTATAGAGTGGAGACACATTTAGTAGCCATGTTGGAGTTTGTATGTGCCTTTATGTGTCAAGGAAGAACCTAGATTTCATTCCATGTAATAGGAAATCAAGTAGTCATATATACCTCGTTGTACTATGTCGTTATTACCTCAGAGTAGTATCCTCTTCCTCCAAATACCTATCTACAACATAGTAGGTGATAAAACTAGTGTTAGAAGCTAATAGACACATTTTGATAGTCCAATTTCACTCAAAAATAATATCCGGGCAGCAAGCTCGGAATTAGCAGCCAAGGAGTATTCTTTCAACATTTTCACTCCTAGTCGTATTTTTTAATACACATTTCCATATACATGTTATATCCAGCTATGTTTAGTCCCATAACAGCGTTACAACAGCCCATAAAATATAACATACAACAACTATACACAACACGTAAGTAGGCAACGCAACATTGCGTCCTTTCGCTACATTTCAACGTCCACCATTCCAAATCCATTTCAACCTGAACCAAACTGTTCTCAACATAATTACACACAAAGAAAGTCCTAAAACAGTCCTAAAACAGTCCTAAAACATTCACCAAGTGGATGAAAAACATGAGACAACAATTCCCAATATTCATTCCATGAATTCTTACTAAGAGCGGAATTAAGGTATCATATAAGAACTCATTTTTGCGGAAGATAAAAAATGGTGCAGCAGCCTTATTACATCACTAAAGAACCAAAACTTGTTAAAAACATAAATATTACTTCATAATCCAGCCAACCAACAAGAGAAAAACCTCTTAATTAACAAGAAAAGTGGACAACAATCTTTGGAACACATGCTGTCCCAAATTCCTGCACAAGTACAACTAGCATACTCTTCATGTTTTTGATGGAGCATTAAACCAAACCATAGGTAATTTTACTTACCTTAGCCCTCAAGGATGAGGTGCTCTTCAATAACCCTAGAGGTGAGCCTTGGCTGCTTTACAAAATGAAGAGAGAGCAAGGAGAAACTTGGAAAGAAATTTGATTTATGGCTTTGAGAAAATGACTAAAATTGCTGGCTGTTAGTCCCTTTTATAGGGCAACTTTTTCCCGACTTTCTTTTGTATTTCAAGCCTTATTTTATTAAGGTGATGATGCAGCAACTTGGCCTTTTCACTTGGGCCTTATTGGGCTTCAATTGGATGGGCTTTGCTGCAAATATTTCCCTTTTATATCCACTTAGTTTGCGCCCTATTTGTGAATTGGGTTGTGAATGTAATTTGGTTCTTTTCCTATTCATCTTTGGTGCAAATGTTGTCGTTTTATGATGCTAAACCATGGGCCCAAATGACATCCTTAACTTGGGGTTTATTCTTTATCGGACTTGAACAAATTCGGTGTTGGGTCTCGTCTCCGTCTACCTAGCCTATTTAAGCTAAGCACGTAGGTGACTCACCTGTTAGCTTCCTAAGTCTCACAAGAACCTCACTTCTTTCACTTCATTTAAGGTAACGATCTCCTTAAATTTACTTAAAACTTATATACACTCGGTCATCTTGAGCGGTAGACGTACATATAGTCCTCTAATATGAAATTCAAGCACTTTTAAAAATGTGCGCTGCTTTGACCCCGCCACATTATGTTTTACATGCGTTGGACTAGTATATGTAAGATGTGGGGTGTTACATCTATGACCCCTCATGCAATTTCAAGCCCCTATCCTATCAAGTTGAGTGCAAATGGTTCAAACCGCCTAAGTTCTAGCATGACTTCGTATATGTGTCAAATTCAAATAATCATATCACTTTGCACACAATGAATTAGATACGGTGCGACCTTCCAAATGAAAGGTGTTTGAATTATCTTTCCAACACAACTGCTTTAACCTCATTTGGAGTTCATACCGAAAGGTTATGCGCATTTTACTAAATCACCATCAATCTGTTAGCTTTTACGACCCACTCTACGGGCTGTCGAATGACTTACGGCCTGTAAATGGGGTCTCATGAAACTGTCCGGCCAGCTTTAAAAACGTGTGTTTATGACCCTTTCTCACAACCTAAGCACAATCCCACATCTTTTTGACATCCCACACGCCTTATAACAGTCTAAAACTTCTCCAAATGACCCTAATCCTAATTTATTTTTCAAAAACATAACTTCAAAAACTCTCTCAAGTCTCCAAGGTCCTCCATTGAAGACAAGGCTAGGATTTCAGGTTTCTTCACCAAAATTTGTGATTGCTTTCATAAATCGTTGGCTAAGGTATATGGGTTTGATTTGTGAAGCCTTTTCCTTCACAAAACTCAAGTTCCTACTCTAACTAGGGTTTAATGTTTATGCATGTTGTGAAGTTGGTTTAATCATGTAATTTGTGATGAATTCTTAGTTATATGAAGTATATGAGTATTATGTTATGACCTATGATGTATATTGAGTTGAAATGCTTGACTTTCTAGTTGGGATTTTACAAGAATCATGTCGGGTTGATTTGAATGACTCCAAATACTTATATTATGAACTTATTGATGTTTATCAATCTATAGCATTATCAAATAATGTTTAATCCCATGAGAAGAATGTTATATCATGAATTCTTTTATTTGGAAGATAGGGTTTTAGAGATATATGATGGGTCTCCTAAACTTGATTTGAAATTCAGGAATCCTACTACTTACATGCATGAAAAACTATAAACTAAGTTGTCTTGCTTGAAACTCATGAATTTATTTGAGGTTTATATATGAGCTAATTTGGAGATATGAAGATGATGATATGAGTTCCTTAAACTATCTTTTAAATTGGTGAATCCTAATACTCTTATACATGAGTAACTAGTAATTTCCATGATTTCATGACTAATTGTGATTTTTCCTACGTATAGGATTTTGGGTTATAAAGTTGATGAAGGGTTGCTTGATTTTATTTAAGCTCATACTATCTTTATTATTATAGTATATGAATCAAGTATGAATCTTATATATTTCATATTTATGAGTCTTAAGCATGAAAATCTCATATGTTGAACGTAAGCTAGATGAAGCGTATGTTTTGTGAAAGAAGGAAGGCTGAATCCACGCTATGTACGAACATAAGGGTCCTAAATATTAAGAGTCAATATTTATGTTATGGCTTCATGATAATATTATGAAACTTCATGTAAGATCATGAATTCCTTTCTTTATATGTCACCGATATTATGAATGATGGAGTACGTCAAGTATGCCATTAAACACATAGAAGTTATATGAAAGCTATGCATTATTGAAATGTCTTCTTTATGATATGGTGATGTACAAGTTTATGTATGTCATGACTATACTCTTGTCTATATGATAATTTTGGGACTAGACTCATTGTAGTCAAGAATGAATGAACAAAAGATATGTGAGTCCCCTCCTAGTTATGATCATGAGACTATGATGACCCGTTAGTACAGGAACATGAAATGTTGAGCCATTAGTAGAGGGATATGAAATGATGACCCATTAGTAGAGGGATATAATGATGAGGCTACCCAATAGTAGAGGCTTAGCCAAGATGTAGGAGTTATCCTTATGATGACTGACCAAAGTGGATGGTGTTCCCGTAAGGTCCTTTACATATGATAATCGAAATGGGTGGTGTTCTCGTAAGGTTAATAAGACGTGTATACAAAAATGGGTGGTGTTCCCCTAAGGTAATTATGGAGAATTTTCTGAAATGAGTGGTGTTCCCGTAAGGTAAGTGCTTGGTCTTATATGTTGGTTATGATCCCTCTCTAATAATGATGCCATGTTCTATACCTATGATTATTCCGTGAGAATTTGCTTAGCACTAAGAGGACCTTATGATGGATGCTGAAGCTCCTTGTTAGAAGAGGTGTGAGACCGTTAATAGAATTCCATTGTCCTATAACTACGTGCCACCATAGGAAATAGGAATCACCCGCTAGTAGAGGTTGATTTCTAAACCAACCGATAGTAGAGGCTTTAGTAGATTCACTTAGGCATTTTAGGAGGTCACCTTGGCAAGTGATCTCACCCTTTCTCCAATATTGGGGAAACATCGGTACTGCATTGTTAGCTCACATGATTTATGTTGGTTAATTGGTGCTCTCACATATGTTCAAGTTCTCCTCATGTTCCCAAGAAGTCCTCTTATGATAAATTGAAATAGTTCCTTTATATTATGTCCAAAGGTCATTTAAAGTTCCTATGATTGATAGTTTCACAAGTTCAAATGGTAATTCCTTTTAAAGGTATATGACTATGTCTACAAATGTTTAAGGTAGTCTCCATTATGATTACTAATGTTTCTTCCATTATAAAATAGTCTTTTGTGTAAAGTAATGTATTGTTCACCCAAAGTATATTAATATTTTAATTATTTATAACTTGTATGTTTTCACTAATTTAAGTTTATTGACTTATCATGCATTCAAGTAAAGGTAAGTAGTTTATTTCTCATGTGAATTGTTCCATGTTCTATGATGAGAACAAAATATCTAAATGATCACCCTTATATATGTTTCAAGTTTATATAATTTTCTTATTAATGACTCTGTTCATTCATGCATCCTCCTATGTCCTTTCTAAAGTTATCTTTCCATGTTTAAATGATATTATCTTGATTCTAACTTACTAATGCCCTTTTAAATGTATGATTTTTCATACGAGACTTAGCATGAATCATTTTATCATTTATTCCTATGCCATGCATCGCATACCTACATACCGGTACATTAAATGTACTGACGCATACTTCTATGCCTACATGATTTAACCATGTAGGGACCAGTGCTCCTTGATATCCTCCACGTGTCTACCTTTGGATCATTGAAGACGACAGTTGGTGAATCTGCTAGTTTGGGGACGATAACCTAATTTTTTTTCTAGATTGATGTATAAGACATTTTTTAGTTTCAAGTTGTATATTTATTTTGCTACGTATGTATTTGAGGGTGAGCTTGAACATGTCTTAGCCCCTGCCAATTTTATGCTAGAGGTATTTTTGGACAAATGTCATAATGGTATCCAGTTCTTATACTTCATTATGTTTTTGTTTAAGTTGTGGCCCTTAGCTCGTTTTCCCCTAGTTTTCTATCTCATCTTAGCATTTTTATGCCTATGAATGCTTATAGAGGAATCGACAAGTCGAAAGCGCTACTTGGGAAGCCGAAGTTGAGAAGAAGAAGTGATATCCCTATCTTTTCCATTTTAATCAAGCTTGAGGCACTATGTTTTTCCTACTTGAGAACCTCCCCATTCTTACATGTCATTTGCATGCAATCTATGCATAAGTATGTGATTTTGAAGTTGCATTGTAAATGTAATTTGAAGCATGGTTTGAAAAATTTCATGGTGATATGTTGGATTTCGTATATGGTGCATGTATTCTCTTCCTTAGTGCCTACGTTCAACACATTCAGGGATAAATGTTTCTAAGGGGGACATATTGTAAGGCCCCACATGTTGGAGAGTGTAAAAGTGCCTAAGAAAGGAAATCTGAAAATTTTCTAAGTACTAGTAGGTTTTACGGGATAGCTTATGGGGAGTCGTAAGTGGTCCTATGGGCCATATCTTATGCTTGTGGAGTGATGGCCAGACTTGGTAGAAATATGGATTTTTGAAGTTGGGGGTCAAAGAAAATATGGATTTCTGAATTTGGGAGTACGAGTTATCAAATGACCCATAGATTGACTTATGAGCCGTAAGTCCAATCATGGAATGAGATTTAGAGAAGGTTTTTGAGGGTCCAAAATCTTATCAAATGAAACCCCCTTTCCCTGAGGGTCCAAAATCTTATCAGACGAAACCCTCTATCCTACCCCGGTAGAATAGACCACAACCCGTAATCGGGGTCTCGTGGTCCTATTCGACGGTTTTAAGAAAAGGCAAATTCAACCTTTCCTAGTATCCTAAGCCTATACCATATTGTTTAAGCCTGAAATGAGTCCCTTCCAGCCTTATACAGCCCTAAACAACTTCATCCCACCATATTCTAAGAATATCCTAAGTCTAAATTTCTCCCAAAAAATCTTAAGCTCATTCAAGGCATTCAAGTGTGAACTGCAAGCTAGGGTTTCAACTCCTCCATCTATAAATAAGATTTCCTCCCATAAAATCACACAAGGTATGTGTGTTTGATTGTGGAAGCATTTCCTCCACAAGTGCAACTATTTTTCCTCCCCATCTACATGAAATTTATGTATATTTATGGATATTTTTGTGTACTCTTTTATATGATAATATTATGAAGATATTTATGATGTTTTACCTTTGTACATGATTATGCATTGAAATGCCATGTGAAAGAGATGAATATTTATGAGGGTTTGAAGATACCCTAACTAAGTCTTGTTATGCTTTTTGATGGGTTATTTAGAATAATGTTCAAGTGGTTCCATTTTAATCTTTTCAAGTCATTTACTTTTTAATTGCATGGTTTTAAACCTATTTACATGTATGCACCATGATTTTATTAAAGATATGTGCCAAGATTTCATGATGTTGAGGGCCTTATGGAAAGAGTTTTCAAACTATGAATGATATGAATTTCGAAAGGGCTACTATACATGCAATGAGATATGATAATTTTCTGAAAGCTATGAAAGTTATGAAGCCTTATTTTTGATATTATGAAACTTTGATTTTGATGAGCGTCATTATGAAAATATTATGATATTATGATGCTTGCATATTATGGCTGTAAGTATAACTCAAATATTCCTTGGGATTGTGACCTAGCACTGATGGGACCTGGTAGATGACTTTGTCCCTTAACTATGTTTCCACCTTAGGTGTTTTAATTAGCTAATGGACCCATATTGTGCATGTCACATGGTTGACAAAAAAAGAGTTGTGTTTCCATGTGACACATGTAAATTAAATACCGAAAAGAGTGGTGTTCTCGTAAAGTTTTTATCATAATCTAATTAAAAAGGATGGTGTTCTTGTAGGGTGTTTATGAAGCACTTTCTAAAATGGAGGAGATCCTGTAAGTTGAGTGTTTGGTTCACCTTGGAAAAGTAGACCACTCCTAGTCCGGTGTGGAGTAAACACCGGAATAAGAAGTAATATCTCCCTTGGTCTTATATGTTGGTTACCGTCTCTTCCCATCTATGTATGATATGTTATGTCACTTGATGACTCCTTATGCATATTTTGACTAACACATTGAGCATACATGACATATTGAGCTCATACCCATATATCATGATTGTGCATATTATTTAATTATGGCTTATGATCTTTGTTCCAGTGCACCATTCATACATAGTACATTCTAAGTACTAACATATACTTTTTGCCCACATGATCTAGCCATGTATGTACCAGAGCTCCTATTCATCCACCTCCTCCACGTGGCTAGGCGACTCGGTTGAAGATCACTTTCAGTGAGTCCTCCATTCTATGGACAATATCCATTACTTTCATGCTTTATATGGACTTGTATATTTATGGACACTATCTTTTGAGAATAAGCCTGATAGATGTCTTGGCCCCTATTCCATTCATATTAAAGGTGTTGCTGGAAATTTGGATATTTATGCTGTGAGCATGACTCTTATTATATTTATGTACTGTTGAACACTTTCTCTTAATCCCTTATTCTCTCTTATGTGTTGAATGCTTTTTGTATCGATGAGATGGAAGTCTGAAGTCCATAGCATGAGTCTAAAGTCCCATTTCCCCTAAAAATTATGTTTTGTTTACTTTAATTTTTACTTCCCTAACCAAGGATGTGCTATGCATGCCAAAGAGGCTTGTTTGGGGTTCCTTCGGTGTAACAACCCATATCTTACATGTAGTAGTCCTATGTATATGGGACATGATATGGCTTGGTAAAATAAGCACCAATTTTTAAAAGTTCTTGAAATTTAGATTAGAGGGGTATATGTACGTCTAACACTTAAGATGATCGAGCATAAATAAGTTTTGGGTTAAATTAAGGAGACCGCGGCCTTAAATGTAGTAAAAGAAGTGAGGTGCTTGTGGGATTTTAAGAACCTAGCAGGTGAGTCACCTATGTGCTAGCTTAAATGGGCTAGGTAGATGGGGAAGAATAATTCATACAGGAATGAACTCAGTTGAAGCTCAAAATTAAGTAAAACGAAAACGAAATGGAGACAAGGCCTAACATCAAAATTTTCCAAGCCAACTAATGAATATAGCCTGAGCTAAGGGTGTAATTTTGGGCCATGGTTTTTCATTATAAAATGGCAAGAGTGGCAGCCCAAATGGATAGATAAAGGGCCCAAGTACATTTATCACACACTTGACAATTTGGGCCCATAGGAAAAAGGGGAAATGGGCAGCCAAAGCCCACCTAATTGAAACCCAATAAGTCCCAAGTGAAAGGGAAAAATAGGTACATCACTCACTTGATAAAATAAGGCTTAAAATAAAAGGAGAATGTCCGCTAGTAATGTCCCTTTAAAAGGGATTGAAAGCATCCCCGTGAAGTCATTTAAAGTTTGACAAAAATCATATTTTCTAAGTTCATTTTTGCTCTCTTTCAACTTCATACAAAGAATCCCTCAAAACCTTACTAGGTCCCTGAAGAATCCCTCAGCCTTGAAGGTTAAGGTAAGTATAAAGAATTATGTATTTAGTATGATTTTTTCATGAAAAATAAGAGAAATATGTTGGTTATGCTTGTGCTGAAAATTTTGGACAACATGTGTTCTAAAAATTGTTGATCACTTTTCTTGGTTATTGAGGGACTCTTCTCTTGTTGGCTGACTTTATTAAGAAGGAAGGTTGATGTTTTTAACAAAGTTTAGCTTGGAAATGATATACAAAGGTTGCTGCACCATTTTTGTTTCTCTTAAAAATGAGTTCTTGTATAGTCTCTTAAATGTGTTTTTAGTAAGAACTCGTGGGGTGATAATAGTTGGTTTAAAGTTGGAATAAGTGTGAATTATTGACATTGAAATATAGGGAAATGACGAAATGTTATGCTACCTAATTGTGTGTTGTGTGGAATTGTTATGTGTTGTACTTTGTGAGTTGCTTTAAGCATATTATGGGACTATAAGAAGCTGGATATACTATGTAAATGAAGGTGTGTATTAGACTAATGTGCTTAGAGAGTGAAAAGTCGGAAAAAGGCCTTTGGGTTGATAATTACGGGCTTGCTGCCCAAGCGTTACATTTTTTTGAGATTGTACTGCAAAGACGTGTTTATTAGCTTCTTATACCAATTTTTTCACTTACTCTATTGTAGATAAGTATTTTGGGGAAAGGAGGTTACTTTGAGGAATAATGAGGTGGTACAACAAGGTATGTATGGCTACTAGATTTCCTATTATTAGGCATGAAATCTAGTTTCTTCCTTGGCACATAGAGGCACTTACAAACTACGACAGAACTAATAACCGTACCTCCACCTTTTTCGATATGTCCATATGCTCACATACATAGTCATTGTCAAATCTGCATGCATACTTTGGATACTAAGATACATGAGTTCCTTTTCTTTTCTAAATAAAGTCCATGTGTTGTTTCACATCCTATCCATTTTATTAGTTGTGTAACCTACTCTTTTCATTGTGGTACTATCTTACATTGTTTACATGTCACATGTTATATCTATAGTCCTAAAGCTTAAAATTTATGACCACCAAAAGAAGCATCTCAAAAGTAAATAAAGAGTACATAGTGAAGTTACTTATTGATGGGTTATATCCTAGGGATGGAAGAATTACCTATCATAGGTCGATCCCAATTACGGCGGTTATCCCGGGGGTAAAGGAAAGCCTAGCATGGGTAGATCTCGATATTAATTTACCATTGATCAGCTAGTCATTTGTATTATATATTGTGCACAAAATATAAATTAAAGAAAGGTAATGTAATGAAAAGGACATAAAGTACATGGTTCGGCAATATGACTAAAGGTGGTCTCTCATCATTACACTAGTGCATGAATTTATTTTGGTTATTCTTTCACATAAAATACTTCTTGCGTTAGATATTCAATATATTACCTCGTACTAACATCCCTCTTGAGGAACCTGCATTTTATGCTGCTGGTACAGGAGCTAGTAGTCTCCCTAGTAGGAGTACAAGATATCCAGTTTCTATTACTGAGATCTAGGTCGATATGGAGCTTTGCATTTCTAGAGCTTATATTTTTGCATTCTATAGTAGCTATTCATGTGCAGGGCCTGTCCTGACCCTATCCTGATAGTGTTGCTCATATAGAAGCTTTGTAGACTATGTAAAGTAAAGTGTGATCATGTCTTGTATTTTAGACATTGGGACTTGTATCTCCTTTTTACTTGTCATTACGATCTACTTTCGTAAAAGCATGTAGAGTGTGGAAATCCCTTATAATGATCATACATAGTGCATGATTACAGGTTTATTCTCCCAAGCCTTGTTGTCAACGGGTGCCAATCCGCGTAAATGAGACTTTGGGCGTGACAAAAGTGGTATCAGAGCGGGTCATCCCAGGAAGTCTACAAAACCGTTTCTATGTAGAGTCTTGTTTATAGATGTGTTTTGCACCACATTTATATGCAGGAGGCTACATGGCATTTAGGAGTTGTCACTTTATTTTAATTCTTTAGATCCTGCCATAGAGCCAAATATTATAGGTGAATCATGCCTAACCTCTAAATTGTTTTGTCCGTAAGTATGCTAGAGACAAGGAAATCCAAAGGCAAAGGTTAGGAAGTAGAACTGGTAGTTGGTGTACCCAATCGGGTGAGACAACAAAATCTTACTCAAGATGAGTCTCTATCACAAACATCTTTGACTCCTCCATCTCCTGATGAACCTAGAAGTAGTGAAATTCCCCCAGAACCACCTACTGATGCTATCGTGCAGGATCTAAAAAATGCAGTCCAACTATTGACTCATATCGTTGCTATTCAAGGTCAAAGACAAAAGGGTCCAGTTACAGGTGCAGGTAGTGCGGATAGGTCAGCTAGCACAAGGATACATGACTTCCTTAATTTGGACCCTCCATCCTTCACCGGGTCAGATCCCAATGAAGATCCACAAGAATTCATCGATCAAATCCAACACACTTTGTATGTTATACATGTAAGTGGTACAGAAGCTATTGAGCTAGCATCATATATATTGAAGGGTGTGGCTATATTATGGTATAAAACTTAGAAGCAATCTAAGCGTACAATGCACCTCCAACTACCTGGAAGGAGTTCAAAGAGGCATTTCTTGACAATTAATTGCTTATAGAGATCTGAAAGGCCCGTATAGATCAGTTCTAAAATCTCCACCAAGGGAATATGAGTGTGATAGAGTATAGCCTTCAATTTATTTCCCTGGCAAGGTATGCTCTAGGGCCTATCCCATCACGGATTTGTCCCTTTGGGATCACCCCAAAGGGCACCTCACAGTATATACACTAGTCTTTTACTTATTTACCAAACATCTCTCTTGTGTTTTGCCGATGTGGGATTTCTCATCTCAAGATGGGTTGTCATAGATTCAGCTCCATTCTGAACATGAATGAAACCATCATTAGATTCACTCAACCCAATTGCCCAATCTTGTCCAACAATGCTCATCCTTCCCCACCTCTCTTTTGATCTCATCTATAAGATTAGCTAATATGTCTTACTTTCTTGGATTACGTTACGGGCCTAAAGTAACTCCTCCCTATTCGATAGGGAGGGATAGAGATAGGAAATCATAAGACACGCTCCATGGCATGATATTAATCATGAAAAAGTGAAACATTTCCTATAACGCCTTGTAGCCTCTTACCCATAGAAGTGGCGCGCGTCACACCCGTGAATAAGACTCAACTTGACGTGACGTGTTGGACATCGAGGACTATTTATAAACCTAGTACTTTAATACCAAGCTTGTCACGATCTTGAACTGAGGTCTAGGAGTAACATGGCAAATGGGAACCCAAAAGTCCCCAAACAAGCCTCATAGCATCTATCCACACATAATCAGTTTGGAAGCATACGTGAAATAGTAAACACATAGTTCTAAGGGATGGGAAAGTAGGACTCACTCTATGCGGATGTCATCCGAATAGGGATTAACATGGTTCACATAACACGTAGAAAATACTAACTAAAAGATGGGTAAGTATGACTCACTTTATGGGAGCAAAGCGGACTTGGGATCTTTCATATCATAACACTAATCCATATCATGATACTCATAATCAGTCCATAATAACAATTTAAATAGGTAACCAAAATCATAAGCTCCAAATACAACACATAGCATATATCTGTACAAAAGTCTACAAGATGTCGAACAATGCCTCTAGTCATAAGATAGGACAGGAGCTAAGACGTATCCCGAGCTCACCCTCAAGGTACATAATATAAATTAAAGCATCATAGGTAGAAGGAGGGTGGTTTTTCCTTCGAAGATAGGATTCACCATAACAAGTATCAAAAGTATTGATATAGCCATCAAACTGTTGATGAAGGTAGTCTCTGGTCCTTATATGGTCAGATCACATAGGAAAAAATATGTGTTATTTCGTTTGAATGTACTAAGATGCAGGCATACAATGCATATGACATCAAACCTGCATTCAATATTAGATGTCAAGGTCATATATTGAAATAAGTATATAAGAAGGAACATAATATCAATATGCCATGAGGTATAAGATGCTTGAATGCAAAAATACTTCATATATAATGAGGATGGGGCTGTAACCAACATAAGACGAAGTGAGCTATAACTTGGAACTCCGTCGTCCACCCCATAGTGGATAAAGAGGTGACCAACTTGCCATAGGTAGATCCATAATCATTCATCATCCACAAAGGGCATAAACATACCTATGTTAGGCACGTAGTTCAAGAGAATGAAGTTTGGACCCTTGGGGGATAGCCCACCCTGCCTCCAATCCCATCGGTGCTAGGTCATTATCCTACTAGAATTCATGTATATATATACGTGCTTGTAAAAGAAGCATAATATTTTCAATTTGTTTACATGCATACTTAGGCTTAAAGGCCAACTCACATTTCATATTCATGCATACTTGGCCCAAACAGCCCAAACATACTTTTATGCATTGGGATAACTCCTTCGGAGCACCTTCTTTAGTAAAGAGTATGGACCCTTGGGGATTGCCCACACTGCCTCAAATATCAATCAGTGCTCTACAAACATTGTGGTGTAAACAACAATCATTTGCGCAAAGAGACATAATCGTAGACATTTATGTGATCACATTCTTGTCATAATCATATATTACTTTAAAACATAATCATCTTCATATTTGGGGACAGATCCCACATCATAAACTTCATAAAAGCATAGTGATGTATGCATATGCCATGAATGAGATGAGAAATAACATGGTCAATTGAGATTCAATCTTAAATCAACAATATGTTATGAAATCCAAGTAAATCCATAAGTAAAGTTCACATTTAAATCATTATACAAATTACCCAAGTCTCAAATAAAGATTTAAAGGGGACATGCACATTCATATCTTCATAACTTCAATGCAATTAATCATATTAGGGCTCAAATCACTTTAAAATCAACCATAAAACATAGCCCATACATCCACCAAATTTAATAAATAACAATATTGAAAACCCATATTTAAAGTAAGCTAAAATTTCACAAAATTGAGTGAAGAGGTTTTGGTCTTCTTGGTTGAAAGTGACCAAGAATCATACATAGATACCTTAGCTAACCAAGAAGAAATAGGAAGAAATTTTATCAAGAAGAAGACCCTACCTTATATTCCAAGTTAATCTCCAAGGGCTCACTTGAGGGGAGTTTTCTAGATGAGAGAAGTTGAATAATTCTAAGTGTGATAATGAATTTGAATGAGGGAGGAAGATTTTAGGTCATTTTGATGTCTTAGGATAGCATAGGAAGTTGCAAATGTCCCTTAGGAGTAGCCTTAATTACCAAAAAATCATTAATGAAACGGAATAAATTTTCTTGCCAAGGGTCTCATAAGAAGGTCTCACGGTCCGTATAAGGTCTCACAGACCGTGAAAACTCCCATGAGACCATACTTAACCAATTCACTGGAAATTATGCAAAAAGAAGCTTTACAAATATAGGCATGACTTCTTGATCCGAATTTAGAATGAGGTAAAACTAGATTCGTTGGAAAGCTAATTCAAAGAGCTTCGATTTTATAGGTCGTGGGACACCCAGTTTATTTTGAGCTAAGAGATATGACCCTATAAAATTTAACCTTTTGTCAGTTCTTGTAAAAAGCTTAGCCAATGGAATTTCTTTGAACTTGGCTATTAGAAAGAGGCCTACGATGACCCTAACGAACATAAATAAGCTTAAATTGAGGGATTTAAAGTGAACTTAGTTTGAGATTGAAGATTCCGTACTTAGAAAAATATCACGCCAATACTCACACAGAGGACTACACAGCCCGTGAGAGGTCGCACGGACCGTGTGGCCTCCCATAAAGTTTTAATTAGAAAACATTCTCCATCAATAAAGTTCTGATGAGGTGATCTCGTAATTAAGAAGATTTTCACTCCAAAACCCCAACGGAAGACTTCATGGACCATGAAGGATCATTCAGTCAATGAGAGCGTCTTCGTGAAATGCCTTTGCTAAAAAATGTGGATTTCTCAAGGCCAAGGCTACCATACGGTCCACCACACGAACCGCGTGGGGTGCATGTGTGGTATGCTTTACTCTCAAACAACCATATAAAGGACAACACTTCCTACACAAGGCTAAGGGACACTTCAAGGAGCTCCCACACGATCCGTACAACCTCACATGTACCTTCAAGGTTTCCATGAAGCGTCACCTTCCAAGCTCCATTAAGTTTGTACAAAGTCCGAGTCCTTACATATCATTTATCATACAAAGCTTTAAATGGTGATATTTCGATACTCGAGTTAAAACTGTTGTTGTAAGAAAATTAAATTAGAGATAAGTGATCATCCCAACAACTGTTAAAATCAAGCACATATCATCACAACTCAGGGTTAGGACATATGAATGACATTGTTGAATGGGAACCCAAGAGTCCCCAAACAAGCCTCATAGGAACCATATACACATCATCGGTTCAGAAGTGTAAAATTGAACAATAAGCACATAGTTCTAAGGGAGGAGTAAGTATGAAACACGTTATGGTGATGTCATAGGGATAGGTATTTGCATGGATTCACATAGCCCAAATCACAGAAGAATTAAGGGGTGAGTGAGTAAGACTCACGCTATGGGGGTAAAAGGGAATTTGGACTTTTCACATTTCCATATCTCATCATGATCATATTATTATAACATAAACGTCAAGAGATAGACATAATTATAGTCTCCATAAACAATAAGCATAACACTTAACAAGCCCGTACATAGAGTTTACATGATGTCCAACAATGCCTCTAAGTCATAGAACAGGGGCGGGGGCAAAGACATGTCCCGGGCTCACCCTCAAAGTAAGGACATAAGTGGAATTAACATTCTAGATAGATAGAAGGTCGGTCTTGTCCGTGAGGCCCCTCTCGATCTTTTTCGTAGTTGAGAAGGGGGAAGGAGTCTAAATCAATGGACATTAATGAACCATCATTGATGGAGTTACAAGTAAAGGACTCACCACTAGCAAGTCTCATAATTAAAGGTAACCGTCAAGAGGTGGCTAAAGAAAGTCTCCAGCCTACATGGTTAGATCATGTAGGCAAAAATATGTATTAGTACGTTTGAATGTACTAATTTTACGGAAACGCAAATGCTTATGAACTCATTAACTTGCAATCAATGTTTGATTACAAGGGCATATATATATATAGAAAGAATATGATAGCAATATGCCATGAAATACATGATGCATAAATGCCAAAATACTTTGTACATATTGTGACTTAAGCCGACATAAGACTAAGTGAGCTATTAATTGGAACTTCGTAGTTTTCCCCACAACAGATAAAGAGCAGACCTACTTGTCAAAGGTAGATCCTTATCATAATAATCCCATGAAGGGGCATAAACATGAACACATGCTAGGCACAAAGTTATGAGAAATGAGACTTTAACAAGGACCCTTTGGTCAAGCCCTCACCCCTAATCCCATTCAGTGCTATGCCAATAACCCATGAGAATATATACATATACCTTCTTGAAATAGAGGAATAAGTCTTTAAAATCATTTCCATGCCTACTTAGTCTTAAAAGCCAAACATACTTTATAATCATGCATACTTAGACTATAAAGCCAAATCGTACTTCTTGTTTTACTTTCATGCATAAAAATAGCTCCTTGTTATTGTACATAGTGATGTAAATGCCCATAATTTCTCAAAGAGCCATATCATAGATATTATGCGATTACATGCCATGTCATAACCATACTTGTCTTGAAAACACAGTCATAATAAAACTGGGTGTTGACCCACATTATAAATCTCATGAATAATCAATGTTCAAGCATGCATATGCCATGAGGAATGAAAGAATAGCATGGGTACTAGGAATTCGTAGTTAAATCATCATAATGTAATGAAATTTTAGTATATCCATGAAGAAATCATCAATCAAAGCCTACTTGAAATTACCCATGCATAGATTCAATATTTAAAGGGGCCTGCATGTTCAAACCTTAATAATATCAATGCAATTCAACATAATAGTGCTTAAATAACTCTAAAAATATCAATTAAATTTATCACATGTGTCAATTTAATCCAATCAACATTAATTTAAAAGACCCATATTAAGGTAAGCTTAAAATTCATAAATTAAGAAGTAAGAAGTTTTTGGGTCTTCATGATCGAAAAGAATCTTGAATAAATCCCCCATATGTTAGGTAACCAGAAGGGTTATGAATAAATTGATTTGATAAAAAGACCCTCCTTGAATTCCCAAGTTGAATCTTCAATGACACACTTGAAAGGAGTTCATAGAAGAGAAATAATTCTAGAGTACTAAGTGTAATGAGTGAAATTGAATAAGGATGAAATAGTATAGGTCTTTTCGGGGATTTAGGATAGGTTAGTAAGTCACAAAACACCTTTAAAAGTAACCAAAATTACGAGAAAGCCATTAATGAAGCAAGCACCAAAATTTGCCCAGGGATCTCACAGCAAGGCACCACGGTCAATGCAAGGCACCACGAACCGTACAAGGTTCACTGGTAGGGGTCCTCTGACATATAAAAAAAATTTCAGATTAAGAATGTTTCCACTGAAGGCTCCACGGTCCATATAACGGTTCAGTGATCCTACATTGGTCCATACAAATGACCCAAGTTCTGAGACGACAATTTTGTATTTAGAAAAATATTTTGGGGAGAGGGCTTAACAAAGGAGGGATACCAAGCCTAAAATCCCTTCTTAAGCCTCACAAAGCCATACACATGCACCCTATGGGTCACTAACCTCAAAAAATGGATTTTAAGCATCGATAAGGTCTCACGAGGTTCGGATCCTTACACATATGTCCTCAGCATGTCTTCCGATGTTTGGATTGTCCTTTTCGCTTGCCTATCTATTTGCGGATGAAATGTGGTACTTAGCTTCACCTTTCTATCAAGACTCTTTTAGAAAGACCTCCAAAAATAAGAAGTAAATTGAGAACTATGATATTATATTATAGATAGCAGTACCCCATGCAACCATACAAATTCTTGAATGTAAACCTTAGGATAATCTTTGACACCATAAGAAGTCTTTACCGATAAAAAGTGGGTTGTTTTTGTCATTCTATCAATCACCACTCATGTTGAGCCTAATTGCTTCTGAGACTTTGGCACACTATTCACTTCCTCCCATTTCCAAGTAGGTATCTTAGTGTCTTAAGACAAATCACCCAATCTTATGTGTTCTTGTAAGGACCCAGACATTCTAAGGACTTAGGGATGCATGAATATTAGGTTCCATGAAGTGTTTGACCAAAGTATCACCACAGTAACACCTTCACAAGTTGTGGAGTAGTCCACAAGCTATGGGAGGGTTCCTTGAGGTGGCCTTGGCCTTGTGTTTGTGTGCTTGGTCTTATGGTGGAGTTTAACACTATTGTCACCCTCCATTGATCCCTTAACAGCTTGTGGGGCTCACCGCTGGATGTGAAGTAGCTCGTGGTAGGAGCTTTGTGCTTGAAAACTACTTTTTGGCTAAGGCACCTCACACACAAACACTTACACGGGTCGTGTAGCAACATACAGATCATGTGGGGTCCCATAAGGGTGTTGGTCTATGATTTTTCTAAGTATGGAATCACCGTCTTGAAAGTTGGCCTGTGAAAATTTCTCTAAGTTGTCTCATGGGAAGGCACACGTTCTGTGTGACATCACATGTGTTTTGAGGCTCATTGACGGGACCCTTGGAAACTTTTTGAAGGTCTTTTCATTGATGGCTTTCTCATAATTTTGACTACTTCTACAGGTCATTTATGACTTTTTAACCTATCTTAAACCCTTGAAAGACCTATAATCCTCTATTATTATTCAATTGATTCAACACACTTAGAATATTCATATTCTCTCATCTAAAGAACTCCTCTCATGTGAACAATTGGAGATTCAGCTTGGAGCTCAAGAAGGGTCTTCTTCTTCAATCAATTTCTTCTTGATTCGTCTTAATTATCCAAGGTATGTGGGATTGATTCATGGTCCCTTTCAACCATGAAAAGCCCAAAGATTTATTACTTCTTAAATTACGAATTTCAAGCTTACTTTAAATATGGGTCTTGTAAATTATTATGGGTTTGATTCAATTGAGATTTTGGCTATGTTTGATTAATGATTTAGTGATATAAACTGTAATATGCTGAATTGCATTGATATTATGAAGGTTTGAATTTGCATGCCCCTTTTAAATGTTGATTTAAGCATGGGTAATCTCAAGTACAATTTAAATGTGAATTTCTTCATGTATTTACTTGGATTTCATATTATATTGTTGATTTAAGTATGAATCTCTATTTCCTATGCGATATTCTCATAATTCATGGCATATGCATATACAAAAATTTATTTTCATAAAGTTTATGATTTGGGCTAAGTCCCAATTATGATGATGATTATGTTTTCAAGCAAGTATGAGTATGACAAGAATGTGATCACATAATGTCTATGATACAGATCTTTGAGCAATGATGGGTGTTTTACACCAAATGTATAAGTATGAAAGAAATATTCTTATGCATAAAAGTATGATATGAAGTATGATTTGGCTTTTTAGCCCAAGTATACATTATAATGAAGTATGTGTGGATAATAAGCCTAAGTATGCATTGTTATGATATGATAAGACTTATGACTCTTTTACAAGAACGTATATGTATATATATTCACGTGTTATGATGACATAGCACGGAGAAGGCTTGTGTGAGAGGGGATATCCCCATGGTCCCTTATATAAATTCTCAAGTCCCATAACTATGTGCCAAACATAGGTTAATGTATATTCCCTTTTAAGGGATGGTGAATGTTAATGGCTCTACCTTTTGCAAGTAGGTCACCTCTTTATCCGTTGGGAGGAAAATAATTGAGTTCCAAGTTATAGCTCACTTGGTCTTATGTCAGTTAAGGTCCCATCCATTTTATGTACAAAGTATTTTGACATTCATGCATCATGGATTTCATGACATATCAATATAGTATTCTTTCTTATATATTTATTTCTATATGTGCCCTTGTCATCTAACATTAAATGCCGGTTTGATGCGATCACATGCATTGCATACTCGTATACTTAGTACATTTGTACGTACTAACGCATACACTTCGCCTACATGATCTAACCATGTAGGGATCGAAGCCTATATTCATCCATCACTTGATGGTTAGCTTGGATTTGTGAGAGTTTCTTATGTGATTCCTATCACCCAAGGACAAGCCACCTTTTATCTACCTATTATTCTTTTCACTTATGTTTTTACTTTGAGGTTGAGCTCAGGAAATGTCTTAGCCCTCATCCTTCTCTATGACTTAGAGTTATTGTTAGACAACATGTAAACTATATATATTGACTCATGTTATGTAATATTATTGACTTTTGGAGATGATAAATATGGTTTTTTTTTATGTTTATGATGAAATGGAAAATATGGAAAGTCCTAAATGCCTTCTATTCCCATAGCGTGAGTCATACTTACCTGCCCCTTAATTTGTGCCATGTTCTATGTGAATCCATGTAAGTCCGTATCCCTATGATATCCCAGATAGCGTGAGTCTTACTTTCTCGTCCCTTAGAACTATGTGTTTAATATCTTATTTTACGCTTCTAAATAGATGATGTGTATGTGGATGTAATAAGCCTTATATGGAGACTCTTGAGTTCCCATTCTCCATGTTAATCCTAGGATCTTGGCTTGGGTCGTGACAGTTCAACCTTCAATCAAAACTGGATACTTGTTTTTGATAGTCATCTTGTTCAGTTTCTGATAATCAACACACATCTTAAGTGAACCATCCATATTTTATACAAACAACACGGGAGTACCCCTTAGAGATACACTAGGCCTTATGAAAACTTTATAAAACAAGTCCATTAGTTGTTCCTTTAATTCTTTCAACTCTGCCAAAGTTATTCGATATTAAGGTATTAAAATAGGTTGATTGTCGAGTAAAAGATCAATGCCAAAGTCAAATTTTGTTTTGGAAGGAATACCAGGCAAGCCATCGGGAAAGACATCAGGGAATTCATAGCTAAAGGAACCATATCAAGATTAGATACTTTAAACACAACGTCCACCACTCGAACAAAATAATATATGCACCCATTGGAAATAATTTTCATAGTTTTTACATAAGAGACAAACTTACTCTTGAACACCAAGTTTGTTCACTTCCACTTAAGGGTGGACCGATTAGGAACTTGGAATGTGACCCTATAGGTTTTACAATCAATAGAAGCATAACATGCATGTAACCAATCCATACTAAGAATAATATCAAACTCACTCATGTCAAGTACAACAAGACCACATGGCTAGAATTGACTCACCTATTAGAGTATAGATCGAATAAGGTTCTAACAAGACTTCGGGGGACACAATAAACTTTATGGAAAGGTACGGAGTAACAAAAGACATATTAGCACCGGGGTCATGAAAAGTATACACGTCATGGTCAAAGACTCTTAAAATACTTGTAACCATATCAAGAGACTCTTCAACCTCTTGCATATCATGTAGAGCATAGAATCGGTTACCATGAGGACCACCTCTTTAGGCTTCACACTTTCCCTCTTTGAGCTACTTGGCCTTGAGGACGCCCTTCTCTACCTTTGTTAGAAACATTAGGAAACTGAAAGATCTTGTTCCTTATCTTTCCAAAACTATAGCAAGCATGTGATTATCTCAAGCAATCGCCAACATATTTTCTCCCATACTTAGGAAACCAAGGAGGAATAGCACCACCACCCTTTGTAATATCAGCTAGAACCTTAGGAGTTGGCACCATATCCTTACCAAACCTTTAAAAAGCACCACCACCCTTTGTAATATCAGCTAGAACCTTAGGAGTTGGCACCCTATCCTTATCAAACCTTTAAAAAGCACCTTTAGATGACCCTTGATCATGTTAGAAATAGCCATAACTGGACTTCACATGAGAAAATCCACCATCAAAATGAGCCCTTTTGGACAATCTCATCCTAATATTTTTAATCTTTCCACTTTCCAGTTGTTCGGCATAGGTAGTGAGCTGAGAAATATCTATTTCATTCAAGAGCATTGTGTCCTTACACTCTATCTTTACCAAATCAGACACATCCAAAATGATCTTGTTCATATAGGTGCTAGAGTCTACAACCAAAGAAGGAGCATGCTTAGACAATTATGTGAACTTGAAGGCATACTCCCTCACACTCATACCACCTTGTTTCAAATTTATAAACTCCATCACTCTAGTTTCCCTTTATCCAAGTGGGAGGAAATGATCAAGGAAAGTTTCCTTAATCATCTCCTAATCAGTAGAACTTTTGACTTTTTAGGACTTCCATACTATGAACCAAACTTCTAACTCCATTAAGTTGGTATGCCATCAACTGGACTTTCTCCTCAAATGATACACCAATAATCTCCACCACCTGATAGACCTTATCAATAAATATTTGTGGATCCTGATCTACCTTGGAACCATGGAACTCTAGAGGATTCATTCAAGAAAATTTTGTATACCCTACATGTTGAAAAGCCTGGAAAAAGTTGAACAGTTTTAGAAATTTTGATAAGGAC
Source organism: Solanum rostratum (assembly GCA_029948455.1). NCBI lineage: Eukaryota > Viridiplantae > Streptophyta > Magnoliopsida > Solanales > Solanaceae > Solanum > Solanum rostratum. Next base: position 20,111,006 of record CM057055.1, read on the forward strand.
TGGGTGCTACGAGTCAATCTATGGCTCATTGATTGGACCACGGGTCACAAAAAGGTCTTATGGTTGAGGCCCAAAACTTTTTCAAAATATTTGGTTACCAGAAGTCAAAGCACGAAACATTTTACAAGTCATGCGTGGGAATACAACTCGTAGATAGAGTCATGAAAAGAGACCCTAAAGGATAGAAATTTTCCAAGTCTAGAAGCATACTACAGAACATTTCTACCATCATAAATGGAACTACAAACAAAATTGTTAGATCATGGTTTGAGAGGTATAAATTGTATCACCTCTCATGCAACTCAAAAAATGGCCGATGGTGTATTCTCAAATATAATAAAATTTGTGTGCGATTTTGAAAATTTGACTTGATATTCTTTTTTAGGAGGTAAAATTGTGTAGGAAAGGGGTGGTAACACCCTTTATTTGTCAGGCCTGGAAAATAAAAAGATAGAAAATTTGTTGATAGTTTGGCCCTACGAGCTATTCTACGACCCGTAAAACCATCCACGGGTCATGGGAAGGTTCGTCGATTATGCCTAGAGAAAATGGAAAATTGAGGAATTTCAGAGAGTTGACATACATGATACCAGGTGGACTATATGAGGAACCACATCCCGTCAACAGGTTCGTAGAAAGTTTTGAAGGACCAAAAATTTATGTCTAAGTCTTGAATCACTCTACGAAGGAACTACGGTCCGTAAGTGGGACGATGGGTTGTGCTGCTTGTTCGTGGCTTAGAAGCTATAGTTCTAGTGACTTAAATTTTGTGACACCCAGTTGAACGAGCCATGATACGGACCGTAGGTGCATCCACGACCCATAAGGGGGGTTTCATGGACGGCTTTGGTAGTCTTCAGTGAAGGGTGTATTTGACATTTCATATTCATCTTAGTCCTAAACTATGCTGTTTTTGCTACCTAACCGACTTAGCCAACCTAGCCTTTATAAATCTTATACATAATTCATTCAAAGCCTTTAATCTTCAAAATTCTCTCATAGGTTCTCAATATTTCTCTCTCTAAGTCAAGGGTTCTATTGAAGCTAAATCTTGAAGGTTTGACTAAGGATTTCCAGATTTTTTCTTAAATTTTTAAGGATTCACTTGAGGTATGTAAGGCTTCATTCATGGATTAGATTTATCCATGAAGCTCAATCCAAGACCTTCTTTTTATTACACTTTCAAGGTGATTTTCTATGGGCTTTTAAGCTATCATTCCTAATACATGAATTATGATTCCTATATGATGATAATGACTAATTATGCATGAATTATGATAAATTACATAATCTATATAATTTTTAAGAAAATTTATGTGATTTCAAAGCATGCATGATTAGGGCCTAATGACTTAATATGGGTTCCTTTATCAATGATCCAATTTCATTTTAATTGCATGTTTTCTCTCTATGTCCTATTCAATTGTATGGTTTTGACTCAATTTTCCAAGAACTCACAGTTAGCCTTACTCTCTTATGATAAAGTAATGAATTTTTATGACTATAATCTTAAGCATGTTAAAGCATGTCTTAATGATAAGATGGTCACAATGGTGATACTATGATGATGTTATGATAATGATAATGATGATGTTATGGTAAAGAAGGTGAACCCTAATGGTTATGATGATGCTAAGGTGGGAATATCTACCCACAATATGATGAAAGCAAAGTTGATGGATTATTTTTATGACATGATGTTTTCATGAAAGCTATGATGACTATTTATAAATTATGAAAGCATGATTTTTTAATGAAGTATGAACTATGTTGAAAGCTATGTATATGCATGATTTATATATTCTGTGGGATATGACTTAGCACCGGGTGGACTTGTGTGAGAGGGACTATCTCCAAGAGTCCTTATAAATCCTCAAAACACAAAACTATGTGCCACCATAGGAATGATGTTCATGTTTTATACCTAAGTGTATGCTATTGGATCCAAATAGCTTAAATGATAGAAACTCACCGTGCTAGGATAAAGCCTAAAGAGTGGGGGCAAATGGTGGTTCTCATCGTGCTAAGATAAAGCCTATAGGGTGAGGATTGAGTCTACCTTAGCAAAGTAGACTCCTCCTTGCTCGGTGTAGGAGGAACATCAAAATTCCATGTAATAGTTCGCGTGATCATATATTTAGATTATGGTCCTCTTCTTACATATGTATGTTAGGGTTATGACAGACTTTTATGATGCTTCTCCTCTTGCTTTTAAACTTGCATGTTTATACATATTTTTTCCTTATCCTACTGATTATGAATATGCATATTGATATTATTATGATGTCCTTTGATTCATGGCATACCTACATATTTAGTACATTTCACGTACTAATGATTACTCCTTTGCTCACATGGTCTAACCATATAGGGATGAGTGACAAGGCGACTATTTCATTTCATGGCTAGATTTGAGTTTTTAGCCTGAAGACTTGTTTGTGAGTTTCCATACTTCAGAAACAAGCCCTTATGATGCTTCTTCATTTGGGACTTTATTATTTTCTTTGATGTATATCTTTAGGGTGAGCTAGTATGATATGTTCTACACCACGCCATGATCTATAATGTAGAGGCATGATTTCGATTTAATTGATAAATGTACTTTCCCTTGTGGGAGCTATGACTTATACTTTTCTAAGCTTCCACTTGCTTATTCTCTTATTTAAGCTTATTTTGCCTTATGAACACCTATGATATGAACAATAGGCTTCGATGAGATGCCTTCAGGTGTATTGTTCAACGTGTCATGGCTAGGCCCTTGGTCCGGGTCATGACAAGGGGTGGTCTTAAATATTTAGGTCACCTATATAAAAAAATAATTTTTGGGTGATTTGGGCAAATACAAGTAGCGTACACGACCAATCCACATCGTAGACTTAGTCCCCGATAGTACAAAAGTGGCCTATACTCATTCCTAGGCTAAAATAGGAGAAAATTGAACTTCGTGAAAAAATAACCTGTGAGGGAACAACTCCGTGTCGCGCCTCTGTTCCGCCACTATACAAAAAATTTTGAACTTTCTTTATTTTAGTTGAGGGCAATTGGGTAATAACCCAACACCCTTATAGATGGGATTCATCTTTTCTATCACCATTTTAGCCCTAATTTTCTCAAGAACTCTCTCAAAATCCTCCCAAATTATCACCAAATCCCTCATTTAATTGCAAGAGTCTCTAGAACTCTCTTCGGACTTCAAGAGCTCAAGTGAATCCTTTAAGTTTTCTCAAGTTTTCTTTAGGTAATTTAAAGGATTAAGGTATGTGGGTCTTCATTCACGGGATCTTCCACCCATGAAGCCCAACTCTCCCTTTTTGATAAAATTTCATAGTTTCAAGGATTGATAAACTATGGGTTATTCCTATTATATATTATTGACATATTTTAAGTTGATAACATCAAGTATTGAGTTTAGTACGCATAAATACCCATTGGGATTTTATATGATGCTTGGTTTTATGATGCTAAAGCTATGTACTCTATGATGCCATGAAAAACTATGGAAGATTTATGGAATTTTGTTAAAATTCATATACCCATTATGGGGCTTTTACTACAATATTGGTAGGTTGTTTTTAATAACTCTTAAATGACTTGATTTTACTTCTTTCATGTTTTATACTCTTGAATTGCATGATTTTGAGATTATATGCATGTACCGACCATATTTTGAAAGAAAGTTCTGAGACAAGCTTCTTATATTGATGAAAGCCTTATGGCAAGATATGTGAATTATGCATGATGTGAATGTTGAAGGGCTAATTTGCATGTTGAGTTCATAAGAAATATTTGAATGATATTATATCGTAAGACTTTTCTTACTATGACTGTAAATATGATTTAAGTATTCCTTGGGATTGTTGACCTAGCACCAAGAGGACCTTGGTAGATAACCATTATCCCTTAACTATGTTGCCACTATTGGTTTGTGATTAGCTAATGGATGGATCCATATAGCTCTTGTTACATGATTCACCAAAAAAGGTTGGGTTCTTGTAAGGTACGTGCTTATTGATATCCGAAAAGAGTGGTGTTGTTCCCATATGGCTGCTATGATATAGTAACCAAAATAGATGTAGTTATTGTAAGGCTTATATTATACATTAACAAAAAATGGTTATGTTCCCATAAGATGTTTGTAAAGCATTCTCAGAAATGGGAAAGTTCCCGTAAGGTGAGTGTTTAGTTTACTTTGGCAAAGTAAACCAGTACTTGACCGGTGTGGAGTGAATATTGGAATTCTAAGTAGTAGCTCACTTGGTCTTATATGTCGGTTGTGGTCCCTCGTATAATATATAATATGAATTGTCTATCCTCGTGCATGTGTTTGACTAAGGCATTGATCGTTCATGTTATATTGGGCTTATATCCATCGTATATGATTAAGCATCTTGATTATATTGAGTTATATCCTTGTTGCATTACACCCCCACATATTTAGTATATTCCAAGTACTAACATATACTCTTTGTCTATATGATCTAACTATGTAGGGACTAAAGCACCCATTTATCCTCCTCACATGACTAGTCGGCTTGCTTGAAGATTGCTATTGGTGAATCCTCTATTTCGGGGACAACAAACCATTTCTTTCACGATGATGTTAAGATTTGTCTATTTATGATATTTACTTTTGAGGATGAGCCTCAGAGATTTCTTGGCCCTCGTTCTGCTTATGGTAGAGGTGTCATTATATATGTATGTTATGAGCTTGACTGCTATGGTGATTATGTAATTATGGAAGACTTCCCTTAGTCCTTATCCCCTTCAATGTGTTGATGCTTGTTTTTAATATGATATGGAAGTCCTAAGCCCTTATTATCCCAATAGCGTGAGTCATACCTACCCGTCCCTTAGTCTTTCCTTGCTATGTGATGGAGGAAAGTCCTGCTCCCTATAACATCCCCATAGCTTGAGTCCAAGTTCCTACTTCCCCTAGATTATATGTTTTTTTTTAATTATGTTTCCGCAACAAAAGATGTGCGATTATGCTTAAAGGCTTGTTTGGAGTCCCTACAGGGTTCTCATCCGCCATGTCATGTCTAAGCCCTAGTCTTAAGTTGAGATACAAAGTCTAGTAGCTCAATATTTTGGACCATGCCAAGAACAAGCCAAAGCATGAATCGTACATCGATTTTGAGCCGTAAAATAGTAGCTCATAGACGGTTTGGCAATTTTAATTCAAGGCTCTTTAATAATTTTCAATTAGTTTAACTCTAAACTATGTTTTTTTGATCCTTGCAAATAACTTAACTAACTCAAATCCTATTAAACCTATTCCTGTTTCATTCTATTTCAGTCGCTCTCAAAACCTCTCCCAAAGTTATAAAATTTCTCTCTCTAAGCAACGACTCCATTGGAGCTAGGGTTTTAAGTTTTTGTCTAACAATTCCCATGTCTTTCATCTCCAATTTCTAAGATTCTTCACTTGAGTGGGGCTTCATTCATGGACTAGATTTATCCATGAAGCGCAACACAATCCTCCCCCTTCTCCTTAAGTCTAAGCATGGATTTCTATCGATTTTGATGATGACATTACAAAGGATTGGGTAATGATTATTACATAGTAATTATATTAAGTAATGCATAAATTATGAAGATTTACATGATTTCTATGATTCTCAAGTGAATTAAATTTATTTTAAGTATATGAAGATTAGGGCTTGTTGAATTGATATGGGTTCCTTCACTAATGATCCAAATTGATTTCAATTGAATGATTACTACATGATTTTTATGTAATTTAATGATTTTAACTCAATTTCTAATGAAACCAGACATGGTCCTAATTTCCTATGAAAAAGTTATGATTTTCATGAATATGATTCTAACTATGAAAATATGATTTGACAAGGATGATAATGATGATGACGAGGACGACTTAAGACCCTAATATTGACGAAATGATGATAAAATAGGGGAGTATACCTATACTATGTGAAAGTTATGTAGATAAACTATGCCTATGATATGTGATATTTTTATCAAGTTATGATGCCTATTTTACCAGCTATGGCAGTATGATTTCTAAAAGTATAAATTATGTTGAAAGCTATGTATATGCATGATTATGTATTCAATGGGATTTGACTTAGCACTTAACGTTCTTTTCTGAGGGTGACTATCTCCAAGGGTCCTTCCATAAATCCTCAAGTCTCAGCACTATATGCTACTGTAGGGTGATGATTATGTGCCTCTAAGGCTCGCTAATGGATCCATTTAACATTATGTTCATGTGATGCTTACCTTGCTAGGATAGATGCTAAAAGGTGGGGTCTTTAAGTATATGTCATTTTTACTGTGCTAGGATTGAGCCTATAGGGTGAGGTTGGGTCTACCTTAGCAAAGTTGACTCCTCTTTCGCTAGATGTAGAGGGAACATTATAATTCCATGTAATAGTTTGTATGGTCTTGTTCTCACATGTATATGTTAGGTGATGAAATGTTTTATGATGCCTCTATTCATGGTTTTAACCATGCATTGATCATTAATATCTTGCTCTTACTCTATTGATTATGATTATAATTTATTATGACATTTCATTGATGCATAGCATAACTACATCATAGTATACTCCACGTACAAACTCATACTTCTTTCCCTATATGATCTAACCATGTAGGGAGGGATGATAACTCTATTCCTCCATTTCGTGGCTAGAGTTGGATTGTGCTTGAAGATTGCAGTGAGTTCCTATGCTTTGGGGACAAGCCTTGTTCATGTTATGCTTTCATGTTGAGACTTTATGATTACATTGTTATTCTATATTAAAGGTGAGCTAGTAGTATGTTCTAGACTTCTCCAAGATATATGATTTAGAGGAATGTTTGGACTAAAGCTTTTGTAATTACCCTAATAGAAATATGACTTCATATTGATATGTTTTGCTTGTTTACTCTTTTATGATTTTCTTAATTTACCTTATGTATGTTTATGATAGGAATAAGATGCTTGGATGGGGTACCCTCGTGTGTCACATTCGTCGTGTCACGGCTAGGCCCTAAGTTCTGGTCTTGACAAAATCTCTTACCCTTGAAGCTGGAGTAGGAGTCTTTGGAGAAAGAACAACTTGTGTCATAGTTGCCCTAAACTCCTCATTAGTTACTTGGTTGACCTAAGGGCTTGGAGGAACTTGAGGTGCCGAAGGAATTTAATCCTCATTAGCAGTAACTCTCCTAGGCAACGGGGCATGTTGTGCGCATTTTTTGAAAATATCAAAGGACTTTATAAGGGAATGAGAGTCCTGAAGGAATGACATAGATCACAAATGAAGTGAAGATTTCATAACCTCTCGTTTGTTGTTGTGTCATGCTTCGTACCTGTAAATGTTGGACTCCCTATGATGCTTGCAAATCTTATGATTTGATTCCTAGTTTGTCTGACCTAATCCAAGGGCCTAGCCATGACACGAAGAATGTGATATCCGAAGGCACCCCATCCAAGCCCCTAATTAATATCATAAGCACACATAATGTAGATTAAGCAATTCATAAGAGAGTAAGCAAGCAGAACATATCAGCATCAAAGTCCTAGTTTCCGTTAGGGGAATTACAATATCTTTAGTCCAAAATATACCTCTACCTCATAGATCTTGGGTAGATCTAGAACATGCTACTAATTCACCCTAAAGATACAAATAAGAAGTGAAAACATAAAGTCTAAGCATGAAAGAGTAACATGAATAAGGCTTGTCTCTAAAGCGTAGGAACTCACCAATAATCTACAAAGCACAAATCTAACTCTAGCCTCAAAATGAAGGAATAGTCTCATCGTCTGTCCCTATAAGGTTAGATCATGTATGAAATGGAGTTTGCATTAGTATGTGGAATGTACTACATAGGAAGGTAAGCCATGTATCAAGAAACATTATAACATAATAATAATATGCATAATCAGAGCCAATGGAGTAAGGACAAGATATCAATGATCAATTTATATTTAAAACCATGAATGGAAGCATCATAAAACCTTTCGTAACTACTTGAATTTGTGAGAATAATACCATAACTAAAACTAAGACTTGTGAATGTCATTATCCTGGCCTAGGGCCTGGATGCGACATGGCAAATAGGAAACCCAAAGGCAACCAGCATAAGCCTCTTAGCATATCGTTTTCACATCCTTGGTTGAGAAATAAGAAAAACATTTAACAAATTCTTAGAAGGGAATAAGGGCTTACGTTTCACACTATGAGGATAGATAAGGTAAAGATATTTACATGAATCACATAGCAAGCAAGTCCTAAGGGGAGGGTAAGTACGACTCAACCTATGGGGAAGTTAGGACTTAGGAGTTTCATCACATTCCATCATTATCAAAATCATACAACATAACTATCAGGATCTGAACTTTGTGAGACTTTATTGGTACTTATATTGAGTATTTGAAGGTGTGTGGACCATGGGAAATGCTTGAGTAAAACTTTTGGTGGCTTAAGAAAGGATTCGAAGTTTGGTAGCCCTTGGAAAGAACCAAGCCTTTCAACCCAGAAATTTGCAAAAGCTAGCACCACATGAACCCCACATAGGTCTTGTGACTCTTGCACAGGTCATGTGGTATCTTGTATGGATGTTGGTCTTAAAATTTTCTATGTGTGGAATCACTGTGTTAGAACTTAGTTAGTGTAGGAGTTTTTAAAGTGAAGTCATACGGATGGGCATATGGTCCTTGTGACATCTACATGATCTATGAAGTTCCATTATAATAAAGTTCTATGAATTTTACGGGACCTCTAAACCAGTAAATACTCCTTCATTACCATACATTCATATTCTGACATTTAGATTCTTATTTACTCACTCAAACACTTTCCGTATCCTCTATTCAAGCTCTAATAAGAGGATTTCCATGAAACCTTAATGCTCAAAATAAATTCACTTTAAAGCCTTAAATAAAAGCTTATTTATTTGGTTTTGGATCATTGTAAGTCTCCTACATCAAGCCAAGTTCAAATCCATTCCATTGGCTAAGTTTTTCATATGTATCGTCAGAAGGTTCAACTTTAAATAGTCATATCTATTAGAACAAAAAGAACTAGAGGGGCCTTCAACCCACCAAATTGAATCTATTTGAATTATCTTTCCAATGCATCCGAGTTCACCTAATTCTGAGTTTGGATCAAGAGGTTATGCCCATTTTTGTAAAGCCCATACGTGTTGTGTTCCCTCTGTTTTGGCTAAGGAGAGCTCCATGGGGGCTTCGCATGATCCGTAGTTCTTTACACAGACTGTGGAGCTTCTTCAAGGGACACCTGGTAATATTTTGAAGCTCGTTTCACTAATGACTTTCCCATAATTTTGGCTACTTCTAAGGGACGTCTATGACTTTCTAACCCGTCCTAAACCCCTTAAAAAGACCTATACTGCTCTATACTTACTCAAAATCATTCCATACACTTAGAATAATAACATTCTCTCATCTAAAGAACTCCTATTAATGAACTAGTGAGGGATTAGCTTGGGGATTAAGAAAGGGCTCTCTTCTTCATCAAATTCTTCTTGTTTCTTCTTTGTTAGCTAAGGTATGTAGGATTTGTTTCATGGTCTTTTTCAACCATGAAGGCCCCAAATGCTTTCACCTTGACTTTTATGAAATTTAGCTTACGGACAATGTAGACCCTAAACTCTTTTACTATGATTTTCATGAAATTTAACTTACTTTAATTATTGGTTTTTAAGATTATTGTTTATTTGATTCGATTGACATATGGGATATGTTTCATTGTTGATCTTTGTGTTTTTAAGCACTAATATGATGAATTGTGTTGATGTTATGAAGATCCGAATACACATGTACCCTTTAAAGATCGATTTAAGCATGAGTAATCTAAATTGTGATTCAGATATGAATTTGCCTATGGTTTTACTTGAATTTCATATTATATGGTGGATTTATGTATGAATCTCTATTTCCCATTTTATTCTCATCTCATTCATAGCATATGCATACATAAACTATGGTTTTTAAGATGTTTCTGATGTGGGCTAAGTCTCAATTATAATGATGATGCTGTTTTCAAGTAATGTATGGGTATGAAAAGAATGTGATCATATAATGTCTATGATATGGCTCTTTGAGGAATGATGAGGTGTTTTACACAAAGTGTATAAGTATGACAGAGCTATTCCTTTACATGAACGCATGACATGAAGTATGATTTGGCTTTTTATCTTAACTATACATGATTATGAAGACTATTTGGCTTGTAAGCTTCAGTATGCATGTAAATGATTTGAAAGACTTATGCCTCTTTTACAAGAAATCATATGTATAAGTATACTTGTGGGATAATGACTTAGCACCATGGGATTGGAGGCAGGGAAGGCTATCCCCGAGGTTTCTTACTACTTTATCTTGAACTATACGCCTAATATAGGTTTACGTTTATGACCCTTTTTGGATGATGGAAAATCCTTGCCGAAATGGTGCGTTCCAAAGGTAAGGTTGGTTCTTCGAAAAGGTGTGTCCCGTAAGGAGGTGCATGGTCTACCCATGTCACGTAGATCACCCTTCCTTCGATGTATGGTGTACATAATAATTCGAAGTAATTGCTCCCGTGGTCTCTTATATGTCGGTTGGGGTCACATCCGTGTTGTGTTTAAAGTATTATGGCATTTCATGCATCATGCACTTCATGGCATATTGATATATTATTCTTTCTTATACACTTCTTTCTATATATGTTCCCTTGTCATCTAACATTGAATGCAGGTTAATTGTGTTCATATGCATTGCATGCCTGCATACTTAGCACATTCAGACGTATTAACAAATACTCTTCATCTAAATGATCTAAAAATGTAGGGATCGGAGACTATCTTCATCCACCTCTTGATGGTTAACTTGGATTAAGAGAGTTGCTTGCGGTGAGTTATATCATCCAAGGACAAACCACCTTCTATGTACCTATTACACTATTTTTCCACTTATGTCTTTAATTTGAGGGTGAGCCCGGGACATGTCTTGGACCCGCATCTTATTCCATAACTTAGAGGTATTATTGGATATCATGTAAACTCTATGTACAGGCTTCTTATGTGTTATGCTATTTGCTTATGGAGACTATGATCATGGCTATCTCCTGATATTGATGATATGATTATATGTTCTTGGTGAGATGTGGAAATGTGAAAATTCTTGCATCCCTTCTATTCGCATAGCGTAAGTCATACTTACACGCCCCTTAGATTTTATGTACTATGTGAATCCATGCAAATCCCTGTTCCTATTTCATCTACATAGCTTGAGTCCAAAACCTCATGTTCTTGTTGATAAATTATGCGCTTTCAAATTGAAGATGTGTGAATGGATGCTATGAGATTTTTTCGGGGACTCTCGGGTTCCCATTCGCCATGTCACTCCGAGAACCTAGGTCCGGGTCATGACAAAGATGGTATCAGAGCACAAGTTCTATAATGGTCCTCGGAGCCTTACATGCCTCGTCAAGTAGAGTCTTACTCATGGGTATGAAGTTCGTCGCACCTATGAGTAGGAGACTACAAGGCATTTTAGGAAATGTTTCACTTTTCATGATTCATGTCATACCATGCAATGTGCCTTAAGGTTTCCTATCTTCATACCTCTCATCCGAATAGGGAGAGTTACATTGGGCCCATAGTTCAATCCAAGCAAGGAAGATATTGTAGCTAATCTTATTGATAAGGTCAAAAGGGAGTCGGTGAAGGATGTGCATCGTTTGATGAGATTGGCGAATTGGCTTGAGCAAATGTAATGACGGTATCGTTCATATTCGTGATGGGGATGAATCTTATGTGGCTGTTGATGTCAAGGAAAAGAAAGATTTAAACCCATCATGGGTTGTGTTGAAAAGGATAGTTGTCGTAAGGAAGATAGAGGTTTTGTCCAAAGGGGGAGATGGTGTAATTCGATACAAAGATCGATTGTGTGTTACAATGTTGTTGGTCTTAGGGAGGTGATTAGCAGTGAAGCCCACAACTCTCTTTACTTTTTACATCTGGAGTCCATCAAGAGGTATTAGGATTTTCGGAAAATGTATTGGTGGCATGGTACTAAGAAGGACATAGATAGATTTGTATCCAAAGACTCTAATTGCCAACATGCGAATGTGAAACATCAATGACCCGATTTTTTTGGCCCAAGAAAATTGAAATTTCTACTTGGAAATAAGGGAATGTGAATATGTACTTTGTGGTTGGGTTTCCCCGTAGCTGGAAGCAGTTTGACTCCATGTGGGTAACTATTAAAAGAATGACCAAATCGGCTTACTTCTTATTGGCTGAGAGTACTTTCAATGTTGAGGACATTGCGAAGTTATATATTTGGGAGTGGGTTAGACTAGAAGGTATGCATACAATTATTTTATTGGATTGTGGTACACAATTTACTTCTCACTTTTGGAAATTATTTCATAAAGGGCTTGGCACTAAGGTGAAGTTAAGTACCGCTTCTTATCCCTAATCCGTTGGATAAGCCGAAAGGATAATTGGAACCTTAGAGGATATTTTGAGGCCTTGTGTGTTAGAATTTAAAGGAAATTGGGGTGATTGTCTACCACTTATTGAGTTTGTCTACTATAATAGCTTTCATGCTAACATTATTATGACACTGTTTGAATCTTGGTAGGAAAGAAGATATAGGTCCCCGGTGGGATGGTTTTGGTTAGGTAAAATGGCTTTGATAGGCCTGGAATTGTTGTTGGAGGCTATGGTAAAGTAAAATTGATTAGATAAAGGTTGGAGATAGCTCAAGTCATAAAATGATTTCCTTAGACATTAGAAAGGGGGATCTTAAACTCCATGTCGGTGATTGGGTGTATCAGAAGGTCTATCCAATGAAGGGTTTAATGAGTTTTTGCAAGAATAATGGCTTTGATAGGCCTGGAATTTTTGTTAGAGGCTATGGAAAAGTAAAACTGATTAGACAAAGGTTGGAGATGGCTCAAGTCATAAAATGATTTACTCAGACATTCAAAAGGGGGATCTTAAACTCCATGTCGGTGATTGGGTGTATCGGAAGGTCTCTCCAATGAAGGGTGTAATGAGTTTTGGCAAGAAGGGAAAATTATGTCGCGGGTATGTAGTATGAGATTGTTGGGCGGATTAGCAATGTGGCTTGTAGGTTGGACTTGTCTTTGGATATGAGTTTCATTCACCTGGTGTTTCATGTGCCCATATTAAGGAAGATAATTGGTGAGCCTACTTTGTTTGTGCTTTTGGAAGGTATTGAGGTTGAGAGGACTTAACATATCAACAGATTCTATTTGAAATTCGTGATAGGCGAATGGAAAGGCTTCATAAAAAGGTTATTGCTTTGGTCTAAGTGCTTTGGAGGAACCAACATGTTGAAAATTCTATGTGGGAACTGAAATCATGTATGATGCGACAATTCCTCTATCATTTCCAATTTAGTCAATCCTATGGTATTAGGTTCTTCCTATTCTCAATGGTCCTAATGGGTTTACTATTGTGTTTCATGCCATGACATGCATAGATGTGCACAAAAATGATTTAAAAAGATGTTTAACATGTGGTTTACTGATTTTATAATTTTAAAGAGATAAGTTATGCAATGTGTCTTTATGTTGGGATATTTCATGTTCTAGTAAAGCTTTTCAAGCCATCTTCTAGCACATTCGAGAATGAATGTTCCCAAGGGGTGATAATGTAAGGACCTGGATTTCATGAGACTTTATTGGTACTTAAATCAAGTTTATGGCGGTGTGTGCCATGGGAAATGCTTGAGTATAACTTTGGGTGGCTTAAGAAATAATTCAAAGCTTTGTGGCCCTTGGAAAGCACCCAAGCTTTTACCCTAGAATTTTGCTAAGTTTAGCACCACATGAACCCTACACAGGTCTTGTGACCCCTACATAGGTCGTGTGGTGTCCCGTATGGTTATTGGTCTAGAAATTTTCTAAGTATAGAATAACTGTCTTGAAATTAACCAGTGAAGGATTTTTCTAAATGAAGTCACACGGATGGCTATACGGTCCGTGTGACACCTACATGATCCGTAAGGCTCGATTACGGGATCCCTAAATCAGCTTACACTCCTTTATTACTATTCATTCTTAGTATAACGCTTAGATTCTAATTCACTCTCTCGAATTCTTTCTGAATCCTCTTCTCAAGCTCTAATTGGAGGATTCCCATGGAACCTTCAAACTCAATATAAATTCACTTTCAATCCTTCAATTGAAGTTTATTTATTTGGTTGAGGGTCATCGTGAGTCTCCTACATCAAGTCAAGTTAAAATACATTACATTGACTAAGTTTTTCATATGAATTGGTAGAAGGGTAAACTTTAAATGGTCATATATCTTAGCATAAAAAGAAACTCAGTGACACACAACCTACTGAATTGAAGCTCTTTGAATTATCTTTCCAAAGCATCTATTATCACTTAATTCCAAGTTTGAATGAAGAAGTTATGCCCATTATGATAAAGTTGATTCATGATGTGTTCCCTCTATTTTGGCTGAGGAAAGCTCCACAGGTGTTCTGCACGATCTGTGGTTCTTTATAATGACCATAGAGCTTCTTCACGGAAACCTTATAACATTTTGAAGTTTGTTCATTGATCACTTTCCTGTAATTTTGGTTATTTCTATGGGACATTTATGACTTTTTAACCTATTATAAACCCCTGAAAAAGAACTATACTCCTCTATTCTTATTCCAACATATTTCATACATGTAGAACTATTCAAATTCTCTCATATAAAGAAGTCCTCTCAACGAATTAGTGAAGGCTTAGATTGGGGATTAAGGAAGGGCTCTCTTATTCATCAAATTCTTCTTATTTCTCCTTTGTTAGCTAAGGTATGCAAGATTGATTTTCGGTACCTTTCAACCATGAAGACCCTAAACTCTTTTACCTTAATTTTTATGAAATCGATCTTGCTTTAATTATTAGTTTTTAAGATTATTATTTATTTGATTCAATTGAGATATAGGCTATGTTTTATTGTTGATTTTAAAGTGATTTAAGCCCTAATAGGATGAATTGAAGTTATGAAGATTTGAATTTGTGTGTCCCCTTTAATGTTTGATTTAAGCATAAGTAATCTAAATTATCATTTAAATATGAATTTACGTACGGATTTACTTGAATTTCATATTGTATTATTTCTTTAAGTTTGAATCTGTATTTCTCATGTTATTCTCATCTCATTCATAGCATATGCCTGCATAAACTATGGTTTTCATAAAGTTTACAATGTGGGGTAAGTCCTCGTTACGGTGATGATGATGTTTTAAAGTAAAGTATGGGTATGACAAGAATGTTATCACATAATGTCTATGATATAGCTCTTTGAGCAACGAATGGTGTTTTACACCAAATGTATAAGTATCAAGGAGCTATTTCTATGCATGAAAATGTGACATGAAGTATTGTTTGGCTTTTTAGGCCAAGTATTCATAATTATGAAGAATGTTTGGCTTTTAAGCCTAGCTATGCATGTAAATGATTTGAAAGACTTATGCCTCTCTTTCAAACACATATACATATAAGTATTCTTATGGGATGATGACTTAGCACCAATGGGATTAGAGATAGAGAGGACTATCCCCAAGGGTCCTTACTACTTTCTCTTGAACTATGTGCATAACATAGGTTGATGTTTATACCCCTTTGTAGATGATTATGCTATGTTATGATGATGGAAAATTCTTGACAAAATGGTGTATTCTGTAAGGTAAGGTTGTTTCTCTGAAATGATGTGTCCCATAAGGAGGATCATGGTCTACCCTTGGCAAGTAGATCACACTTTCTTCTATGTAGAGTGTACATAAAAAATTCCAAGTAATAGCTTGCTTGTCATTTATATGTTGGTTGAGGTCACATCCCCGCTATGTTTAAAGTATTATGGAATTTCATGCATCATGAATTTCATGGAATATTGATACATTATTCTTTCTTATACACTTCTTTCTATATATGTGCCCTTGAAATCTAAGATTGAAACGTGCTAACACATACTCTTTGCCTACATGATCTGACCATGTAGGAATCGGAGACTATCTTCATCCACTTCTTCACGGTTAGCTTGGATTGTGAGAGTTGCTTGTGGTGAGTCCTATCATCAAAGAACAAGATCCCTTCTATCTAGCTATTATGCTATTTTTCCACTAATGTCTTTACTTTGAGGGTGAGTTGGGGACAAGTCTTGGCCCCCATCTTATTCCATGACTTAAAGGCATTGTTGGACATCATGTAAACTCTATATATGGGCTTGTTATGTGTCATGCTATTTTCGTATAGAGACTACGATTATTGCTATCTCTTGATGTTGATGATAGGATGATATGTTCATGATGATATGTGGAAATGTGGAAAGTCCTAAGTCCTTTATATTTCCATTGCGTGAGTTATACTTACCCTCCCTTAAATCTTATGTGCTATGTGATATTGTGAATCTATGCAAATCCCAATTCCTATGACATCCACATAGCTTGAGTTCAAAGCTCCATTTCCTTAGATTATGTGCTCGTTGATTAATTATGCGCTTCCAAACTGATGGTATGTGAACAGATGCTATGAATCTTGTTTGGGGACTCTCGTGTTCCCATTCGCCATGTCACTCCTAGAACCTAGGTCCGGGTTGTGATAATAACATAAGGGATAGGGCCTAAAGGATACCTCCAGAAAACTCAAACATAGCACAGTGAGTACATAGCATAAGCATAGTAGGTATCCAACAATACCCCCTAACTATGTATTGGATGGGGTCCAAGATATGTCCAAGGCTCACCCTTCAAAAATAAGTAAAGTACTAGTATGTCCACATAAGCAAGATATAGTGTAGAGTATTGTCCTTAAAATGGAGGGTTCACCATAACAACAATCTTTACAAATCCAAGCTAGCCACGTGGTGTCAAGGCCCGATTTCTCGAACCCTGATGGCGTCTACTATCCCCACGTAGACAAGCCAAAACCCTATGGCCCGTAGCATACGCGGTGGGCTATACAACACTCACAATAAATAATAATAAATAAAGGAGGAATAAATAAGAAATGCAGAAGCAAATCATGACATAAGTAGATACAAAAGCTAAATCCCGACCCAAGAATAGTGATGTGGGAAAAACAGGAGCTAAATAAATACAGTATCCAAAAGAGACCCAGACATATACAGATGATCAGACTGAATATAAATGGGTCTAAAGTCTGTCAAGAGATAAATGACAGAATAACAACTCCTGAATAAAAGACTCGATCAGCGGGGCGGCAGGCTCACCGAATTCTCCAAAATGTGACTCCTCAGTCCGCACGATCACGATGCCTACACTGACCCGCACCTGGCTCTGCACCACGAGAAGGCACAACAAGTGTAGCATGAGTACCACAATAAAGTGATACCCAGTAGGCTAGGTCGACTAGGATCAATAAATATAACATAATAATAACGAGGTAAGTAAAACAGGCAATATCAGTGAGAAAACAAATACCAACATGACATAATGTAAATATCCAATGGATAGTAACAACCTTGGGCACCCCTAGCCCGAATAATAAGAAAATCTCGAAGCCACCGCTAGGCAAATAATACCATACCTATATCACCGCCCGAACCAATATAGTATCGAATACCGAAATGCAGGAATAATAAGCAAGTAAGTAAGTAAATGCGGAAAGTAAAAATGAATATAACAAGCAAAACTTACTTGGCGTCCCATACCACCGGCAAGTACAAACAGTCAAAGCAAAACCCGCCGTGACTTCCCCCCTAAGCCCGGTGGACACAACAAGAATATAAGCAAGGAAATGGGGGCGGAAATTAAATAAGTAGAACCAAATCCGTCAACTAAAACAACACCCACTCGAGCGAAACACCCACCCCTAGGATGACGCGAGCCACAATCCATATAAACCAACCTCTATGGCAATATGCGCGAACATGCTCAGTGTAGGTCGACCTCTACGACAACACGAGCAAAGGCTCAGCATAGCTCAACCTCTATGAAATATGCGAGCTAAGTAGCGCGTGCGCGTCAACCGCTATGACCGCTATACAAAACAACATCAACAACAAATCTCAAAAATATTGGAATCCTACTACTAAGGATCTCACGATGCAACTCTCACAATAGATAATATCCACACATCCCATACTCTATCTACCCCCCTACGGCACCACAAGCCTACCGGACACAACTCAAATTGTCCCATCTACGTTCCGCGACGGGACCCCAAGTTCACTAGTGAGGGGTAACAATATAAACGAGGTCAAATCAACCTAAAGATCATTCCATTCACTAGCCACTATCATATTACATTTATTCAAACCAGTCTCACATTGCTACGAGGTAAACCGAGCCTACCTGGGCGCCGATGATAGCCAAAACGAGCCAGAATAGCCCCAACGTTGCAAACCGGCTCACAAATCAACGAATACCTATCAAATATATATTCTAGACATCAATAGGAGCGTTTTGATACCCATATTGCAATACAAAAATTGCCGGGTCAAGCGGGCCTAAAAACGAGCCCTCGAGCCCGAAGCTCCGAAAAATATTTCGAACACACCGGGTCGTCCCTCATGATTTATGGGACTCATGGTTCGAATTTGAGCTCCAACGGACCACCAAAAGGTTCTCAAACGCTCAAATTACACAAACTAATTAGCGCGAATTGACAATACGGCGTTCAAAAATTTCGAGACTTACCCGCGGTGATCACACTAGCTCCAAGACCAAGAATCAATCCTCAAACACCCAAGAAGCTAGCAAAAATCATTGGGTTTAATTATAGTTAGTAAACACCCCCAAAATCACTAAAAACGAGTTAAGGGCGAAGAAATTACCTTAATACCGCGATAACAATCGACCCCACACGTTCCAATATCGACATCCACGAATTTCCACTCAAAATCCACCAAGAATCGCCACCCTAACCCTTATTTTCTTTCAAAACTCGAAATAATGAGACATGGGGGGGGGGGGGGGGCTAAGGGGCTGTTTTGGAGGATTAAATAAGCTGGGCCCAATTGTTTACCCTTATTAACTGAAAAAGAACACATATGGCATAAGTAAATCAGCAGCCCAAGTGGCCTTGGGCCAAACTATCCTCCAACATGGGCCGGGTTCCAACCCCACTAGCAGCGCCCCTTTATACAATTTTTTTCATTTTTTTAACAGCAACTGAAAACTTCTTATCAATTTCGTCAGTTATTTCGAAACTCAAACGGAGTCCGATTTTAACAAACTTTATATGCACTTGTATGTTTTTCGACGTTCCGGATCCAATGGAACCATCTGTTTTTCCATACGATGCTCCAATATGGCTGAAATAGCAGAAAGACAGCAGCTGAAAACAGCTTTTTATCCATTTTCTTGGAATTTCATCGGTTATTTCGAAACTCAAACGGAGTCCGATTTTAACAAACTTTATATGCACTTATATATTTTTCGACGTTCCGGAGGAATCAACGAAATCGCGATCGGAGGTCGTTTGCTCAAAAAGAGTCATTCAGTTCCTTTAACGAATAAGGAACTCGGGGGGCCAAAATCACAACGAAAACCCCGGGAATCGAAACGACACCTCCCCTAGCCTAAAATCATCATTTAAAACTGTTTGGAATCGACGGAAATACAATAGGATGCACCGTTTGATGGGAAATGCAATATGATTTCACTTTTACCGGTAAACTTCAAAACTTACAAAACCGAGCCTAAAATCAAGCCGAACTCATCCGAAAGCAAACCAATAGTCTATCTTGACTATTCTCGACGTTAGAGAGCTAATGAAAGTGACGAAAACGGGTTTTGATGCTCCGATCAATAAGTGCTCCCTTTTTGGGCCATTTCCTTAAGCCTTAAGAACTAAATTTCCCAATTTTATCTCAAAATCTTCCGTGAGGTTCCGGGAACCAAACCGAGACTTCACCTAAGTCATATTCGATATTTCAGAGCTAACGGAACTGTTAGAGCTCGATTCTGACATCGTTTGCTAAGATTTCACTTTTTGGTGCACTTAACTTAAGCTTAAGTTCCAAAAATGACGAAAATGAGATATTTATGAATTTAGTCACCGGGGCACTGGACTACCGGTCCCAGCAGGTCATATACGACCTGGGGTAACTGTATATACGCTCTAAATATGAAACAAATACATGAAAAATATAATTTTGGCCATATGGGTCATCACAATATCCCCCACTAAATGGGACTTTTGCCCTCAAAAGTCAAAGTGAGAAAGGTACCTGGAGTCTCTAACAAGTGTGGATACTGAGTCCGCATGTCCCGCTCTATCTCCCAGTTAGCCTCCTTGATTGGTCTGTGTGCCCAGCGAACCTTCACAACCCGAATCTCCTTAGTCCTGAGCTTCCTCACATCTCTAGCAATAATAGCCTCAGGCTGCTCAATGACTGAAAGCTGGTCATCAACCTCCACCTCAGTTGTATCCTGCCGAAACACATGTGACGGGTCCGATACATACTGTCGGAGCATGGAGACATGAAATACAGGATGTACTGCTGACAACTCAGGTAGTAAGGCTAGTCTGTAGGCAACCTCCCCAATCCTCTCAAGTATCTCATATGGCCCAATGTACCTCGGACTAAGTTTGCCTCTCCGGGCGAACCTCCGTACGCCCTTCATGGGAGAGACACGCAGAAACACCCTATCACCCATGCTAAACTCCAACGGTCGACGCCTACGATCTGCATAAGACTTCTTCTTACTCTGGGCCTCACGAAGTCTATCCTGAATAACACGGATCCTATCAACGGTATCCTGAAGTAGCTCAGAACTCTGGTGCGTCATCTCGTGACCGCTGAACCAACCAATCGGCGACCTGCAGCGTCTACCATATAATGCCTCAAAAGGAGCCATACCAATGCTGGAGTGGTAACTATTATTATAAGAAAACTCCGCTAATGCCAAGTACTTGCTCCAACTACCGCCAAAATCAAATACATAAGCCCTCAACATATCCTGTAGTACCCGAATAGTCCGCTCGGACTGGCCATCTATCTGGGGTTGAAATGCTGTGCTCAACAAGACATCAGTGCGCAACTTACGCTGAAATGCCCTCCAAAATCGAGAAGTGAACTCAGTACCATGATCTGAAATGATAGAAACAGGCACCCCATGCAATCTCACCACCTCAGAAACATACAACTCCGCCAACCTCTCCGCTGTCCAAGTCGTCTGAGTAGCTAGGAAGTGTGCGGACTTGGTCAATCGATCCACGATAACCCAAATCTGATCGTGACCCCTAGGCGAACGAGGAAGACCTGTGATGAAGTCCATAGTAATGTTCTCCCATTTCCATAAAGGAATAGGGAGGCGCTGCAACTCACCGGCCGGTCTACGATGCTCAACCTTAACCTGCTGACAAGTCAAGCACCTAGACACAAAAGTAGCTATCGAGCTCTTAATGCCCCGCCACCAATACAATTGTCGAAGATCCCTATACATACGAGCCGTGCCAGGATGAACTGAGTACCTAGTACTATGGGCCTCTCTCAACAAGGCCTGGATCAAATCACCAACCTTAGGAACCGCAAGTCTACCATGAACCCAAAGTACCCCGTCAGAATCAATCTTAGCCCACTCGAACTCACTGCTAGCAACCCACTCTCTCAGCTCAACTAAACTAGGATCCTCGAACTGGCGAAGACGAATCTGATCATATAAGGCAAAGCTAGACTCAATATGAGTTGTAACTCTATCTGGAGACGAAAGATCCAACCTAACCAAGCTGTTAGCCAAGGACTGGACGTCCCGAGCTAAAAGTCTCTCCGAAGCTGGTAAGGCTGCCAAACTACCCAAGCTGACCGCTCTCTTACTCAAGGCATCCGCTACTACATTAGCCCTGCCCGGATGATAAAGAATACTCAAATCATAGTCCTTCAGAAGCTCAACCCATTTCCGCTGACTAAGGTTAAGCTCCCTCTGACTAAGAATGTACTGTAGGCTGCGGTGGTCAGTGTAGATATCACAATGCACTCCATATATGTAGTGTCTCCAGATCATGAGCACAAATACTACTGCCGCCAACTCTAAGTCATGAGTGGGGTAGTTACGCTCGTGAGTCTTCAGCAGGCGAGAGGCATAAGCAATCACGTGACCCTCCTGCATCAAGACACAACCCAACCCAATACCTGAGGCATCACAATATACGGTATACGGCTGACCCTCGACCGGTAATGCTAACACTGGGGCTGTAGTCAATAACTCCTTTAGCTTTAGAAAGCTGGACTCATACTCCGCGGACCACTGAAAAGACACCTCCTTCTTCGTCATCTAGTGAGGGGTGCAGCAATAGACGAGAAACCCTGAACAAACCGACGGTAATACCCGGCTAGACCCAAGAAGCTACGAATCTCGGTAGGAGTAGTAGGTCTAGGCCACTCACGAACGGCAGCCACCTTGGCTGGATCAACACTAAGCCCAGCACCCGATACGACATGGCCAAGGAAAGCAATGGACCCCAACCAAAACTCACACATTGAGAACTTAGCATAAAGTCGCTCAGTCCTCAAAGTCTCCAACACAACTCGTAGGTGTTGCTCGTGCTCTGCTCAACTCCGTGAATACACCAGAATGTCATCAATGAACACAATCATGAAGGAGTCAAGGTAACGCCTGAACACCCGAGTCATCAAGTCCATAAATGCGGCAGGAGCATTAGTCAACCCAAAGGACATGACTAGAAACTCGTAGTGACCATAGCGGGTCCTAAAGGCTGTCTTCGGGACATCCTCATCCCGAATCCTCAACTGGTGGTAACCGGACCGCAAGTCAATCTTAGAGAACATGGTGGCTCCCTGCAACTGATCAAACAAATCATCCACTCGAGGCAATTTTGTTCTTTATGGTCACTTTGTTGAGCTGCCTGTAATCAACACACATACGCAAAGATTCGTCCTTCTTTCTCACAAACAAAACTGGAGCACCCCAAGGAGATATACTAGGACGAATAAAACCTCTAGCAAGTAGATCCTGAAGCTGGGTACTCAACTCACGAAGCTCAGTAGGAGTCATACGATACGGAGGAATAGAAATAGGTCGAGTACCCGGCTCAAGGTCAATACCAAAATCTATATCACGCGCGGGAGGCAAACCAGGAAGGCCAGCAGGAAACACATCAACATACTCACAAACAATAGGAACAGAAGCAGGAGATATACATCGGACCTAGTATCACGGGCATGTGCTAAGTAAGCAAGACAACCACTAGCAACAAGTCTACGAGCCCAAAACCATGATATCACCCTCACCGATGTACGACTAGTGGGTCCACACCACATCACCGGGGGCACACCAGGCATAGAAAAGGTCACCGTCTTGGCATAACAATCCAAGACCACACGATAATAAGATAACCAATTCATGCCCAGAATCACATCAAAATCAAGCATGTCTAACTCTATCAAGTCTGCCCGAGTGTCACAACCCCGAATAGTCACAATACACGATCTATATACACGGTCCACCACGAGGGCCGCCCCATTAGGAGTAGATACACTCAAGGGAATAGATAACGGCTCACTAGTCAAACCCAAACGGGAAGCCAAGTACACAGACACATAAGATAGACTGGAACCCGGGTCAAATAGTGTAAATGCTGAATGCCCACAAACAGATAACATACCAGTGACGACATCATCAGCACCCTCGGCCTCAGCCTTGTCAGGAACAGCATAAAGCTGCTGCGGTGCTCCCTCCTGTCTCTGACCACCCCGGCCCCTCTGACGTGTCCTCTGACCTCCACCCCTAGCTCCCTGAGCTACCGGTGGTACATCTCTGGCCAGCAGTACTGCTTGAATAGGATGTGCAGGTAGTGCGGTAGTACGCTGTGGCCTACGACGAGGACATTCTCTCACGTGATGATCAGCATCACCACACTCAAAGCAACCACAACCACGACGACCCCCAATCTCACTAGGACAATCTCTAGAGTAGTGACCAACCTCACCACAACTATAGCAAGCCCTCTCTCTCTGGCTGTACCTCGAGAACCCTCAGCTGAACTACCAGAACCGGAAATCTGGCCCCTAGCGGGCTGGCTGGACTGACCCTGCTCGGAAGTATGTAGTGCAGCATGATAACTCTGGCCCTGACGGCCCTGTGAGTAACGAGACCTCGAACCACCACTTCTGTGACCACCACTCGCTGACCGGGTACCCGAAAAGCTACCCTGATGTCGTGCCCTCTTATCACCGGCCTCCCGGGCCCGACGATCAAAGAGCTCCTGCTGGCGAACCTCCTCAATGATCTCGGCGAGGGTACCACCTCGCGCAACAGTACGGTCAACCTGTCTCTGCCTCTCCAAAGTCAACCGGTCAACAAAGAATCTAACTCTCGCCTGCTCAGTAGGTAGAAGATCAGGAGCATAGCGGGCCAATCTCGTGAACTGGGCCTCGTACTCGGGAACCAACATCGACCCCTGCTGCAACTGTAGGATCTGAGAATGAAAGGACTCTCTGACACTGCGGGGTACATACTAGTCCAAGAATGCATCTCTAAACTGCCCCCAAGTAGGAGAGGGCGATCCCATAGGCCTACAATCCATGTACGAACGATACCAGTAACCTGCCTCCTTATCCAGGAGGTAAGAGACAAAGTCCGGTCCATGCGACTCTAATACCTGCAGAGTCCTCAGTCTACTCTCAACAACGGTGATGAACTCGGTGGCATCCTGAGATAGAGCTCCAGAAAATCGTATAGTGGCAATCCTCAAAAACTTGTCCAAGGCCTTCCCGACCTCAGACGTCGGGAGAACAGTAGAAGTAGTGGTTGTGGCGGCACTGTCATTTGGAATAGGTTCCTGAACCCTCTCTGGTGGTGGCTCAGTAGTTGGAGCCTCAGCGGTATGCAACACAGCTCGTGCTGCACCCTGGGAAGAAGACTTCGGAGTAGATGTAGTGGGGGCGGTTGCCCCGCCAATCATCTGCATCATCTGCAGGAATAGTGTCTGGAATGCAGGAGACTGATATAAAGACGGCGCGATCGGTGAGGCGGCTGATGCCGACTGGGGCACTATAGGCGGGTCTGCCACTCCCGCAGGTGCTGTAGTAGTAGTGGTAGGCGGAGGATCCTGAACTGGTATAACAGTCCTCTCAACTCCCTCCGTAGCCGGTGGAGGAGTATCCTCTCCCTGGGTAGCTCGCGTGCTTGCCATCTGCGACAAGAGTGAAGCCGATAAGCTATATTCAAGAAACTGACTTAACCCATTCGCACGAAGAGATTAGAAAGATTAACTACTTTCCTAAAGCGCCATGTAGCTTCTCGTGAATGAAATTCCAGGCGTATCCGAAACCATTCACAAGACTCTACCGACACCGCTCCTATTTGCCACAAAACTACAAGAACCTAGGCTCTAATACCACTCTGTCAAGGCCCGATTTCTCAAACTCTGATGGCGTCTACTAATCCCACGTAGACAAGCCAAAACCCTACGGCCCGTAGCATATGCGGTGGGCCATACAACACTCACAATAAAAAATAATAAATAAAGGAGGAATAAATAAGAAATGCGGAAGCAAATCATGACATAAGTAGATACAAAAGCTAAATCCCGACCCAAGAATAGTGATGTGGCAAAAATAGAAGCTAAATAAATACGGTATCCAAAAGAGACCCAGACATATACAGATGATCAGACTGAATATAAATGGGTCTAAAGTCTGTCAAGAGATAAATGACAGAATAAACAACTCCTGAATAAAAGACTCGATCAGTAGGGCGGCAGGCTCACCGAATCCTCCAAAATGTAACTCCTCAGTCCGCACAATCGCGATACCTACGCTGACCCACACCTGGCTCTACACCACGAGAAGGCACAACAAGTGTAGCATGAGTACCAAAATAAAGTGATACCCAGTAGGTTAGGTCGACTAGGATCAATAAATAAAACAAATAATAACGAGGTAAGTAAAACAGGCAATATCAGTGAGAAAACAAATACCAACATGACATAATGTAAATACCCAATGGACAAAAATAGTAACAACCTTGGGCAACCCTAGCCCGAATAATAAGAAAATCTCGAAGCCACCGCTAGGCAAATAATACCATACCTCTATCACAACTCGAACCAATATAATATCGAATACCGAAACGCAAGAATAATAAGTAAGTAAGTAAATGCGGAAAGTAAAAATGAATATAACAAGCAAAACTTACCTGGCGTCCCATACCACCGGCAAGTACAAACAGTCAAAGCAAAACCCACCGTGACTTCCCCCGTAAGCCCAGTGGACATAACAAGAATATACGCAAGGAAATGGGGGCGGAAATTGAGTAAGTAAAACCAAATCCGTCAACTAAAACAACACCCACTCGAGAGAAACACCCACCCCTAGGATGACGCGAGCCACAATCCATATAAACCAACCTCTATGGCAATATGCGCGAACATGCTCAGTGTAGGTCGGCCCCTACGACGACATGAGCAAAGGCTCAGCATAGATTAACCTCTATGAAAAATGCGAGCTAAGTAGGGCATGCGCGTCAACCGCTATGACTGCTATACAAAACAACATCAACAACAAATCTCAAAAATATTGGAATCCTACTACTAAGGATCTCACGATGCAACTCTAACAATAAATTGTATCCCCACATCCCATACTCTACGTACCCCCCTACGGCACCACAAGCCTACCGGACACAACTCAAATCGTCCCGTCTACGTCCCGCGACGGGTCCCCAAGTTCACTAGTGAGGGGTAACAATATAAACGAGGTCAAATCAACCTAAAGATCATCCCATTCACTAGACACTATCATATTACATTTATTCAAACCAGTCTCACATTGCTACGAGGTAAACCGAGCCTACCTGGACGTCGACGATAGCCGAAACGAGCAAGAATAGCCCCAACGTTGCAAACCAGCTCACAAATAAACGAATACCTATCAAATATATATTCTAGACATCAATAGGAGCGTTTTGATACCCATATTGCAATACAAAAATTGCCAGGTCAAGCGGGCCTAAAAACGAGCCCTCGAGCCCGAAGCTCCGAAAAATATTTCGAACACACCGGGTCGTCCCTCATGATTTATGGGACTCATGGTTCGAATTTGAGCTCCAACGGACCACCAAAAGGTTCTCAAACGCTCAAATTACACAAACTAATTAGCGCGAATTGACAATACGACGTTCAAAAATTTCGAGACTTACCCACGGTGATCACACTAGCTCCAAGACCAAGAATCAATCCTCAAACACCCAAGAAGCTAGCAAAAATCATTGGGTTTATTTATAGTTAGTAAATACCCCCAAAATCACTAAAAACGAGTTAAGGGCGAAGAAATTACCTTAATACCGCAATAACAATCGACCCCTCTCCAGTATCGACACCCATGAATTCCACTTAAAATCCACCAAGAATCGCTACCCTAACCCTTATTTTCTTTCAAAACTCGAAATAATGAGACATGGGGGGCTAAGGGGCTGTTTTGGAAGATTAAATAAGCTGGGCCCAATTGTTTACCCTTATTAACTAAAAAAAAACACATATGGTATAAGTAAATCAGCAGCCCATGTGGCCTTGGACCAAACTATCCTCCAACATGGGCTAGGTTCGAACCCCACTAGCTGCGCCCCTTTATACAATTTTTTTCATTTTTTTAATAGCAGCTGAAAACTTCTTATCAATTTCGTCGGTTATTTCGAAACTCAAATGGAGTCCAATTTTAACAAACTTTATATGCACTTATATGTTTTTCGACATTTCAGATCCAACGGAACCATCTGTTTTTTCATACGACGCTCCGATACAGCTGAAATAGCAGAAAGACAACAGCTGGAAACAACTTTTTATCAATTTTCTTGGAATTCCGTCGGTTATTTCGAAACTCAAACGGAGTATGATTTTAACAAACTTTATATGTACTTATATGTTTTTCGATGTTCTGGACTCAACGGAATCAACGAAATCGCGATCGAAGGTCGTTTGCTCAAAAAGAGTCATTGAGTTCCTTTAACAAATAAGGAACTCGGGGGGCCAAAATCACAACGAAAACTCCGGGAATCGAAACGACATCTCCCCTAGCCTAAAATCATCATTTAAAACTGTTAGGAATCAACGGAAATGCAATAGGACACACCGTTTGACGGGAAATGCAATATGACTCCACTTTTACCGCTAAACTTCATAACTTACAAAATCGAGCCTAAAATCAACCCGAACTCATCCGGAAGCAAACCAATAGTCTATCTTGACTATTTTCGACGTTATAGAGCTATGGAAGTGACGAAAATGGGATTTGATGCTCCGATCAATAAGTGCTCCCTTTTTGGGCCATTTCCTTAAGCCTTAAGAACTAAATTTCCATATTTTAGCTCAAAATCTTCCGTGAGGTTCCGGGAACCAAACCGAGACTTCACCTAAGTCATATTCGATATTTTGGAGCTAACGGAACTGTCAGAGCTCAATTCTGATATCGTTTGCTAAGATTTCACTTTTTGGTGCACTTAACTTAAGCTTAAGTTCCAAAAATGAGGAAAATGAGATATTTATGAATTTAATCACCGGGGCACCGGACTACCGGTCCCAGCAGGTCGTATACGACATGGGGAAACTGTATATACGCTCTAAATATGAAACAAATACATGAAAAATATAATTTTTGCCATACGGGTCATCACACAAGGGGGAGGATGAGATCATGTAGGCAAGAAGTATGAGTTAATACTTAGAATGTACTAGTATGTAGGATGTAATGCTGCGATAGGTAATAAGCTTAAAAAATAGTTTGCATAATTTTGTACAATGAAAGATAAGCTCAGTGTGACATGCATGAGAATGCGTTGACAAAAATACATGGAACATAACAACCTATCATCATATACATATGTGGAAGGTAGACCATAACCGACATATAAGACCAAATGAGCTACTACTTGGTATCCAACATAAGCCCCCCTATGTTGGCATGGGGAGACTACATGCAGGATAGAACTCTGTCCTCATAACATATGCATCATAAAGTCATAAAAGTATCCTATGTAGATGCACTAGCCTATCCTACAAGGGATCCTACGGTGGAACATAGTTAATGAAATAATAGACTTTATATAAGGACCCTTTAGGTCAAGCCCCCACTTCTAATCTCATTTGGTGCTAAGTCATTCCACGAATTACATTTGGAAACATATGCACAATCATAATCATTCATAAGATTTTAAAAGCATAACATCATCATCATATATAGAGTATATAACCTAAACATATAATCCAACAGAAGATCCATTTTTTGGTGAGAATATTCCTTTTACCATCCTCATAATTCACAAACATTAGGATCTTAGGTCATCCTTATCATTGTTCATAAACATTAAGGTCTTAGGTCACCCTTATCATTGTTCATAAACAACCGCGTCTAAGGTCACCCTCATAATTTGAAATATTCATCCTTAGAAAACTTTTATATGATAATTGGGTGAGATCATGCATGCATCTTTGAATCATGTGACTCAAGAGGACTATGCATGAAAATAATGCAATTCATTAATTTAAATCATCTTAAAACAACCCACCATAGTCATATATATCATCTTTGAACTTTAGACATAGAATCACACATTTCATCTTATAAAATTATCAATTTTATCATACTATCATATCATCAGAATTTTCATAGCTTAAATCTCATAAATAGGTCATAGGAGAAAGTCCTTCAAATCAATTTTCGTAATTTCATGCAATATAAGAGTAATCTAAACATAATTGACACTTAATAGGTAATTAGGAATAGCCCATAAGAAATCACCATTAAAACTTGATGAAATTCGTTAAATAGGCTTTGGGACTCCATGGTTGGAAGAACCCATGGATGAGAAAACCCACATACCTTTTAGACATTAAAACTTGAGAAGGATGACTTGAAAACTTTAAGAATCCCTTTATGAAGCTTTGTCTTGAATAGAGATGACTTGGACTTCAAGAAAAAATTGAAAAGATTTGATGGAGAATTTTTAGATAGAAGTTTGAGAGGGTCTAGGGGTGTTCAGAGAGAGGATGAAGTCTAAATATAGGAGAGATTTTGTGCATTTACATAAAGGTGTTGGGATAAGTTCCAAGTAAATTTTCGGGCAAGAAATGAAACTCAAAAAAATTGAACGAAGCAGGACCAGGGGCACGATGCAGACTTGTCGCGCACCCTACTGGTTTATGCAATTTTATTCGAAAAATATTTTTTGATACGAGTGCTCTAAAATTGAAGGAGACCGTATTCCCACAAAATTTTGCTTCTTAAAAAAGAATACAAAGTCAGATTTCTGAGATAATGCATAAATTTTAAGATATTCTAGAAATACATTGCACGGTCTTCTGAGCTATATTGAGGGATGTTGCCATATCTCACTGATGGGAACATTCATCCTCTAATATCCTGAAACTACACTGAAGAGGAAAGGGATGATGGTTTTAGCCCTATCATAAATTCATTAATGCAACTAAAATATCTTTTTCATAAAAGGTCAAACTTATGCATAAGAATGCTATTAAAACATGATATCATGAGTATGAATGCATATTACTTGACTCTGAATTATATGACTTGACATATTCATCATGATTGTCTTAATACCTTAGCCTATAGTTGAGTGGAAAAGATAGGGACATCATTACATCATGTCCATTTCTGCTTCCCAAGTATAATTTTCAACTTTTAATAGATGCTACATCTTTGTTCCTAAATCTATTTGCTTGTATATCTAGTATCTCCACCTGAACTTCTTCAAATGTCAAAATTGTCCTCATTATTAACATCTTCTAGTGGGACAGTAGAATGTGGATCTCCCATAAGCTTCCTCAACAATGAGGCATGGAACACCAGATGAATTGTGTTCATTTCCAATGGTAACTTTAGTTCATATGTCACCTTGCCAACCCTTTTTAAAATTATATATGGCCGTACAAACGTAGGGCTTAACTCTCCCTTCATACAAAATTGTAGCACACCTTTCATAGGTGACCCCCTCAAGTAAACCAAATCATCACGATTGAACTCAAGGTCCCTTCTCCTTATATCGAAATAGGATTTTTATCAACTTTGGGTTATCTTCAACCTTTTTCGTATGAGTATCACTTTCTCCATGGAATCAATAACCATATTGGGTCTAATCAAGGAAATTTCGCCTACTTCAAATCATCCCACTGGTGACCTACATCTTCTCCAATATAGGGCCTGGAATGGATCCATCTCAATGCTTGAGTGACAACTATTGTTGTAGGCAAAGTCGATTAGAGGTAGGTGATCATCCCAACTTCCTTTAAATTTCAATAAACATGCTCTCAACATGTCTTCCAATATTTAAATTTTTTCTTTCTGCTTGGCCCATTGGTTTGAGGATGGAATGTAGTACGTAACTTCACCTTAGTACCAAAACCTCTTTGGAATGACTTCCAAAAGTGGGAGGTAAATTGAGTAACACGATTCAAAATAATGGATAAGAGATTTCATGTAACCTCACCAACTCCTAAATATATCACTTTGCATAATCCTCGGCACCAAAAATAATCTTAACTGACAAGAAATGAGCCGATTTGGTTATCTGATCCACTATTATGAATAGAAATAGTGCCTCTTTGTCTTAGATATCCCCACTACAATATACATATTAATTCCTCCCTACTTCCAAGTAGGAAGATCAATACAACAACACCACCATATCCAGTGGAATCCCACAAATGGGGTCTTGGAGGGTAGAATGTAGGTAAACCTTACCACTAACTCATAGAGGTAGAGATGTTGTTTCCTGGTAACCCTTATCTCAAAAACCCATAAGAAGAATAAATTAGATATGAAAAAGGAATGGAAAAGTAAGGGAACAGAAAGTGCGACTACTAAGGAAAAGGCACATGATAGTATGCAAATATGCTAAAATTAACATATCAAAACAGAAAATGACAACATAAGATATACAAGTGACATAATTATGGTAAAAGTACACAAATATAGGACTTATCATGACAACATACGATGTAAATACATCACTACTCCTACTAACCTACTATCACAAAGTAGTATATCAGCCTACCCCTACTTACCTATTATCCCTTTACTCTAATACGCAACCTCCACTCTTTTCTATCTAAGGTCATGTCCTCAATGATTTGAACACCTCCCCTAATACTTCTTAAGTTTACCTCTACCCCTCTGTGTATCCCCTAAATCCAACCTCTTGCACCTCTTAATAGGAGAATTTATACTCCTTCTCTGCACATGTCCAAAAAAATGCAGTCTCGCTTCCCTCATCTTGTCAACCACAGGGACAACCTCTAGCTTCTTCTGTATGATCTCATTCCTAATCCTGTCACTCTAGGTATGTCCACACATCCGTCTATACATCTTTATCTCTGGTGAAATTTTAATTGAGCAACACTTCACCTCATATAGCAAAGATGGTCTAGCACCATTCTGTAAAACATGCCTTTATGCTTGGGTGGTTTCTTTTTATCACACAATACTCTTGAGGCAAGTCTCCATTTCACCCATGCTGCCCCAATACGGTGTATGACATCATCATCGGTATCACCACTACTCTAGATGATGGACCTAAGAAACATAAAGTTATCTCTAGGGGACAGGTTGAGAAGCAAGACTCACATCAATGTCTGCTTGATCTCTTGTAACACTGAAATTTCACTCCAAGTATTCTGTTTTGGTTCTGCTCAAGTAGAATCCTTTGGATTCCAAGGCGTGTCCCTAATTGTCCAATCTATCATTAACTTTAGTCGGAGTCTCATCAATCAGATAGACCTTATCAGCTAATCCATTACCAACGCAAATGGAAAAGGGCTCTACACAGATCCTTGATGAAGTCCCATCTTAACAGGGAAATAGTTTAAGTCTCCTCCTAGCTTCCTTAACTAAGTTTTAGCTCCAACATACATGTCATTCACCACTCTAATATATGCCACTAGGACACCTTTCACCTTTAGACACCTCCATAGTACATCCCTCAGGACTTTGTCATATACCTTCTTGGGATCAATGAACACCATATGAATATTCTTTTTTCTTTTCCTATATTTTTCCAATAATCTCCGATCAAGATGAATTGCTTCAGTAGTCTACCATCCCGACATGAATCTAAACTGATTCTCTGAGATAAACATTATTTTTCTCACTCTCATCTCCACCACTCTCTCCAAGGCCTTCATAGTGTGACTATACAACTTGTTATCCCTATAATTGTTATAGTTTTGAATGGAACCATTGTACTCCTCTTCAATTCACCAGGCATCTTGGCAGTCTTCATAAAAGCATTCAACAACTCTATGCCATCCATGACCATGTTGTTCCAAAAATCTACCGGGATCTCAACAGGTCTGATCACCCTCCATCTCTTTATCTTACTAATAGCACGTCTAACCTTCTCAACTCTGAACCGCCTACGATACCCAAAATATTAGTGATTTTGATATGTGCTAACTCAATATCTCTATCTCTTTTTTCATTTAAGAGTTTTTGAAAGTAAGATTTCCGCCATAACTTAATGGAAGTTGCATCCAGCAACACCCCACCCTCCTCATCATTGATTCACTTCACTTGGTCCAAGTCCTGAGCTTTGCTTTCTCTCTCCTTAGCAAGCCTATTAAATCTCTTATCCCGGCCTTTAACACTCAGCTCCTCACATAAGTGTTAAAACACTGTAGTCTTAGCACTTGTCACCGCCATCTTTGCTTTTATCTTAGCAGTCTTATATATCTCCTTAAACCTTCACTTTTCATCCTCATCCCTACAATACAACCACTTTGTATAAGCAACCTTCTTAGCTTTCACTTTCCTTGAACATCTTCATTTCACCACCAATCGCCCTGACGTCTACCAAAGGTCCCTCTCGTAATCCCTAGTACCTCAGTAGATATTTTTCTAATACAACAAGCAGTAATGTCCCACATATCATTCACATTCTCGCCACTAATCCAAGCCTATGAATTACACAACTTTTTTCCATCTCTCGTGAAAGGGAATAGGTCAAGCCCCCCATCTAATCCTTGATTGGGTATTAATGACCTTCTTCTTCTTGTCTCACTTAATCTCTAAATCCATCACCAGAAATCTACGTTAAGTGGAGATATTTTCACTCGATATAACCTTCCAAGTCGGAATATCAATACATTAAAAGAAAATAGGTCTTTAATAAGGGAAAATTTGGTCGCTAAAATTATATATCCAGTCGTTATTAGTAAATAACGACTAATAAAAATCTCGTCATCACCGATCGTTAGTAGCTCTGTCGTTAATAGATAATGACCGAATTAAATTTTGTGGTTAAAAGTTAATGACTAGATTAAATCTGGTCGCTAAAAAGCTTTAACGACGATAAGAATTCGATCGTTATACTTTTTTTTTCAACAGCCGAATTGTTCCTTCACTAATTGATATTCTATTTATTTAAAAAAAGGGCAAGTCTGATGCACTTCCGGGGGAATGGTCCAACCACAAGGATCTACTGTACGGTAGTCTTACCTAAATTCGGTCGTTATACCTTTTTTTCAGTAGTTAAGTTTTTCCTTCACTAATTGATATTCTAGTTATTTAACTAAAAGGGCAAGCCCGGTGCACTTCCAGGGAAGGGTTCAGCCACAAGGATCTATTATATGGTAGCCTTACCTTGCATTTCTACTAGATGATGTTACTAATGTTTGAACCTGTGACCTTGTGGTCACATGACAACAACTTTACTAATTACTCCAAGGCTCCCCTCAATTCTAGTTATTAAAACCTTAATTATAACCACAAATCAAATCAGCAAAAGTGCAAACTGCATATGGATATACACACACAGACATACAAATACCTGCACATATGAAAAAATACAAATTGATTATATTCATATAAAATTTCATAGTTTGCTATAAAGAATGATATTGCGTAAAGTTATAAAAGTATAGACATACAAATTTGTGTAATATTGTATTTTTTAACTCTTAATAAAAGAAAAACTAGAATATCTTTAAACAATTTTTGAAACATAAAATGCATTCTTCTTGTGCTTCAAATTTCTTTGTCGCCTATACTTGTTTACACTTTTTCTGAGGATGAGTTCTTCAAACTGCATGATCTGTCAAAAGACAAATATAATAACTTCATGCAAAGTTATTAATAATACTCCTAATAACTATTATCTTCTTTTTGCTTTTTGCAAAATCAAAGATTAACCATAATGAAATATAAAATTTATTTCTGTTCTCACAACCAAATAAAAAGAAAGTGCCGCTTTCAAGTTGCAGATGTAAAGTTGTTTGTTTTGTATTTTGCACCTTAAGGTATTGACATTTTGCACATTGCTTCATGGATAAAACCCCCAACTTCTTTTAGTTTCACTTTTAATACTAATGGTATTCACCTAATATAAATAATTCAATATCATTAAAATTATTATGAGATACAAATCAGTTATATCGTCTTAACTTTGAAATAATAAATAAATCATGATTTCTTAATTAATTAATAATAAAGATGAAGAATTTTTATCAGAATGATTAACAAAATGTCACTTGTTATAATTGTAACATGATTTGGTCTGATCTTTTTACAATTATATTAGTTAAAACATATTTTTACACTAACTAATAAGTTTTAACGATATGATGTTATACTTTTTAACAATAAAATTTGTCCCATCATTAATGTTTGATTAAAATTTTTCTTTAATGACTTAAAAAAGATTTTGTCACTATAAGTGTATTTATAACAACAAAAAAAATGGTCACTATAAGTATATTTATAATGACCGAAAGATATTTTGGTTACTATAAGTATATTCATAACGTCTGGAAAAATATTTGATCACTATAAGTATATTTATAATGACCGGAAAATAATTTGGTCTCTATAGTGTATTTACAACGACCAGATTAATTTCTCTTGGTTGTAAAATGGTCGTTATAAACTTTTTCCTTGTAGTGATATCTTAAACAAAACCACTCGGTCTTAGATGTTCTATTTTAACTTGTTGACAATTGGAGCATTCGGCCAAAAATTTAACAGTATGTTTTTTTCATCCTATTCCACCAATATACTTCTCTCAAATCTATACATTTTAGTGGAACTGAATGAATAGAATAAAAACAATTGTGAGCCCTTTACATTATCAAGTTTCTCAACCCATCAACATTCTGTACACCTAATCTCCCTAGATAAAGAAGCACCCCATCTCCCCCTGTGAGAAGACCTCTATCTTTTCTTTTTTAACCAAGGCCTTAAATTCCATCGAGGGAACAAGGTATTGTTTAGATTTGACATCTTAAATCAATGATGATTCAAAGCTATTCAATACTATCTGTAATGACTTGATTGGTCATTTTTTGTATTATCTATGAAATTTATCATTTCCCTTTCATAAGTTGCTTTGGATCTACTTTG
This sequence comes from Solanum rostratum, assembly GCA_029948455.1. Taxonomy (NCBI): domain Eukaryota; kingdom Viridiplantae; phylum Streptophyta; class Magnoliopsida; order Solanales; family Solanaceae; genus Solanum; species Solanum rostratum. The sequence goes on from CM057055.1 coordinate 20,147,327, forward strand.
AACTGTTTGAATTGTTTGAATGAATTTTAAAAGTTTAAAATATGAGTTAGTGTCTTTTTGAAAGCTTAAGTTGGTGAAAATGTGAGTTTTTCTCTCATTTTATGTTACGGAGGTCGGATTTGAAATTAGGTAATTCCATTAGTTTTGAAATATCAAAACTAAACTACAAGAAGTTGCAGAATTAAAGTTGGAGTTGAAATGAGGTTTTAGGCCCAAAGTTATCCGACACCAAAGTTTGACTTTAGTCAAAATTTTGAGTTTAGAAGCTCAGATTTAAATTTCGACAGTTCCAATAATTCTCGATGGTGAAACTAATGCTAAAAATGGTCTCTTCATAATTTTTGGAGTTGCTGAGGGTAGTTTTGGTTTTTTTAGTTTTAAACTAGTTTATTTGACTTGCATTTGTGAATGTGTAGTGGAGACCTCAAAATAGAATTCAAATGATTCTTTTGAGTTAGGATCACTATTTCTTGTATGGATATATATAAATTTTGTGAAACTCTGAGTTCGGATGTGTTTCGGGGGTCCGTCTTGAGATTTGACAATTGCTGATGTGGGGGTATCTGTGTAGCCCCATTTTGTTCTCTGCCTTCGTAGAGAACCTCTGCCTTTGTAACAATATATGGCAGTTTATCCTTTGCGGTCGCAGATAAATATCCACCTTTGCAAAGTACACTTTGGCTGGGTCAGTTTTAAAAATGTATGCCCCTATTTTCACTCCATTTACAATACATTTCAACTTTGAGAGGCAATTTTTGAACAGAGATTTTAGAGAAATCTTTTGGATAAGTGTATCTGACATCATTTTGATTAATTATCATGATTTTTGTCTTGAGTTTGACTCGAATTTCATGATTTAGAAGTTTCAAAACTGGAGATTTTTGGTCTATGATCTTGAAACATTAAATGATTATTTCCCAATTGATTTGAAGTCAATTTTAGTTATATTTTCACCCACAAACTCCATTTTTCATGTAGTCCAAATTTAAGACTTTCAAATTTTAGCCATAATTTTGACCATGCTTGCCCCTAAGCCTAAATTATGCCAATATGTGTATCAAAATGAACCTCTTGATGAGTAGTAACTATTGTTCATAGTGGTTGGTGAATTTGAGGATTGTTTGGAGGCTTGAGTTGATTTAAAGCTTGTCCGAGTGCGGTTTCAACATTTAGGTAGGTTCATCTAACATTGTTGTAACTGGATTTGAGTTATTGATCATATTTATGTAGTAATTATGAGATATGGTAATTCATGAGTAATTGTGTTTATGAGATGAAATGTTGATGGTAAGTGATTTCGGTTGAGCCAAATTATGAGTAATAGTGATTCTATTGTAAATCTTAGACGGAAACTTGTGGGTTGAGGTCCTACGAGACATTATTATGATAAATTGAGACTCGATATGCTATATGGGGGAAACATTTTTGTAAGTGATGGTTAATGTGACATACCTTGTGGACGCGTAATGTCCAGTCCTTGTATTATATTTTATTCTAGGATGTAAGCATGATGTCCATATAATTTTGGGCCAACTAAGGTCTAACATATGTGTTATGTATATTAATTTCGGATATAATTATGATTTATATGTATCTTGGGGATGATTAAGGTCTAGAACTTATGATATGCTTATTTCTGGGTTATAAGGATAATGGGTTTATATTGTGGAGATGAGTGCAGTCTGATATTTTTAGCATACTTGATCATTATGTGGTTTTGATTACTTGAGACATCATGATAGATAGTGATATTGATGTTATTTTTCCATGCTAGGTGAGATTTATATTGTATTACTCTCATTATGATGTTGATATATTTATGCACATATCTGAGTGGATATTACTGCCTTAGGTTTATATCAAGTTGCATTTTAAGACCCCTTGATCACAAGTAGGTGGAAAGGTTGAAGTATTGTAACACCCTTTGTTCACGAGTAGGTGGTGAGGTAGAAGTATTGTAATATCCCATGCTCATGAGTAGGTAACAAGATTGAAGTATTATAACATCCTTGATCTTGAGTAGGTAACAAGGTTGAAGTATTGTAACACCCATTGATCACGAGTAGGTGGCAAGTTTGAAGTATTGTAAGACCCCTTGAACACGAGTAGGTGGAAAAGATGCGAGACACTTGATGCATGATTGTATGGTATTCCATGTATTGTGTATACATTGCTTATGGTGTGGTATTACTGAACACGTGGGATATCTTATAAGGCTTTATGTGTACATTCATTTTGCACTAACCTCTTTGGATATATGTGTAAGATTCTTCATTATTACATTACTTGTTTGATTTCTATTTTCCTGTTGGTTTAACCTACTAGGTATATTTTGGTGTACTCACCCCTATTTTATTTCCTCTCTGCAGCTCGTGCACAGGGTTCAGGACAGGGTAATTGATCATTCCATCTTAGTATTGTTGATACCATCCAAATCTTAGCAGTGAGGCTCAGACTTCGAGTCGTTATCGATCTTTGGGTCCACTTTTTTATTTTCTATTAGACTATGTATCGGATATTATGAGACAATACTATATTTTCTTTTGAGAAAATTGTATATATTCTTCAGTACTATTTTAGACGCTCTTGTACTCATGACTCAAGGTTTTTGGACATCTAATGTAATATGTTGGTTTCTGCTATATTTCATTCTTCTTAGTCGTCGACCATTTTGGGTTGTGATAAGTTTGGTATCAGAGCACTAGGTTCGTGGGCCCATGAATCGAGAGTAGGGTGTCTAGTAGAGTCTCGCGGATTAGTGTGTAGGCATCCACACCCATCTTTGGGAGGGTGTGGGATACTTGTTAGGAAAGAGTTTTTCATGTCTTGCTTCCATTCGTACGTTTCTTTGTATTACCCATTTTGAATGTGTCTAACCTACTCCTTTATATGTTGATACCGATTACCAGATCTCGTCGATTTGTGGCAGAGCCCAAGGTAGCTGATGTTGCTTCTACTCGAGGTCGACGTACGGTTCATGATAGGGCCAAGGGCCGAGGACATGCTAGAGGGGCGACTCTGCCTAGAGGACAGATTAGACTGGCTTTTCTAGAGCCTTAGTGTGAGTCATAAAGGCCTATATATTCTATTCTATCATCTCTAGCACTCGATGCTACACCTTCAGTCTAGGAACTATTTTTTCGTGTATTTGTCAGGCTTGATACAGTTTCTCCGACCATTATTGTTCTCGATACACCATCCCTACACTGTTGAGTGACCCTTTTATAAAGTCATTAGATCTTGCATGTGACCCTTCCTAGAGTGTATTGGACTATGACCACACCTATGACAGTATTGAACATTACATATAGGGTGGTGGGAAAAGATTCCGACAACATTGTCAGTTTAGAGGATCTTGTATTGAGGTAGAGAGTTTCAGGGATAGCCCTTTCAATGGTAGGAGCACAGAATTGTTATGTATGTGGAGAGGTGGGGCATTTTCCATACATTGTCCTTATCACGCACTTTATGCTTAGTCGTATCCCGGATAGGATTCCAGAGCTTGCTATGTGTGTAAATAGGCTGGGTACTTTCCCAACCGTTGTCCTCACCATGAGTTTTCTGCTCACGCTTCAATGTCTCAACTAGCCTGTCTAGCCCCAATACCAGTAGCTAGAGACACCTCTAAGGGTATAGGGGGAAGTACTAGGGGAGGAGCATAGGCTAGTGGTGGTCGTAGAGTTTGCTATGATGTTCCTAACAGGGCAGAGGCAGAGGCTTTTGATGTAGTTATCACATGTATGGTTCTAGTATGCCACTGTTTAACTTGAGTTTTATTTGATCCAGGCTCTACTTATTCATATGAATTGGCATAGTTTACTTCTATTATTGATATTATGTGTGAGGCTTGCTAGGCCTATTTGTGTTTCTACCCCGGTAGTTGAATCTTTAGTGGTGAATCAGGTTTATTGGGGTTGTGTAGTGACCTTTCTGGGGAGAGATACTATTATTGATCTGTTATTGTTGGACATGGTATATTTTGATGTGATATATGGTATGGACTGGTTTTCACCTTATCATGATATTGTTGACAGTCATGCAAAGACCGTGACTTTATCTTGCGCTTACTTGCCTCAGTTGATATGGAATGGAGCACCTAGTTCCTATCCTAAGGGTATTATTTGTTATGTGCATCCTTATTGGTTTATATGAGAGGGGTGTTTGGCATATTTAGCTCATGTTGTTGTTTCTCAAGAGTCCCCATTGGAGACAACCAAGGTTGCTAGAGAATTTATGGACATATTTCCAACTTATTTAGCTAGTGTTCTTCCAGACCATGATAATGACTTTACTTTTAATGTGGAGCGGACCACTTAGCCTATTTCTATTGCTTTTTATCAGATTGCTTCAACAGAATTGAATGATTTTAAGGAACAATTGAATGGTTTGTTAAAGAAAGGCTTTATTCATCGGATTATATCTCCCTAGGGTGTTCCTGTATTTCAAGAGATTTAGAGAAGAGAAGTTGTATGCTAAGTTCTCAAAGTGTGAGTTTTAATTTGAGTCTGTTGCATTTCAGTTGTTGGAAAATTATGACGTGAGTTTCCAAAAGCTCAAGGATTTGTAAACTTCAGCACTTGTTCTTGCTTTACCCGAGGAGGCTGTTCCCTTTGTGGTATATTGTGATGCTTCAGGTGTAGGCTTGGGTGGTGTATTGATGTAGAGAGGAGGGGTGATAGCTTATGATTCTAGACAACGAAGGTGCATGAGGAAAAACTATCCTACCCATGACTTGTGGTTGGCTGCAGTTGTGTTTATGTTGAAGTTGTGGTGACATTTTTTTTATGGGGTGCATTCTGAGATCTTTATCGATCAACGGAGTCTCAAATGCATCTTTTCTCAACCTAATCTGAACATGCGACAGCGAGGTGGTTAGAGTTGCTTAAGGACTATGATATCTTTATTCTCTATCACCCTAGAAGGCAAATATGGTGGTAAGTACTTTGAGCCAGAAGGCTGCTAGTGTGAGGAGTTTGGCATTCTTGAGGGATGAGGAGAGACCCTTAGATCTAGAGGTTTAGTAGCCTGCTAGGCAAATGGTGTGTTTGGACATTTCTCCTCCTCAGAGTATTTTGGCCTTTGTTGAGGCTAGATCTTGTTTTGTTGATCATTGTGCTAGATATTCCATTCATCAGGGTGTGGCGAAGATGTACCATGACTAAAAATAGTATTTTTGGTTGTTTGGGATGAGAAAAGACAGTTTAATTTTGTGACAATGTGCTTGAATTGCCAATAAGTCAAATATGAACATCAAAAGCCTGGGTGGATTGATGCAAAGGATGTCATTCCCAAAAGAAATTGGGAGAGAGTGATTATAGATTTTGTTACAGATTGGCACCTCACCTTGGGCATGTTTGATTCAGTTTGGGTGATTGTTGATCGATTGTCAAAGTTTGCACACTTCATAACGGTAAAGACTACCTATAGTGCAGAGCAGTTGGCTAGATTGTATATACGAGACATTGTTAGATTTCTGTCACGACCCGGGGTTTGGGGCCTAGATATGACATGGCGATTGGACACCCAAGAGCCCCCCAAACAAGCCTCAAGTATTCATAACTACATCATCGGTCCGAAATTAGCATATAAACACACACGAAGCCAAGTTCGAATTCAGGAATTACATAGGGAATACCAAATCAATACAATAGTCATAACAAACAGATCCGGAGAGAATTTACATAGTGCCCAACATTGCCTCTAGTCAAACGAATGAGGGCCTGGACGAATTCCAGGCTCACCGTCAATAAAGTGAAACATCCGTAAATAACAATTAAGTAGATAGCTGGCTCTCCCTTGAAAGACAGGACTCACCACAATACTCTAACAAAGGACTATTCGTCAATAGGCCAGTATTCAAAGTGATCGGTCTCTACATGGTAAAATCATGTAGGCATAGAGTATGTGTTAGTACGTTTGAATATACTAAGTATGCAGGCATGCGAATGCATATGACTTATCAAACCTGCATTTCAATGTTAGATGACAAGGGCACATAATATAGAAAAAATCATATATCTAACGATAGGTAATACACAAGATGCCATGAAATCCGTGATGCATACAATGAGATAATGCTCCTATATAACGGGGATGGACGATAACCGACAAATAAAACTCATGCGAGCTATTACATGAATTAGACTGATTGGGACCTCCCACCGGTAGGGAGAGGATTACTTACCAAAGATAATCGATATCGCACCTTACGATCACACTTTTCTTTGGATGGTCACCTTCCTTAAGAAAATCACTTTTTCGGACGAGTTTGCATAATCATAATCATAATCGTATACGTATAAACGTCCCTATGTTGGCACATAGTTCAAAGAAAGGGAGATGGACCTTGTGGATATCCCTGATGCCCCCAATTCATCGGTGCTAAGTGAATAACATCCCACATGAATACTTACATATATAGATGCTTTCAAAGAGTCATTGTTCGTTTCAAAATGTTCAATGCACATTTAGGCTCAAACGCCAAATCATAAGATCATAACCATAATACTCATGCAAGGAATAGCTCATCTACATATACACACAATGGCGCGAGCACCCATAATGCTCAAAGAGTCATAATCATAGACATACCGGTGATCACCTTCCTGTCATAACCAATGCCTTACCAAAATCATATCATAATCATTTAAAAAAACATCATTAGGTTTAACCCACTTCGTAATGTACACATATCAATGCTCATGAATGTAATGCAATGCATGATGTGAGGATAGCATGGGTAACCTAGATTCAAGTTAAAAATCGACATCATAATATGAAATTGAATAAATTCATAGTTTAAATCAACATCTAAATCATAGTAATAGTCACCCATGCACAAACAAATTTTTAAAGGGGATGTGCATATTCATAATTTTCATAACTCAATGTATACCATCGTAATAGTAATCAAAATCAGTTGAAATAATAAGTAAAATACAACCCACACACTACTTAGATTTAATAAAATCAAATCATGAAATTTCATATTTAAAGTAGACTAAAATTCATGAAATAGTTTGAAGGGAATTTTGGATCTTCTTGGTTGAAAGGGACCAAGTACCAATCTCACATACCTTGATTGGAGAAGAAGAAAACAGGCTTGAATTGACTCTAATTGGAACCCTAGCTTGAATCCTTGAGAATGGAGAATTGGAAAGAATAGGGAAGTGGTCTTGAGAGGGGGTAGAGTGATTTAGGTGAATGAATGAAGAGGGGAGGGGTTTTCAGCTGAATTAAGGGTTATTAATGGGTAAAAAGTCCTAATTCTCAAAAAAAAAAACTGAAATTACATAAATGCCATTAATGAAACATACCTAAATTTGGTCAGTCTGAGTCACACGGCCCGAGTAACGTCACGCAGACCGTGAACAACAACCATGATCCAACATTTAGAGTCTCGCAGAGGGAAAGATTTACGAAACTATGTAGTACCACATGGATGACTTCACGGACCATCTGATGCCACATGGGCCGTGACATCGACTGTGTAAAGGTACTTGAAATAATTCTTGCACGGCAAAGTTACGAGACGATAATTTTATACTTAGAAATATTTCCACATAGTAAGTCACACGGAAGGCCACACGGACCGTGTGAATGCCCTTGTGCCTTCACTTGGCCAATTTTCCCTTTATAACAAGTTTTTCCCACCCGTGAACTGGCTTAGGTATCACTTCAATGGGAGGCCACAAGGTCCATGTGGCTTCACACGACCCGTGAAGGCTCCTCCGTATAGTGATGTCTGGCAGTTCATTGGGAAGAATTTCAGGACATTTGGGCAATGCCACTAGGAAAAAACTCTGGGCGCTTACATCATCTCCCCTTTGGGAACATTCGTCCCCAAATGTGCAAAAACAAGGCTTGAAAGGCTAGAATTAGAGCACGAAACCTCCAACACAAGATACAATGCATAATTCATTACAAATTTTGTACCAAAAGCGTTATGTAAAACTATAGTTTAAGAACTTTAAGCTCACATCAAAATCGTATTAAAATCACTTAAAACACTTATAAATATCTTTTAGTGGACATGTATGCATATCATGTCATGAGACCCAAGAAGGCAAGAAATGGCACCATTAGACAAGGAAGATTCCCAGTACCTTAGGCTTGAGTAGATTGGAAAAAATCAGGGTATCGTTTCACCATGTCCAACTCCGCCTCCCAAGTAGCACTCCCCAAATGTTGATTTCTCCATAGCACCTTCACTGAAGCCACATCCTTGGTATGTAGCCACTTTACTTGCCTATCCAAGATTTCCACCGGCATCTCCTCATAGGACAAATTTTCCTCAACCTCAATTCCTTCTAAAGGCACAATGGTGCTAGGATCGCCAATTAGCTTCCTCAACATAGACACATGGAAAACCTGATGAAATGGAACTCAAATCCGAAGGTAACTCCAAGTTATAAGCCATACTTCCAATTCGCTCAACAATCTTATAAGGGCCAACAGACTGGGGGCTTAGCTTGCCCTTCTTACCAAAACGCATCACGCCCTTTATAGGAGAAACCTTCACATATACCCAATCACCAAGCTGAAATTCAAGATCCCTCCTCCTAACATCCGAATACGAATTCTCACGACTTTGGGCTGCTTTCAATGTCTCCCCTAATCACCTTCACCTTCTCCATGACCTCTATCACCAAATCTGGACCAACTAGAGCCATCTCTCCAAACTCAAAGCACCCCACTGATGATCTACACCTTCTCCCATACAAAGCATCAAATGATGCCATACCAATGCTAGCGTAAAAGCTATTATTATGAGAAAATTCAATGAGTGGAAGATGGTCATCCCAATTTCCCTTAAACTCCAACACACAAGACCTCGACATATCCTCCAGGGTTTTAATAGTCCTCTCCACTTGGCTATCAGTTTGAGGGTGGAAAGCAGTGCTCAACTTAATCTTGGTTCCCAATCTCTTCTAAAAAGACCTCCAAAAATGGGAGGCGAATTGGGTACCTCTATCCGATATAATTGACCTAGGTACACTATGCAACCTCACCAACTCAAGGATATATCACTTTGCATAATCTTCGGCACCGAAATTAGTCTTAACTGGTAGAAAATAAGCCAACATCGTCATCCGATCCACAACAACCCAAATGGAATCAAATTGCCTTCGAGTCCGAGGCAACCCAACTACAAAGTGCATGTTAACATGTTCCCATTTTCTTGTTGAAATCTCTTTGTCTTGAGCCAAGACACCGGGCCTTTGGTGTTCTACCTTTACTTGTTTAAAACTCGGGAATTCAGATAAAAACTTCGGGATGTCTTTCTTCATACCATGCCACCAATACACTTCCTTCAAATCATGATACATTTTAGTAGACCCTGGGTGGATAGAGTAATGAGATTTGTGAGCGTCACTCATGATCACCCTTCTAAGATCGTCTACATTCGGAACACAAAGCCGATCTTGGTACCAAAGTGCACCATCTCCCCCTTGGGTGAACACCTCAATCTCTTTTCCAGCAACAAACTTCTTCAATTCAAGTAACGATGGGTCCAAATCTTTCTTAGCCTTTACATCGCTTACTACGGAGGATTCTACCCCACTTTGAACACGAAAACTACCATTGCTTGAATTAGCCAACCTGACACCCAATCTAGTCAACCATTGAACATCTCTTGACAACTTCTTCTTTTCTTCCCTAACATATGCCACACTCCCCATAGACAACCTGCTGAGAGCGTCAGCCACAACATTAGCCTTACTCGGATAATATAGAACACTGAAGTTGTAATCCTTGAGGAGTTCCAACCACCTCTTTTGCCTCAGGTTGAGATCCCTCTAAGTGAATACATATTGCAAACTCTTGTGATCGGTGAACACATCAATATGCACCCCACACAAATAATGTCTCAAAATGTTCAAAGCAAAAACCACTGCTGCCAATTCAAGATCGTGTATGGGTAAGTTATGTTTATGCACCTTCAACTGCCTTGATGCGTATGCTATCACCTTACAATTCTGCATAAGCATACAATCTAATCTAATACGTGAGGCATCACAATACACCACAAATCCTTCCAAACCATTTGGTAAAGTTAAGACGGGAGCTGATGTAAGCTGATCCTTCAAAGTCTGAAAACTCTTCTTGTACTCATCTGGCTATACAAACTTAGCCTGCTTTTGGGTAAACTTGGTCAATGGAGATGCAATAGATGAGAACCCTTCCAGAAACCTTCTGTAGTACCCGGCAAACCCAAGGAAGCTACAAATATCCGAAGGAGTCAATGGTCTAGGCCAATTCTTCACGACCTTGGTTTTCTTTGGGTCCACCTTGATACCATCATCGGACACCACATGACAAAGGAAAGCCACTTCGCCTAACCAAAATTCACACTTGCTAAACTTGGCGTGCAATTTATTTTCCCTTAGAGTTTGGAGTTATTCCCGTGCTCCTTCTTACTTTGGGAGTAAATGAGAATATCATCAATGAGGACCACCATGACACTATCGAGGAATAGCTTGAACACCGGTTCATTAGATCAATAAATATGGGTAGAGCATTTGTTAGGCCGAATGACATCACCACAAATTCAAAATGTCCACACCTCGTTCGAAATGCTATCTTTTAACCAAAATTCATATTTGTTAAACTTGGCATAAAACTTCACATCCCTTAAAGTTGGCAAGACCACCCCCCCAATGCTCTTTGTGACCTTCTTCTTCCCGTGAATAAACCAAAATATCATCAATGAACACCACTACAAAAAATCAAGGTAGGGATTAAACACCCTATTCAAAAGGTCCATAAAGATAGACGGTGCATTAGCTAACCCAAAGGACAACACCACAAATTTAAACTGTCTATACCTTGTCTTAAATGTCTTCTTGGGAATATCACATTTCCTCACACTCAATTGATGATACCCGGACCTCAAATAAATTTCAGAAAAGTGCTTAGCCCTTTGTAATTGACTAAATAGGTCATTGATCTATGGGAAGGGACATTTTCTCTTTATGGTGACTTTGTTGATTTAGCAATAGTCTATACCCTTTATAAAACCTATTAGCTTTTGCGGATCCTTGTTCTTGTCTACCTTTAGCCTTGAGGCTTTGCATATCCTGTCTTATAATCCCTTGCAAGATGGTCGAGCCCCCATGTGAAGCAAACATTAGAGCCCGCTACACATTCACTCTTATGAAGCTTCCTACACTTTGCAAATTTTGAATAAGCTTGTGTACCCATACCCCCTTGGGGATCTGAGTTGGTCCCCATATCCTTGTTGAGCTTAAGAGGAAGAGTGTTGGTTGACCCTTGATTTCCTTGCTTGTGACCACCTTGGGTCTTAATATGGCCACCACTTCCTTTGTTAAAGAATCCAACACCATCAATCCTAGCTCTCTTGGACTCCCTAAACATCTCCCTTAATTTCTCATCCTCAATTTGTTTCGCACAGGTCAATAGGTGGGAGGTATCTGTTTCTTTGATTAGCATAGCCATTTTGCATTCCTTTGTGACTATGTTCGAAACACCAAAAAATAAATTTACTCATTCTAGCGTTGGATCTGATACCATGAATGGAGCACACTTGGAGAGCTTTGTGAACTTATGAGAGAATACTCTCTCACACTTATATTCCCTCGCTTGAGGTTTATGGACCCCTGCACTTTAGCCTCCCTCAACTCCAATGTGAATTACCTATCAAAAAATGTCGCCGGAAACTCTTCCTAATAAACATGGCCCACTTACCTCTTTCCTCAACCCATTGATTTTTCCACCTATTTCAATTGATAAGCCACAATCGCGGCCTTCTCCACCGATGGCATACCCATCACAACTACAACTCTATAAGCCTCATCAAGAAACTCAGTCGGGTCCTCATCAACTTCTGATCCATGAAGCTTTGACGGGTTCATTGTGAAACCCCACATCTTACATGTACTAGTCCAATGCATATGAAACATGATATGGCAGGGTCAAGGAAGCGCACATTTTTAAAAATGCTTGAATTTCAGATTAGAGGACTATATGTACGTCTAATGCTCAAGATGACCGAGTGTATATAAGTTTTAAGTCAAATTGAGGAGATCATGACCTTAAGTGAAGTCAAAGAAGGGAAGTGCTTGTGGGACTTAGGAAGCTAGCAGATGAGTCATCCACGTGCTTAGCTTAAATAGTCTAGGTAGACAGAGACGAGGCCCAACATCGAATTTGTTCAAGTCCGATAAAGAATAAACCCCGAGTTAAGGATGTCATTTTGGCCCATGGTTTGGCATCATAAAAGGACAACATTTGCAGACCAAGACGAATATGAAAAGGGACAAATTACATTCACAACCCAATTCACAAATAGGGGCCAAACAAAGTAGGTGTAAAAGAGAAATATTTGCAGCAAAGACCATCCAATGGAAGCCCAATAAAGACGAAGTGAAAAGGTCAAGTTGCTGCATCACCACTTTAATAAAATAAGGCTTGAAATGCAAAAGAAAGTCGGCCAAAAGTGGCCCTTTAAAAGGGGCTAAAATCCAGCAACCTTTAGTCATTTTCTCAAAGCCAAAAATCAGATTTTTCTTCAAAGTTTCTCCTTGCTCTCTCTTCATTTTGTAAAGCAGCCAAGGCACACAATTAGGATTCTTGAAGGGAACCTAATCCTTGAAGGCTAAGGTAAGTAAAAATACCTATGGTTTGGTATAATTGTTCCATGAAAAACATGAAGATATGCTGGTTGTACTTGTGACAGAATTTGGGACAACATGTGTTCGAAAGATTGTTGCCAACTTTCCTTGTTTATTAAGAGGCTTTTCTCTTGTTCGTTGGCTGGATTATGAAGTAATATTTATGTTTTTAATAAGTCTTGGTTCTATAGTGATGTAAGAAGGCTGCTGGACTATTTTTATCTTTCGTGAAAATGAGTTCTTATATGATATCCTAATTGCAATAACAACAACAACAACATACCCAGTGAAATCCCACAAGTGGGGTCTGGGGAGGGTAAGATGTACGCAGACCTTACCACTACCACGATATCCTAATTGCAATCTTAGTAAGAATTTGTGGACCGAATATTGAGAACTGTTGCCTCATGTTTTTCATCTACTTGGGGACTGTTTTTGTGTGTAAATATGTTGAGGACAGTTTGGTTGAGGTTGAAAATGATTTGGAATGGTTGACGCCGAAATGTAGCGAAAGGACGTAATGTTACGTTGCCTACTTGCGTGTTGTGTAGAGTTGTTGTATGTTGTACTTTATGAGCTATTGTAACACTGTTATGAGACTAAAAAAAGCTGAATAAGACATGTATATGAGAATGTGTATTATAAAATCCAATTAGGAGTGGGAATGTTTAAAGAATACTCTTTGGTTGCTAATTACGGGCTTGCTGCCTGGATATTATTTTTGGGTTGAATTGGACTAAAAAAGATGTGTTTATTAGCTACTAATACTAGTTTTATCACCTACTATATTATAGAAAGGTAGTTGGAGGAAAAGGATACTACTCCGAGGTAATAAAGATATAGTACAACGGGGTATGTAAGGCTACTTGGTTTCCTATTACTTGGCATGAAATCCACGTTCTTCCTTGCTACATAAAGGCACTTACCGACTCCGACATGACTAATAACTGTGTCTCCACTCTTTACCATGTTCATATGTTCCAATACATAGCCATTGTCAAATCTATCTACATACTTGGATACCAAAGATACATGAGTTCCTTTTTACCAAATAAAGTCCATGTGTTGTTTGATCTCCTACACGTTTCATTAGTTATGTAACTCTCCTTACATTGTGGTATTATCTTGTGTGGTTGTTTATATGTCACATGTCATGTCTATATTCCTACACCTCTAAATGTTATGACCACCAAAAGCATCATCTCAAAAGTAAATAAGAGATAACTCAAAGTTGCTTATTAATGGGTGGTATCCCAGGGGTGGAAGAATCACCTAGCATGGGTCGATCCCATATTACGGGGGATATCCCAGGGGTGAAAGGAAAGCCTAGCATGGGTCGATCCCGATATTGATTTACCACTGATCAGCTAGTCATTTACATGATGTATATTGCACAGGTTAGACAGTAAAGAAAGGTAAAGTAATAAAATACATAAAGTACATAATTCCACAGTATGACTAAAGGTGGCCTTTTTTTTAATCCTTACACACCAGTGTGTGAGTTCATTTGATTTTTTATTTCATATACAGTATTTCCTGCCTTATATATTCAGTACATTATCTCGTACTAATGTCCCTTACAGGTGACCTGCATTTCATGTCGCAGGTACAAGAGCTACTAGATCTCCCTAGTAGGAGTACAGGACTTCCAATTGCTGACACTGAGCTCCAGGTTGCTTCGGAGCTTTGTGCGTGTAGAGCTTATATTTTGTATTGTATAATTGGTCATGAGGCGGGGCCTATCCTGACCCATATAGATATTGTTTCTTACCTAAAGGCTTTGTAGACATTGTAAAGTAAAGTGTGGTCAAGTATCGTACTTTAGACATCGTGGCTCCAACGACCTAGTCTTATACATTTCATTTTGGCTTGTTCATACTGTTTAATCTTTTTGAAAGCATGTTGAATATAGAAACATTTTATAACATTCATAGCAAGTGTATGGTTATATGTTGGTTCTCCTGAGCCTTGTCGGCAACGGGTGCTAGTCCGCCTTAATGGGACTTAGGGCGTCACAGAAGTGGTATCAGAGCGGATATTCCTAGGGAGTCTATAAAGTTGTGTTTATTAGAGTCTTGTTTACAGATGTGTTGTGCACCGCATTTATAAGTAGGAGGCTACGTGACATTTAGGAGTTGTCCCCTTCTTTTCATTCTTTAGATCATGCCATATTACCAAGTGTTGTAGGGTGATTGTTTCTAACCTCTAAATCGTTTTGTACAGCAAGTATGCCTGAAACAAGGAAAATTAAAGGCAAAAGAAAGGAAGTAAAAGTGGTAGCTGGTGTACCCAGTCGGGTGAGACAATGAAATGAGGCCTAAGATGAGTCTCTGTCACAAACATCTCCAACTCCTCCAGCTCCTAATGAACCAGGAAGTAGTGAAACTCCCCACAACCACATACCGATGCTACCGTGCAGGATCTAAGAAATATGGTCCAATTATTGAATCGTATAGTTGCTGGACAAAGTCAGTGACAAGAAAGTCGAATTATAGGTGCAGGTGGTGCGAATAGGGCAGCTAGCATGAGGATACGTGACTTCCTTAATTTGGACCCTCCATCTTTTACCAAGTTAGATCCTAATGAAGATCCACAAGAATTCATCGATCAGATCTAACACTCTTTGGATGTTATGCATGTAAGCGGTACAGAAGCTGCGGAGCTGGCAACATATAGATTGAAGGGTGTGGCTATATTCTGGTATGAAGCTTGGAAGCAATTTAAGGGTATAGATGCACCTCCAACTACCTGGAAGGAGTTCAAAGAGGCATTTCTTGATTACTACTTTCCATTAGAGATTCGAGAGGGCTGGGCAGATCAGTTTCCAAATCTCCACCAAGGGAATATGAGCATGAGGGAGTATAACCTTAAATTGCATTCCCTGGCGAGGTATGCTCCTAATATATTTGCTACTATGGCAGATAGAGTTCACCGACATGTGGATAGGTTAGATTTGTATCTGGTTAGAGACTATACCATCACTTCTTTGAATAAAGACATGGATATAGAGAGGATGTAAGCATTTGCACAAAAGCTGGAGGATCAGTGGCAAAGAAGAAGGCCATAAGAGTTAGAAAGGGGACAGTCCAAGAGGGCCATATTCACAGGGCAGTTTGTACCATCCCAAGGCAAGTTTAGGCCTCGATTTCTTAATAAACCCTCTTGGCCATCATCCTCCTGCTCTGCAGTCAGTGCTCCACCACAACTTCAAGGGTCAAAAGGTAATCGGTTTAGTCAAAGGAGTGAGGGCCAATGTGCACGAATAATAGGATATTCGGCCAGCTAGCAAAATCCTCCTAAGCAGCCTTGAAAACAATGTGGGAGTAGTCGTCTAGGTACATGTCATGTTGGGACAGATGCTTGTTATTGGTGTGCTGGACCAGGTCATATGATAAGAGATTGCCCAAAAAGATGCATGGGTGATATAGCACAACCTACTGGATCAGCTGTTGCATCATCATTGTCAGTTCCTCCATTAGGTAGGGATCAGCAAACACCTATAGGTTGTGGTAGAGGTAGTAGAGGTGCATCTAGCTCTAACGGAGCCTAGAATCGCACTTATGCTCTGGGGAGTCGGCAAAATTTAGAAGCTTCACCAAATATGGTCACATGTACATTGTCCATCTTTTCACATAATGTGTATGCATTAATTGACCCTGGTTCTACATTATCATATATCATTTCGCTAGTGGCTGGGAAGCTTAAAAGAACATATGACTTATTGAACGAGCCTTTTGAAGTGTCTACACCAACTGGTGAATCCATTATAGCTAGAAGGGTCAATTATAACTGTGTAGTAACTGTTTGTGACCGTGGCACGTTGGCTGACCTTGTTGAGTTAGAAATGGTGGAATTTGATGTTATAATGGGTATGGATTGGTTAGCTTCTTGCTATGCTACTGTGGATTGTCGAACTAAGAGAGTGTATTTCCACTTTCCAAATGAGGCGGTCCTTGATTGGGAAGGTAATGTTCGGGCACAAAAGGGTAAGTTTATTTCCTATTTTAAAGCAAGGAAGATGATGTCAAAGGGATATATATGTCATCTATTTAGAGTAAAGGATATTGAAGTAGAATCACCAACTCTTCAATCTGTTCCTGTAATGAACTAATTTGTTGATGTGTTTCCCGAAGAGCTTCCAGGTTTACCTCCAGAACGAGAAGTACATTTTGGTTTTGACTTACTTCCATGTACTCAACCTATTTCTATCCCTCCATATAGCATGGCCTCGACAGAATTACGTGAATTAAAGGAGCAATTAAAAGACTTGCTAGAGAAGGGTTTTATAAGACCTAGTGTGTCCCCTTGGGGTGCACCAGTGCTATTTGTACATAAAAAGGATGGAACCTTGAGAATGTGTATTGACTATCGGCAATTGAATAGGGTGACAATTAAAAACAAATACCCCCTTCCCAGAATTGATGATTTATTTGATCAGTTATAGGGTTCCAAATGCTTTTCCAGAATTGATTTGAGGTCAGGTTATCACTAGGTATGGATGAAGGAGAAAGATATACCCAAGATAGCCTTTAGGACACGCTATGGTCATTTTGAATTTCTTGCTATGTCATTTGGGCTGACCAATGCACCAACAGTTTTTATGGACTTATGAACAGGGTATTCAAGCCATTCTTGGACGTATTTGTGATAACATTTATAGATGATATTTTGGTGTATTCAAGATTAGAAGAGGACTGTGAAAATCATTTATGGTGGTTATTATAAGTTCTTCATGATCGACAATTGTATGCCAAGTTTTCAAAATGTGATTGTTTGTTAAAATCAGTGGCATTCTTGGGTCATATTGTATCCAATGAAGGAATAAGGGTTGATTCACAAAAGATAGAGGCGGTGAAAGATTGGCTAAGGCCAACAACACCCACAGAAGTTCGAAGCTTCCTAAGGTTAGCAGGTTATTACAGAAGGTTTGTTGAGGGTTTTTCTTCTATTTCTGCACCTCTAACGAAGTTGACACATAAGGTGACCAAATTTCAATGGAATGATGCATGTGAAAGGAGCTTCCAAAGGTTTAAAAGCAGGCTAACTTCTGCACCTGTGCTAGTGCTTCCAGAAGGAACAGAGGGGTATGCGGTGTATTATGACGCTTTAGGGGTTGGCTTAGGGTGTGTACTGACACAACATGGTAGGGTAATTTCTTATGCCTCAAGACAACTGCAGTTATCCTGCTTGCCTTAAAAATATGGCGCCACTATTTGTATGGAGTTCATGTTGACATATATACTGATCATAAGAGCCTAAAGTACATCTTTAAGCAGAAAGAGCTAAATTTAAGCAAGTAGAGGTGGCGGGAGTTAAAAGTATTATGACATTGATATACTATACAATCTAGGGGAAGCAAATGTGGTAGCTGATGCTCTGAGTCGTAAGGCAATTGTGAATATTGATGATCAGGCTGTGGTAATTCAAGGAGTCAGTAAGGATCTACGTCAACTAGGCAATCTGGGAGTTCGCCTTATTGAAACTCCAAAAGAAGGGGTTGTTGTGCATAATGTTGCAAAGTCTTCATTGGTAATGAAGGTAAGAGAAAAATAATTCAAAGATCCTGTTCTACGATGACTTAAGGAGAAGGTGAGTCAAGGCATGATGAAGGGCTTTGAACTTACCCAAAATGGAGTACTTTATTGCCAAAATAGATTATATGTTCCTAATATTAATGGTCTAAGAAGGAGGATAATAGAAGAAGCCCATCATTCAAGATGTTCCATCCATCCAGAGTAAACTAAGATGTATCATGACCTGAAGGGAATCTTTTGGTTGGAAGGCATGAAAAAGGACCTTGTAGAATTTGTGGCTCAATGTCCGAATTGCCAACAAGTTAAGGTAGAGCACTAGAAGCTGGGAGGTTATATGCAATGTATAGAGCTTCCAACGTGGAAGTGGGATATGATTAATATGGATTTTGTTATTGGGTTGCCTCGCTCATTTTAGAAGTTTGATTTCATATGGGTGATAGTTGACAGACTCACAAAGTCAGCACATGTTTTGCTAGTTAAGAGTGATTATACGGCTGAAAAATATGCAATGTTATACCTCAAAGAGATATTTAGTCTACATGGGGTCCCAATGTCCATTGTATCTGATCGGAGAGCTCAATTCACTGCAAGGTTTCAGAAGTCCTTCCAAAGGAGCTTAGGGACACAAGTGAATTTAAGTACAACTTTCCACGCTCAGATAGATGGTCAAGCAGAGCGCACCATTCAAACACTTGAAGATATGTTGCAGGCTTGTGTATTGAACTTCAAATGTTGTTGGGTGGACCATTTGCCACTTATTGAATTTGCCTATAATAATAGCTACCATTCAAGCATCAAGACGGCACCGTATGAAGCTTTGTATGGAAGGAAATGTAGATCACCAATAGGATGGTTTGAAGTGGGTGATGCCACCTTGCTTGGTCCAGATCTAGTCCAACAGCCATGGAGAAAGTCATGGTAATACGACAACGGCTAGAAATAGCCCAAAGTCATCACAAATCCTATGCGATTGCTAGAAGAAGAGGACTGGAATTCTCAGTAGGAGATTGGGTATTCTTAAAGGTGTTTCCAATGAAAGGTGTTATGAGATTCGGTAAGAAAGGAAAACTAAGCTCATGTTACATAGGGCCGTATAAGATTATTAAAAGGTTTGGACAGGTTGCATATGACTAGAGCTACTCCAGGAGCTTCCAATGGTTCATCCAATTTTTCATGTCTTAATGCTTCGCAAATGCGTAGGTGACCCATCTCGTATCACTCTTATTGAAGATATGCAGGTTACGGAAGATCTCACCTATGAAGAGGTACCTATTTCTATCCTAGATCGTCAAGTTAGAAAGCTAAGGAATAAGGGAACACCTTCAGTAAAGGTACTTTGGAGGAACTAGCAAGTAGAAGAGATAACGTCGGAGGTTGAGGAAGCAATGAGATCAAAATACCCTTATTTATTTAAAGCTAAAGAGGAACTCCAAGATGCAGAGTTGAGGGATTAGTAGGTACGTGAATTTGAATTCTTATTATGTTGTCAAAAGTTTGTTTACATGAAAGTTTAAACTTGTTTAACCTATCCAATTATGCTTACAATCAGGGACGAATGTTCTTGGGGGGGGGGGAGGATGTGACACACCACATCTTACATGTACTAGTCCAATGCATATGAAACATGACATGGCGAGGTCAAAGAAGCACACATTTTTAAAAGTGCTTGAATTTCAGATTAGAGGACTATATGTACGTCTAACGCTCAAGATGACCGAGTGTATGTAAGTTTTAAGTCAAATTGAGGAGATCGTGACCTTAGGTGAAGTGAAAGAAGTGAGGTGCTTGTGGGACTTAGGAAGCTAGCAGGTGAGTCACCCACGTGCTCAACTCAAATAGGCAAGGTAGACGGAGACGAGGCCCAACACCGAATTTGTTCAAGTCCGATAAAGAATAAACCCCGAGTTAAGGATGTCATTTTTGGACCATGGTTTAGCATCATAAAGGGACAACATTTGCAGCCCTAGATGAATATAAAAAAGGCCAAACTAAAATTCACAACCCAATTCAAAAATAGGGCCCAAACTAAGTGGGTGTGAAAGAGAAATATTTGCAGCAAAGCCCATCCAACTGAAGCCAAATAAGGCCCAAGTGAAAATGCCAAGTTGCTGCATCACTACCTTAATACAATAAGGCTTGAAATGCAAAAGAAAGTCGGCCAAAAGTGGCCCTTTAAAAGGAAGTAAAATCCAGCAACTTTTGGTCATTTTCTCCAAGCCAAAAATCAGATTTTCCTTCAAAGTTTCTCCATGCTCTCTCTTCATTTTGTAAAGCCGCCAGGGCACACCATTAGGGTTCTTGAAGGACACCTAATCTTTGAGGGCTAAGGAAAGTAAAAATACCTATGGTTTGGTATAATCTTTCCATAAAAAACATGAAGAGTATGCTGGTTGTACTTGTGCATAAATTTGGGACAACATGTGTTCCAAAGATTGTTGCCCACTTTCCTTGTTTATTAAGAGGATTTTCTCTTGTTGGTTGGCTTGATTATGAAGTAATATTTATATTTTTAACAAGGCTTGGTTCTTTAGTGATGTAAGAAGAATGCTGGACTATTTTTATCTTCCGCAAAAATGAGTTCTTATATTGTATATTAATTGCACTCTTAGTAAGAATTTGTGGACTTAATATTGGGAATTGTTGCCTCATGTTTTCCATCTACTTGGGGACTGTTTTAGGAATTTTTTGTGTGTAAATATGTTGAAGACAATTTGGTTGAGGTTGAAAAAGATTTGGAATGGTTGACGGCGAAATGTAGCGAAGGGACGTAATGTTAAGTTGCCTACTTGCGTGTTGTGTAGAGTTGTTGTATGTTGTACTTTATAAGCTATTATAACACTCTTATGGGACTAAAACAGGATAGATAAGACATGTATATGAGAATGTGTATTAGAAAATACAACTAGGAGTGGGAAGGTTGAAAGAACACTCTTTGGTTGCAAATTACGGGCTTGCTCCCCGGATATTATTTTTGGGTTAACTTGGACAACTAAGATGTGTTTATTAGCAACTAATACTAGTTTTATCACCTACTATATTGTAGATAGGCATTTGGAGGAAAAGGATACTACTCCGAGGTAATAACAACATAGTACAACGAGGTATGTAAGGCTACTTAGTTTCCTATTATTTGGCATGAAATCTACGTTCTTCCATGGTACATAAAGGCACTTACCAACTCCGACATAACTAATAATTGTGTCTCCACTCTTTACCATGTTCATATGTTCCCATACATAACCATTGTCAAATCTACATACATACTTTGATACCAAAGATATATGAGTTCCCTTTTACCAAATAAAGTCCATGTGTTGTTTAATCTCCTACACGTTTCATTAGTTGTGTAACTCTCCTTACATTGTGGTATTATCTTGTGTGGTTGTTTATATGTCACATGTCATGTCAATATTCCTACAGCTCTAAATATTATGACCACCAAAAGAATCATCTAAAAATTAAATAAAAGATAGCTCAAAGTTGCTTATTAATGGGTGTTATCCCGGGGGTGGAAGAATCACCTTGCATGGGTCGATCCCATATTACGGGGAATATCCCAGGGGTGAAAGAAAAGCCTAGCATGGGTCAATCCCGATATTGATTTACCACTGATCAGCTGGTCCTTTACATGATATATGTGCAAAGATTATATAGTAAAGAAAGGTAATGTAATAAAAGACATAAAGTACATGATTCCACAGTATGACTAAAGGTAGTTTTTTTTATCCTTACACACCAGTGCGTGATTTCATTTGAGTTCTTATTTCATATATAGTATTTCCTGCCTTACATATTCAGTACATTATCTCGTACTGACGTCCCTTATGGGGATTTGCATTTCATGTTGCAGATACAGGAGCTACTAGATCTACCCAGTAGGAGTACAGGACTTCCAGCTACTGCCACTGAGCTCTAGGTTGCTTCGGTGCTTTGTGTGTGTAGAGCTTTTATTTTGTATTGTTTAGTTGGTCAAGAGGCGGGGCCTGTCCCGACACCATATAGATATTGTTCCTTACCTAGAGGCCTTGTAGACTATGTAAAATAAACTGTGGTCAAGTATCGTACTTTAGACATCGTGGTTCCAACGGCCTAGTCTTATGCATTTCCTTTTAGCTTGTTAATATTGTTTACTCTTTTTGAAAGCATGTTAAATATGGAAACATCTTATAATGTACATAGAAAGTGTAAGATTATATGTCGGTTCTCCCGAGCCTTATCGGCAACGTGTGCCAGTCTGCCATAATGGGCCTTAGGGCGTGACAGAAATCCACATGAAATCATGAACTCTTGTTGTTGGGGTAAGTTCTTGAGGAGGAATAACAACCTCTCTGTTCATCAGATCATCACAGGTCTCAACTCTCCATATCATCAGATCAATGGTCAATTCTACATGGGTGTAAGGCCCTAGTATCTATGCTGAGCACCCACTGAGCCCCCATAAGCCCAAGAGGTACACCCATGCACAATTAGGGTGTGAATAAGTATTTGGATATATCGGTAATCTGTGATAGGCCTTGCCCCAACAATCACAAGTCAACTAGGTATTCGACCATGTGCCGGCATGTGGCACCCAGTCCAAATATACATGCATGAAAATGGGATGTATCCCTCGTGGGAGAAAGAATCCCCTTCGCATAATAAGTGCATCTCAACTAAGAATGTCACCTGCGGGGCCTTGCCTCTAAAACAAATCAATGGGATCCTCGACCCAAAAACTCCATCGGCACTCGGTCCTCAAAATGTGCACCTGCCACTTGGCATCAATGTCACGGCCATGGGCACATAAGTCCACAGGGAGCATCACCCTGGACCTGAACTTTACAGACATAACCACCATAGCTCAACATTGATGGGGAGCGTCATCTTGGATGAGATGTCAAACAATCACTCATTGAACCAGTTTATTAGGATCTGAAATTCAAAAGTTATATCATGCCTAGAGTCAATGTAGGTAATAGTAATCACAATATAGGTATCTCTAAATATTACAATCCCTGATAAAATCACTAACCCCTTTCTCAAATACACATGACCAGAACCCAGTAACAAATAATGGTACATAGAAGTGCAAGTCTCATAATCAGTAGGGAACTAGAACTAACGTGCATGGACTCAGTCAACCATAGACATCAAAAGTGTAACATGACACAATAGTGATATCATAAGTTCCCACAACACCCAGGCCTAACAAGTCACGGTACGACTAATATTCAACGAGTAGCCTCATAGTCATCAAATCATAGCAACACCCATAGCATGCTCTCATAGACAACAATATAGGTCATAATACATACTTGTCTCCAGACATAAGCCCCTCTACAACCTTTATCCATCCTCCTCGTGATCAATGATATAAGAAAATATCAAATCTATGACATTCACAACCAATACCTTAGAGTAGAATCCCATCACAACACATACCATGCATACAGGGCACAACTAGCATCTCACATACATCTAACCTCAATAATCATATAAGTACACTCATTCTAAGGTTGGGGAAAGTCGAGCTTACCAGGTTTTCAATGCCTCGCACTCTGAATCACTCTAGTTGAGCTTTTTCTCTCCATATGGCCTCCCGATGCTGCTAAACTATGAAAACATATTTCACAATATTAAAACGATCAGTTTGGCTGTATTTATAGGAAATATTAGGCCAAAAGTGCCTAAAACAAGAAAAATAGGAACTACGTTTTAAATTCTTAACAAACTCCCAAAAAACAATTTCCATGACATCCCTAGTCTAAATCCAAAACATTGGCCTAAGGCTGACCCCAGAAGACCGAGAAAAGGCCTAAAAACAAAGTTAAAAAAATTTAAACAAAGTTAAAAAAACTTTATCAAAACTTTCTCGATCTAAATTTTAAAAAATTAGACAATTTAAACCAATAGCCAACATATCTTAGCATTCCCCTCAAAGTGTAGAACAATTTAGACTCAAATTACATTTAATTCTATCATGTTTTGATTACGAAGTCAACATGTAAAGTTTTTACAAGTTTCGAGAAAGAAATCAGCTAAAATAGCAAATTTACCTCAAAATACATGCCAAATCTCAATTCACACTTCATCACGATGTTCTTTACAAAATTTGAGTCACGTGAACCTTTGAATCATCAAAATCAGAGTTGAAACACAATTTTTACAAGATTGGGAAATTATGTGAAATGGTTGTTTACAATTGCTGAATCATATTTATAGACCTTACCACACTTCTTTGTGAACGCTAATCGAGCTCCGGGAATGTGGAGGCATGGGGTCACTTTCCTTCTCCGCGAATGCAGAAGCCTCTCCACGAACATGGAGTTCCACAAGGCCTAGCCTCCACGAATGTAGAGGGTAAGGCTTGTTAGTGCTGCACCAGCTTATTTTGAAAGTTCTCTAGGGCATTCCAAAGGCATCCGATGTCCATTTTATGAAGATGAATGGTGCAACCGCCCAGATATCAATGTGTCGGATCCAACGGTGTTGTCAAAATTTTCAATGGAGTATCCTAAGAAAAAAATTAAGGGTCCCACTTCCTTCTGATTAATTTAGCTAAAAGAACTAAGGGGGTCGAAATACGATATGCCCCCATAAATTGGCGAAGGCTCATTTTAGTTCATGTTTTACATTCTAAAACTGACCACACCATTAGTTTTCCATTCCGAGCGCATTTTGTTAGGTTCTTATAGAAACACACCTTTTTTGTGTCCAATTGAACTCATTTTGCAACTTTTAGCTCAAAATCATATTGGGACCCTTCATTCTCTTACCAATCATCCTTCTAGCACAAACCGGTTATTCTGGAACTTATGGAATTGACAAAATCCCATTTCGAGGTTATTTACTAATGTTTCAATAGAAATCTCATTTTAGCAATTTTAACTTCTCACTAATTTTTAAACTTGCACAAACCTTAACCAAACCACTATATAGCCATCCCAACGGCCCTAATAGGTCCGAGGTTGCTATACAGAAGGTCAAAACAACAAACTTATATAGAAAACATAGAATTTACCACAGGGTCATTACAGACCCTATCAACAATCCATTATTACGACTCTTAGGACACTTCACGACCCATAAACCATTCCCATATTTCACTTCAAGTCTTCACTCTTTCCCAAATCCAATCTACGATACCTTTGTATGGTCCTTGAACCAAACAATGACTCGTAAGGTATCCTAGTTCTAAATCAAGTATCTAAATTTCAAGCTTTTGCCTTGTCTCAGCTTCAAACTTCCGAGGCGTTATAGGCTATGTCTGGATTCATGAGTAATTACGCTAAAATCGTTCAATTTGATGAAGATCATATGAGAATCATACATTTGAAATTAAATCATGTAGTAATCATAATTCAAGCATTTGGAATGTCATCATAAAAACTCATACAAATTCATGCTCAAACATGAAGAAAAAGGAGATTTGAGTTAGAGTTCATGGACGAATCTAGTCCATGAATGAAATCCTACATTCCTCAAGTCAGAATCCGAAGAAATTGATATGAATAGACCTTGAAGATGAGCAAACCATAAAATCCTCACCAAAAACTTGGAACCCTAGCTCCATTGGAGTCCTTGCTTAGAGGGAGAAAATTTGAGAATTTTGCAAAGGATTTTGAGAGTGAATAAAATAGAACGAATTAGGAATATATTTTATTGGAATTGAGCTGATTTAGTTTATTAGAAGGGTCAAAACAACATAGTTTATAAGTTAAATGGATTGAAAATAACCAAAAAATCCTTCATTTAAAAACTTTTGATCCATCTACGAGGCACTGTTTATGGATTGTAAAATGGTGTATGGGTCATACTTGGCCCTGCTACAATCCATGTAATAAAATTTTAGCTAATGAAAATTCAATCTCTCAAACCATAAACAAACAGTATGGTAGTTCCTTTAATGGACCATAGATCCCTTCGTAGAACCTCTCCAGACTTTGAAAAATTTCCATTCCTCGGAACCCCTTCATGACCTTATTTATGGGATGTATTCCTTAGTTCATGGACTGACTTCTAGTGACTAACTTTTGGGCATTGAACCATGAAGTCTATCTACAACTCATGGTTCAATTCACGAGACATAGATTGGCTCATTGTACCAATCAGTCTCAACATTTTCTGCAACTTTTCTATTTTTCAGGCTTTTTAACATGCAGGGTGTTGCATAAGCTTATCTATATAGGGTGAAAAATTCCATGGATTATGCCTTTTAAATGTTGGGAGTAGATAATGAAATACGATGTCCATATTACAGATATTGTAATACAATATTAGGAACTCGTGAGATGACTAATACACATATTAAAGTATACTGAATAATTTAAAATTATACTTTTTTTAGTATAACCATAGGAAAAATTTAGGTAAGGAAGTATTAGACACTAAAGATGAAAATGATGATGAAGTAGAAGATTGTGAGAGTGAAGATAAAGTATAAGAATTGTTGCGAGATTTTTATCCTAATGATGATGATGGAGCTATCGATATTGGTAATGATGATTTACTCGAGGAGGAACAAAATGATAAAGCCAAAACATTTTACAGTCTATTAAAGGATTAGAAGAAGACATTATACCAATACTCAAAGGCTTCAAAGCTTTCATCTTTGATTAAGTTGTTTTACATCAAAAGTATGGGTTGTTAGAGTAATGAGTTATTTACTGTGCTACTGAAAATGTTAAAGAGTAGTTCTTACCTCATTGGGCCAATTTTCCAAATTCATATTATGAGGAAAAGAAGGTTATTTGAGATCTTGGACTTTCTTATAATAAAATTGATGCTTGTACTAATTACTGCATATTATATCGGAAGGAGGATAGCTTTCTTGACTCTTGCAAAATTTGTAGTGCGTCCAGATGATACACATTGTAGGGAGACCAATAATTAAAAGAATAGAAAGATAGCCTCACATACTTTGCGCTATTTTCCTGTAAAGCCTAGGCTTCAGAGGTTGTTTGAAAAAGACATCTTTTTTAATGACATGGGATAAGGATGATAGAAATAATAATGGAATAATGAGACACCAAGCTGAATCAATGGCATGGAAGTAATTCAATGAACTTCAAACTTCATTTCCTTATAATCTACCACATATGTTGTGTATGAACCAAGAAAATTTTATCTTGTAAATGTTTATTCCTAGCATAAATGGTCCAGGAGATGCAATTGATACATATCTTCAACATCTAATAGTGGATTTGAAGGAGTTGTGGGAAATTGGTATTGAGACTTTTGATGCATCAACTAGAAAAAATTTTGAGTTACATGCTTCTTTATTATGGATTATCAATGATTTTCAAGCATACAAAAATTTATCTAGATGGAATACAAAAGGAAGACTTCCATGTCCATCTTGCAATGAAGAGACTTTCTCAATTTGATTATCAAATTATTAGAGTCGGTTTTTTGTGGGTCATAGATGTTACCTTCTTTTTGCTCATAGACAGAGGAATGACAAGAAGTCATTTGTTGGTACAATAGAGAAAAGGTTCTGACCAAAAATATATTCTAGAATTGAGATACTTAATCAAATGCAAGATCTTGAAGGGCAACCTACATAGGATCCTAAGAAGAAGAGAAAGATATCACATGAAAAAGAAAGGATAATTGGAACAAGAAAAGTATCTTTTTCTGACCTTCCATACTGGAAATCTCTCTTGTTGCAACATAATTTAGATGTAATGCATATTGAGAAAAATTAATGTGATAATATTGTGCGGGAAATCACGAATGTCAAAGAAAAGACCAAAGCTACAATAAGGACTCGATTAGATTTGTAGGAAATGAATATAAGCAAACTCGATAAGAGGTAGATCATCATCCCAATGCCCTTAAATCCAGTACGTGGGCATGTGACATATCCTTAATGACCTGAATGGTACGCTCTTCCTATCCATCTGTTTCTGGATGAAAGGGGGTGATAATATTTATTGAGTGCCTAGACCCTTCTAAAAAGAATTCCAAAAATTTGTTGTATATTGAGCCCCTCGATCAGAGATGATAGATAATGAAACTCCATGGAAATGAACAATCTCTCAAATGTAAAGCCTAGTGTAATTCTCCGCTGAATATGTCATTCTTACTAGAAATAAATAAGCAAATTTTGTTAGCCTATCAATGATTACCCACATAGAATCATACTCATTTGAATACGAGGTAAACCAGTGATGAAGTCCACATTAATTATGTCCCATTTCCATAACGGAAGCTCCATATACTGAGAGAGGACTTCAGGTCTCTGATGTTCTACTTTAACTTGTGGGCAGTTGGTGCATTAGGCTACCATTTCTACAATATCTTTTTAATCCCATTCCAGCAATAGATTTTTTGAAGGTGCCGATACATTTTTGTCGCTCCATGGTTAGCAGAATATCTAGAATAATAAGCATTAGAAAGAATCTTTGTACAGAGTCCTTCAATGTTTGTCACACATAAGAAGCCCAAGTACCTAAAGACTCAATCTCTGATTAGCCCAAATAAAGGATGTTGTTGTTGTGGAATACTTTCTCTTAGTGTCATTAGTTCAAGATCCTCGCGTTGTCGCTCTTTTACTTCACTAATAAAGGAATATTTTGCTATATTTTAAACAATTATACCTCCATCCTCTGCTTCTACTAAACACATCAAAAAATTAGTTAGTTCAGTAGATCTTTTGTCATTTTAGCCTTATCATCTTCAACATGGCTTAGACTACCCATGGACTTCCCGCAAGCGCATCAGCAACAATATTAACTTTGTTGGGATGGAACAAAATGTTAACACCATAGTCCTTTAGTAATTCTATTCATCTCGTTTGTTGTAAGTTTTAGATCCTTTTTCTCAAATAAATATTGAAGGCTCTGGTGGTTAGTAAAAACATCAATATGAACCCTGTATAGAATATTGTGCTAAATCTTAAGGGCAAAAAGAATTGCAGCAAGTTCAAGATCATGAATAGGATGGTTTTGTTCTTATTATTGCAACGATCTAGAAACTTATGCAATAACCCCGCCATAATGCAAAAGAGCGTAACCTAGGACAATTTCAAGGTATCACAACATACAATGTAACCATTAGTGCCATTAGAAAGAGCTAAGGTAGGTGCATTCGTAAGCCTTTTCTTTAGCTTTTGGAAACTCTATTCACATGCTTCAGTCCACTAAAACTTAGCTACTTTATGTGTTAATTTCATCAATGGTGCTGAGATAGAGAAGAATCCCTCAACAAACCTCCTATAGTATCTTGCCATGCCAAAAACGTTACGAACTTTTGTCCGACTCAAAGGTCTCGGCTAAGCGATTACTGCTTCAATCTTCTGGCCATCAACCTTGATACCACTGCCAATAATAACATGGCTAAGAATAGCTACATAAGTTAACCAAAATTCACAATAGAGAATTTAGCACATAATTTGTTATCTTTAAGGATCAATCAATATAGTTGCAAGTGGTCTGCATGCTCAACTTCCGACCATGAATATATCAAGATGTTGTCAATAAACACGATCACAAATTCATCCAATAATTGTTTAAAGACTCGATTCATTAGATCCATGAAATTTGCTAGGGAATTCGTAAGTCTGAAAGACATTACAAGGAACTAAAAATGGCCATACCTCATCCTAAATATTATCTTTTGAATATCAATAGTACTGACTCGCAGCTATTGGTAATCAGATTGCAAGTCAATCTTTGAAAATCATTTGGAACCCTATAACTGCTCGAACAAGTCATCAATCTACAGAAGAGGATATTTACTCTTGATAGTGATAAAATTTAGTTTTCTGTAATTGATACACATCTATTAGGAGCCATCTTTCCTTCGAACAAAGAACACCAGAGCACCCCACGAAGATGTACTTGGCCTAATAAAGCCTTTATAGACCAAGTCCTTCAGTTGTTCCTTCAATTCCCTTAGCTTCGCAGGAGCCATTCTATAGGGAGGAATGGATATAAATTTGTATTACGGAAACAATCTATAGCAAAATTGATTTCTCTTTTGGGTGGATTCCCTTAAAGCTCTTGAGGGAATACCATCGGGAATTTATTCACAATATGGACTGACTGAAGGGTCACTAACTCCTCATCAATATCCCTAGTATGAACTATATGTAATATACAACCTTTAGCAATTAGCTTTCAGGCTCTCAAGTATAAAATGAATTTACCTTGGGCGAGGCAACATTACCTTTCCATTCATGGACAAGTTTCCTTGGAAAATGAAAGAGGACCAACTTTAGATGACAATCAAAATTAGTATAAGAAGCTTCCAACCAATCCATGCCCATAACAACAACAAAATCTAGCGTAATCAATTCAATTAACTCAGCAGAGGTTGGGCGGTCATTAATCAACACCTATGACCTCGATAGACATGACTAGCTATTATTGAGTTGCCAATCGCGTAGATACATCAACTGACTATGGAAATAACTCAAGTATCATGTCAAGCATACCAGCAATAAATGGAGTAATATATTAAAATGTAGATCCAAGATCTATGAATACATAAATAGCATGAGAATGTATCATCAATATACCCGTGATTACATCTAGAGATGCCTCTGAATTGTGTGGGCCATAAGTGCATAAAAGTATGTCTGGCCACTGGTAGAACCTGAGGTGTCTCTCCACCTCTCTCCTACCATGACCTGGAGTAGACTGCAGACCTGAATGAAAAGCACGTACTGAGGATGAAGATGCTGTTGTGGATCCTGAAGGCATAGTTTTTGCACCTGTACCTAACCTTCGGCACTGGCTAATAAAATTTCATGTCTTCTCACAATGGAGACATGCACATCAACCCTTTCTACACTGCTCGATATGAACTTACCACACCGAGTACAAGGAGGAGTAAGTTGTCTCATTTATGCAAAACGCTCCTGTCAACGGCTATCAGGCTGGCCTGACTTCTGCCCTTGTCCTAATTGGAAATAATGATCAAATGCCTGGCCCTACATATGGGGTGGGAAACTACCCACTGATAGAGATGGATATTGGTGAAACAGGTGCCTAAAATCGCTTTCTTGATACCCATAAGATCTCATAGTACGAGTTGTCTTACTCTGCTCCCTATCATGCGGGTATCCCAAATCCGGCAAGAAAGGTCCTCTGTAGTCCAGGCAAAATTTTGTATGCAAGAATTATCTACATTATCTTGTAAAGATGCTATCCTGCAATCTTTGATCAAATGGTCCCCCATACCATCCATACAACGATGAACTCTGGTGCTTATGGTAGGTATAATATTTGTTACATACTGGCCAAAGAATCGAATCTAAGGCTATACTCCCTTAAGCTCATTCCCCCTTCCTTAGATTGATAAAATTGTCAAGACAAGCCTCCCAATGGAAAGTAATGAGCTAGAAATACCATAGAGAAGTCTTCCCACTTTGTTGGCAGGCATCAGGCCCTCAATGCCTCTCTCATGCCTCGTACCACAAGATGGTAACATCACGTAGTCAAAAAGAAGCCAACTCCACATCCTTGGTGATAGAGGCATGCATCACCCTCAATACTCTTTACATATGGTCTATAAAGTCTTGGAGATCATTTGTGGGACTAGATCATATAAATACTAGATGGGCCAAGTGAACAAATTCTTGAGCCTTCTAGCTTTTTGTTTGATCCCTTCTTCTGTCTGACCTCGCCTCTAGTTGTCTCTCGTGAATAGAAACCATCCTAGTCAGTAGTTGAACAACCTCCTTTATCCCTTTCTCCATAGTCTTATGTTGGGCTGGGGTACTCAATCTCCTTGGGCATCAACTTGTTCGAGTGAATTTGGTACTTTGGGCACTAGAGACTCCCAATGTGCTTCAACGGGGAATATATCCCCCTCCCCTGGCAAGGAACGACTGGTACTTTTTCTTAGATCCATACCTATCTCATGTTGTGCCATTCCCTAAATGTAGATAACCCGTTATATATAACACACCACAAAGCACGATTCAGATTTCTTACATTCCTATAGCTTTGCTTTATAGCGGGATCTTTTAAGTTTAAGAATTATAACATCTCTAAATCCCTCATAGCCTCTAAGTTATTAGTGTGGTGCATAACATACATAGAAGAAATACTCTACTAGACATGACATTGTGGACTCCCTAGCACACGACCTGCTCCAATACCATGTTTGTCGCGCCCCAAAAAGAGGGGAGGCGTAACTGGCACTTGACATTGTCATTGGTCGAGTAAGCCACTGAACATGCTAGCTAACTAGGATAGGGGCCAAAGGATCGAGTACCATAACATTTGAAAATCTAAGCCCAGACCATGTAGGCCATGACCTAGTAAACAATAATCCATATGCATAAAGGTAGATAAACAAAAATAATAAAGTACTAGCTAGCCGACGAGGCTGCAAATAGAGAGGTATATGCACACATACATATATATACATGCAAAACCTATGAATGTAGACTTAAAGGTGCAAAAGAACCCATAAAAAATAACATGTCCACAATAGCCTCTGAGACTGTCACTAACACTTCCGAGATAGGGCTCCGACTACACCTAATTGTAAAACAACAAGTGAGCATCCTGTGAAAGGTCCAAAAATAGGTGGTGATTACCAACTCACAACTAAACTAGGCTTCTAGTGGAGGGGTCGATCAAAGTTCCTACCCGAATCTGCACACACAAAATAAAATATAGCGTCCCCAGGCAATAGGACGTCAATACGAATAAATATGTACTGTATGTAAGGAAGAAAGTATAATTATATATAACTGTAGTAGAAAGGTAATGTGATGGCCCCCAATTTAGGAGCCCCGAGTCCAGAAAAGATGGCCTAAAAAGTGACCTCATGTTTTGTTTACAATGTAACTTACAGCCCGTAAGTGGACACACGACCCGTAGGTTCCATTTTTAAACATAAAACTTTATGAAGGAGAAAAGTTTCCAAGTAAGAGTTAACCCACAGACCGAGTGATAGCCCATAGATTACCTTACACCCCATAGATGGTTTAATGAGTGGGACCCAAGACATGAAGAAAATATGGAGATTTTTGAAGGATGATCCAAGAGTTATCAGATGGCCCATAAAATAGGATATGACCCGTAAATATTCTTTGTGGAATATGGCCAAGGATAAGGTGAAAAAAGGCTAAGTATGGAAGGACTCTACAAGCCCAACCATAGCCCGTGAAAGGTTATACGACCAATAAAATGTGTCTATGGTCTTGAGTCCAACTAAGTCAGTTTTCAAGAAATTTCAGAAGTGTTATCAGACAAAGGGACTTACGACACATGGGTAAACGTACGGCCCGTAATCAGGGTCTTATAGGTCAATTTTGGTAGTTCTAATGAGGGGTAGTTTAATCATTTCCATCCCTTCTATTCCTAAACAACATTATTTTGGAGATGGGGAAGAGAATCTATATCACCCTTCAAGCCCTAGAATCCCCCCCCCCCCTTCTCCCATTCTTTTGAGTCGACATTCGTAAGGAAAGAAGCTCTCAATAACAAGACTAGGGTTTATAAAGTTTCTACCTTAAAAGCTTAAATTTCATTTCTCTCTAGTTCCTCCGGGTATATGAGTTGATTTATGGGTAACCTTCCACCCATAAAGTCCCTTATTATGTATTTTACCGTATCTTTAAGTTCCCTAAGTAAATTTGCATGATATTTCATGAAATATTTGTTATTAAATGATACCTATGAATTTCAACAACTAATTTGCTATGTATATACACATAACTGACTAATGATGTTGATTCTATGATGGAGTTGATGTTCTTAAAGTTGGGAATTTTTTATGTTCCTTTAAAAGAGAAATTTCCTTATGACTTATGTGATTTATGATTATTCCATGATAAAAGTTATGCCCATCTATTTTGCAAGTAAAGCTTTCTATGATTTACGATTATGATTAGAGCATTAATGAAGAGCTTCAAAGTTAGGTTTATCAAGAGTATAATGTCGATTTCCCTAAAAGATATTTAAGAAAGATTCCTAAGTTTCGAGCTCCTGCTTTTGGTTGCTTCTTATGATTCTAAGAATATGTCTTAAAAATTTCATGGGATGACTTAGAACAAAGAGGACTAAAGATTGGAGCTCATCCCATTATTTGAGGCATGACCCCTTGAAATTAAATCTTAATGTCCCTAATTATGTGCCACCAGAGTAGCCTTATAGGCTAGCCTAGTGGATCCACGTAGGCCCAAATGTTATCGAAGATGCAATTGCAAAGTTACTAAGTTTTGGACATCTATCTTGTCAAGTAGATTCCAATTTTCCCAATGGAAGGAGTGAATTGTACTTTTTTCCAATGGAAGGAGTCCATTGGATTCTACCTAGTAGCTCACATGGTTTTATTGTCGATTATAGTCCATTCCCACAAGGTTTATGATCTCATCTTATGTCTTTATTTTATGTAATTTTTTATCCATTGTCTCATATTAATCTTGAGTCATATTCCTTTTGCATGCTTAAGCTTACTTTGTGTAACATTTATCATATGTATACATATATGTTATGTTTAATATGATGGCACTAAAATTTCATCCATGCGTTGCATCTCAAATACTTAATACATTTCAATGTACTAACACATAAATTTGCCTGCATGATTTAACCATATAGGGATAGGCACTCCTACATCAGTTCGAGGCTAGTTTTCGGCATGCAAGATTAGTAATTTTATTATGGTGGACCCTTAGTTTAGGACTCCTCCACTTTTTCATCTATCTTATATCTTTGGTTTGTTTTAAGACAATGTATTTTCTAACTCTTAGAGGCATTTACTTTCTATGTTGCACTATCTTAGACTTCTTTTTGTTTGATGGAGATCGACCTACGTCGGTCCTATCCACTTATGATGTAGACGGTATGCATATGGACAAAAAAAATAAATGTTAGTTATTTCCACTACTTTTTAATGTTTCTTTATTGTCAAATTAGCCCTTAGTCTCTTTTCCCTTACTTTTTCCACAAAAAGTCATACTTAAATACCCATGAATGCTTAAGATGCTTGAGATGGCTTGGGGGAAGTACCTTTAGGTATCTCATTTGCCATGTGACGACTAGCCCCCTAGGTCAGGCCATTACAAACTTTATATCAGAGCATGAGGTTTTAAAATATTCCTTGAATTTTCATGCATTCCACGAAACATAGAGTCTCATTCAAGTTGTAAAGTGTGCCACTATCTTAAGTGAAAGGCTATGAGACGGTCTAGAAAATTCTTCCCTTCTTTCTTCTTCATGTCGTGCTTAGAATTGAATAAGGTTTTTTGCTATCCAAAGATGGACTTTTGCTTGTTTCTAGATCATGCAACAAGGAAGATCTCCCAATAAATGAGGCACTTCGAAACAATAAGTCCCGCTACTCCAATAGGATGATGGATAGTCTCATGCAGAGTTTTGAGCCGCGTTCACCCTATTGGCCTCAGCATTGGCTAATTAGGCCAACCGAGTGATAGTAGTACCTCCTCAAGTGCCTATCTTGATGGCCAGAGTACACAGATGAACGTGCCAGATTTTCATGGGTAAAAGACGAATGAGGACCCAATTGACTTCATAAAGGAAGCCTACCATGTGGTTGCGGTGATGGGCATTCTGTTAGAAGAAAAGGCCGAGTTGGTGGCTCATCAACTCAAGAGAGTCTCTAATATTTTGTATATGAAATGGGCCCGCGAGAGAGACTAAGGAGAAGGTACTATTTGTTGGGATGATTTTGAATCTTACTTTTTTGACTGGTTCTTCACATCGAGCTTAGGAAGGCAAAGGTCCAAGAATTCATCAACATGAAGCAAGGTACTATGCGCATGAGAGAATATGCCCTTAAATTCACCAAATTATCAAAGTAGCTCCACTTGTCACGAATTTTAGGGCTCACATAAGCAAGTTAATTTTGGTGTTTCCAAATTGGTCTCCAATGAGTGTAAGACAGCCATGTTGGTCAAGGAGATGTACATTTCCGGCTTGATGATATATGTGGAGCAAATTGAAGTAGAAAAGCTTCATTAAAGGGAAGGGGAGTCTAAGAGGGATCAAGTTGAAGGTGGAGTTACTCTTACCAAAGGGGCAGTGGTCAAAAATCCCAAGGTGGCCAAAGGCAAAGTGGGCAAGGATCCACTAACAATCCTCCTCCCCAGAAAGACGATGGGGTGATTTTTTTATGCCCCATAGTCCAAATTGCCCTAAGTGTGGGAAACATCAAAAAGGAGAGTGTTTAGCCGGATCAAATGCTTGTTTCACTTGTGGAAAGCTCAGCCCTATGCTAAGGATTGCATGAGCAGAAGCGAAACGGCTCAAGGCCAAAGCAGTCAAGTCCAAGGTGCCCAAAGAATAATTGGTTATATGCTCTCAATAGTAGCTAAGAGGTTGAAGAAGCTTTAGATGTGATTATCGTTATGTTGAGAGTTTTTTATTATGATGCATGTGCACTTTGAGATCCAGGAGAAAATTTCTCTTCTATAACATCATTCCTTGCATATACGTTTATGCATGTTTCGAAGTCCACCATGAGCTCTACGAGGTGAGCAACCAAGTAGATGTCGATCATAACCCGAAGAATCTAAAGAAGTTGTCCCATTTCTATCTTGCATAAAGTGATTCTGTGTGACTTAGTCGAGCTTTCCATGGTGGACTTCGATGTAATTTTAAGGATGGATTGGTTTCATGCTTCTTATGTTTCCATTGACTATAGAACCCATAAGGTTAAATTTTGATTTCCTAAGGGGTTAATGCTTGAATAGGAGGGTAGCAACTCTTCCTGTAGGGGTTGATTCATTAATTTTTTTAAGGCCCGCATAATGATTCCAAGGGGTGTATCTACCACATGGTAAGGG
Organism: Solanum rostratum; assembly: GCA_029948455.1. Classification (NCBI taxonomy): domain Eukaryota; kingdom Viridiplantae; phylum Streptophyta; class Magnoliopsida; order Solanales; family Solanaceae; genus Solanum; species Solanum rostratum. The sequence continues at coordinate 20,184,247 of CM057055.1, forward strand.
TCAAAGATGTTTCTCCCAAAGCTCCTTCTCTTGAACCGAATATTGTATTTGGCTCGGGGGGATATAACTAAGTTCGTAGAGCTCTGCTCTTGCAATTGGGTCGTTACGGTTACGGGTCCCCATTGTAAGTGTGTTTCCTGGTGTCTTCCTAGATGAGTTACTGGGTGTTCCTCACAAAACAGAGATAGAATTCGATATAGACCTCTTACCCAATACTCAACCCATATCAATCCCTCCTTTAAAATGGCTCTCGAAGAATTGAAGTAGTTAAAAGAGAAACTGAATGATTTTTTGGAAAAGGGTTTCATTAGACCTAGTCGGTCTCCATAGGGGGACCCGAGACTATTCGTAAAGAAGAAGGATGGGTGGCTCTGCATGTGCACTAACTACAAGCAACCCAACAAGGTCACCATCAAGAATAATTATTCCTCTCGAGGATAGATGATTTTTTTATCAACTAAAAAGGGCTACTCATTTCTCCGAAACATTTGAGATTTGATTATAATCAATTAAGGGCGAGAGAAAGTGACATCCCTAAGATAACCTTTCGCACTAGGTATTGTCATATTGAGTTTGTAAGGATATTGTTTGGCCTCACTAATGCACTGGCTATATTCATGGACCTCATGAATAGGGTGTTCAAGTCTTACCTCAACATGTTCATTGTGGTGTTTATTGACGACATTCTTATCTTTTTCCAAGGTGAGCAAGAGCACATTGAGCACTTGAGAGTAGTATTGCAAACCCCAAGGGAATAAAAGCTCTATCCAAAGTTTGACAAGTGTGAATTTTGACTAGATGAGGTTACCTTCCTCGGGCATATGGTTTCTAGAGAAGGAATAAAGGTTGATCCTAATAAGAAAGAAATAGTGAGAAACTGGCCAAGGTCATTGACTCCTACCGACATAAGGAGTTTCTTGGGTCTAGCCAGTTATTATAGAAAGTTTGTGCAAGAACTATCCACTATTTCATCTCCACTAACCTAGCTAACTCAATAGATAGCCAAGTTTGTGTAGATGCATGAATGTCGGAGGAGTTTACAAACTTTAAAGGATCGATTGACTTCAGACCCTATATTGATATCGCTAGAAAGGAATGATGGGTTCGTGGGGTATTGTGATGCATCAAAGATTGGGTTCGGATGTTTGTTAATACAAAATAGGAAAGTGATATCCTATGCTTCAAGGCAGTCGAAAGTGAATGAGAAGAATTACCTGAATCATGTCCTTGAACTTGCGATGATGGTGTTTGCCTTAAACCATTGGCTACATGACTTGTATGGAGATTATATGGAAGTTTTCACTAACCACAAGAGTCTCCAACACGTGTTCACCCAAAAGGATCTCAACTTGCGACAAAGAAGGTAGTTAGAGCTACTCAAGGATTACGATATAAATGTGAAGTATCACGCCTGAAAAGACAATGTGGTAGTTGATACCCTTAGTAGAAATTCTATGGGCAGTGTCCTATATTGATGATGGTGGAAAAATGGAGTTAGCTAAAGATGCTCATAGTTTGGCTAGACTTGGAGTGAAACTGACTGAGTCTTAAAGCGATGGTGCAATGGTTCTTCATGGATATGCATCTTATTTGATTATTGAGGTTAAGGCCCACCAAGATCTTGATCTCACCATGGTTGATTTGAAAATCTTAGTAAAAGATAGAAAGGTAAAAGTCTTCTCACAAGGGGGAGATGGGGTAATTATGTGTACCCAATGATAGTGAGTTGAAGAAGTTGATCAAGCAGAAGTCCTATAACTTTTCATTTTCCATTCATCATAGCACTACTAAGATGTACAGAGACTTGAAGAAAATTTATTGGTTGCATGGAATGTAGAAAGACATTGCTCAATTTGTGTCCAAGTGTATAAATAACCAACAAGTCAAAGTTGAATGCAAAGGTTGGGTGGCTTAGCATAAGATATTGATATTCATACTTGAAAGTTAGAAGATATAACACCTCGCACACGCCTTGAAAAAAAATCCCTCTAGTGTATTTCTTAAATATCTACAAATCCATGCATGATTTCACAAATTCGTCTTCATATTTAGTTTCAGGGGGAAATTGTGTATGGAAAGGGGTGGTTTTCCATTTTTAGATGACCCGTAGAGAAAAGTATTTTTTTTGGGTGTTTGAGGCTTAACCATTAAAGTATACAACCCGTCCGCATCGCAGACTTGTGGCCCACTAGTGCAAAAATGGCCTAAACCCATTCCTAGGCCAAAACAGGGGAAAATTAACCTTCGTACAAAAATGCACTACTTTATAACAGGTCCATATCGTAGACTTATCATGCTCTAGCTCAAAAAGTTCCTTAATTCCCTGTTTTCACTTAAGGTCATTTGGGTAATTAACGCAATGACTATATAGACGGGAGATGCTTATTCCTTAGCCATTTTCCACCATAAAACTCACCAAAACCCCTAAAAATCTTCTCTAAAACTTCACTAAATCCTTCATTTCAATCTCAAGATTTCACGAACTAGTTTGGATTCCATGAAATCAAAGTGAAGCCTCAAGACTTCCCCATGTTTTTCTTCAAGATAGTCTCAAGTTAAAGGTATGTGGGCTTCATTCATGTGGATTTTTTCACCCATGAAGACAACCTTTCTCCATTACAAATTTCATGATTTTTAGGGTTGAATACATTATAGGTAAACTTTATTATGCATTATAACCATGATTTGAGTTTGGATTCTTCAAGTATTGATTGATAAGGCATGATTATCTATTGAAAGCTTATTCCATTAGTTGATTTATATATATTGAAGCTATGCATAATATGAACTATGTAAACTACGAAAGATTGTAAAATTTTAAGATGGATTTCATGACACCCAAATTGGGGTTTCTACTATAATATTGGTTGGTTGAATTGAATGATTTCCAAATGAATTGATTTTACTCCTTTCTTGTCTTATACTCTTGAATTGCATGATTTAAGCGTATTTACACATATCCACCATGTTTGACTAAATTTACATGACAAGGATTCTTATGTTGTTAAAAGAAAATTTCATGTTTTGCAAGACAAGCGTGATATGATAAATTATGGGAACTTAAACATGCATTGAACTCATAAAAAGTTTCTATGATTTCTAAGTAACATGTTGAGCCATTATACTATATTCCTTCCTCTTGTGAATGAATATTACCTACATGAAGGGGTCAAGTATGATAAGTGTTTTACCCTCATGTACAAACTAATGCTCACTAGAAGGGGTCAAGTATATTACAAGTCCTACCTTCATGTGTAAAGCCATTCCCGCTAGAAGGGGTCAAGTTTAGGAAATGTTTTACCCTCTAGTATAAGGTATATGCTCACTTATAGGGTTCAACTATATGAATGAGCTACTCATACCAAGTTATCATGTTATTTTTAAAAGTCATTCAAGTTATGATTAAATGTATCATTATGTCAAGTATTCTGTGGGACTAGACATTGCATCGAAAGAGACTTAAGTTGGGGACCCGACCAAAGGGGTCCTTATATAAAGTCATGGTCTCTTAACTACATGCCACCATAGCTTCATGCTATTTTTCTTAAATGGAATTTTACTAGTGGATCCAAGTAGGTCAAGTTATCCATTATGTTGGGTCAATTTGGGTTTACTTTGGCAAGCAGACCACTCCTTTTCAAGTGAAGGGGAAAACATTGGGATTTCAAGTAGTAGCTCGTTTTGTCTTATATGTCGGTTAAGGTCTCCTCCCATATATGTATGATATATTCTACAAGTTTGACTATCTCCATGCATGTTCTAGCTTGATGAATGATCATACATGTCATATTGAACTTATATCTATTGATTATAATTTGCATCTTGTTAATTATGGATTATGTCATTGTTGCATTGCTCCCCCATGAATTCATTGATCAGATCTATAAAGTGCTTGCTATTATAGGGGTGACTTTGGATGATAAGGCAGAAATTGCGGCCTACCAACTCAAGGTCCTTGCACAAATTTGGTTTGCTCAACTGAAGCTAGAAAGGGAGAACAATGATCCCATCCCATGGAAGGAGCTTAAGGCCACCTTCCTTGATCATTTTTCCCTATCGAATTGAGAGAGGAAAAGATGATGGAGTGCATGAATCTTAGACAAGGCTCCATGAATGTGAGGGAGTATTCCCCTAAGTTCAACAAGCTCTCAAAATATGCTATTAACTTGGTCGCCGACTTTAGGGCAAGAATGAATAAATAAGTTTGGGTCGAGGGTATCCAACTTGGTGAATGGAAAATATTACACCACCATGCTTGGGGATGATATGGACTTGTCTTGGCTTATGACTTATGCTAAACAACTTCAAAGGGAGAAGCTTAGCAAGCAGAGGAGCGGGGAGTCCAAGATGGCTCAGTATGTTGTTGGTTTTCAAGGTTTTAATGGTAAATTTCAAGGCCAAGGATAATCCCATTTTCAAAACCAAATATTCGCAAATGATAGGGTACCTAACCATAGGGATCAAGGTGAAAATAGTGAAGGGACTCTTCCAAGGTTTCCAAAATGTTGATGAAATCATGGTGGTAAATGCTTGAGCGATTCGAATGCTTGCTATGGGTGTGAAAAAGTAGGCCACAAGATTGTTGATTATCCTTATGTTCAAAAGAAGGGTGAAGATAACCAACTTCAAGGACAAGATGCTCATGTTGATCAAAGGCATAAAGAGGCTAACAAGGGGGTGCTCCATGTGACAATTGGTTTTATGCTCTTCAAGGGAGGCAAGGAGTGGATGAGGCACCCGATGTTGTCATCGGTATGTTTAAGTTTTATTATTTTTATGTGTGTTCCTTATTGGATTTGGGTGCCACTCTTTCTTTCACTACTCCTTTTGTTCCTAATACGATTCATGTGTTTCCTGAATCATTGTGTGAACCGTTTGGGGTATCTACCCTGTTGTTGAGTCCATTATTGCTAAAAGAGTCTACAAGGATTGTCCTGTGTCAATTGCATAAAGTCTTTTGTTGTGATTTTGTTGAGCTTGACATGGTAGATTTTGATATCATTCTCGAGATAGATTAGTTACATGCATATCACACTTTACTTGATTGTAGAACCCGTAAAGTTAGGTTCCAGTTTCCTAATGAGCCCGGGCTTAAGTGGGAAGATCATAATTCGGTGGTTAAAGGTAGGTTCATTTCTTTTCTTAAGGCTCAAAGATTGATTTCTGAGGGTTTCATTTATCATCTTATAAGGGTTTGGGATATTGAGTCTAAAGTCCCTCCTATTGAGTCGGCTTCGGTGGTCAATGAGTTTCATGATGTCTTTCCCAATGACCTTCCCCGTTTCCCTCCCAAAAGGGAGATCGATTTTTGTCTAGTCCTCCTCCCTAGTAAACAACCCATTTCCATTCCCCCTTACTGTATGGCGCTTGCGGAGTTAAAGGATCAATTAAAAGATTTATTGGAGAAGAGTTTTAAAAGGCCTAGTATGTCACCTTTTGGTGCACCAGTATTGTTCATAAGGAAGAAAGATGGCTCACATAGAATGTGCATCGACTGCTAGTAACTCAATAAGGTCACTATAAAGAACAAGTATCCCTTGCCAAAGATGGATGACCTATATGATCAACTGCAAGGGCTATTCATTTTTCTAAGATTGATCATTGGTCCGGATACCATCAAGTGAGGGTGTGGGAGTGTGATATACCAGAGATGACTTTTTGGACTAGATATGACATTTTGAATTTATAGTGACGTCATTTGACTTAACTAATACACCAGCGATATTTATCGATAATATGAATAGAGTCTTTAAACCCTACCTTGATATTGTTGTAGTATTCATTGATGATATTTTGGTTCACTCCCAAAGTGAAAAAGAGCATGTGAAGCATTTGAGGGAAGTGTTGCAAACTAAGAGGGATGAGAGGTAGTTTGCTAAATTGATAAATGTGATTTTTTGTTGAAGTAAGTTGCATTACTATGGCATGCAGTGTCGGGTGATGGAATTAAAGTAGACCCTAAGAAGTCGAAAGTGACAAGAAATTGGCCTAGGCCCTTGATTCCAATGGATATTAGGAGTTTCTTGGGCTCAGTGGGGTACTACCAAAGATTTGTAAACAACTTCTCTTCAACTGCTTCCTCTTTGATAAAATTGACACAAAAGAAGGTAAAATTTCTTTGGACAGATGAATGTGAAAAGAGTTTTCAAACTTTAAAATACCAGCTTACATCCGCTCCTATTTTTGCTCTATCGGAAGGGTTATAAGGCTTTGTGGCTTATTTTGGTGCTTTAAGGGTTTTTTTGGGGTGTGTATTGATGCAAAGTGGTAAAGTCATAGCCTATGCTTCTAGGCAACTAAAGGTGCATAAGCAAAACTATCCCACCCATGATCATGAATTAGCAGTTGTGGTGTTTGCTTTAAAAATATGGCTTTATTATTTGTAAGGGGTTCATGTAGATGTATTTACCGACCACAAGAGTCTCTGATATGTATTTACACAAAAGGATCCTAATTTGAGGAAAAGTAGGTGGCTAGAAATCCTTAAGGATTATGACATGAGTGTGCACTATCATCCTGGCAAAGCTAATGTCATGCCCGATGCTATAAGTAGAGTTTCCATGAAGAGTGTAGCTCATATTGATGATGGCAATAAGGAATTGGCTAGAGAAGTTCACTGGTTAGCAAGGTTGGGAGTTAGGTTTAATGATGTTGAAAATGGAGGTGTGGTGGTTATTGATGCTTCCAAATGTTCATTTAATTGAAGGGGTCAAATCTAAGCAAGACCTTGACCCTGCCTTGCTAGAATTGAAAGCTTTGGAGAAGGATGGTAAAGTGGAGGTTTTCTCCTAAGGGGGAGATGGTGATCTTAAATACCAAGGTAGGTTATGTGTGCCAAATGTGGATAGGTTAAGGGATTTCATTTTGAAAGAGGCACATAATTCGTCTGACTCTATTCACCCCGATTCTACAAAGTTTGTAGCCTGTTTCCACAATTTCCAACAGGCCAAAGTGGAATATCAAAGGCCGGTTTGCCTAGCGCAAGACTTAGATATTCCTACTTGGAAGTGCGAAGAGATCAATATGGATTTTATGGTTGGTTTGCTAAAGACAAGAAAGAACGTTGATTCTATTTGGGTAATTATTGATAGAATGACAATATCAGCTCACTTACTACCGGTTAAAACAACTTATGGTGCCAAAGATTATGCCATGTCATTTATTCATTAGTCGGTTAAGTTGCACGTCATACCATTGTCTATTGTTTCGGATCGTGGTGCTCAATTCACTTCAAATTTTTGTAGATCCTTCCAAAAAGGTCTTAGTACCAAAGTCAAGCTTAGCATGGCCTTTCATCTCCAAATGGATTGTCAAGCTAAAAGGACAATTCAAACTCTTGCGAACATGTTTAGGGCTTGTGTTTTGGAGTTCAAGGGTAGTTGGAATTAGCATCTTCCACTAATTGTGTTTACTTACAATAATAGTTATCACTCTAGCATTGGAATGGCTCCCTTTGAAGCTCTATTTTGTAGGCGATGTAGATCCCTGATTGAGTGGTTTGATGTGGGGGAAATTGGTTTATTAGGCTCACATTTGTTCATGGAAGCTTTGGATAAGGTGAGGATGATAAGGCAGAGATTAAAGATGGCTCAAAGTAGGAAAATATTCTACTCCGATGTGAGGAGAAGAGATCTTGAGTTTAATGTTGACAATTGGGTATACTTAAAGGTCTCACCAATGAAGGGTGTTGTCAAGTTTGGAAAGAAGGGAAAGTTGAACCCAAGTTTTGTAAGGCCTTATAGAATTTTGAGGAGAATTGATAACCTTGCTGATGAATTGGAGTTGCCTACGGAAATTAGTATGGTTCATCCGATCTTCCATGTATTCATTTGGAAATATTTGATAGGCAAATGAAGAGGTTGAGAAACAAAGATGTGGTATCCATCAAAGTCCTTGGCGGAATCAGAAAGTCAAAAGTGCCACTTGGTAAGTCGAAGCAGACATGAAGAAGCGATACATGTACCTCTTCCACTCTACTCAAGTAAAAGGTAATAAGTTAACTACTATCTATGGTATCATACCTTGAATTTCAGCCCTTCTGTCATTTTGGCATGCATGCATGTTCATGGTAACAAGTTTTGAAGATTTTTATATACATAAGTTTGAAACTTTGAGAATGATGTTTAAGTGCATTGATTGAAGTCATGTTGGGCTGAAAGTTTTCTAATAACTCCTCTGAAGTATTTCTCCCTTACATTCGGGGATAAATGCTCCCAAAGGGGAGATAATATAACTTTATCACGCGCCTCAGAATAATACCCTGTAGTATTTTTCTTTAATATCTCGAAATCCGTACAAGATTTCATAAATGTGGCTTCATATTCAGTTTCTTGGGGAAAATGTGTAGGAAAAGGGTGGTCTTCGATTTTTAGATGCCCCATAGAAAAAAATAATTTTTTGGATGATTCGAGGCTTAACTAGTAAAGTATGCGATCATTCCGTGTCACGGACTTGTCATTCACTAGTGCAAAAATCGCCTAAACCCATTCCTGGGCCAAAATAGGGGAAATATTGAACTTTGTACGAAAATGTACTACTTCATAACAAGTCTGCATCATGGACTAGTCGCGCTCTACTTCAAAAAAATCCTTAATTTCCTGTTTTCACTTAAGGGCAATTTTGTAATAACCCAATAAAACTATATAGAAGAGAGACCCTTATTCCTTAGCCATTTTTTTTTTCAATAAAACTGTCAAAACCCCCTCATAACCTTCTCAAAAGTTTCATTAAATCCTTCATTTCAATCTCAAGATTTAAAGAACTACTTTGGATTCTAAGAAACCCAAGTGATGCCTCAAGACTTTCACAAGTGTTTCTTCAAGAAAGTCTCAAGTTAAAGGTGGGTGGGCTTCATTCATGGGTATTCTTCCACCCATGAAGCTAATCCTTATTACAAAATTTCATGATTTTTTAAGGTTGAATACTTTACGAGTAAACATTATTATGCATTATGAACATGATTTATGTTTTGATTATTCAAGTATTGATTGATTCAGCATGAATATCTATTAAAGGCTTTTTCCATGAGTTGATTTATATATATTGAAGCTATGCATAATATGAACTATGTAAACTATGAAAGATTGTGAACTTTTAAGATGGATTTTATGACACCCAAATTGGGCTTTCTACTACAATGTTAGTGGGTTGAATTGAATGATTTCCAAATGGATTGATTTTACTATTCTCTTGTCTTATACTCTTGAATTGCATAATTTTAAGCATATCTACATATAACAACCATGTTTGACTATATTTACATAACAAGGATGCTTATGTTGATAAAAGACAATTGTATGTTTTGCAAGACAAGCATGAAATGATAAATTATGGGCTCCTATGCATGCACTAAAGTCATGAAAAGTTCCTTTGATTTGTAAGTAACATATTGAGCCTTTATACTGTATTCCTTCCTCTTGTGAATGGATATTATCTACATGAAGGGGTCAAGTATGATAAGTGTTTTACCCTCATGTACAAACTAATTCTCACTTTAAGGGGTCAAGTATATTACAAGTCCTATCCTCTTGTGTAAAGCAATGCCCACTAGAAGGGCTCAATTTTATGAAATGTTTAACCCTCTAGTATAAGGTATATGCTCACACTTAGGGGTCAAGTATATGAATAAGCTACTCATACCATGTTATCATGTTTTTTACAAGTCATTCAAGTTATGATTAAATGTATGATTATGTCATGTATTTCATGGGACTAGACTTAGCACCGAAAGAGACTTAAGGTGAGGGCCGGACCCAAGGAGTCCTTATATAAAGTCTTGGTCCCTTAACTATGTGCTGCCATAGGTTCATGCTATTTTTCCTAAATAAAATTTTGCTAGTGGATCCAACTAGTTCAATTTACCCATTATATGGGATCAAGTTTTGTTTACCTTGGATAGTGGACTACTCCTTTTCTGATGAGGGGGGAAAACATATGGATTCCAAGTAGTAGCTCGCTTGGTCTCATATGTCAGTTAAGATATCCTCCTATATATGTATGATATATTTTGCAAGTTTGACTACATCCATACATTTTCTAGCTTGAGCAATGATCATACATGTCATGTTCGTCTTATATCTATTAATCATAACTATGCATCTTGTTAAATATGGATTATGTCAGCATTGCATTGCACTTGCATATTTTATACATTCAAAGTACTAACGCATACTTCTTCGCCTAAAAAATCTAACCATGTAGGGACAAGAGCTCTTATTCATCCTCCTCCTCCACGTGGCTAGCCGGATCTTTTGAATACTACTACTGGTGAGTTCTCCATTCCAAGGAAAATATCCACTTTACTTTCATGCTTTTTTCAAGACTTGTCTATTTTGGATATTTATCTTTTGAAGATGAGCCTGGGAGTTCTCTTGGCCCCCGTTCCATTGCTACTATAGGTGTTGTTGGATATGGACATTTATGTGTTAAGCTTGAATCCTACTATGTCTATATAATTATGAAGGACTTCCCTTAGTCCCTTTATCCCTTTCTATGCTTGTTGTAGGTTGAGGAGGTGATGGAAGTCCCAAGTCCCTACTACATCCCCATAGTGCGAGTCATACTTACTAGCCCCATATACTTTATTTGTTATATGATTCATGCAAATCCTCTTCCCTATAGCGTCCTCATAACGTGAGTCCAAAGTCTTGCTTCCCTTATAATTGTTCGATACTTTCTTATTCTTAAATTATGCTTCCACAACCAAGGATCTGCACACTATATGCTAATAGACTTTTTTCGGGTTCCTTCGGGATTCATATTCGTCATGTCACGTCGAGGCCCTAGGCTTGTGTCATGACAAAAGAGATCAACATGAACTTCATAGTTAGGTTGCCAAATACAAAAAACATTTTGACTCCGTATGGGTGATAGTTGACCGTATGATGAAGTCAGGTTATTTCATACAAGTCAGGACTACATTTAGTGCTGAGGACTATGCCCGCTTGTATATTCGATAGTTGGTAAGGTTGCATGGGATTTCATTGTCCATCATATCGGACTGTGGAGTTCAATTCACTTCTCACTTTTGGAAATCTTTTTAAAGAGGACTGGGCACTAGGGTGTAGTTCAGTACAACTTTTCATCCCCAAATCGAAGGGCAAGCTGAAAGACTATTCAAATGGTGGAAGACATGTTGAGAGCTTGTGGTATTGGAATTCAAGGAGAGTTGGGATGAACACTTGCCACTTATCGAGTTTGCCTACAACAAGAACTTTCATACAAGTATTTGGGTGGTAACATTTGAAGCGTTGTACGGTAGATGGTATAGATCGCCTATCTGGTGGTTCAAAGTCGGTGAGGTGGCATTAATAGGACCAGACTTGGTGATGAATGTTGTAAATAAAATTAAAAGCATAAGGGAGAAATTGAAAATAGCTCAAAGATAACAAAAGTCCTACTCCGATTTGAGAAGAAATGAACTTGAGTTCCAAGGTGATGATTGGGTCTACTTGAAGGTGTCTCCAAAGAAAGGTGTACTCTAGTTCAGTAAGAAAGGGAAATTGAGTTCTAGATATGTGGGACCCTATAAGGTGGTGAGAAGAGTGGGGAAAGTTGCATATGAGTTGGATCTAACCAATGAGTTGCATTTGATTCATATGGTCTTCCATGTGTCAATGCTGAGGAAATTCATAGGTGACCCAAGTTCCATAGTTCCTTTGCATGATTTGACCATTGAAGGGGATTTGAGTTATGAAGAGGTACTAGTTGAAATTCCAGACAGGTATGTGAAAAAGCTAAGGAACAAGTTGCATTCATCAAAGTGCTTTAGAAAAATCAACAAGTTGAGTGTGCTACATACGAAGCAGAGAAAATATGATGAAACGTTATCCACATCTATACCACTCTACTCAAGCCTAAGATATTAAAAAATTCTTCCTAAAATCTCAAAGTCCATGCATTTTAGTCTCATGATGTATGCATTCATTTTGATGTTTATAAACTATTTTGAGACATGTTTTAATTATGAAATCTTGATTTTTTGAGAAATGATGCCTAAATTACATTTTTTGTATGCATACTGGGTTATTAGCTGCTAACTTACTCATTCAAGTCTGCCTTTTAGCACATTTGGGGATGCATGTTCCCAACATGGAGATATTGTAACGACCCCTAATTTAGGATGCTTGAGTCCGAAAAGTTGGCCTGAAAAGTGACTTGAAATCAGGTTTATAGGGTGACTTACTGCCCATAAGTGGACATACGACCCGTAAGTTCTATTCTTAAACATAGAACTTCAAGAATGGGAAACATTTCCAAGTGTGGGGTAACCATAGACAAAGTGATGGCCCATAGGATACCTTACGACTAGTAGATGGTTTCGTGAGTGGGACCCCAGTTATGAAGAAAATTTGGATATTTCTAAAGGATGACCTATGAAGTATCAAACTGCTCGTAAAATAGGATATGACCCATAAATGCTCTCCATGGAATTTGGCCTAGGAAAAGGTTAAAAATGGCTAAGTACGGAGGGATTCTTTAAGCCCAACCATGGCCCGGGAAAGGATACGACCCGTAATATGTGTCCATGGTTTTGAGTCCAACGTACTCAATTTTTGAGAAATTTCAAATGTGTTATGAGACGAAGTCACTTATGGCCTGTGGATCAACTTAGGGCCCAAAACTAGGTTCTCATAGGTCCATTCTGGCTGTTTTAATGAGGGGCTATTTTTTTTAATTTTCGTCCCTTCTATTCCTAAACTACGTCATTTTAGTGCGGAAGAGAGAATCTATGAAAGCCTTGAAACCCTAGAATCATCCCTCATTCTCCCATTCTTTCAATTCCACATTCCTAAGGAAAGTGATACGCTCAAATTTACACTCCAAAAGGAATAGTAAAGTGGTCGTTGATCAAATAGAGATCCCAACAAAAGTTGAGGTCGATCCCACAGGGAATATGTGAGAATAAATCTATTATCACCCTTTTGCAGATGTAAGTTCTATTCCCAAGATAAAGATGGATGAAGCAAATTGGGGGTTTAAGTTATTTCAACTAAATTTCAAATGTAAAGTAGCTAATATATACATTGACCATTGGATTTCAAATAGCTAATGAGAAGCTAGGGTTGTGTTTCCTATGATGTCTAATACGATAACAAAATTGGTAACGTAAACTCATTCATACAAGATCAATCAAGTTAGATAACACCCAGTTCACCTTCTGGTCCTTCCTATATATATTTCACTCATCACCTTTCGGTCTCAAAATGTGTACAATTGTAACCTTTGCTATAGATCTCAGAATACTCTCACATTCTGGTCTAAGTACTTAGGCTAGGTTGAAAACCCCAAATTTCCGTTGTAGAATTCTTTTCCTAATCACTACATCCCTCCCGGACATGTAACAAATACAAGCTTACCCTAACGTGTCGACTCATTAAGGAAGAAGTTAGAGCGAAGAATACTATAATGTCTATGATGTTCAATCCTAAGAGTTCACTCCCAAATTTTGTTATCTTACTAAATTGTCATGGTTCCGACAACCCTAGTTGTGGGTTTCGCCTAGCATATTCAAAACAATTTGGCCACAACAATATAAAAGAATCATGATAAATAGCTTACTATTGATAGAATGATGAATCCATGTTTTACAATCTCTAAAGAGATGATGACAAACCAAGAATTCAATGTAAATTGGCGCACAGTAGTGTTCTTTCTATGTTCTCTAACTCTAGCATCAAATAATAATGAAAATGAAATAGAACTAATATATATATATATATATATATAAGGAAAAACCTAAACAACAACAAAACAACAACATACCCAGTGGAATCCCACAAGTGGGGTCTGGGGAGGGTAGAATGTACACAGACCTTACTACTACCTCATAGAGGTAGAGAGGTTATTTCTTGGGAACCATCATCACAAAAACTCATCAGTGGACAAGGAAAAAACTAATAAAACATAAAATAGGAAAGTAGACGTCGGCATGGGTACGGGTCACTACATGGACCGTGAGAGTCTACACGAACTGTGAAACAGTCCTTGATTCTTCACTGCATTGTGATCCCACGTGGATCAGCATGGTCCATGTAGGGCTTTATGGACCGTAAAATGGCCCGTGAACCTTTCCTTAGCAAATTCCCAGCAGCACTTTAATTCTCCATCTTCACGACCTATGTCACAGTCAGTAGTTGGTCACACGGCCCGTGACGGGCCCCGTCTATCTCCACTTGTACGATTCTTGTTATTTTTGATAATGATCCTTCAAACTTACATAAACTTTATGGCACATGACACGACTAGTGTCAATTTCCATGGCCCGTGAAAGGCCTCGTAAAACATGCCTTAGTCTCCTTCATGCCAGCTCCGTTGTTCATTACTCCAAGTGTTAGGCCACGACGGGCCTCACAGTCCGTTGAGTGACACACGGACCGTAAAGGTACCCATGGTCCTTCACTTGAATAATTCACTGCTTCCTTTATCTTGGCCATTCCATGTACCCTCCCACGGTCCGCGCGAGTCTACACTGGCTATGAAGGCCTCCATGCGCCAACACTTCAGCTCTTTTTCTCGCACTTCACCCATTTTTCCATGCCTTAACCATGTTCCTAAAAAATAATAAAAGACACATATAAAACCAGCATATTTACTTAAGAACGTGCAAAAGTTCTATGTTCAAAGCGCTACAAGAGTCGTATTTTCACGACTCATCAACACTCTCAACTTAGAATATTTGCTTGTCCTCAAGCAATGACGACTCAACCAAGCAACGCATAAATACAAGTGCCTCATTAGACCTATGGGTAACCCTTCAATTTTAACATATATACTCAGAAAACATGCTTAGAATGTGCTTACACTCGAAATAGACCCACGCAGATTAAGGTAAACATCGTGCATGTACGATAAATCCATATAAGATCGGGAACCAAGATGAACCAGTTGAATTAGCAACCAATCGGTGCAGGGATAATGCCCTTACTATAAAGAAGTCTCACACACAAAAAACTCAATGTAGAATTAAGAGTGGAATACATACACTCACTCTCATAAATGATTTTCAGTTGACACACAAGTATCGACCATATGCTTTCCTTTATTTTCACCACCTCAACTCTAGAATGAACTTTAAAGGATCACATAGGACTTTTGTGGCTTGTACTGCAGGCTCGGTTTAGGGTGGGGTACATTTAGGGTCAAGTGACTAATCGGCCCCTCCAAGACACTACCTTGACTCGACCATCTGCTCACAATTTTTAGTTCCTATTGCCCATACTTTTCACTTTCTCTTACATTTGGGAGTAATTTTTGTGATCTTTTTCTTCTTCATCTTATGCTTTTTGTTGTTACACTCCCCATTTTCTTTTCCTCTTTTTGTTCAGCTCTTTTCCTCACTTATTTTTCTGCTTTTCCTACAATAGCCACCCTCAACGTAGGCTTTTGGCCTAGGCTGAGGTTCAAAATGTCTTTTAAAGGACCAGGGCCAGCATAAGCCACCCTAAACTTAAGCCTTTGGCCTAGGCTAAGGTTCACAGTGTCCTTGGAGATTCCAGGGCCAACATAAAAATTCGCAAACAAATTGGGGAAGTGGTTTGGGTTATGAAAGAAAAGGGTCTATTCAAGCTCAACTTTTTGGTTAAAAAATGGTAACTTCATTTGGTTGGTAAACTTTTAGGGTAAGTGACTAATCAACAAAACGAGCCTAAGATCACATCCTAATTGAGTCATTCCATTGTTCTAGTGGGACTAACCAGGCAAGTTCGAGCTTATGAGTGTGCCACTTGAATTTAAACAAATATGCTCACACACATGCGACCCATATCTTAACACTAATTAGCACTAATCAACATAGTCATGATTCATTCATCAATATACGAACCATGAAATGCATAACATGCTTTCCAGAACTCATAATGGTTAGTCAAGATGGGATGCATGCATATACAAACTTTTTGCAACATTTTTATTTTTAAGTTAAGGCATCTTACTTAGCTCAAAACATGGGTTACCCTACATGACTATAAGCACATGTATTTACACAAACATCATAACTTAAACATGCCAATTCTTCTAGATAATACACTTGAGAGAAAAAATATCTGGCAAGAAAAATTCTCAAGTGGCAAGACGCCCCACCCTCTTCAAAAGGATGGTGCAATGCCCTCATCGCACCATAGCTATAAATAAAGCACAAAAATAGGAATAGAACATACCTGGATGCTCTAAGGGTAAGTCAAGCCGTCGAGATCACACCCATTGGCAGTGTCCCTGTCATCAAAAGAGGCAATCAATCTGAAGGTCCTCCTAGAGGGTCCTATCCTTGCTGCATTACGTGCTAACTGCTCCCTTTGTTCTTGCTCTACAGCTTCTCAATGTTGGGTTCTCATAGCCTTGCGCAACGTTTTCTCTTCTTCTTGTTGCGGATATTGCGGAGGGCTGCATCGGTGGCTGTGTTGCATACCTTTGTCCTTTTTTCTAGAATCTTCAGTAGGTTGCACCGGTACAATAGCTGGAGTGGGCGGAACGCCCTATATGATGTCTAAAACTAGAGCCACCGGGATATTGAAAAGTGACATCCAAGATTCTGAAGGTGGTGCCGGTGTAGTATGGTTTTATTGAGTCGTCAGCTAGGCAATTCAGTCCTTCATGTCACTCACTATTTGTGTAAGTTTGGTCATTTCATCTCCAGATATACTCCCAAGCTATCTGGAAGTACCTCTCCAAAGTGTTGACGTGATTCTCCAAGTTGCTGATTTGACCTAGTAGTTCAGCTCGGAGATGATCATCTGCCTTTTGGACAGAGACTGAACCACCTGAGGCATCCATGCGACTATTTGATCCACAATCGCGCGTGTGTTTTGTTTGTCGGTCACCACTCTTGCCAAGAACTCATGAGGGACATACGCATACCCTTACTGCTTAGAAGCCTAACTTGACTGTGGGGTGGTGGTGTAATCCTCAAATGACAAGGACTTCTGTGGAGCCTCTTGGGGAAATATCGTAGGACCCTTCCAGCCTGTGTGATCTAGTGCGCATCAGAGGGTTGTGAACATCTTTAATCCGGCCAATGTCAACCACGCCTTTGGGAGCTATCTTTCGGTCTAAAAAGTGTATGGTAGGGACACGAGCCCATTTGTAAAGTGTCCGGATCAGGAATGGGAAGGACATACCTACTCTATCTGATAGGGATTAGTCTTGCATTTCAATGGAAATGATCCGACCCATATTAAGCCTGTACTCAGAAATCAAGCATGCCACCAACGAGGCATGGGATGGTTGAAGTGTGTAGTCATTAGTTGTGGGTCTGAGCCTAGCCTGCACCATCGACCACCGAAATTTCGCACCAAATGTGAGAGAGTCCTTGGCAATAAGAATTATGGGGTTTGTAACCAAGACTACATCAGCACCTTGTATAGCAATCTGCTCAGCAATCCATTTTAGTAGTGTGACCCGTGAAGTTGGATCAGACATTCCCTCATCGGTGATCTTGAAATTTATGTCAATAAATAAGCCATACAGAGGGGCTCGGTAGTCTAGACCAAATAGAAACCTTTTGATGGTTGTCTCAGAAATGTCCACCTGCTCCTCACGCACCATGACATGTTTCCGCGGGGACAATTTATCGGCTAACTGCATCTTCACTCTCTTGGACTGGCTACCCTTAATGGAATCCAATAGGCTGGTAGCGTAGCAGGAATTAAATTCAACAATCAGCTTAGGCTCGTAATAGCCGAGTGGTTACACCATCCATCCAAACTGATATGATTCAAACACATCCCTGATATCTAGGACTCCATCCAGTTAAACTGTGATGACCCGCATATCAGGGAAGATGGCCCGCTGTCGGTATCCCCTAGAGCCTTTAGTTAGTCAATTCATATAAATCTCCTTCGCGTATGGGGACTGTCCATCGGCTACGCAAAAACACAATAAGCAGCTAGTTACAAGATTTTATGTCGGAGAAACCGCATAGTGTATGGATTCATCATCACTATCTCAGAGGGTCAAGACGTCCCCCATAGCCTCTGTGTGGTGCTAGTCTGTCTCCAGGGTGCGTGCATGTTCATCCTATGATGGGACATCATCCTCCCGCTCAACTCCCGCCTCAGGAACCCCCTCCTCAGACTTGGGGCCTATGGTTTGGCCAGCTGCACGAGCTTTTACAATGTGAGGGGAGCGAGGAGAGACATTGCTAATAAAGCGTATCTCGGGCCCTCCTAAGGAATCATCACTTGAGTCACTCCCCTGGTGCGGACTAGAAGATACAGTGGGAGAATCATGGAGACGTTACCCAAGCTCGTCCTTAGGTTGGCTTAACCTTAGGCGTGGACCCATGGTACCAGCAAATGCGATGAAGAATAAAACTGTTAGTCATGATGGAATAAGCAGAGAGATGCACTAACGGGTACTCGGACTTCCCCTATGCTCTAAAAGTGACAAAAACCCTTAAGAGTGGCATCACCCGGTCTATCATGAGGAAATTACATTGAATGACGTGTGGAACCTAGACTAATATTCATCAATGAAACAAAAACATCTTTGTACAAAAGTGACACGGACAAAAGGCCCTACACGGGTCGTGTAGTCTGACACGGTTAGTGGCAGGCCCCGTGTGAGGTACTTAGTAAGTGGTGACTAAGTGACTCAGCACAGGCGACTACACGGGCCGTGTGGCGTGACATGGTCGATGGCAGGGCCCGTGAGAGGTACTAAGTATCTAGGTAACTAAGTGACTTGGCACGGTCAACTACATGGTCTGTGTAGCGTGACACGGTTCGTGCAATGCCCCGTGAAGAGCCCTGTCACCCCATTCAGCCCAAAGCATAAAACACCTACTCTCATTCATGAAAATCTACACTACTAAGCATAGATCTACCAATGTAATCGCTTAAAGATCACAAGAACATTATTATTTCAACTATAGAACCCAAAAATCACAAAATTTTTATGGTCACGTTTACAAGATTAAACAATGGTAGTTAGTATAGCCCAACACAATATCCTTATAAATTTTATACCGTAGTGTCTTCTAAACATCAAAAGAAATCATATTTAGGCATGTAGTCGCACGTGTATATAAACAATCTACGCTAAAAGAAAAGGAATGGAGGACTTACGGGAAGAGCAATAATGAAAATGAGTATTTCCGGTGGCACAATAGAAACCTACAAAAGGATATGCTATGGATCGTGGGAGCCACTCACAAATCGTGACAAAAGAGATAACAAATTTTGTTGGGTTATGGGAGAAAAATGAGTGTGATAGGAAAGTAAAAATAAAGTGAGAGTGGGGTATAAAGGGTATAAATACCCTTACCCATTAATTCGCCTCCAGGGTTTGTCACACGGTCTATGTAACGTGGCACGGTCCGTGAGGACGAACCATGTGCCTAGACTTGAAATTTGGAAATTGTACCTTGCACCAACACCCCCACTGATGGCGACAAGATCAGTGAGATGTTTCATGGTCCGTTTGGACTATCTGATTGCCCAACCATAGTATACAGTGTAAACTTACATGATCCACGCCTCACACGGTCCGTCTGAAGTTACACGGGTCATGTAGACACATGTGTGGCTCTCCTTTGCCAGTTTTGGCCACTGTGTTTTCGTGTCACACCTCCAACGACATGTGCGCTCACACCCCTAACCAAAGTGCTTATACCTCCCTAGAAACACAAATAAAAAACAAGAAAATGCGTAACATCATAATACATGTATTTTAAGTGGGTTGCCTCCCATGAAATGCTTGGTTTAACATCACGGCTTGACGCAGTTGTGTTGACTACTAAGACTTCATCAACGAGTAAGACTTCAATCACCAAGGTTTCATTTGCAGCACCTAAATACTTCTTCACTCGCTGCCCATTGACTTTAAAATGATGCCTTTTGCCAGTTTCTAACTCGACTACACCATGCAAAAATATTGGGAAATTTTTTATGGGCCAGACAACCTAGATTTGAGCTTACCTAGAATCAACCGCAATCTAGAGTTGTACAACAGAGCCTTGTCACCAACATTGAAACTTCTTGGTGAAATATGCTTGTAGTGATGGGGCTTCATTTTGTCTTTGTGGAGTGCTACACTTTCATAAGCCTGGAGGCGAGATTCATCCAACTCATTTAGCTGATCAAGCCTCACATGGGTAGCCTCATCCCACTTCATGTTCAGGGTCTTTAGAGCCCAAAGTGCCTTGTGCTCTAATTCCACAGGTAGATGGCAGGCCTTACCAAATACCAATTGATATGGAGATATACCAATAGGGGTCTTATAAGCCGTCCTGTGAGCCCATAGTGCGTCTTCTAGTTTCTGAGCCCAATCAGTTCTTGTGGCATTCACAGACTTGGTCAGGATCTCCTTGATCTCCTTATTAGACACTTCAACCTGCGCACTCATCTACAGATGATAAGGTGTTGCAACCTTATATCGTCGTACACCGTACTTAGCTAGTACAACACGGAAGGTTTTGTTGTAGAAATAGGAGCCCCCATCACAAAAGGTAGTTCTGGGTGTCACATACCTGGAGAAAATGTTCTGCCCCAGAAACTGGACTGCGCACTTTCTTTCATTGTTTGGCAATGCCATCGCCTCCACCCATTTGGAGACGTAGTCCACCGCCACTAAAATTTACTTCATGCCATAGGAAATCACAAATGGGCCCATGAAGTCAATGCCCCATAGATCGAAAAATCTATTTCAAGGATAGGGGTTATGGGCAGCTCTTGGCGCTTAGAGATTTTGCCTTGTCGTTGACACTGATCACAACCTTGCGCCATGTCATGGTCATCTTTGTAGATGGTAGTCCAATAGTATCGACATTGCATGATCTTGTTTGTTGTCCTGGCACCACTATGAGGCCCCCCACCCAGGCTTCAATGATGCTCATCATCTCTACATTCGGTATGCATCACCAAATGAACCCCTTCTGCACATGCTCTGAACAAATATGGATCATCCCAAAAGTACCTGCGAATGTCATGAAGAAACATTTTTCTCTGGTGAGGGTTAAGGCCCTCAGAAATAATATCCCTCACTAGAAAGTTAGCAAAATTAGCAAACCAAGGGATTATGTCAATAAAAGTTGCCAATACTTATTCATCGGGGAATGTGTCATCTATGTTCAACCAATCCTTAGCTCTTGACTCATGTTCTAACCTAGACAAGTGGTCGTCCACCCGATTTTTCATGTCTTTTTTATCATGATCCTCAAAGTCAAATTCTTGCAGCAAGAGTACCCATCTGATTAGCCTTGGCTTAGCATCTTTCATTTCCATGAGATACCTTAGTGTTGCATGGTCTATGTGCACAATAACATTTGTTCCCAATAGGTAGGCCCGGAACTTGTCAAACTCGTACACTACAACCAGCAACTCCTGCTCAGTCATTGTATAATTTCTTTGAGAGTAATTTAAGGTCTTGTTGGCATAGTAGTTAAGATGAAAGATCTTGTTGCACCTCTGCCCCATCAAAACACCCACAGCAATCCCGCTGGCATTACACATTACCTCAAAAGGGGCAGCCCAGCTAGGTGCAACTACCACAAGCGCAGAGATCAACTTTTGCTTCAGAGTCTCAAAGGCATGTCGACAGGTGTCATCAAACTGAAACCTAGCATCTTTCTCCAATAGTTTGAATAGTGGGTGTGAAATCTTGGAGAAATGTTTTATGAACCGGCGGTAGATGCCCACATGTCCAACAAAACTCCGGACCCCCTTCACTGATATGGGAGGTGACAACTTCTCAATAACCTCAATCTTCGTCTTATCAGCCTCTATGCCCTAATAAAAAATCATATGGCATAGGAATATCCCTTCTTTGACCATGAAGTGGCACTTCTCCTGCTTCAACACCAAGTTTGCTTCCTCGCAGCATTGTAATGCCCTGCTAAGATTCAACAGACAGTCGTCAACGGAATCACCCACTAAACGAAGTCATCCATAAATACCTCAAGGGTGTCTTCGACCATTTAAGAGAAGATCGACATCATACATCGCTGGAAAGCGGCTGGGGCATTACAGAGCCCGAATGGCATCCGCCTGTAAGCAAACATCCCATAAGGGAAAGTGAAAGTAGTTTTCTCCTGATCCTCCGACGCTATGGATATTTGATTGCAGCCCGAACACCTATCCAAGAAGCAATATCACCCTCTACCTGCTAACCTTTCAAGCATTTGGTCCATGAAGGGCATGGAGAAGTGATCCTTCAAAGTCTACCTATTAAGCTTTCGGTAGTCCATGCACACTGGCAACCCTGTGATAGGTTGCAAGATGAAAAGTTCATTTTTCTCATTGGCCACCATTGTCATGCCCCAATTTTTCGGGACACATTGCACTGGATGAACCCATCTGTTGTCGGAGATGGGGTACACCACTCCAGCATCCAGCCACTTTATAATCTCCTTTTTACAACCTCGTGCATGGGTGGATTAAGCCTTCGATGGTACTCGATACTAGGCACACAATGATCCTCCAATTTGATCTTGTGCATGTATATCCCTAGAGGAATCCCTATAATATCTGCAATAGTCCAACCAATAGCTCTCTTGAACTTTTGAAGAACCCCCAACAATGCGTTGACTTTGTCTTCCTGAAGATCTGCAGCCACAATCACAAGAAGAGTGTTATTAGTGCCAAAAAAAAAAGCATACCTTATGTGTTGGGGCAGCTCCTTGTGTTCCATAGTAGGAGGCTCCTCAATAGACGGTTTGGCTGGTGGCGTCCTCCTATTGTGTCGGTCCAAGTCTAGCTTCCTGGGAATAAATGGTCTGGTTCCCCTGCCCTGTAAAGCATACACAGTGTCATTGTACCCGTTGACACCATGTTCAGCGAAGTTTATTATCACTGCCACCAGCATGTCCACGATCATCTTCTCCTCGAATGGAATCTCAAAAAAACAATCATCCTCTACATCAATGACAAACATCGCGGCTACTTCTTTGGGCCTCTTTATTACAGCACACACACTGAATTTTACCTCCTGATTGTTCAACCAAAAGGTAAGTTTTCCATGCTCCATATCAACTACTGCTCTGCCCTTTGCGTGAAATGGTCTCCCAAGGATGATGGGGACCTCGAAATCCACTTTACAGTCCAAAATGACAAAGTCTACCAGGAAAATGAACCTACCAACATGAACTAACACGTCGCACAAAATCCCCACGGGCCTCTTCACCTGTCTACCATAAGTTGTTGCATGGTAGTGGGTATGGGGCTCCTAAACCCAACTGCTAGTGCACTTTTAGAGGCATTAAGTTGATGCTAGCACCCTATTCACAAAGGGCTCATGAAAAATCATAAGCTCCAATAGTGCATGGGATAGTAAAAGCTCCCGTATCGCCCTTCTTTTTTACCAGGGTTCTTGTAGCAATGGCGCTATAGTGATGAAGATTGTTTGCCGCCTCGATCGCGGTTGCCCTCTTCTTAGTGACTAAATCTTTCATAAACTTGGCGTAGCCTAGAATCTACTTAAGTGCTTCCACTATAGGGATGTTTAGGGACAACTTTCTTTATCATGGACAAGAGTTTTTGGAACTTGCCATCTTCAGCCTTCTTTCTCAACCTTTGTGGGAATGGTGGTGGTGTCTTTGGGATGGTCGACAGGCACAGAGTAGTGGGTTGGTCAAATTTTTTTTCCTTTTTAGCAACTTCAGGTTCCATTAGTGTTGTATCAATCTCGTCACCCTGATCATCTTCGTGCACCTCCACGGGGTGAGGTACATTGCCATCTGCTTTATCAAACTTGTATCATGGGCAGCAATAGGGTCAGAAAGTACCTTACCACTTCTCGTGGTGACCGCCATGCAGTGGCCATCATATTTCAAGTTTTACACAGTATCACAAGAAGTGACCTAACCTTCCTTTGATTCAATGAAGTTGATAGTTGCCCTAATTGTTGCTCGAGTTGCTTGATCGAGGTTGAATGTGAGTCAACCAATAGTCGAACATCGGATATATCTCCTTTCACATCTCGTACCCCTACCTCGGTGGACTCTACTTTGTCAAGAACCTTTGTTATCATCTTCTCTAGTCTCGAGTTTCCGCCACCCTCATTTGGGCGCTTACGATTTCTATAGCCATCTCTATTTTGCCAGTTCCCTTGGTAGTTATCACGACCATAGTTCTGACCTTGGTTACTAGAGTTGAATGCCCGGCAACCCCCCTGACTGCCCAAGAAGTGAGCCTCCTCATCATAATTGTATACTTGATCTTCATACTTAGGAGGTGTGTCCATAGCTTTTACTTTTTCTAAGCCTCCACCAAGTAGTCTCTTTGATAGCAAGTCGATCTAGGTCTGCATATGGGCCATGTCTTGATCCCGTTCTTCCTCCTTTTTTCGTTGCTCTGCAGTCATTTCGAAGACCATCCCAGAGAAGTCTCCATCTCTGGTGTACCATGCCCTGTTGTTCTTAGTTACTTGATCAAAGATCACCACGATGTCTAGGAACATTCGAGACATGTACGACCCCCCACATGCTGCATCAATGATAGGTTTGGGCACAAAGTTACAGGACCTATAGAAGACTACTTTCAAGTGCTCATCTTTGAGATGATGGTTGGGGTATTGCTTGAATTTATACCTAAATCTCTCCCAAGATTGATATAATGCTTCATTTGGTAGTTGTTTGTGAGATCCAATCTCATCTTTGATCTTCAATTGCCTCAACATAGGGAAGAACCTCTCTAAGAAAGCTTATTTTAACTTTCCCCAAGTGTGGATAACATCTTGGGGAAGCTCATTTAGCCACTTTATCACCTCACCTATAAGAGACAACGAGAATAACCTTAACCTTAGCGTTTGTTGATTGATTCCCAAAATTTTGGATAATTGGCATATCGCCATGAAATTCATAATATGCTGATTTGCATCCTTTGTTACAACTCTGCTGAACAGCCCATTCAACTGCAACACTCGCAGCATAGTGCTAGTGATAGTACATTTGACACCTGCACGCAGATGTTGCAGCATTATTGCCCCTGTGGTCCCAGCACCCTTATCATTGTCATTCACTGCTTAGGGATACTAGGGCCTTTAAGGCCTCAAAATAGGTTGGTGCTATAATGGTGGCACTAGTGGTAACTATCGAAGTGGTGCCACAGGTGGCACCATATTACTGGTGAGGTCATCTTAACCCAAACTGTCATTTCCCCTGTCTGCAAAATTCACTGCTAAGTCTCTCAGCCTTGCTGCTTCGCGGTCCTAGGAGTTCATTTTGCAAATTGACTTGGTGTGTTCGAGGTCGTAGGGAATAAGTGCTTCACCCTTGCTTCGGGAGTTTGGCATGCAACGCTGGTCCCCTACAATGAGCGAATAAAAGAAATAAAAGTAAAATTAGGGACTAGAATTACACACTGAAAATAGCAACTAATAGACTATTACTTCAACACAGTCCCCGACAATGATGCCAAAATTTGATACGCCCAAATATACACTCCAAAAGGAATAATAAAGTGGTCGTTGATCAAATATAGAACCAAACAAGTATTAAGGTTGATCCCACAGGGAATGGGTGAAAATAAATCTATTCCCAAGATAAAGATGCATGAAGTAAATGGGGGGTTTAAAGTGTTTCAACTAAATTCCTAATGTGAAGTAGCTAATGTGTACGTCAACTACTAGATTTCAAACAGTTAATGAGAAGCTAGGGTTGTGTTTCCCATGACGTCTAATACGATATTCAAATTGGAACGGTAAACTCATTCATGATTGCGCATACAAGATCAAACAAGTTAGATAACACCTAGTTCACCTTCCGGTCCTTCCTAGATGTATTTCACTCATCACCTTTCGGTCTCAGAATGTGTACAATTGTAACCTTTGTTCTAGATCCCAAAATACTCTCACCTTTCTATCTCAAGTACTTAGATTAGGTTGAAAACCCCGAATTTCTATTGTGGAATTCTTTTCCTAATCACTACATCCCTCCCAAGCATGTAACAAATACAAGCTTACCCTAACGCATCGATTCATTAAGGAAGAAGTTAAAGCGGAGAATACTACAATGTATACAATGATCAATCCCAAGGGTTCACTCCCAAATTTTATTACCTAGTTGAATTGTCATGGTTCCCACAACCCTAGTTTTAGATTTAGCCTAGCATATTCAAAATAATTTGCCCACAACAATACAAAGGAATCATGATAAATAACTTGCTATTGATAGAATGATGAATCCACATGTTACAATCTCTAAAAAGAGATGATCACAACCCAAGAATTCAATGTAAATTGGTGCACAATAGTGTTTTCTCTATGTTCTCTAACTCCAGTGTCTAATAATAATAAAAATAGAATAAAACCAATAAATATATACAAGGAAAAACCGAATCCAACTTCAAATAGGAAAATAGGCGTCGGCATGGGTACGAGTCACTATAGGGATCGTGAAACGGACAGCATGTATTCCAAAGATTGTTGTACACTTTTCTTCTTTATTAAGAGGAATTTCTCTTCTTGGTTGGATGTATTATGAAGTAATATTGATGTGTTTAACATGTTGTAGTTTTGAAGTGATGTAAGAAGGCTTCTGCACTATTTTTATCTTCTACAAAAATGAGTTCTTGCATAATATCTTAATTGCGCTCTTATTAGGAACTTGTGGACTGGTAATTGGGAATCGTTGTTGCACGTGCCCCTTCTACTTGGGGACAGTTTTTGGACTGTTTTGGGACTATTTTTATGTGTAAATATGTCAGAGATAGTTTTGTTGAAATAGAAACCAGTTTGAGATTGTTGACTTCGAAATGTAGCGAGAAGACGTAATGTTATGCTTCCTACTTGTGTGTTGGGTAGAATTGTTATGTGTTGTTCTTTGTGAGCTATTGTAACACATTTACAGGACTAAAAAAATCTGTATATGACATATATATGAGAATGTATTTTAGAAAATATGATTAGAGGTGGAGAGGTTGATAGAATACTCTTGGATTGACAATCACAAGCTTGCTGCCGGAGCATTATTTTTTTATGAGATTGGACTGCCAAGACGTGTTTATTAGCTGCTAATACTAGTTTTATCACCTACTCTACTGTAGATAAGTATTTGGAGGAAAAGGATATTACTTTGAGGTCACAACGACGCAGTACAACGAGATATGTAAGGCTACTCGTTTTCGTATTATTTGCATGAATCTAGGTTCTTCCTTGGTGCATAAAGGCAGTTATAAACTCCAACCTAATTAATAACCGTGTCTCCACTCTATAACATTTTCATATGCTCCCACACACAGCCATTGTCAATTCTATATACATACTTTTGATACAAAGATACATGAGTTCCTTTTGTTTCTAATAAAGTCCACACGTTGTCTCACCTCCTACGTAATTCATTAGTCGTGTAAACTACTCTTTTCATTGTGGTATTGTCTTGCATGATTGTTACATGTCACATGTTATGTCTATAGTCCTATGACTCTAAATGTAATGACCACCAAAAGAATCATCTCAAAAGTAAATACAAGATAACTCGAAGTTGCTTATTAATGGGTGGTATCTCAGGGGTGGAAATATCACCTAACATAGGTCGATCCCATATTACGGGGGGGTATCCCAGGGGTGAAAGGAAAGGCTAGCATGGGTCGATCCCAATATTGATTTACCACTGATCTGCTGGTCATTTATATGATTTACTGCGCACAGATTATACAGTAAAGAAAGGTAAAGTAATAAAAAGGACATAAAGTACATGATTCCACAGTATGACTAGAGGTGGTCTTTTATCCTTACACACCAGTGCATGATTTCATTTGAGTTCTTATTTCATATACAATACTTCCTGCCTTACATATTCAGTACATTATCTCGTACTAATGTCCCATATGATGGACCTGCATTTTATGTTTGTTGCAGATACAAGAGCTACTAGATCTCTCCAGTAGAAGTATAGGATATCCAGCTATTGTTTGAGCTCCAGGTTGGTGTCTAGAGCTTATATTTTTGTATTGTATAGTTGGTCATGAGGCAGATCTTGTCCCGATCCATAGAAATACTGTTCCTTATCTAGAGGCTTTGTAGACTAAAACTCTATTTATAGTATTTAAAATACCATATCAAATAGAAATAGGAGAACTGGTCGGCAGTATCTGTGATCAACTTTACGGGCCGTAAAAAGTTTTACGGCCCGTAATTAGGGAATCATGGATTCCTTCAGCAAATCTTGGGTTGACTTCTACGAGACCTATCCATGAGCCATATAAAGTTTTATGGCCCGTAAAGGGTTTCATCTGATGACTTTTCAGCAACTCTCAACTTTTTGATCCTAAGTGTATGACACATGGTCTACGACTCATAGAAACTTTTATCGCTCATCTGCATGTTTATAGACTCAATTTCAGAAAATCATCCTTCACTGGGTATTTGTACGAAACTTACTTTATGGCCCATGGAAACTTTCACGGCCCCTAAAGGGTATGTAAAACATCATCCTCTGCAACTTCTGCGCACTTAGCCAAAAAATCATGCCAACCCTGTAATCCTACAAAACGAATGTAAAAATACATCAACTCAATGAACATCGCTTTGAGAACACACAAAGTTTCAAGTTTTAAGCATCAAAAGTGTTGTAATTTGACAGCACATTAACACCCTCAACTTAAAATTATTTCTTGTCCTCTAGTGACGAAATCAATCTACATAAGCAGTACAATAACACACATACCTCAATGTAATGGCATACATCATATCAAACTCAAGAACAGATACCTACACCACTTTTAAAAGCACATCAGATAGCTGTCAAGTGAACTAATACAAATCAACATATGTGACAGTGCAACTATAACAAGCAAGGTAATTATCAACAAGCACCCCTGAGTTAGTCCAATATCACCAATTCAACACAAATTCCCACAAAGAATCCCTCTCATGATGATATTTCAGATTCAATGTTTGGGACTACGCAAAATCAATCATTCTCACAAAAGACATTCAAATACCATGTTCATTATTATATGCTTGCCCCTAAACTCATGACTCTAACCTTTTAATACTTTAACTTGTATCCTTTTAGGATATTATTGGCTTGTAACGTAGGCTTAGAGGTCTTTGGTGTGATGTTTTGGGAACATAGTAAATAAGGACCCTCCTTGACTATGCATTTTTCACACTTTTGCTCTACTAAGTCTACCAATATCACTTCATTCTCCCTTTCTCATTTTTCAAGCTTTTCTAGGTGTCTTATTTTCAGTTTTCAGCTTTTTGCCCTTTTATTTTAACATTATTTTGCTTTTTAGCTCATTGATTAGGCATCAACTCATTTTTCTTGCACCCAGGACACATTTTTGCCTTTCTTTTCAATGTATCACTCGCATCCACCTTTTTTTGTGTGTTTACCTTACACCTGCCACCATCAACTTAGGCTTTTAGCCTGAATCAAGGGGCACAATATCCAACCTAGGAACTAGGACCACCTTTTGTAGCCACCGTGAACTTAAGCTTTTTGCCTCAGTCCAGGCACATAATTTTCAAGGAAGGGGCGGGGCCAATTTCATGATTTGACATCAAACAATGGTAAGCAACTTAGGATTTTACAAAGAAAATGTACATGCAAGGCTCAAACATTAGGATCAAAGGATACATTACACATTTGGTTGGTCACGTTAAGTGGACCAATATGAACAACTGTCTAAGATACTTTTCTAGCCAACTAACATTCATTCTAAGTCAGAGTAATAGTGCAAGTTCTGAATTGAAATATAGCATATGAATTTAGCAAGGAAATCTCAAACACACATGACACTGATTACACTATTAATAAAGACTGTCAAATCATGCATTTTATCACAATTTAGCTTCACTTATCAGAACAAGCACAATCAAACAATCAAACATGCATGGTTGCAATCAAGACTAACTAACAAAATTTTGGTGGACATCATTTTCCACACAAAAACGAACATATGCCATAGGTATAAGTACAACATGATACTAATACTCCCTACACATCCTAAACATGCAAATTCCATAGAAAATAAATATCCTTGGGGAAAACGATTACAGGAAAGAAAACCCGTAGGATTTAAAATTACGGATAGTTATAGGCCAAGGTTACTCAAACTTCGTTGTGGACAATAACTACCCACACCCCATCGAAAAAGACTTGTATCGTCCTCAATGCACAAAATAGAATAATAAAGCATAGGGGTCAAAAAAGGAACATACTTGGGAGCCTAAGCGCAAGTCTCTACCTTGGGTTCCTCCCAAGCAATGCCTAATTTATTGTTACAACATGACGTAGAAATCTTGTGTACTCAGACTTCACCAAGTGTCCATGTTTCAACCATTTTCACTTCTTCCGCATTTCCAAGATATAGTTTGACTCTTTGGCCAGTCACTTTGAACTTCGCACCATTTCTCTTCTCTAACTCGATGGCCCCTTGGTCAAAGACATATGATACTCTAAAAGGTCCCAACCATTTAGACTTGAGTTTCCTAGGGAATAACTTAGCCTGGAGTTGTATAGCAACACTAAGTCACCTAGTGCAAATTGGTGATTCTCTATGCGATGATAATGTTATAGCTTCCTCCTTGTTTTATATAGGGCTAAGCTCTCACATGCCCTCAATCGAAACTCATCAAGCTCATTGAGTTGGCTCAACCCTGAATTTGCCACATCATTCCATTATTGATTCAACTTTTTGACCACTCACATCGCCTTGTGCGCAAGCTCCACTAGCAAGTGACAAACTTTACCAAAGATGAGTTAGTAAGGAGACATGCCTGTAGGGGTATTAAATGCAGTCCGGTATTCCCATAAGGCATCATCAAACTTTCGCGACCGATTTATCCTGATTATATTTACAGTCTTGGATAGAATTTGTGTGATTTCCCTATTGGACACCTCTACTTTCCCATGTTGGACACCTCTACTTTACCAAAGATGATTTCCCTATTGGATAGAATTTGTGTGATTTCCCTATTGGATAGAATTTGTCCTGATGCTTTACTCCATATTTTCAAGTAGAGCCTTGAATAATCTATTGTATAAATGGGAACCTCCATCGCTAATGATCACTCGAGGCGTGCCAAACTTGAAGAAGATGTTCCTTTTAAGAAATCTTGTTACATTATTACTTTCATGGTTAGGGAGAGTGACTGCCTCTGCCTATTTTGATACATAATCTACAACCACTTAGATGTAGTTGTTCCCATGCGAGCTAACAAACGGACCCATGAAATCTATCCCCCACACATTAAATGATTCAATCACCATGATGGGGTTTAGAGGGAGCTCAAGCTTGCCCGATAATACCTTCTCTCTGACATCTTTCACATGCTTTGGCATAGTCGTTGGCATCTTGGTGGATGGTTGTCCAATAATAGCCACATTGCAAGATCTTATTAGGTTGTCCTGACGTCTACTATGATACCCTCCTATTAAAGACGAGTGTCATGCCTGTAGGATACTCATCATCTCTAATTCGGGGACACGGGACAAATATATATCATCCCATAAGAACTTTCTCACATCAAACATAAACTTGCGGCACTGGTGAGTATTCAAATCTTGCACAATATCACTAACCAAATAGTTTACATAGTATGCAAACCATGGTATCAAATCATGGAAGGCTGCCAACACTCTCTCATCAAGGAACGAATCATTGATCTCCATCCCATCATTAAACTTTTCCATGGCTCCATCTTCTAATCTAGAGAGGTGATCGACAACCTGATTTTTGGTCCCCTTTTTGTTGATAACATCAAAGTCAGACTCTTGAAGAAAAAGTACCCATTGGATAAGTCTTTTTTTGGAATCCTTCTTCGCTATTAAGCACTACAGTGCAGAGTGGTCCGTGTGCACAATGACTTTGGTCCCCAAGAGGTAAGACTTAAATTTTTTGAACACAAAGACCACCGCAAGTAGCTCTTATTCATGATAGTGTAGTTCTTTTGTGCTGCATTTAGGGCTTTGCTTGTATAGTATATAGGATGTAATATCTTCTCTCACCATTGTCCCAATATTACACCAAGTGCAACTCCACTTGTATCACGCATGATTTCAAAGGGCTTTGACTAGTCTAGAGATACAATGATGCAAGCCAAAATCAACATCTACTTCAATCCTTCAAAAGCTTTTAGACATGCTTCATCAAATACTAACTTAGCATCCTTCTCAAGTATTTTCCACAAGAGATGTGCAATAATAGAGAAGTCCTTTATAACGCCTCGGTAAAATCCCACATCGGCTAGGAAGGTCCACACACCCTTGATAGAGATAGGTGGGGGAAGCTTCTCAATGATGACTACTATAGCTCTATCAACCTTGATTCCCTTGATGGAGATTTTGTGCCACAACACAATGTCTTCCTTCATAATGAAGTGACACTTTCACCAATTCAGCACCAGATGGGATTCTTCATTTTCTAAGAACAATATATAAATGCTTCAAGAAATCTTCTAAAGAGTCACAAACAAAACTAAAGTCATCCATGAAGACCTCGATAGTGTCCTCCACCATGTCAGAGAAAATGGACATCATGTATCTTTAGAATGTTGCTAGCGCGTTAGACAACCCGAATGGCATCCTCTTGACTACAAAGGTGCCATAGGGGCATGTGAATGTTGTCTTTTCCTGATCGTATAAAGCAATAGAGATCTGATTGTAGCATGAGTAACTATCAAGAAAATAGTATCAACCCTTTCCAGCTAAGCGATTTAGTATTTGGTCCATGAACAACATAGGGAAATGGTTCTTCTTTGTTGATGTAGAGCTTTCTATAGTCCATGCACACCGTTCACCCAGTGACTGGTGATATGGGAATCAACTCATTGCTAGTATTTGGGACCATGGTGGTACCCTTTGTTTTCAGAATACACTAAATTGCGCTTACCCACTCACTATCGGCGATTGGATAGATCACTTTTGCGTCCAACTACTTCATGATTTCTTTGTGCACGACCTCTTTAATAGGTGGGTCAAGATTCCTTTGGTTCTCAATACTTGGTTTGTAGTCCTTCACCAATTAGAAGTTGTGAGTACATACCCTAGGAGAGATACCAATAATATCCCGATGGTGCACCCAATGGCCTTCTTGAATTGCTTAAGTACAAATTCACTTGTTCCTCATTTGGGTCCACAGTAACTATTACTGGAAAGGTGTTGTTGGCACTTAAAAAATGCATATCTTAAATGGGGTGGAAGAGCCGTTAATTCCAACACAAGTGGATTCTCAATTGATGGTTTTGTAGGTGGTCATTCTCGATTCAACGATTCCAATTCTAGCTTAGTTTGGCACCTAAGGGCGTAAGATAACCCCAATGTCTTCACTGTCTCCTCATAATCTAGGATGCCATCACCCTCAAAGTTCATCAATACTCCTTCCAAGGTGTTGACACCTAATCTCTCCTCAAGTGGTACCTCTGGTTCTGTAACATCAACATTTCTAATGACAGAGACTACCTTCACATAATCAGCCTTCTTTGCATGTTACTAGACGTGGAACATGCCCTCTTTTTTACCCAATCTAAACTTGAGTTATTCCCTCTCCATGTCCACTAATGTGTGCCGAGTTGTTAGGAAGGGCCTCTCCAAGATGATTAGAACTTCAAAGACAACCTCATAGTCCATGATCACATAGTCTACGGGGAATATGCATTTATACACTTTGACAAGGATGTCGTAGAGTATTACCACGGGCTTCTTCAGAGTTTGGTCAGGCATCAACAATTGTATGCTCGTCTGAGTAGGGTCTCCCAATCCTAACATTTTAAAGACCACAAGGGGCATTAGATTTATGTTGGCACCAAGATCACACAATGCCCTTGCAACGTCCACATCTTAAATAGTATAAGCTGTGGTGAATGCGCCTGGATCTTCTCATTTTTGCTACAAGGACTGTGTAGTAATCACACTATAATGTTGAAGCTATTAGGAGAGCTCATGGATTAAAGTCCATTCCTTATAACCAAGTCCTTCATAAACTTTACATACCCTGGCATCTGTTGCAATGCGTCAATGAGAGGGATGTTGATGAAGAGCCATTTCAGCATGGAGAGAAAGTGCTTGAATTTACCTTACTCCTCCTTCTTTTTTATTCTTTGATGGAAGGGAAGAGGAGGTCTAGGAATGGGCTTCAACTTCTGTGGAACCTCTATAGTATCACTTACCCCATCCTCGGTACGATCATCTCTGATTTATACATCTTTAATCTCAGCTGTCTCTTCACTAATATCATTATCATCAACCAGCATATGAGGATCAATGGTGTGCTTACCACCACAAGTAGTCAACGCTGTGCACTACCCCTCATTCTTTAGATTTTGAACTATATTGCTTGGCAATGTACCTTTCTGTCTTTGGTTGAGTTGAGTTCATATCTGACCGAAATATTGCTCCAGCTATTTGATAGCAACAGAATGAGACTCGATCTTCTGTTTAATGTTGAAGATATCAGACCTCATTTTCCTTATCCTGTGTGTCAGTCTTCTTTAAAGGCGATCAAACATCTCCTCAACTCTGGAGCTACCAAAACCTACATCACCATAATGTGGTGGCACATAAGGACCATTCTTATAACCATCTCTGTGACCCTAATCAACATCTTTTTCCTTGTCCCTGTTCTTATCATAGTAACCTCTATGACTGTTGTCTCTGAAGGTGTCATCCCTATTATAATTTCGACCTTAGTTTCGTTGACCTTGGTGTTAATAGTATTGATTAAACCCTTGGGCGTTAGTCGAAAAACCCTCCGTGTAATCAGCATTGAAGCAAGTGTCCTCCACATAGTAAGGCGCCTCATACATGGGTGCTCGTGATGGCTGATGACTGACTATATTGATTCATTTTTAATTCAGCTTCATCAAAAACTCTACGTTGGTACTAATTCGAGCAAGCCCTTGCATCATCTTCTCATTTATTTTAGCTTGCACTGGACTAGTACCGAATACACACGAGCTCTTTGTAGAGGACCTATCTCTCATTCCCCATGCACGATTCGCCTAGACCATATGTTCCATCTTCTCAGCAACCCTTGAAAATGGTTACTCTAAAAATGTGCCACCCATAATTGTAGTGGCACAGGCTTGGCTATTCTCATCTAGGGTATGGTAGAAGATCTCCGCCAACGCATCCTCAAACATTGAAAATGGTTCATCTACACAACATTGTGTTTGTCTTTAAGAGTGTAATGGGGAACCGAAATCGATCTATGGATATTATTGGGCCTCATGTCTTCCCTACCTCTGACAGGCAATGTGACACTATGGCTATCCAAGCTACTATAGAGTTTGGTCACCAGCTGGACTGAAATGCAGAAGGCCTAATGACTTTACGGATCTTCTGATAGTAGGCTTGTGAACAACCCAGGATTTTGCAGCATCTGAAGCAACCCGCTCAAAATAATGATCATTGTGTCATTTGGTAATGGCACTAACACAATAGCTTTAGTAAAATCCATAGCCATAGGATTTAGCTGATATTGATTCCATTGATAAGCTTCGGCATCGAGGTCTTGTGGTTGTGGATCAATGTCCTCAAGCAGAGGAGGGTTATTATCATTCTCATTGTGATTTTGGTTCTGATTTTGAGCTATATTAACCATGTTGTTTTCTTTTTCTTGGGCCATTCTTCTCAAAGTTCTTTATATCTCTAAGTCAAACTGAGTCAGGGGAATGCCTCGACTTCGCGTATTGTGCATACACTACACCTGCAGGTGGAAACAAAAAAAAAACAAAACATAAAATAAGGGAAATAAGGATTAATTCTTGAAATACCCAAATTAAACAAGTCTAGTTGTATTACCGACAATGACACCATAATCTTGATGTTGCCCAGGGTACACCTCTTTTTCGGAGGTTAAAGCGGTTCTTGTCAACATATACAACCTAATTGAGGTTAGGGTCGATCTCAAGGGAATAGGGAAGACTTAGTGAAATTTGAAGCAATTTTGGTGGATTAATCTGCTTATCTCCCCAAAGAAAGGGGGGTTTGTAAAAACTATGAATAGAAATTCTAAACTAAGACAAGTGTGAAATCAGTATGAAGAGTAACTAGAGTAGTGGCTCCCCATGATTCCCTAACTCAGTATTACTAAACAAGAGAATTCTTTTCTAGTATGTAGCATGCAGAACAATAAGTTAAGTTTAATAAACCTTTGATCTAGGTGAGAGGCAAATTTCACTATGTGATTTGGTCTATCTCCGTAGTGTGACATTAATAATCCTTACCTATTGATCTATTAGAATCTCCCCTTGATCTTGTTTTCTTGATTAGACGAGAAACATCAATCGAATTTTGTTAATTAATCCCTTTTTCTATTCATTACTACCTTGATTTAGTCATAACATTATTGGTCGTCGTTAAAGATTCAAACCGAAGAGAATTAATTATACATGCATCCACACTTTTAAAAAGTTATGAATTATCCAGTTTTACTTAATTAGTTCTTTATGGTTTCGAAAATCCTAGCTGTACATTTAGCTACTCATTGTCAATGTAGATGCAAGAGTCATGATTTCGAATAACGTAATTGAGCACTTACACAACAGAATTAAGAACATGAAATCCCAACTCTTCACTAAGAATCACAAGATTGAATTTAGAACACAAAAAAGTGGTTCACAACTGTCTCACAATGACTCTCAGAAGTTCTATATTGTCTCTACTGTTCCCTCCTAAATATAACCTAAAAACCTATTTATAGTATTAAAAATGCAAAACCAAAGCGAAATAGGAGAACTGGGTAGGCAGGCTATACAATCAAGTTTATAGGTCATATAATGTTTTAAGGCCGGTAGTTGGGGCTTCGTGGATTCCCTCAACAAATCAGGGGTTGAATTCTAGGTGACCCATCTACGGACCATATAAAGTTCTATAACCCGTAAAGGGTTTTGTGTGATGACTTTTTAGAAATTCCCCACTTCTTGATCCCCAAGGTACAACACATGGTCTACAACTCATTGAAACTTTTATGGCTCATTTGCGTATTCGTAGACTTAATTTACAAAAATTACCCTTCACTTGAATTTGGTACAAAACCTAATTTACTGCCTATGGAAACTTCCACGACCCATTAAGGGTGTCGTAAAACATTAGTTTTTTGCACTTTTTGCATACTTAGCAAAAATAAATCATGCCAACCCCTACAAAAAAATATAAAAACATATCAAATCTACTAACATCCCTTTTGGAATACAGAAAATTCCAAGTTTTTATCATCAAAAGTGTTGCATTTTGACAGCACATCATGGACCTTGAAGGGTGCCAAATACATTCCCTTCGAGATAAATAGAACTCTAACCCATTCTCTGGTGAATCAGACCCTTATATCTAGTTTTAGATAGAATGGTGTCCTAATGCACCTTAAACTCTAGGTGGTGACTCTTCAATAATTTTCAAATCCAAAAAGCATTATGTCACGATGTCATACGGTTTTCATTTTTGAGAGAAAATATGGCACGAAAATATGTGCCCTGTGTACGATTGTTAGTTGTTGGGTTTTGGCTCTGTGTACTGGAGATATAGGTTAATTAATGTTATTAGAGGGATAATGATGTTTTGGGATGCCTATTTTTTAATGTCATTGCCTACGTTGACTCTAGGCCCCATTTAACCCGGAAGTTTCGGATCTTGATACAGTGGTTGAGTGAGTGACTACTTTGATATCTTGATTTCTATATAAGGCTCCCTTTCACTATTTGAGCCCAGCAACTATGTCCAGTATCTAAGTCCATGGGTTACGCGCCTTAGAGTCCGAGTTATTGTGGCCACGACTAAAGATGCCAGGTGGCGAATGTCGATTCCTTGGTCTGACCACCTTCTGATTTCTTCGGAACAAGCATCCCATTGGTTCCATTCTGGGTCAAGGACATGTGCTTCTTATTCTAAGATGAGACACACTTGTTATGCTAGGGGGGATTCATTCTTCTACGGGGGATACATCCCACCATTTCACGTGTATATTCTGGATTGGGTACCATGTGCCGGCATAGGGTCGAGAACTGAGATGATATGTGATTGTTGGGTCGAGGCCCCATGATTTATTATCCATGGAGTCACATACTTATTCACACCTATATTGTGTATGGGTGTACCTTCTGGGCTTATGGGGCCCCAAGGGTTGTTCGAATATAGATAATTTAGGCCTTACGCCCATGTACAACTGACCTTTGCTCTGATGATGTGGAGACCTAGGCTCTATGGTGGTTCTATGGTATTCTGTGATGATCTATCGACTCTATATTGTTCACGGGTATATTTCCCAGGCTTATGAGAACTCGGGTGGTGTACAACCGTAGATCTTAGGGCCTTGCACCGCGTAAGGTATGAAGTTTGGTTCAAGTTGAGGTTATGCGATTATGTGTGGGACAACTTCTTTTTTTATCTGCATTTAAGATACATATTGTATATTATTTCACCCGGTCGGCTGATGATGCCTATCGGTGCCTTCTTCTTGTACTCACCCATACTTTTGTATCTTCCCATGGTGTAGGTCGAGATTTCATTCAATGGCACTAAGTTCAGGGGATCCGAGAGCATAGAAAAATACTTTTTGGTGAGCACCGGAAGCCTTGGCTTCATCATGGTCTCCTTCTGTTGATAGCCATCTATTTGTTTTTAGACCTTGGCCTTCTACTATATTATAATGTATTGTGGGTGTACTCTCAAGTTGTATATTATATTTTTGTTTGTCTTTGTATATTGGCATGTGTTTTACTTATTATACCTCTGTACAATTGACTTCCAAGTTCTGGTTATAGTTTGGTTCTTAGTATTGTATTATGTTGGTTTTGTCTTGAATAAAAGCTATGATAGGTATCCTAGGGTTTGGAATTGGCTTTCCTCTGGGTGGGACCTAGCAGATACCATCATAACACAGATCGGGTCGTGACAAGTTGGTATCTGAGCCTAAGGTTAACTAGTCTCAGCTGTACAGAGGTATCGTCTAGTAGAGTCTTATGGATTGGTGAGATGACATCCATGACTTATCTCTAGGAGGATATGGGATGTTTAGGAACTTTCCTATACTGTTGATTTTTGTTGTACCCTTTTCAATTAACCTTCGACTTCTGAGAATCTAACCTTGTCTATTTTCGTATATATGGTGTGTAGAGGGATAGTACAGATCCAAGGTTAAGGCCAGGGATGGGCTACGCCATCAGTCCCAAATAGGGAGCAATCACTTGAGCCCGAGGAGCAGATACCATAGGCTGCAGCTCCACCACAGTCGGAGGCACCAACTTCCCCAACGAATTTTGTAGTTGCACAGAGTGCAAGCGATCCTTGGAAAGATATTGGCGGCGCTGGGAGCCCTACAACTAGGTGCAATGCTAGCACCAACTCTTCTATTGTAGGCAACAGCAAATCCTATTGTTCTAGAGGTCCTGGCTCAGCCAAAAAGAGTCGTGCAATTGAAGGACTAGCGGTTACTTTGCTACTTTTTCTTATTGGCCCTGTCGAGATTTTTGGAAGATGCAGGGGAGATGCGCAAAAGTTCTTGACAACCTTCATAGAGTGGTTATAGGCCTTACAATTGTTGGAGTCTCGACGAGTTGAGATTATTGCATATCAACTTGATGGCACCACCAGGAAGTTGTGGCAGACTTACTGAGATACCAGGCCAGCAGCTGCCGCATCAATGACTTAGGCAGAGTTCACAGAGGATTTTATGACTAATGTTTGCCCAGGAGTTTCATAGACCATTATTGAGATCAATTTGTGAAAGTTGATTAGGGGCAGATGACTGTGTCCCAGTATAAGGTTAGATTCCAAGAGCCTTCTGGATAGGCTATAACTATTTTTCCTTCCAAGGAGGAGAGGATCTATTATTTTATAAGAGGTTTGAAGCCTTAGCTGAGGATGGGGGCACATGCACTAGTGACCTCAGACAGCTCATGTTTTGACATTGTTGATGATGCTCTCTCTGGAGATGATTAGTCGCGAGGCCCTAGGGGTAGCGACAAGTGAACTAGTCAAGAGAGAGAGTTTTGTGGCTCTTAGATAGGGCTTTGAACATTGAGGGATAAGCATCCGAGGAGAGGTCACTAGGATAAAACTAGCCAGTTATACTAAGCATCACTACAGGCTTTCGTGGGTGGCCATCAAGGCCCGAGTGCTTCTAGCATTGGTGATTCCCCATATTCCAATGGGTGCAAAAAGAGAGGGAGTGATTCTCCTTCTTCAAGACTAGGTGGGTCATACTTTGCGGGTAGCCAGGCTTCTAGGGCATTCGAATCGAGTCAGCAGGATTGAGACGGTGAGATAGGGCTACTTCGGGTTGTTTTAGGTACGGGGCACCACATCATTTGATAAGGGATTGTCCATAGCACAGAGCAACACTAACTGCTTCATAGCCCACCAAATCAGCTCCCACACCAAGTGGCAGGGGTAAGGGTCAGGATCACGAATACCAGAATGATTAGTACTGGGACTAGTAGGGTTATTAGTAGGGTTACAAAGCGGCCATCAGGGGTAATAGAGTCAGGGGCAATAGTGATGTTCGAGGGATAGGCTGTCAGGGCCATTTTTATGCCGCACCAGCATGGGTCGAGGCTTAGGATTCGAATGCGGCCATCATAGCTATGATTTTTGTATGCCAGTAGCTAGCTTTAGCCTTATTTGATCTAGGTTCCT
Source organism: Solanum rostratum (assembly GCA_029948455.1). Lineage (NCBI taxonomy): Eukaryota > Viridiplantae > Streptophyta > Magnoliopsida > Solanales > Solanaceae > Solanum > Solanum rostratum. The sequence continues at coordinate 20,224,757 of CM057055.1, forward strand.
CATTTTCATGTATCTTTGTATTTTGTTCCTCACCTAGATGTGACTCCTGATCCTTTGTCCTCTCGGATTTGAGTATCGACTAGGGGATTTGTTAGTGGTTGACCAAGTTTGCAAAGGTTGTGTGGTTACTCTTCAGGTTTTTGACACATGGGTTAATTTGATATTGCTTGATATGTTAGATTTTGATCTTATTTTGGGTATGGATAAGTTGACCCCACATCATGCTTTGTTAGAATGTTACGCCAAGTCTGTCACCTTGGTGATACGGGGGATCTCTCCCGTGGATTGGCAGGGGTCTGTGAGTTGGGTCCTGATGGGTATTATATCCTATATTCAAACTCAAAGATTGATTTCCACAGGGTACTCAACTTATTTTGCTCATGTACATGATGTGAAAGTTAAGACTCCTACTATGGAGTCTGTTCCGATTGTACATGAGTTTCTTGATATGTTTCCAGTAGATTTTCCTGGCTTGCTAACTGAGCGAGAGATTGATTTTGCAATAGTGATTCGAGTCAAGCACCAAAACCATATCTATCCCTCTGTGTCGAATGGCTCCTATGGATCTTAAAAAGCTCAATACTCATCTTAAGAGTTTGCTACACCTGGGATTCATTCAACTGAGTGTTTCTCGTCGGGGAGCTCCTATCTTGTTTCTGACAAAGAAAGACAGGACTCTTCGGATATGTGTTAATTATCGAAAGCTGAACAAGGTCATGGTGAAAAATTATTACCCTCTGCTACGTATTGATGATTTATTAGATCAATTAAAGGGGGCCTTAGTGTTTTCCGAAGGTTGATCTGAGATCGAGGTACCACTAGTTGAGGATTCGAGTAGAGAATGTTTAGAAGACTGCCTGTTGGATCCGTTATGGGCATTAAGAGTTCCTAATCATGCTTTTTGGGTTGACTAATACCCCTGCAATGTATATGGATCTGATGACTAGAGAATTTAAGTTGTATCTAGAGTCTTTTGTGGTGGTTTTTATTGATGATTACTTGTCAAGTTGAGAGTAGCATGCCTAACACCTTTGTATTGTGCTACAAACACTCTGGGATCACAGGTTGTATGCTAAATTTCTCTGTGTGAGTTTTGGCTTGAGTCTACGACTTTTTTAGGTCACGTAGTGGCGAGGGTATTAGTGTGGATCCAACTAAGGTCGAGGTGATTCGTGGTTGGCCTAGGCCTACTTTAGTGATAGAGGTTCGGAGTTTTGTCAGGTTGGCAGGCCATTACAGATGATTTGTTGAGGGTTTTCCACTTTGCCTCTCTATTGACCAGGATGGCTCACTGCGTTATGCCATTTCTGTGGTCCGATGAGTGTGAGGCCACCTCTCTAAGGCTTAAGGAGTTTTTGACTATTGCTCTTGTTCTGACTCTCCCTATTGAGGTGAAGGGCTTTGTGGTATACTGCGACACCTCTCATATTGAGTTGGATTGCATATTGATATAGTAGGGTTGAGTTATTGCTTATGCTTCTCGTCAACTATGGGCCCACAAGCGTAACTACCCCACACACGACTTAGAGTTGGCGGCAATAGTATTTGTGCTCAAGATTTGGAGGCATTATTTATATGGTCTGCATTGTGATATTTATACCGACCACTGGAGCTTACAATACCTTATGACTCAACGGGATTGAAATTCCTACAAGAGGTGATGGATTGAGCTTTTGAATGACTATGATATTTGTATTTTATACCATCCGGGCAAGGCAAATGTGGTAGCGGATGCCTTGTGTCGGAAGGTGGTAAGTATGGGCAACCTAGAAAACCTAGTTGTTTAGGACGGGTGGTTGGTTTCGAACATTTAGTCCCTAGCTAACAAGTTGGTCTTATTATTGTATATCTCAGACTCTAGCCGAGTATTGGCCTTTATTGGGCCTCAGTCTTTACCAGTTGGTTAAATTTGGGCTCGACACTTTGAGGATAAGTCGTTGGAGGATCTCCAAGATAACGCCTTCTAGGATATTGGGGGCCAGGCTAAAGTTGATTCACATGGGGTTCTTAGATTTGATGGACGGTTGTACATTTCTAGATTGGGGGATTTAATATAGTTGATTCTATAGTAGGCGCATGATTTGCGATATTCTATCCACCTGGGCATAGCTAAGATATATCAGGACTAGAGGAAGCATTACTAGTGGGTTTGAATGAGGAGAGACATTGCAGACTATGTATCACATTACCTGAGTTGCAAACAGATAAAGGCTGAGCATCAGTAGCCAATGGCACACTTCAACTGTTACTAATTTCTGAGTAAAAGTGGGAGCATAAGAATTTAGACTTTGTTGTGGGGCTTCCTTATACTTTCAGAGCATGTGAATTTAGACTTTGTTGTGGGGCTTCCTTATACTTTCAGGGGTTATGACAACATTTGTGTGATAGTTGATCGATTGACTAAGTCTGCATACTTTATTCCAGTCCATTCTACATTCAGTGTGAAGTGGTTAGCCCATATATACATTCAGGAGATAGTCCAGTTGTAGCGGTTGCCTATATCTATCATATCTGTTCGACTGTCACAGTTTACCTCCAGGTTTTGGAGAGCTTTTAAGTGGGAGTTGGGTACCCGAGTTGATTTGAGCACAACATTTCATCCCTAGACTAAATGCCCATTCAAGCACAATATTCAGGTTTTGGAGGATATGTTACGGGGTTGTGTGTAAGAGTCTAGGGTCAGTGATCCATTTTTGCCATTAGCAGAGTTCACTTATAATAACAGCTATACTAGTATTCAGATGGTCCCATTTAAGGCATTGTATCGTCAGCAATGTCGTGCTCTTTTTAGGTGGTTTTTGAGTCTATAGCACCATGTTCATATAGTAAACATTCGCTGCAAGGTGCCTTAGCCAGAGTCCAGGTTGTATGGGAAAGGCCGAGGGAAGCTCAAAGTCGACACCAAAGTTATGCTAACTATAGACCCCGATTCTTGCAGTTTGAGCTGGGAGACTATTTATTTCTGAGAGTTTCGCCCCTGAAGGCGGTTATACAATATGAGAGATAGGCTAAGTTGAGTCCCCAGTATATTGGGCCATTTGGGGCCTTGAGATAGCTTTGCCTCCAACTTCGTCTGCCCTTTATCTTCTATTCCATGTGTCGATGATGCGCCAGTACATTCCAGATGAGTTAGATGACTGTCCGATGAATGTTAATGATTTGGTGCACATTTTTTCTAGAGACACAGGAAGCTGTGTTCCTAGGTCATAGTGATGGTTAAGGTGTAGTGGCGACAATGTTCGATCCAGGAGGCTACTTAAAAGATGGAGGCATAGATACAGGAGCAGTTACCCCGCCTATTTAAGCCATCAGGTATTCCTTCTACTTTACTTTCATAGGCGAAAGTCTTATAAGTTGGGGATGTTGTATGACCCCTTGTAGGTCAATTCTATGTTTATGTGTTATTTCTGCTATTCTAAGCATTTGTATAGTAACTCCGGACGTATTATGACTTGTTTGGGCTGTTGGGTGGTTATAAGGCATTTTGGTTGAGGCTTGTTCAAGATTCAAGTTAGCGAGAAGTTGAAATGGCTAAAATGAGATTGTCAAAACCCTAGTAAATAGCCTCCAAATAGGATTTTGATGGTTCCATTAGTTTCGGAACACCCGTGTTATGCTCGCAGGGTGGTTGGTCCGAGGATGGAGGATCTTGGTAATTTTGAGCTAAATGTTGCAAACTAAGTTCAATCAAAAGCTAAAAGTGGGTTCCTATAATACCCAGTTAAACACGCTTGGAATGGAAAACTAATGGTACGGTCAGCTCTAGCACTCCAAAAACACTCTAAAATAACCCTTCGCCAGTTGTTTGGGTCATATGGTTGCATCTTGATCCCTTTAGTTTTTTTTAGCTAATTTTAGCCAAAAATAAGTGGGGTACTCTTTTTCCCGTATAATGCTTCATTCGGAATTTTGACTGCACCGTCAAATTTGAAATGTTGAAATCAATGTGGTTGCACTGTTCGTTTGTGGAAAGCACACATCGAATGCCCCAGGAATTCCTCGGAGAAGTTTGGAGTTGAACTAGGGCAGCACCAGCAAAATTTGTACTTCATATTCGCGGATGTTATTTCTCCGATCGCGAAGGAGAGCCTGGACAAAACTCCTCATTCGTGTGGCTCAGTCAGCATTTGCAGAGCTTTGAGGACCAAGAGCTCCGCGTTCGCGGAGAAGGACCTTCTGGTTTATATATGTACTTTGGCACATCGCCACAGCCATGGTCCAAAAGTTCACCAACTCATACAATCCTCGATATAGCTCCATTTTTGGCGATTCAAAGTTCCACGTGACTCAAAATTCCAAAGGAACATCGTAGTGAAGATAGATTTGGGATTTGATTTGTATTTCGAGGTAAGATTGTTATTTTAGTTGTAGTTGCTCCTATAATTGTAAAAAACTTTATAAACTGATTATGTAATCAAATCTTGATGGAATCGAATGAAATTTCAGCTAAAATGTTCTATGTTCCGAGTCAAATGTTTTGATATGCTGATTGTAATTGTCTGATTTTCAAGAATTAGGACCAGGAAAGCTTGTTAAGGAATATTTTCCTGGTAAAGTTTTCAACTTCATTTTTGGACATTTTCTTGGTTTTCTGGAGCCTGTTTTGGGCAGAATTTTCTGCTTTAGGCCTGGGTTCTCGTGGGGGTCATTTTTGAGATTTTTATTTGGAATTTTTTGTGTGCGGCCCATTTTTTCTGATTTAGGCCCTTTACTCTAATTTAACCCATTTATCAACATAATATAGTAAACCTAACCATGTTGTTGTGGTTGATTTCATCTTTAAAGTTGAGCAACATCGGGAGGCCGTTCGGAGAGGAAAAGCTTGGCTGCAGTGATTCGGAGCTTGAGGCATCAGCAGCCAGGTAGGATAGGTTTTTCCCTACCCTTTAGACTGGGTTGTAATTTTATGCATGTTGAACTGAGATGTGTGCTACCTGTTAGCTATGCCTTGTATGCATGATATGTTTTACAGTTGACCGGTACCCACGTGATTGATTGTGAATGTTGTAAATTCAATATATTTGGTTACTACTGATTACAGGGGAGCCTAATAAGGGTTCTATATGGAATGATGCCATGACAAAGGTACGTATTTTAACCTATACTATTAAATGTGAGAGCATGCTATGGATATTACTGAGACTACTTGTTGAATTCTTGTTGTACTGTGAGTTGTTCTAAATTAGATGTGTACCTATTAGGCCTAGTTGTTATGGAAACTTATGAAATCACTATTTATGTTGATTTTTACATCTTCATTACCTACGATGGTTTGGGTTATCGCATGTTGGACCTGCTTTTATACCGATCATTGTGATATGCACGCAAAGTACTATTGTTAGTTTTTGGTTTTAGCTCTTTTTATCAGAGACAAGGGTTAGTTGATATTATCAAAGGGATGGTGATGTTTTGGGATACCTATACTGGGAGTGTCATTGCCTATATTGACTCTATGCACGATGTAACCTAGGTGTTTCGGATTCAGATATACTGGTTAAGTGAGTGACTACTTTGATATATCAAGTCTTAGATGATGCTCCCCATTGCTATTCAAGCTCAAGCGGCCACATCTAAGTATCTGACTCCACAGGTTACCCACCGCGTAGTCTGAGTTTAGGTGTCTACGATTGAAGATGCTATGTGGCGGATGTCGATACCTAGGTCTAAACACCTGCTAATTTCTTTTGGTCGAGGACCCCGCTGGTTCCATTCTTGGAAAGGTTCGGTGGTTGATATTCTAAGATGAGACACACTTGTTATGCGAGTGGGATTCATTCTTCCAAGGGGGATGCCTCCCACCATTTTGCATGTATATTTTGGATCGAGTGCTACGTCCCGACATAGTGTCGAGGACCCAAATGATATGTGATTGTTGGGGCGAGGCCCCGAGATTGATTACCCATGGATCCACACACCTGTTCATACCTATATTATGTGTGGGTATACCTTCTGGGCTTATGGTGGCTCAAGGGTTATTCAGGCATAGATATTAGGGCCTTACACCCATGAACAACTGACCCTTGTTGTGATGATGTATGTGGAGAGCTAGGATCTGTGGTGGTTTTGTGGGATTCTGTGATGATATGTCGGCTCTATATTGTGCACGGGTGTATCTACTAGGCTTATGGGGGCTTGGGTGGCATACAGGAGTATATCTTAGCGCTTTGCACCCGCGTATGGTACCAAGTTCTGTTTTGGTTGAGGTTATGGGATTGTGTGTGAGATAACTTCTTTTATGTATATTTGAGCTACATATTGTATATTATTTCACCCAATCGGCCGATGATGCCTATTGGGAGCCTTTTTCTTGTACTCACCCCTACTTCTACATCTTCGCATGGTGCAGGTCCAGGTTCTAGTCAAGGGCACTGAGTTCAGATTAGCCGAGATAGCAGGAGACTACTTATGAGTAAGCACGACAACATTAGCTTCGTCACAGTCTCCTTCTTTTGATGGTCATCTTTTGCTTTCAAAATTTGGCCTTGTACTGTAGTATGATATATTTTAGGAGAACTCTCGGGTTGTATATTTTATTTTGGTTTGGTGATGTATACAGGCATGTACTTTACTTATCGTAGCTCTATAAAGTTGACTTCCAAGTTCGGGGTAAAGTTTGGTTGTTATTATTGTATTATGTTGGTTTGGTCTTGACTATAAGCTAGGATAGGTACCTTCGGGTTCTTGATTGACTTGCTTGTGGGTGGGACCTAGCAGGTGCCTTCATGACCGGGATTAGGTCATGAAAAAATTGAAGGATAAAACTTGAAGGTCGGGGTTACTAGTCCTACACATATGAAAGATGATATGGCGGGATCAAACGAGCACACAATTTTAGAAGTGCTTGAATTTTAGATTAGAGGGCTATATGTACATCTAATGCTCAAGATGACCGAGTGTATATAAGTGTTAAGTCAAATTGAGGAGATTGTGACCTTAAATGAAAGTGAAAGAAATGAGGTACTTGTGGGACTTAGGAAGCTAGCAGGTGAGTCACCCATGTGCTTAGCTCAAATAGGCTAGGTAGACGGAGACGAGGCCCAACACCGAATTTGTTCAAGTTCGATAAAGAATAAACCCCGAGTTAAGGGTGTAATTTGGACCCATGGTTTAGCATCATAAATGGACAATATTTTCAGCCCAAGATGGTTAGGAAAAGGTCCAAATTACATTCACAACCCAATTCACAAATAGGGCCCAAAATAAGTGAAAGTAAAAAAGTGAAAATTGGCTGCAAAGCCCATCCAATTGAAACCCAATAAATCCCAAGTGAAAGGGCCAAGTAGGTGCATCACCACCTTGATAAACTGGGGCTGAAAACACAAGAGAAAGTCAGTCTAAAGGGTCCCTTTAAAAGGGAATAAAAATCAGCTCTTTAAGTTATTTTAGAGTTAGAAACATTTCATCGTTCACAAGTTTATTTGTTGCTCTCTCTTTCCATTACAAAGACGCCACAACAAGACTTTAGGGTTCTTGGAGAAGCCCTACATCTTGGAGGTTAAGGTAAGTAAAAATACCAATGTATTTAGTGTATGTTTTCCTTGAAAAACATGAAGAGTATGCTGGTTATAGTTGTGTAGGAATTTTGGACAGCATGTGTTCCAAAGATTGTTGTACACTTTTCTTGTTTGTTAAGTGGATTTTCTCTTGTTGGTTAGCTGGATTATGAAGTAATATTTATGTTTTTAACAAGGATTAGTTCTGTAGTGGTGAAAGAAGGCTGTTGCACCATTTTTATCTTTCACTAAAATGAGTTCTTATATGATATCTTAATTGCGCTCTTAGTAAGAATTTGTGGACTGATAATTGGGAATTGTTGTTGCACGTCCTCCATCTATTGGGGGACTGTCTTTGTACTGTTTTTGGACTGTTTTTGGTGTGCAAATATGTTGAGGACAATTTCGTTGAGGTCGAAACAGATTTGGAATGGTTGACGTAGAAATGTAGCGAAAGGACGTAATGTTACCTTGCCTACTTGCGTGTTGTGTAGAGTTGTTGTATGTTGTACTTTATGAGTTGTTGTAAGACTATGATGTGACTAAAACAAGTAGTATATGCCATGTATATGAGAATGTGTGTTAGAAAATAAGATTAGGAGTGGAAAGTTTGAAAGAATACTCTTTGGTTAATAATTACGAGCTTGCTGCCCGGATATTATTTTTTGGTGGAATTGGACTACCAAGATGTGTTCATTAGCTGCTAATACTAGTTTTATAACCTACTATATTGTAGATAAGTATTTGGAGGATGATTATACTACTCCGAGGTAATAACGACGTAGTACAACGAGGTATGTAAGGCTACTCGTCTTCTTATTATTTGGCATGAGTCTTGGTTATTCCTTGGCAAATAAAGGCACTTACAAACTCCGACATAACTAATTACTGTGTCTCTAGTCTTTAACATGTTCATATGCTCCCATACATAGCAATTGTCAATTCTGCATACATACTTGGATACCAAAGATACATGAGTTCCTATTTACTAAGTGAAGTCCATGTGTTGTTTAATCTCTTACGCATTTCATTAGTTCTGTAGCTCTCTTTTCATTGTGGTATTATCTTGCATGGTTGTTTATATGTCACATGTAATGTCTATATTCCTATAGCTCTAAATGTTATGTCCACTAAAAGAATTATCTCAAAAGTAAATAAAAGATTAATTGAAGTTACTTATTGATGGGTGGTATCCCAGGGGTGGAAGAATCACCTAGCATGGGTTGATCCCATATTACGGAGGAGTATCCCTGGGGTAAAAAGAAAGCCTAACATGGGTCCATCCTGATATTGATTTACCACTGATCAGCTGGTCATTTATATGATATATATTGTGCACAGATTATACAGTAAAGAAAGGTAAAGTAATAATTGGGACATAAAGTACATGATTCCACTGTATGACTAAAGGTGGTCTTTTATCCTTACATACCTGTGTGTGATTTCATTTGAGTTCTTTTTTCATATACAGTACTTCCTGCGTTACATATTCAGTATATCTCATACTGAAATCCCTTACGGGGACCTACATTTCATGCTGCAGGTACAAGACATAGTAGATCTCCCCTTTTAGGAGTACATGACATCTAGCTGCCATTACTGAGCTCTAGGTTACTTCGGGGCTTTGTGTGTCTAGAGCTTACATTTTTTTGTATTGTAAGTTGGTGATGAGGCAGGGCCAGTCCTGATCCATTTAGATACTGCTCCGTATCTAGAGGCTTTGTAGACTATGTAAAGCAAAGTGTTATCAAGTATCGTAGCTCAGGCATCGTGGCTCCAACGGCCTAGTCACATGCATTTTCTTTTGTCTTGTTATTACTGTCTACTTTTTTTTGAAAGCATGTTGTATATAGAAACCTTTTATAATGTTCATAGTAAGTGCATGGTTATATGTTGGTTGTCCCGAGCCTTGTCGGCAATGGGTGCCAGTCTTCCTTAATGGGACTTTGGGCGTGACAAAAGTGGTATCAGAGAGGGTCGTCCAAGGGAGTCTACAAAGTCGTATTTGTATAAAATCTTGTTTATGGATGTGTTGTGCACCACATTTACAAGTAGGAGGCTACATGGCATTTAGGAATTGACTCTTTTATTTCATTTCCTAGATCGTGCCATAGAGCCATTATTGTATGTGGATTATATCTAACCTCTAAATTTTTTGTGCTTATGTATAGCAAAAGATGCCTGTCACAAGGAAAAGAAGTACAGGTAAGCACATAGATTTTGGCGAAGTGACGAGTAAATCACGAGCTAGGCCTAACCAAAGTAAGAAGTCCTTATCACAGAGTTCCCTGACTCCTCTACCTCTAGAGGAGCTAAGGAGGGCAGCAATACCTCAAGAGCCTCATATTAATGCTACTAAGCAAGATTTAAGGAATGCGGTCCAATTATTGACTCGTATAGTTGCTGGAAAAGGTCATAGACAAGAAGGCCCAGTTATAGGTGCAGGTGGTGCAAATAGGGAAGCTAGCACGAGAATATGGGATTTCCTTAATTTAGACCCTCCATCATTTACTAAGTTAGATCCTAATGAAGATCCACAAGACATCATCGATCAGATCTAACACACTTTGGATGTTATGCATGTAAGAAGTACAGAAGTTGTGGAGATGGCAACATCTAGATTGAAGGGTGTGGCTATATTGTGGTATGGAGCTTGGAAGCAATATAAGTGTATAGATGCGTCTCCAACTACCTGGAAGGAGTTCAAAGAGGCATTTCTTGACCATTACTTGCCATTAGAGATTTGAGAGGCCCGTGTAGATCATTTTTTGAATCTCCACCAAGGGAATATGAGCGTGAGGGAGTATAGCCTTCAATTTAATTCCTTATCCAAGTATGCTCCTAATGTAGTCGCTACTATGGCAGATAGAGTTCATCGATATGTAGATAGGTTGGATTCATATCTAGTGAGAGACTGTACCATTGCTTCATTGAATAAAGACATATATAGCGAGGATGCAAGCATTTTCACAAAAACTAGAGGATCATAGGCGAAGAAGAAGGACACAAAAGTAAGAAAGGGGGCAGTCCAAGAGGGCCTGATCCACAGGGCAGTTTGTACCATCCCAAGGTAAGTTTAGGCCTTGGTTTTCTAATAGGCCGCGTAGGCCATCATCCTCCTACCCTACAGTTAGTGCTCCACCACAACTTCAAGGGTCTAAAGGTAATCAGTTTAGTCAAAGAAGTGAGGGCCAAGGTGCATGGACAACAGGATATTCAGCAAGCCAACAAATTCCTCCTAGGCAGCCTTGCAAATAATGTGGGAGAGTTATTTAGGTATATGTCGTGTTAGGACAAATGCTTGTTATTGGTGTAGTGTACCAGGGCATATTATGAGAGATTTCCCAGGAAGACGTATGGGTGATATAGCACAACCTACTGGGTCAGTTGTTGCATCATCATCAATTCCTCCACTAGGTAGGGGTCAGCAAGCACCTGCAGGTCATGGTAGAGGTGGTAGAGGGGAAGCTAGCTCTAGCGGAGCCCAGAATCGCACTTATGCTCTGGGGAGTCGGCAAAAGTTAGAAGCTTCACCCGATGAGGTCAGAGGTACATTGTCCATCTTTTCACATAATGTGTGTGCATTAATTGACCCGGGTTCTACATTATCATATATCACTCCACAAGTTGTTGGGAAGCTTAAGAGAACACCTGAACTATTGAACAAGCCATTTGAAGTGTCTACACCAACTGTTAAATCTATTATAGCTAGAAGGGTCTATTATAACAGTGTAGTAACTATTTATTACTGTGACACATTGGTTGACCTTGTTGAGATAGAAATGGTGGAATTTTTTGTTATAATAGGTATGGATGGGTAAGCTTCTTGCTATGTCACTGTGGATTGTTGAACTAAGAGAGTGTATTAACACTTCCCAAATGAGGCAGTCCTTGAATGGGAAGGCAATGTTGGGGCACCAAAGGGTAAGTTTATTTACTATTTTAAGGCATGGAAGATGATGTCAAAGGGATATATATGTCATTTAGTTAGAGTGAGGGATATGGAGGCAGAATCATCAACTCTTCATTCTATTCCAATAGTGAATGAATTTGTTGATGTGTTTCCTGAAGAGCTTCCGGGTTTACCTCCAGAATGAGAAGTAGATTTTAGTATTGACTTACTTCCATGCACTCAACCTATTTCTATCCCTCCATATAGAATAACCCTGGCAGAATTACATGAATTAAAGGAGCAATTAAAACACATGCTAGAGAAGGGTTTTACAAGACCTAATGTGTCCCCTTGGGGTGCACCAGTGTTATTTGTACGTAAAAAGGATGGCACCTTGAGAATGTGTGTTGACTACCGGCAATTGAATAGGGTGATAATTAAAAACAAATACCCCCTCCCCAGGATTGATGATTTATTTGATTAGTTATAGGGTGCCAAGTATTTTTTGAAAATATATTTGAGATCAGGTATCACCAAGTGAGGGTGAAGGAGAAAGATATACCCAAGACAACCTTTAGGATACGCTACGGTCACTTTGAATTTCTTGTTATGTCATATGGGCTGACAAAAGCACCAACAGTTTTTATGAATTTAATGAACAGAGTATTCAAGCCATTCTTGGATGTATTTGTGATAATATTTATAGATAATATTTTGGTATATTCAAGATCAGAAGAGGACCATGCAAATCACTTACACAGGTATTACAAGTTCTTCGTGATCGAGAATTGTACGCCAAGTTAAAATGTGAATTTTGGTTAAAATCAGTGGCATTCTTAGGTCATATTATATCTGATGAAGGATTAAGGGTTGATTCACAAAAGATAGAAGTAGTGAAAGATTGGCCAAGGCCAACAACACCCACAAAAGGTCAAAGCTTCCTAGGGTTGGCAAGTATTACAGAAGTTTGTTGAGGGTTTTTGTTCTATTTCTGCATCTCTAAAAAAGTTAACACATAAGGTGACCAAGTTTCAATGGAATGATGCATGTGAAAGAAGTTTCCAAGAGTTGAAAAGCAGGATAACTTCTGCACCCATGCTAGTGCTTCCAGAAGGCACAAAGGGTATGTGGTGTATTGTGAGGCCTCAGGAGTTGTCTTAGGGTGTGTAATGACACAACATTATAGGGTAATTGCTTATGCCTCGAGACAACTGCGACTGCATAAGAAAAACTACCCAACACATGACCTTGAGATAGCAGCTGTTGTGTTTGCCTTGAAAATATGGCGCCACTATTTCTATGGGGTTCATGTTAACAGCAGAGATTACTGGAGCTAATAAAGGATTACGATGTTGATATACTATACTATCTGGGGAAAGTAAATGTGGTAGCTGATGCTCTGACTCGTAAGGCAAGTATGAATATTGGTGATCAGTTCGTGGTAAGTCAAAAAGTCGCTAAGGATCGACGCCAACTAGCAAATTTGGGAGTTCGCCTCATTGAAACTCCAAAGGAAGGGGTTGTTGTGCATAATGTTGTAGAGATTTCATGGTAATGGAGGTAACAGAAAAGCAGTTCAAGGATCCTGTTCTACGATGACTTAAGGAGAAGCTGGGTTAAGGAACGATGAGCTTTGAACTTACACCAAATGGAGTACTTTATTGCCAAAATAGATTATGTGTTCCTAATATTAATGGACTGAGAAGGATGATAATGGAAAAAGCCCATCATTCTAGATATTCCATCCATCCAGGATCAACTAACATGTATCATGAACTGAAGGGAATGTTTTGGTGGGGAGACATGAAAAAGGACCTTGCAGAATTTGTAGCTCAATGTCTGATTTTCCCACAAGTTAAGGTAGAGCACCCAAAGCCAGGAGGCTATATGCAATGTATAGAGCTTCCGACGTGAAGTGGGATATGATTAATATGGATTTTGTTACTGGGTTGCGACGCTCATTTTAGAAGTTTGACTCTATATGGGTGATAGTTGATAGGCTCACAAAGTCAGCACACTTCTTGCCAGTTAAGAGTTATTATATAGCTGAGGAGTATGCAAAGGTATACCTCAAGAGATAGTTAGGCTACATGGGGTCCCAATCTCCGTTATATCTGATCGAGGAGCTCAATACACTGTAAAGTTTCATAAGTCCTTCCAAAGGAGCTTAGGGACACAAGTGAATTTAAGTACAACTTTCAATCCTCAAACAGATGGTCAAGAAGAACGCACCATTAAACACTTGAAGATATGTTGCAGGCTTGTGCATTGGACATCAAGGGTAGTTGGGTGGACCATTTGCCACTTATTGAATTTGCCTATATCAAGCATCCAGATGCACCTTATGAAGCTTTGTATGGAAGGAAATGTAGATCACTAATAGGATGGTTTGAAGTGGGTGAAGCCACCTTGTTCGGTCCATATCTAGACCAACAAGCCATGGAAAAAGTCAAGGTAATACGACAGTGGCTAGAAACAGCCCAAAGTCATCACAAATCATATGTGGATGCTAGGAAGAGAGGATTGGAATTCTCAGTCGGAGATTGGGTATTCTTGAAGGTGTCCCCAATGAAAGGATTTATGAGATTTGGTAAGAAAGGAAAACTAAGTCCACGTTACATAGAGCCATATAAGATTATTAAAAGGTTTGGATAGGTTGCATATGAATTAGAGCTACCCCAGGAGCTTTCAATGATTCATCCAGTTTTTCACGTCTCAATGCTTCGAAAAGGCATAGGTGACCCATCTTGTATCACTCCTATTGAAGATATGCAGGTATCGGAAGATCTCACCTATGAAGAGGTACCAATTTCTATCTTAGATCGTCAAGTTAGGAAGCTAAGGAATAAGAAAATAACTTTAGTAAAGGTACGTTGGAGGAACCAGCAAGTAGAAGAGATGACGTTGGAGGCTGAGGAAACAATGAGATCTAAGTACGCTTATTTATTTGAAGCTAAAGAGGAATTCCAAGATGCAGAGTTGGGGCCTTAAGAGGTATGTGTGTTTGAATGCTTGTTATGTTGTCCAAAGTTTGTTTATATGATGGTTTAAACTTGTTTAACCTATCCAATTATGCTTACATTCAGGGATGAATGTTCCCAAGGGGGGAGGATGTAACACCCCACATCTTACATGTACTAGTCTTACGCATATGAAAGATGATATGGCGGGGTAAAACCAGCACACATTTTTAAAAGTGCTTGAAATTTCAGATTAGAAGGCTATATTACGTCTAACGCTCAAGATGACCGAGTGTATATACGTTTTAAGTCAAATTTGAGGAGATCGTGGCCTTAAATGAAGTGAAAGAAGTGAGGTGCTTGTGGGACTTAGGAAGCTAGCAGGTGAGTCACCCACGTGCTTAGCTCAAATAGGCTAGGTAGACGGAGACGAGGCCCAACACCGAATTTGTTCAAGTCCAATAAAGAATAAACCCCGAGTTAAGGGTGTAATTTGGGCCCATGATTTAGCATCATAAATGGACAATATTTTCAGCTCAAGATGGTTAGGAAAAGGGCCAAATTACATTCACAACCCAATTCACAAATAGGGCCCAAAATAAGTGAAAGTAAAAAGGGAAAATTGGCTGCAAAGCCCATCCAATTGAAACACAATAAGGCCCAAGTGAAAGGGCTAAGTAGGTGCATCACCACCTTGATAAAATGTGGCTGAAAACACAAGAGAAAGTCAGTCTAAAGGGTCCCTTTAAAAGGGATTAAAAACCAGCTCTTTAAGTTATTTTAGAGTAAGAAACATTTCAGCGTTCACAAGTTTATTTGCTGCTCTCTCTTTCCATTATAAAGCCACCACAACAAGACTTTAGGGTTCTTAGAGAAGCCCTACATCTTGGAGGTTAAGGTAAGTAAGAATATTTATGTATTTAGGGTAATTTTTCTATGAAAAACATGAAGAGTATGCTGGTTATAGTTGTGCAAGAATTTTGGAAAACATGTGTTCCAAAGATTGTTGTACACTTTTCTTGTTTATTAAGTGGATTTCCTCTTATTAGTTAGCTAGATTATGAAGTAATATTTATGTTTTTAGCAAGGATTAGTTCTGTTGTGATGAAAGAAGGTTGTTGCACCATTTTAATCTTTCGCAAAAATGAGTTCTTATATGATATCTTAATTGCGCTCTTAGTAGGAATTTGTGGACTAATAATTGGGAATTGTTGTTGCACGTACTCCATCTATTTGGGGACTGTTTTTGGTATACAAATATGTTGAGGAAAGTTTTGTTGAGGTCGAAATAGATTTGGAATGGTTGACATCAAAATGTAGCGAAAGGACGTAATATTACGTTTCCATCTTGCATGTTGTGTAGAGTTGTTGTATATTGTACTTTATGAGTTATTGTAAGACTGTGATGTGACTAAAACAAACTGGATATGGCATGTATATGAGAATGTTTATTATAAAATACGATTAGGAGTGGAAAGGTTGAAAGAATACTCTTTGGTTGATAATTACGATCTTGCTGCCTGGATATTATTTTTGGGTGGAATTGGACTACCAAGATGTGTTTATTAGATGATAATACTAGTTTTATTACTTACTGTATTGTAGATAAGTAATTGGAGGAAGAGGATACTACTCTAAGGTAATAACGACGTAGTACAATGAGGTATGTAAGGCTACTCGTATTTGTATTATTTGGCATGAATCCAGGTTATTCCTTGGCATATTTAGGCACTTACAAACACCGACATAACTAATTACCGTGTCTCTTCTCTTTAATATGTTCATATGCTCCCATACATATCCATTGTCAATTCTTCATACATACTTGGATACCAAAGATACATGAGTTCCTTTTTACTAAGTAAAGTCTATGTGTTATTTAATCTCCTATGCATTTTATTAGTTGTGTAGCTCTCTTATCATTGTCGTATTATCTTGCATGGTTTTTTATTTGTCACATGTAATGTCTATACTCCTACAGCTTTAAATGTTATGACCATAAAAAGAATCATCTCAAAAGTAAATAAAAGATTTATTGAAGTTGCTTATTGATGGGTGGTATCCCAGGGGTAGAAGAATCACCTAGCATGGGTCGATCCTGATATTGATTTACCACTGATCAGCTAGTCATTTACATGATATATATTGTGCACAGATTATATAGTAAAGAAAGGTAAAGTATTAAAAGGGACATAAAGTACATGATTCCACATTATGACTAAAGGTGGACTTTTATCCTTGCACCAGTGTGTGATTTCATTTGAGTTCTTCTTTCATATACAGTACTTCCTGCCTTACATATTCAGTACATTATCTCATACTGACGTCCTTTATGGGGGACCTGCATTTCATGCTGCAGGTACAAGAGCTAGTAGATCTCCCCGGTAAGAGTACAGGACATCCAGCTACTATTACTGAGCTCCAGGTTGCTTTGGGGCTTTGTGTGTCTAGAGCTTACATATTGTTTCTGTATTTCATAGTTGCTGATAAGGCGTGGCCTTTCCCGATCCATTTAGATGTTGCTCCTCATCTAGAGGCTTTGTAGACTATGTAAAGTAAAGTGTGGGCAAGTATCGTACCTTAGCCACGAGTGCTCCAACGACCTAGTCATATGCATTTCCTTTTGGCTTGTTATTACTATCTACTTTTTTTGAAAGCATGTCGTATATGGAAACCTTTTACAATGTTCATAGCAAGTGCACAGTTATATATTTGTTGTCCAGAGCCTTATCGACAACGGGTGCCAGTCTGCTTTAATGGGACTTTGGGCGTGAAAGATTCTCATTGAATCTTGGATTTATTTGTGCTTAATTCAATTGTGTGAGTACTTTATTATGTTATTCCAATTCATAAGTCTTGAATCTACACAAATCATGAGTAGTTGAATACACAACTAGGGTTGTGGGAACCATGAAGAACTAACAAAGTAAAATCGGATAATTCATAATTCTTTGAAAGTGTATTTGCATGTATTAATTGACTCTCTTTGCTTTGTATATTTTATTATAGTGGTTAACATTAGAACCTCCCTAGTGTTACTGATTTAACCAAGTTAGTAATGAATAGGAAAGAGATTAATTAACCAGATTTGGTTGATGTGTTTTTGTCTAATCAACCAAACTAGGCAAAGGGGAGGTTGTAATGGGACTAATAAGTAAGGGTTAGTAATGCTCTCTATGGAGATGGGCTAAGTCACACAGTTGTCACACCCCGAGAGGGTACCCGAGACAATGCCAGCACCCAGAGACTATTGCTAGTCCCAAGCAAACCACTTGGCCTCATCATATCTATTCAATCCAACAACTATACAGATCAGCGAAAGTAAATGAGCTCATCTCATCTAATGTCTCAAATAATGATAGATTAATAATAAAGTATAAAAGGAAGAACTAGCTAAAAATCTCAACATCAACGTCCGACTATCATCTATGAAGCCTCTATCATTAATCAAGTGGTGACAATGACACACCCATGGCTACCCAAATCAAAATATAAGACTAGTCTAATCTAACTCAAAAGCATGATCATATAAAGGTAGTGAACCCTCCGGAGTAGGGGGAGTCTCACCAATTTGTTGAATGTCTTAGATCCTTAACGGTGCGCCTGTTGACTATCTCTAATCCATGTATCTGCATCATAAAATGATGCAGCGCCAAGTGGTATCAGTATGTGGAATGTACGGTATGTAAAATAAGTGAATGAAATAGAAAAGGAAGAATAATATGAACAACATCAACTCAGAAATAGTAAACAATAAACATGTCAAATGCCTATTCTAAAGCTAGAATAAAAAATAGAGAAGTGACCCATCAACACCTCAACATCATCAATCAAATCAGACTCATCTCAAGGGATCTCAACACAACTCAATGGAACACAACACAACTCAACTCAACTAAACTCTGAGTACTTAAGGTGGGAACTTTTGGGAGTTTCTCTTATCCGACAACAATCACATATGAGCCAGTGAATGTACAACATCCCGCCGGCGTTGCCACGGTCTTCCATACTTACCAGGTCGGGAATGAATCCAACCCCCTACGGGAAATAACTTCAACAAGTCCTCCATTGTTTAAGGGACATAAACTCAACTCAAGTGGGAACCACAATGTAGTGTGATGGTTCTAATCCTTACCTACGTTTGGCGACGTAGTTTGATGAGGTCGAGTTGGACTAACTCTTACTCTTTCAGTGCTTGATACTCCTTCCAAGACTTAATCTTCATAAGACCTCCATCTCAATGAATCTTATAGGGACTCTAATGCCATCATCGGTCAGTATCTCATAGGGACTTTAACCCTATGAATAATCAAACTCATAGGGACTTTAACCCTTTCATCAATCAACTCATAAGGACTTTAACCCTCTCATTCAGAAAATCTCAATCAACATCTCAAGTCTTGGAACAATCTTTAGGGAATAATCGAATAGACCATTATAAGAGTTCATTTATGGAGACTCTTAAGGCTATAAAACTCTATCAACTCATCAACAATCACAATTGCAATCATAATCACAATCAACAATCTCACATCAAGGCTCTAGACTCAACCACTAGATTCATTCATGCATGCTTTCAAAAGTTAACATGTAGGGTTATGCAATTTCTAATGAAAATATCCAATTCAAGAAAATAAGTTTATGGTGATCATCAACATATGGAAATACATGTAATTAGATATGATTTGTGAGAAAACATTCAAGAATAAATTTGAAAAGCATGTATGGGGACTCATGGAAAATCAACTCCTCAATAACCATATATGGGGAACATGAGAGGACAATCTCATGCTTTTAGTTTAGCCTTATATGCCTGGGATGAAGCTATCAACAATCACCTTCAAGAATTTTCCCTTGAATTCTTCAATCTTGCGTTCTTCTCCTCTTCTCTCAAGCCCTAGTCTTGTCCAATTGTTTAGCAAGGACTTAGAATGAGGTTTTAGACACTTTTTACATCAAAATGACCTAATTAGATCGTGTATTGAGTTTAGGAGGGATTGGAAATTGATCAGAATGCCCTTACAAAATTTAGAAATTTCTCAGCTTCGGAATAACTTAGTCTGCAACACGGACTGGTCGCGTGTTATATATTTTTCTCTGAAATGTTTCTGAATGAGTTTTCCCAATCTCGTAAAAAATCTTGAAAATAAATAAGTGTCAGTCCACTACAGAGGCGGGACATGCCTCCATCGCACACCGATACTATTTCTATTTTCGGGTCGAAAAATTATCTTTTCATCCAGTCGCTATAAAAATCGGCCAAGACAATTTTCCCACTCAACTTTTCTTGCTGATCACAAATCCAGTCTCGAATATGCCATACGAGCATTGAAAGATGGGTTACGCACATACCCCTCCTCTAGGGGTATTTTGGTAATATTACCAGGGCATTACAACAGTGAAATTTGCCTCTTACCTAGGGCAAAGGGTTTGGTGAACTTAAATTACCGTCCGGCATGCTACACAATAGAAAAGAATTAGGTTATTTGGTATACTAAGTTAGGAAATCATGGGGAACACAATACCCTAGTTTCTCTCCATATTGGTTAAACTCTTATGTCAGTTAGGTTTAATTTTCTTTTGTTATTGCAAACCCCCCCCTCCTCTTTGGGGATGTAAGTTGGTTAATCACTCAAATTGCATTAATTGAATTCTACTAAGCCTACGTATTCCCTGTGGGTTCAACCCTAACCTTGGTTAGGTTTTATTTCTTGACAACGACCGCTTTACCCTTAAAAAAGAGGTGTAATTTGGGCGATATCAAATCACCAACACTAAACTCAAGGTCTCTTCTCCTCACCTCAGTGTAGGACTTTTGTCTACTTTGAAGAATCTTTAATCTTTCTTTTATGAGCCTCACTTTTTCCATGGCATCCATGACCAAGTCCGGTCCAACCAAGGCTATTTCACCAACTTCAAACCATCCAACCATTTACCTACATCGTCTACTATATAAAGCCTCAAATTGTGCCATCTCATTTCTTGAATGGAAACTTTTATTGTAGGCAAACTCGATTAGAGGTAAGTGATCATCCCAACATCCTTTAAATTCCAATATACAAGCCCTCAACATGTCCTCCAATATTTGTATTATCATTTCAACTTGTCCATCGATTTGAGGATGGAAGGCGATGCTTAGCTTCACATTAGTACCAAGACCTCTTTGAAATGACCTACGAAAGTGAGAAGTGAATTAAGTCCTAGTATCTGATATGATGGACAATGGAATTCCATGCAACCTCACCAACTCTGGGATATATAACTTGGCATAGTCTTCAGCACCAAAGGTTTTCTTGACTTGTAAGAAATGTGCCGACTTCGTCATCCTATCTATTATCACCCATATAGAGTCAAAATGCCTCTTGTTCTTAGGCAACCCAACTACAAAGTTCATATTGATTTCTTCCCACTTCCATATGGAAATCTCAATATCCTGAGCCAAACTACCCGGCCTTTGGTGTTCAACCTTAAGTTGTTTACAATTGTTGCATTTGTCCACGAATTTAGCAATGTATTTATTCATTTCATTTCACCAATACACTTCCCTCAAGTCTTAATACATCTTAGTTGAGCTGGGGTGAATGGAATATGAGGAATTGGGGATTTTTTCAATATCAAACTTCTCAAACCATCAACATCTGACAAAAATAATCTTTCTTGGTAATGAAGCACCCCATCTCGCCCCCTCCCCCCCCCCCCCCCTTTATAAGAAAACCTCTATATTTCCTTCCTTCACAAAGGCCTTCAAATCAACCGAGGTGGGATCAAGCTCTTGCTTAGACTTGACATCATAAATCAACGACCCATATCCATTTAATACCATCACACTACTATTGCCATTATCATTCAACCTTACTCCCGGTCTAACCAATCTATATACTTTCTTTGCCAACTCTCTATTTCCATCATCTTCAAGGTATGACACACAACCCATGGACATGCTACTAAGTGCATTAGCTATCACACTAGACATACTCGGGTGATATTTCACACTAATGTCATAATACTTGAAAAGTTCTAACCATCTCCTATTCAATAAGTTAAGTTTTGTTTTAGTAAACACGTGTTGTGGGTTTTTATGACCAGTGAAAACATCGATATGGACCCCATATAGATTGTGACACCAAATTTTCAATGCAAATACCACGACCGCTAGTTCAAGATCATGTGTTTGGTGGTTCTTCTCATGCACCTTTAATTGCCTTAAAACATAGGCAATCACCTTACCATGTTGCATCAACACACAACCCAAACCAATTCTTGATCATCATAATGAACAACAAACCCATCGGTACCCTCTGGCAAGGTCAAGATAAGAGTCGAAGTCAATTGATCCTTCAAAGTTTGGAAGCTCTTTTCACAGTCATCTGTCCACACAAATTATGGTTTCTTTTAAATTAACTTAGCCAATGCTGAAGAGATAGACGAGAACCCTTCAACAAATCTTTTATAACCCTGCTAGGCCCCAGAAATGCCTGCTATTTGTAAGGGTCAATGGTCCAAGCTAATTTCTTGCCACTTCCATCTTTTTGGGAACAACTTTTACTCCATCACCCAACACAACAAGCCCAAGAAATGCAACCTCCTTCAACCAAAACTCACATTTATTAATCTTGGTGAATAACTTTTCATCCCTCAAGGTTTGTAAGACCACTCTCAAATGCTCCTTGTGATCTTCTTCATCCTATGAATAGATCAAAATGTCATAATGAATACCACCACAAACATGTCAAGGTAGGTTTTTAACACCCTATTCATGAGGTCCATAAATATTACTGGTGCATTAGTTAAACCAGAGGACATCGCCACAAATTTGAAGTTTCCATACCTTGTCGGAGCTGTCGTCTTGGAATATCACATTCCCTCACCCTCAATTGATGATATCCGAACAATGAATTAATCTTAGAAAAGTGTTGGTCCCCTTGCAATTGGTCGAATAAGTCATGAATCCTTGAAGTGGATATTTGTTCTTGATATTAACTTTGTTGAGTTGAAGGTAATCTACACATATTCAGAGTGACCCATCTGTATTATTCACAAACAACATTGGGGCATCACACGGCTTAATAAAACCCTTCTTTACTAATCCTTTAATTTCTCCTTTAGCTCTTTTAACTCTGCTGACGCCATTCTATACGGAGGGATTGATATTGGTTGAGTATCGAGCAAAAGATCTATGCTGACGTCTATCTCTCTTTTAAGAATACCAGACAACTCTTCGGGGAACACATCAAAAAACTCATTGACTATGGGGACTGATTCAAGAGACGAACTTTCATATGTGACATCTCTAACCCTTAATAAATGATAGATGCACCCCTTAGAAATTATTCAGCAGTCTTCGAGATAGTAGACAAATCGACCTTTACATGAAGAGCTGATGCAAGATCAACACAACAAAAATGAGATAAAGTGCAGAATTGAAAGACAAGAATGTAAAGATAGGTAGATAGACACCCAAAGAGGAAATCAAGAGCAACCAAAAGGTATATTAAACCTTAAGACTTCACTCGATTAATCTTGCAATAGCACCTACCTCTTACGATGACCTCAAGAAAATTGAATTCACCACGCAACCAACATTTCTAAAGAAGGTTCAACCTAAATTTGTACCAAGCTCTCAACACTCATACAAGAGTAGTCAATATGAAATATTCAAAGAAGTCTCCCCAAAATTGAGCAACTATGAACTTTTTATAGTCTTAGGTTATTCATTATGAAGTTGTCCTAAAAGCGATCAAAATTGACCAATTGATAAGGATTAAGCATCCTATATAACATTTGGCAGTCAAAGTGGCCATCGCCGTTAGGAATTGGCGGATTACGGATCTGAGACACGATGTCGAATTTGACAGTTTCTTCACCTGCTCTGCCTTCACCTTCAGAAGCTATCTTCAAGGCATAGAATCCTTCCTTTGGCCGCAATACAAGGTCAAGTACCTCCAACTTTATGAATAGCCCTTGCACCATTTGAAGTTCTCAACTTTGGCTCCTACTGAATAGCCTTGATATGATCTAACTAGCGTCAAGAACTACTACCCTTTCAGTCAAGAGTACAATCATTTGGAAATTGAAACTTGACACTACGAGTCCAACAATACATTGAGGCATAAGAAGCATGCAACTAATCCATCCCAAGTATAACATCGAAATCAACCATGAAAAGAACTACCAAATCACAAGGAATAATTTTATGCATGATAGCCATAGGACAACCTCTATAGACTCTTTGTGCAATAATGGACTAACCAACGGGAGTGCTAACTTTAAAGGGCTCATCTAGAATATTGAGACATGCATGAAATATTTTAGTAAGAAATGGGGTGACAAAACACAAATTTTCCCTCGGATCTACGTCATGATCAGGACCTAGGGTCTAGGAGTAACTTGGCGAATGGGAACCCGAGGGATCCCGAACATGCCTCAAAGTATCCAATTCACATCATAGGTTTGAAAGAACATCATAAAGTAATGATCACATAGTTCTAAGGGACGGGAAGGTAGGACTCATGTTATGGGGATGCCATAGGGATTAGCATGATCCACATAGCACATAACACATAAAAACTATGGGGTGGGTAAGCATGACTCACTTTATGTGTAAGAATCCAGATGCGGTACGACCTTAATGGAGCTTGGAAATTTTGTTCCAAAAAGTTTTGGACCGAGGTGATGCTTCACGGAATCCTTCAAATTTTGTGTGGGGCTATACAGACTGTGTGGAGCCTCCTTATCCTTGTGTTGGGCGTGTGAGCTTTAACGTGGAGTTTTGAACTAAAAAATACAACACATTGACCCCACACGAGCTATGTGAGGCTTCACAAACCTTGTGGTGGACCGTGTGGTAACCTTGGCCTTAAAAATCCATAGTTTTGAAGCCAAGGTATGTCACATTGACTGTCTTACGGGGCGTATGACCTTTCACGGTCTGTGAGGTCCCCCGTATAGGTGCTGGAGTGAAAATTTTCCAAGTATTGGATTATCGTCTCAAAACTTTGTCGTGAAGTATTTTTCGAAGTGAAGTGGTACGAAGGAGGCATACTGCAGCAGTATACATTGATATGAACCATGAAGCCGTCCATATAGATGCCCAAATTGAATTTTTCTAAGTATTAAATTATTGTCTCGGACCTTCCTCGGGAAGACTTTTTCGAAGTGTCAGATCATGGACCAAGTATATAGTTTGTATACCCTTACACGAACCGTATACCCATCCCTGAGCCCGACTTCAATTTTTCTACTTGTTTCATTAATTGTATTTCTATAATTATGGTTTATCCTAAGGGTCTTTTATGACTTTTTATGCTACCTAAAGACATTCAAATGACCTATACTTTATTTCTCTCATTCATATTCATCCTTACACTTACAATTACATTGAGCTCTCCTAAAAACTCTCTCAAAAACTCTTCTGAAAACTAAGCTTGGAAATCAAGGGAAAACATCTTTCTTCATCAAATTTCTTCTTGAATCTTATCATTAGCTAAGGTATGTGAGATTGATTCTTTCTATATTATGTGCATCATAAATTTCATGGCATCCCATATATATATCCATTGGATATATGATTCTTTCTGTATTATGTGCCCTTGTCATCTAACATTGAAATGCAGGTTTGGTAAGTCATATGCATTGCATGCCCACATACTTAGTACATTCAAATGTATTAATGCATACTCTACACATACATGATTTTACCATATTGGGGCCGAGCACTTCGAGTATCAATCATTTGACGAGTAGTTCGATTCAGAAGAGTATTGTGGTGAGTCTCATTCTTCAAGGACAAGCTGTCTTCCTTTACGCTTACCATCTTTGAGTACCATTCGCATTTTAGGGTGAGCCCGGAACATGTCCTGGCCCCCATTCCATCTTGAATACAGGCATTCGTTGGATAATATGTAGACTCTTTTGAAATCTGCTTATTATGCGTGATATCTAGCTTATGTATTTGTCGTATTAATTTATGGGAATTTTGTATTTCGCTATATGCATATTTTGGTGTGGAAATGTGGAATGTTTCTAGCCTCGTATTGCCCCCATAGCGTGAGTCCTATTCTCCCGCCCCTTAGAATTATGTGTTGCTATTTTTATATCCTTCATGAACCGATGATGTGGATTTAAATACTTGAGGCTTGTTTGGGGACTCTCGGGTTCTCATTCGCTGTGTCACATCTAGGCTCTAGTCCCGGGTCGTGACACCACCCTTTTCAAAAAGTTCTTCATAATCACCTGACGGGAACACCACCCATTTTGATATACACATCTTCTTAACCTTATGGGAATACCACCCTTTTCGGTATTAGATTGATATGTGTCGTATGGGAAGACCACCTATTTTGGTCAATCATGCAACTTAAGCTATATAGATCCATTAGCTAATTCATAATCCTATGGTGGCAATATAGTTATGTGACAATGGTTATCTACCAAGGTCTGCTCGGTGCTTGGTCACAATCCAAGGAATTCTCAAATTATGCTTATAGTCACAATATGCAAAGCATCATTATATCATAATATCATCATAGTTCATAGAGTAGCTCATCAACACTAAAGCTTCTTAATATAAATATAGGGATTCATAACTTTCACAATATTTTTATGTCTCATAACATGCATAATATCCCTTCAAAAATTCATATCGTTCATAGCTTCATATAACTTTCCATAGGCCTTCACAATCATAAAAGCTTGGTATAGCTCTTTATTCGAATCATGGTGGGTTCATGTACAAACTTTAAAATCATACAAATCATGGGCAAATTCCATGAGAGTTACAAGACGAAATCACTTATTTATTATTCAAAGAACCCACCAAAACATAGTAAAACTTGGTTAGGGTATCATCAAACCCTCATATAAGATAATAGATTCCACTTGACTTTTCAATGCTTAATCATATACAAAGGTGTGTCACCATAAAATACTTCACACTATCATCATACAAAGGATTCATAAAATCTCACCATGCAATTTCATAACTTAGGAAATCATAAACAAGAGGAGGAATAGTTGAGCTTATAGAGGAAACGTTCCCACAATCAAAACCCACATACCTTGATCATTTAATGGATGAAAATCTGATTTTTGGAGTGAGGAATTTGAAACCCTAGCTTGCTTTCTTGCTTGAGTGCCTTAAAGAGCCTTGAGAGAGTTTGGGACTTAGAGATATTCTAGAAACGGGAAGGAATGAGTAGGTTAGGGTTGTATATGCTGGTAAGGGGTCATTTGAGGGGTAAAACAACGTTGCTTAGGCTTTAACAAATAAAAAATGTCGAATTGGCTCCTTTTAAAACTTGGACTGACAGGACCATGAGACCTCGTTTATAAACCGTGGTCTAATCTACGAGCCTTAGAAATGGTTTCGTCTTATGTCACTTTTGAACTTCCAGAAACTATTCTCTAATCCCACAATTGATAATATGACTTACGTCTCGTATGTCTTTTTACGAGTCATCTAATAAGTCATAGGTTGAGTACCTGAAAATCCCAAATTTCACCAAGCCTGCCCCAGGTTCCACGAACCAACTTACGAGTTGTGCAATGACTTACTGCCCATAAGACCCTTCGTAATAGCTGATAGATAGAAAATTTTTAGAATTTATTTTCTTCCCTTTTCATACTTCTTATAGGTGGGGTCTAAAAATTTCGTAGCTTTTCGTGGCTTGCAAAGGTGTGCAAGATGAAGTGGCCTTCCATGTAGCCTTTCACGACTCCTGGACCTCACCACTAGCTGTGAAAGGGCTCGTGGGAGGAGGCCCTTACTTGGTCACCACTATTTGCCTAAGTATGCTACCATGGGCACCATCACGGTTCGTGAAGAGCACCACAAACTGTGGTGGTGACCGTGGAGGAACCCTTGGCAAATTTTCTTCCAAGAAATCACTGTCTTGTATATTGGAGCCCTTTACAACAGGTGAAGCCCATCGTGTAGGGGGTCCGGCTTGTTTTTATTTAGTTTCATTCAGGGCCCTATGGTAATTTGGTTCACTTCCAAGGTCTTTTCTGACTTTTATCCATATCTTAACACCCCTAAATCAACCCTTATTCATTCAATACAATTCAATTTCAAAGCTCCAATAGTCAAACTCTAGAATTCATGTTCACGAACTTCATTCAAACCAGGCTTTGAAGATTCAAGTCAAGAGATTCGAGGGTGCTTCAAGCTCAAGCCTAATTCAGCTTAATCTTCTAAATTTCTTCAAGATATTTGTGGTTTCATTTATGATTTCTTTCCAATCACGAAGCTCCAAATTTTATTTCTTCAATTTCATGAGTTCCAAGTATGATTTGCAAGTGGGTCTTGTAATTTAGTTTCAATTTGATGAAATAAGTTATGGGTTGATTTCAATTGATGATTTTAGCATGATTTGAATCTTATTATGTCAATTTACGTGGACTTTATGAATTAAATATGCATATCCCTTTTTATGATGAATTTATGCATGGGTAATTTCAAGTATGTTTCAATTGTTGATTTTTTCATGGATTAAGTATGACTTCATCTTATTAACATGTTTTGAGTATGAATTCTAAGTAGCCATGCTATTCCTTCCTTCCTCATGGCATAAGCATGCATGAACAAAGTATTTTTTATGAGAATTATGATGTAGGTTATTATCCAATCATGACTATGACTGGGATTTCAAGACAAGTGTGGTTATGACATGACATGTGAGGACATTATGTCTATGATATGGAGTAAAGCAATTATGGGTGAGCATTCATCATCATGTTCAAGTGTGAATAAGCTACTCCAGTGCATGCAAACATGGATTTAAGTATGATTGGGCTTTTAAGCCCAAGAATGTATGATAATGAAATGTGATTTGGCTCATAAGCCTAAGTATGCAAGATTATGATTTAAAAAGACTTATGCTCCTATTTCAAGCGTGTATATTTACATGTATTCCCGTGGGATAATGACTTAGCATCGAATGATACTAGAGGTAGGGGCTTGACCTAAAAGGTCCTCATATAAAGACTCTATCACGATCCAAGCCTAGGGCCTTGACATGACACAACGAATGGGGAACCTGGAGGAACCCCAAACAAGCCTCCTAAGTATGCACATCACATCCTTGATTACAAAAGCAAAAATTAAAGCAAATAACACATAATTTCTAGGGGAAATGAAGATTTGGACTCACGCTATAGGGATGTTGTAGGGAAGAGGATTAACATGGATCACATTGCAAATAAATCTAAGGGGCGGGTAAGTATGACTCACGCTATGGGGGCAATAGAGGCTTAGGACTTCCATCTCATCCATACCACAAGCATTTAACACATAAAAGGGAATAAGGGACTAAGGGAGTCTTTCATAATATGTAGAATAATAAGATTCGGGTTGAATACATACATATCCATATATCCAACAACACTTCTAATATGAATGGAACGAGGTCCAAGACATCTCTCAGGCTCACCCTCATTAGATAGTATGCAAATATATACAAGTCTAAATAAGGCAAGAAAGTAAATGATTATTGTCCCCAAAGTGGAGGACTCACCAAAAGTTATCTTCAACTGAATTGTCTAGCCACGTGGAGGAGGAGGATCGATAGGAGCTCTGGTCCCTACACGGTTAGATCATATAGGCAAGAGTATGCATTAGTACTTGAAATGTACTAAGTGTGTGGGATGAAATGCAAAAAGGAACATAAGTCATAATTAAGAAATATGCATAGTCATAATCAATTAAATATAAGCTCAATATGTCATAAATGTTCAATGCCTTAGTCAAACATGCATGAGGAATCATCAAATCATATAACATATCACATATAGATGGGAAGGGGCCATAACAGACATATAAGACCAAGTGAGATACTACCTGGAATCCCAATATTCACTCCATATAGGACTAGAAGTGGTCTACTTTTCAAGTATAAACCAAACACTCACCTTAAAGGAACTCCCCTATTTCAAAAAGTGCTTCATAAACACCTTCAGGAACACAACCCTTTTCAGTTAACATTATGATGACAACCTTACGAGAACACAACCCATTTCGATATTTCACCATTATGTGACATACGAGAATACCACCCTTTTTGGTCAATCATGTAACATGAGCTATATTAATCCATTAGCTAATTTTCCAACCTATTGTGGCAACATAGTTATGGGACAATGGTTACCTACCAAGGTCCTCTCGGTGCTAGGTCACAATCCCAAGGAATATTCAAATCATACTCATAGCCATAATGTGCAAAGCATCACAATATCATATTATCTTAAGAGAGTAGCTCATCAAAACCAAGGTTTCATGTCATCAAAAAAGAGCTTCATAACTTTCATAATTTTTCACAATATTCTCATATCTCATAGCATGCATAATAGCTATTCATACTCATATCATTTAAAAATTCGCTTAACTTGCCATAAGGATTTCATCAATATAAATGCTTGGCATACATCTATAATCAAGTCATGGTGGGTACATATACATGAGTTAAAAACCATGAAATTCATGTGTAAATGACTTGGGAAGAGTAAAATGGAGCTACTTGAACATTATTCATAATAACTTACCAAAAGGCATAACAAGACATAGCTAGAGTATCATCAACCCTCATAAATTCCATAAGTTTCACATGGATTTCCAATGCATAATCATATACGTAAGTAAAATACCATAAATCTCTTCATAATATCATCATATAAAAGAGTTCACCAAATACATCCATAAATCTTATGTAGTTGAAAAGGGAGAATGGTTTGATTTTTGGAGGAAAGGTCTCCACAATCAAACCCACATGCCTTGGTTGTTTGGAGATGGAAAATCTTGCTGGAAAGTGGAGGAATTCTAAAACCCTAGTTGGCACCGTTTGCTTGAATGTCTTGAGGAGATTGAGAGAGTTTAGGAGAGATTAGACATGGGATATTTTTTAGAATGGGTTGGAATGGAGTGAATTAGGGTTGAAGAGGGCTAAGAAGGGGTCTTTTGGAGGCTTAAATGACATAGTATAACATTACGATAATAGAAAATATCAAATTTACCATTTTTAAAATCCTAGCGGACAGGACCATGAGACCCCATTTAGGGGTCGTGGCGAGTCTATGGGTCATGGCCAGTTTATAGACCGTAGAAGAGGGGTATCATCTAATAATATTTTGGACACTCAGAAACCTTCTCTAACTCTCAACCTACGACCTGACTTACGGCTCATAAGTCAGTCTATGGGCTGCATGATATCCCATACATTGAATCCTTGAAAAACTTAAATTTTATCAGATCGGCAAGCATTCCACGAGCAGGAGTTATAGCTCATAGAAACCTTCGTGGGAACCACTTATAGTCAAGAAATTTCCAGAACTCATTTCTTAGGCAGTTTTATACCCTCCAACATGTGGGGCCTTATAGCCTCCTTCTCATAACTATTTGCCAGTGTAGGTCCATGTTTGTGCCCCTTTGTGGATGATTATGTACATGTAATATCCTCTCTGAAATGGGTGGTGTTTCCATAAGGTGAGGGTGCTTCTTTGAAATGGTTGGCGTTTCATAAGTAGGAGTATGGTCTACCTTTGGTAAGTAGATAACCCTTACTCTGATGTAGAGTAAACATTGGGATTCCATGGAATATCTTGCATCGTCTTATATGTTGGTTTAGGTCCCATCCCCCCTATGTTTATGATTATGCCATTCATGCATCATAGGTTTAAGGCATATTCTTATGACATTCTTTCGTATATACTTCCTTCTATATATATGTCCCCTTGTTATCTAACATTGAAATGTGTGTTATCATGTTCACATCGCGTAGCATTTCCAAATACTAAGTACATTCAAATGTACTAACACATACTCCTTGCCTACATGATCTAAAAATGTAGGAACTAGAGACTTTCCTCATCCACCTCTTCATGGCTAGATTCGACTTGTGGATGTTTGCTTGTAGTGAGTCCTTTGTTCCAAGGACAAGAACAACCTTCTATCTACCTATTCCATGTTATAATTTTCTTATGTCTTTACTTTGAGGGTGAGCTTAGGACATATCTTGGCCCCAGTCCTATCTATGACTTAGAGACAGTGTTGGATGTTATAAAACTCCATGTACGAGCTTGTATGCTTGATGCTTAAGGAGATTATTCTTATATCTTGTCTTGTGTTGATGATGTTATGATGTGATGATGAGATGATGAAATTCCTAAGTCTCTACTCTCATAGTGTATAAATCCCGCCCCTTGGACTTGTTATTGTTGAATGTGTGCTGGCAAGCCCCATGTTCCCTATCCCTATAGATTGAGTCCCAAATTCCTGTCCCTTTGTGAAGTTGTGTGACAATGAGTCCCATACCCTTTTATCCCATAGCTTGAGTCCAGAGAGCCCTATCCCCTAGTATCACTTTCAATATTTGAATTACACTTCTGAACCGATGATATATGTATGGATGCTACGAGGGTTATTTGGGGACTTTTGGATTCTCATTCCTCGTGTCATTCTTAGACCCTAGAATTGGTTAATGAAATGAAATCTCAGATCTAGACTCAATAAATACTAGACAATTCAAATCTAGGCTATAAACTCAAAAAAACACAAAATCAAACAAAATTTTTGGGGTTTTTAGATTTTTTACTCTATTTTCTTTTTACATAATTTTCAGATTTATGAACATAGAATTGAGATTCGTGGATACAAATCTCTAGCCTAGTGTCACGGACTTAGAACTCTTTCTAAGACTTCCGTGTGACACAAGTCAATTCGCTCACGAATCTTTCACGATCTTGCAAATACTAGTAAGCCTTCAACTAAGACCTCTAAGGGAACGCTAGATAGAAGACTTAGAAAAGAGAAAGAGAGCTTTAGAAAGGAAGACTTTTATAGCTTGGAAGAATGCTTTACACTTGATTCTTGGATAATGGCCCCCTCTATTTAAACTACTCCTAAAGGGCCAAGGTGTAAATAATATTTACCCTATAAGTCCTCCATATTTACAAGTAAGTCCTCCCTATTTACAACTTAGTCCTTCCTCTAGAATCCTCCACACAGTTCTAGAGAAGACTACACAGTGCTGGCACAGATCTGGAGTCTTTCACGCTACCCGAATGCTCCAGATTCCACTTTGTTGCATAAAAATGATGGCGGGTCCTAATACTCTCCCCCCACCTGATGTGGTGACGACCGCAGAACACTGTTGTTGCTGCTGTAAGTACTCTCGTACCTTGTCCTTGAACTGCCACAGGTCTTCATATCTCTCCCACGTGGCCTCCTCCGGTGCTTGACCCTTTCAGTGTATGAGGAACATAGTAGTAGCAAGTTGTCCCCTCTTCTGCTTGGCTTGGTAGTCCACGATGACTTCTATATCCCAATCGTACGAGGTGATAACTGTAATAGGCGCCCTCTTTAACTGTCCTCAACTTGGCTTCTCTTTGTCCTCATGGTATGGCTTGAGGATGCTGGCATAGAACACGGGATGTACTTTAAATGCTAGTGGAAGCCCCAGTCGGTAAGAGATCTTGCCTACTTTTGCAATGATCCTGGGCCCTCATACTTCCAAACCAGGTTTTGGTGCACGCCTCATAGAGCTTTGAATTTTCTTGGGTTGAACTTTACCAAGACCAAGTCTCCAACTTGGTAGTCCATGGGGCGGCGCTTGCGATCGGCGAACTTCTTCATTTTCTTGGCTGCTTTGTCTAAATAAGACTTAACAGTATCCAGCTGCTCTTCAATGCCCCGAGCCAAATGATGCCCCCAAACTCTGGCCCTCAAACACGGCTGGTAACGAATGTGGAGTTTGGGGTTGTTGGCCCTTGGCCAACTCGAACGGAGACCTACCAGTGGCTTCGCTCGTCTACAGGTTGTAGGAGAATTGGGCTATAGCAAGCAACTTTGCCCAATCTCTTTTGTGAGAGCTCACGAAGTGCCTGAGATAGCACTCCAACAAGGCGTTGACCCTCTCTGCCTGGCCATCCGTCTGAGGGTGGAAACAGGTGGAGAAGTGTAGCTCCATACCAAGCATCCCGAATAGTTCTCACCAGAAGTTTCTAGTGAACCGCGGGTCTCGATCACTTATGATGTGCCTCGGCAGCCCCTAGTACTTCACTACATTTTTGAAAAATAGTTGGGCGGCCTCCTTGGTTGTGCATCCGGCTATGGCGGGCATAAAGCTGACGTACTTAGAAATTCTGTCCACCACAACCATGATTGCCCCATGCCCGTCGTACTTTGGAAGGTAGGTGATGAAGTCCATAGTGATGCTTTCCCATGGACATTCAGCAACTGGTAGCGGCTCTAAAAGTCCTCTCGGCTGATGATATTCCGTCTTGTCTTGCTGGCACACAAGACAAGTCTAAACGTAGCACTCTATATCATCCTGCATTCGTGGCCAGTAGTAAATAGCCTCAATGAGAGCCCTCATATGTCACTGCCCAGGGTGTCTGGCCCATAAAGTGTCGTGGCTTTCCCTCATGATCTGCCGCCTGACATTCTCATGCTTCGGCACATAAATTCTTCGTCTAGCGATGAGCATGAGGCCATCCTCCATCCAGAAGCGTCGTGTCTTACCTTGAGACGCCAACTCCACAAGCCTCTTTGCTTCTGGGTCGTGCAGCAAGCCTTTCTTGATGACCTCCCGAATATCGCACTAGGCGGTAGTGATTGCGGCTAGTTCGGATTTTTGACTCAAAGCGTTTGCCACGATGTTGTCTTTGCCTAGTTTATATTCTAGCTCGTAGTCAAACTCAGCTAGAAAGTCCTGCCATCTTGACTGTTTGGGCGTGAGCTTCTTCTATGATTGGAAATAGCTATTGGCAATATTGTCGGTTTTGACCACGAACTTGGACCCCAATAGGTAATGCTTCCAGGTGCGTATGCAATGCACTATGGCGGTCATTTCCTTCTCCAGTACTGTGTATCGTTGTTCCATCTCATTCAGCTTCCGCCTCTCGAAAGCGATAGTTTGTCTATCCTGCATCAGCACACCTCCTATGACGTAGTCTGAGGCATCCGTATGCACCTTGAACATTTTGGAGAAGTTGGGCAATGCAAGGACCGGTTCCTCCAAAATGGCAGCTTTTAGACCTTTGAATGCCTCTTGGCATTCCTTGCTCCAAACCCACAGCATGCTCTTCTTCAGTAGCTCGGTGAGTGGAGTGGCCTTTGTGGAGTAGCCACTGATAAATCATTGGTTATAGTTCTCAAGCCCAAGGAATGATCTCAGCTCTGTCACTTTCGTGGGAGTCGCCCACTCTTTGATGGCTCGAGCCTTGGCTTCGTCCATTCTCAGCTGGCCCTGACTAATGATGTGACCCGAGAGGTGCACCTCGTGCCAGGCGAATTTGCACTTCTCCCGCTTTATATAGACCTCATTATTCCGTAAGACTTGGAATACTCTCTTCAAGTGTTTTACGTGCTCCTCCAAGGTGTTGTTGTAGATTAGAATATCATCCAAGTACACCACCAAAAAGTCATCCAGGTGGGGGTGGAAGATATGTTCATCAGCGTGCGAAAGGTAGCGGGTGCATTGGTTGGACCGAAAGGCATCGCCAACAACTCGTAGGATCCATACCTTGTCACACATATCGTCTTTGGCTCATCCCCTTCTGCGATCCGTACTTGGTAGTACCCCTTTTGGAGGTCCACCTTGGTGAAGTATTTGGCTTGCCCAAGTTTGTCGAATAAGTCAGGAATGAGTGGGATAGGATATTTGTTCTTCACTGTCATCTTGTTCAACGCTCGATAGTCTATCCAAAGGCGCAATGATCCGTCCTTCTTCTTTTCGAACAGTACTAGTGCGCCATACGGTGCTTTGGAGGGTTGGATGTGGTCAGCTTCAAGGAGCTCCTTCAACTGCTTCCTCAGCTCCTCTAACTCGGGTGGTGCCATATGATAAGGTGGGTAGGCGGGTGGTCTGGTTCCTGGCTCCAGTTCTATCCTGTGATCAACCTCCCGCCTAGGAGGCATGTGCTTCGGTAGCTCTTCCGACATCACGTCCTTGTTGTCTTCTAGAACTTCCTCGATGCATGGTGGTAAGGCTTCCTTAGCACCATCATCTTCACCCGTACTCATGATGGTAGCTAGGTATGTCGGTTCCCCCTCCTTTAGCCCCTTTACTATTTGCATGGCTGACAATTGGGAAACGCATTCCGCCTTTGGAAACTCTATCAAGGGCACCATGCAGGACCCTTTTATCTCCATAACAAGCATGCATTGGAGGTGGGGGTCAATCATGGTGTGGCATTGCATGATGAATTCCTTCCCGAGGATGATGTTGAAAAATATCTAAGGGAGTAACGACAAAGTTAGTCTTACCTTGCCATTTCCCAAGGGTGATGTTTACTCCTTGAGCTACTCCACACACAAGAGTCGGTGGGGCATTAACCATCTTGAGGCGAGTGTTTCTTGGACTATAGCTCAATCCCAATCTTGTTGCTGCTGTCTGCATCATGATATTAGCCCCCGCACCCGTGTCTACCATGGCACGTACTAGCTTCCCGTTCAGGGTCATGTCCACGTACTGCATTGGGTAAGCCTCCTGCTTACCGGTTAGCTTGGCGGTGGTGGCACATAACCCGATCATGCCCACTTGGGTGGTGCCCGAACTCTATCCTTGGTCCTGTGTCTCCTTCTCCCTGTGCTCCCGCAGGATGGCTCCAAGGTTCTTCATCTGAGGACACCTAGTGTACCTGTGTGGGGCTCCGCAAATGTAGCAGCCCCTGCCCTTGGACGACTGCTGCTCCTTCTTCTCGGCATATCCCTAACGTCTGGGCCTTCTGTTGTCAGCCCGATCCTGGTTTCTAGGTGGGGTATGGCTCCTTGCCCTTGTCGCGATCTCCCTCACCTTTGGCATGGCCACCCTTCGACTCCTTGGCCTTGCCTTTGTCGTGCTTAAAGTTTGTCAAGGCTTCGGCATGTGTGATGGCTTCGTCGATGGTGGACACCTGTCTGCGTTCTAGCTCCATCCTGGCCTAATTCTGTAAGCTGTCCATAAAGTGAAACATCATGTCCTCCTCCGTAAGGTTGGGAATCTGAAGGGTAAGAGTTGTGAACTCCTTTATGTATGCCCTTATGCTGCCAGTCTGCTTTAGTTCCTTAAACTTACGTTTGGCCTCATAGACGACGTTGTTCGGGAAGAAGGCCTTCTTGAACTCTGTCTTGAACTGCTCCCACGTGCTTATTGTGCATAGCCCCCTCCCGATGTCGGCCTCCTTGCGCTTCCACCATAGCATAGCCATCTCTGTCAAGTATAGCACTGCCGTCTTGATCCTCGTTTCGCCGCTCTTCACCTTATTGCACTTGAAGTAGTTCTCCAAGTGCTATAAGAAGTTCTCCACCTCTTGAGC
Source organism: Solanum rostratum (assembly GCA_029948455.1). NCBI lineage: Eukaryota > Viridiplantae > Streptophyta > Magnoliopsida > Solanales > Solanaceae > Solanum > Solanum rostratum. Next base: position 20,261,389 of record CM057055.1, read on the forward strand.
GTCTCAGATGCCCTTAAAGATGGGTGGCTTGGAAGCCTCAATCCTGGCCTCCCTTTCACTGGCTGGCACAACATATTTCCCTTCCTCGGCGGCCTTTTCAAGCACCTTCACCCTAGTGTTCATGACCTCCAGCATGTCCATGAACCTACTCTCCAAGGCGGCGACCCGGCATTCCAAGGAAGTAGGTGCTTCCTTCACCTCTATCTTGGTTGCCTTCTGTTTCTCCAAGTCCTTCCGGATGTTTTCATTCTCGTCAAGGCTGAATTCCTCCAAGGTGTTGAACTTACTGTCGAACTCGTTCAAGTGCTTGCCAAGGAATTCCACCGCTTGACGGGCCGCCTCTACCCCCGTAATCCACTTAATGCTAGGTGTGACGTTCAAGGGCTCCTCACCATGTTCCTCGTCACTAACCTTTGTAGCCGAGAGTAAGTGGGTGGTAATGACATCGCTTGGTGTTAGTTCGAACAACATTTCGTCCTTCTTGGAGTTCTTCTTGCCCTTTCATGATGTCTTGCCAACATCGGTCCTAATGTTGGCGCCGTCAAAGTCTCCTCCACTTGCCCTGATCCCTTAGTGCAACCTTGCTCTGATACCACGTTGTCACGGACTTAGAACTTTCGCTAAGACTTCCGTGCGAAACTAGTCAATTTGCTTACGAATCTTTCATGATCTTGCAAATACTTGTTGATGTTGTATCTAGACTATGGTGTTGTGAGTTGTATTAAAACTAATCATCTCCTCATTTTTGTGTAAACATGCCTATTTGCATTGACTTTTGTGACAAGTGTTATGTGAACTGAAAAGGAATAAAAAGTAAAAGAGGATGTATCATTTCGAGGGACATGTCACACGCTGTGAAGGATACTATATTTTGAGGGTCGTGTGGCACGTCGTGACAGATACTATATTTCGAGGGTTGTGTCATACACCGCGATGGATAATATGGTTCAAGGTTCATGTCGCATGCCGCGACAGATGCATGGATTAAAAGTCCCTCATGGGTCCTGGACGGAGAGATAGCGGGTGTGTATCACTGGGCTAGACATGCATCATTCTACCTGACATTATTATATAAGCATTACATCTCATCCTTGCATATTCTTGTATGGCATGATGTTATCTCTGTGATTGATTGTGTGATCCCTTGTGAGTTGTGTCTTGTGATTTAGAATTGTGATATTATGAAAAACTATTTCTATTCTGTATTATGTGTTTCTGGGTTGGCTGAATTTCTGTGCAGGTTGTAGTTGTGGAGGTCGGTTGGGATGTAAAGAGTTTGTGTATTCTATTGGACTTACTTTATTTTGTTAGTTGACTTGCTGGGTACCATGTTGCTTTTGGTACTCGCCCCTTACTTCTACACTTGTGTAGGTTTCAAGCCCGGACAGTGGTAGTATTTTTCTTGATCATCCGAGGCTTCTTGGGAGATTTAGAGAGATAGCTGTTGTCATTTGGCTGACTCTGTTGTTCCTATTTCTTTTATGCTTTGTTCTATTCGAGAAGAAAAATAGTTTAGACTCGTACTTCTTTGATTTTTGGTATTGTTAGTGGCTTGTAAACGTGACAACCAATCCTTAGGTGGTATTTAAGTTATGAAGATTTTCAATTTTAGTTATCTACTCTATTTGATTACTTCCGCGCGTTATTTCTATTTTCCTTTGGATTAAGGCTGACTTGTTCTGGTGGGATTAAGCAAGTTCCATCACATCCATTTTTTTGGGGTCGTGACATCCGATCGGTGAGTCATCAAATGTGATAGGAGATCTAATAGACCTCGCCAAGAAGAGTAGTGACGTTGGGTTGGTCGGTGATGGAGGGATCATTTAGCAATGCGTCAATTGCAATCGACGAGCTAAGGTTGATCGCCGAACTTGGCAGTGAGCATCCTTTCCTCTCCTCGTCTTGTTGGACCTTCCACATGTTGTATATCTTCTTTGAGCTTCCTTCAAGTGCCTCCAAAACTCCCTTCTTCATAAACACAGTTTGTAGTCCTTGGAGATCCTTAGCTTGACTCTATGTGAATGGCCTTGAGGGGTATGAACGAATTGAACTCTATTTCCATTCTTTGGGGGCTTTTTCATCCTTCTCGATCTTTTTTGTAGTTCAGAAGGGGCAAGGAGTATAAATCCATGGACATTAATGAACCATCATTGATGGACATTGCACATGACACAACTAATTTGACTCAAGGTCCGGTGCTAATTGAAGTTGCTTACTTTTAGCGAGAATTATAGAAATTACCTTGTAGACAACTGTGTAGCAAGTCATAGTCATGTACCCCTTGTTTATACGATTGTTACCCGTTGTATTGTATTATATTATTTATTAAAATACAATGTTTGTTTTGATTGTTACTCAAAATTTCATTGTATTGTATCGTTTAATTTCATCGTTAGGTAACGATGAAAAGATCCATTTTGTGTAACGACCAATTTGGTATGGTTGCATCGTTACTTTAGTATCTTCTTCTAATTTTTTACGTTATTATGTATTTAATAATTCTACTTTATCATTTACCCTATGTTTTTATGGTATTTATCGCATACCTTACAATTCCTTGTAGGTTTATTATTCAAATTATGGGTGTATGACATTATGTAACGACAGAGAGCAATACAATCTATCCAAATGTTATAGTCACTGAAACAATACAGTACGATACAATACAATGCAATGCAACACAATATAATACATTATGAAATAATACATAACAACCATCTAAACAGAGTGGTAGTCTTCCAGCAGGCACTTTCTGATATTAAGGTGATGGTAGTTGTATTGATCATAGGAGGCAACTCCCCATGTTGAAGAACTCATTGACAGTTGCAATAATATCAGGTTTGATCACGTCCCAACTAGACCTCCTTTAATTACTTCTATTTTGAGAAAGGCAATATTTGATGTTTTAATCTCGTTATGAATACCCTAAGATACTATGTAACATTCAAGATATCTCTTCAATCAGATATGTATCCCTTTATTGGTATGAGCTAAAATTTAGGGCTCCAAAAATCACTAACTGGCCTTAGGGTTTGAAAAATATGAATCGGTCTCATCTTGTAGAGACCTGTCTAAAATCTAGTAAAACTTAATTAGTCTGCAAGTACATCATTGAACAAAGTTGACAGTACAGTTTATTTAGTGCCAAACTGGAACTTGGAAGAGAGGAGAGAGTTTACTCTCAAAATGGATGGACCATAGAATAACATGAGGGGTGTGGAAATGGAGGCAGAGAGAAAACTGATGATAATAGTAGTAAGGTTTACCAAAATATAATATGAAGGGACAGGAATGTTCCGTAAACTATTTTTATACTAGATATTAGATAATAATTTTAAAGTAGTATCAAAACAGATAATTAGTTATTTTTGGTCATTATATCACGTGGTTCTCCACTTGAAAGAGAGAGAACAAAGGTTAGGTCAAGTTGGACGGGACCTGCTATGACCCATCGTTTCGCAGTTTCCCTCATTATTACCCAACCATCTTATCTCAAGTACACTTTTTACAGGGTTGTACAGTGATCCATCCTTTTATTCAACTCATCTTGGATCAAGCCAAACGACCCACTTGCCATCTCTATTATTGAAAAGGAAAAGATAATATCTTAGGAATATGAAATCTTGAAATGTTGGTTCTAAAAGTAACAGAAGTTTTAGCATTTTGACATGGTAGATCAGGATTCTAATAAAATAGAAATGCTGAAGATGCAATTGTGCAAGCAACTTGTTAAAAACCAAATGAAACAATGTGGCGAAGAGGAGGGGAAATGACACGATCGCGCACAACAGAGGAAATCATAGAACACTTTAACTAGAAATCCTTCTCCACTTCACAGAACTGCAGAATTAGTTTAGAACCTTCAAGAGGACCCTGAAATCATCAGCTTGACTTGGTAGCCACTGCGAGTTCAACGGATATAATGAAAGTTGATCGCCCAGCCTCTCTTAGGTACTGAACTTCCCCATTCATCAGCTTGACCAGTTTTCTGCTAATAAGCAAGCTGATCCCTTCTTCAGATGCATCGGCTTCACTACCAAACATTTGACTAAGCAATTCTTCTGGCACTCCACCCGTGTGTCTTACCCTGCAAAAGTAAGTGTCATTGTCCCAGTCAGCCAAGCACAAGTAACAGATGGTGCTGATTCTTGTCATTATTTAAGTTCATCTGTTTAGTGTTAAAAGGCTATCTACACATAGACACGTCTTGGCTGAATGAAGAAAAGCTAGAAGACGAGAGCATTTCCACATATGCCAACTGAAGCTTTCTAAAAGAATCATGATTTTCATTTGTTTTTCTTAATTTAAACTACTTCTTGGAGGCTGGACATCAATCCCTAGAGTCAAATTACTATCTGGGATTATTTTATGTTTAAGTAGTTGGAGAACTCAAAGCTCAAACCTCAACAGGAATAAAAATACCCACTCAATTGCGCTGAAGGTTGATTTTTTGTTTTTCCAAAGAATGGATTAGGAATAAGCTTGAAACAGTTGGAGAGCATTTTCCACTTATCTTTGAATTTGAGAAGTCCTACTCAGATAGTCGACTCTCTGATAAAATAGAAAGTGAAGGATGTTTAGGCCGATAGAACAATTTCATTAAAAATTGTGAAAAACATTGAATCAGAATTTATTTTGTAATAAAATCAGCAATTTGGCAATTAGTGTTTGCAAAATATATGGAGAGAAGACAAAAAGAAGTAGCAACTTCTAACTGTCAAGGATCAAATACTATGGCAATATAAAGACTTCAAACATTGAGACATTTGAGTTCCAAGTAAACCTTTTATGTTTCCTAATTTGATAGAGAATAAGCACACTATCAAACAAAAATTACTGTGGACAGAAATTACCTATCAATCATAGGATTGAGAGAAATACTGGTTACTTTTTAAGCCTAAATTGATTTTTGAAATGCTTAGATGTCACTGGATTTTGTAGACATCCCTCAACCTGCTATGTTTTCACAGGAGAGGCTAACTTGGACAGTAGATATCTGGTCAAGTTAAAATACACTTATAAGTTTTCTGTCATGTGGATTTACCTGAATTCCAAGAGAGCAAGCTGAACAGATTCTCCTATGCGATCTTTACTTAACATGCCTGAAATACTAAGCTGGCCACCACTTGGTGTAGAGTTCACAGATACTAATAAGAAGTTAGCTAGGACTTGTTGAAGCCTCGGACTATCTCCATATAAAGTTTCATTAAGCAGATCTTCAACCATGTCATTCGTGATCAATATATTCTTTCCATTGCTCTTCATCATGACTTGACTAATAGATGCAACCAATACTTCATGCAGCTTAAACTCGAGCATCTCCAGATCCAAATAACTAGTAAGGTATCAGAAGAGCAAAAATATTACAGTGTAGAAAATCATTTAAGTGATCCACATAAAACTAATAACAATAAATAATGAACACGAAAGCCATATTTCAACAAAGAAAACATTAAATCATATCAACGATGCACAAAAAATATATTCCATGAACAACACTTCTACTGCAATAGGTATCCATTCTTCCCTAAGATCAAATCCAAGCATTTACCTGTAGTTACAAAATCATCATACCTTAATCAAGTTTTAACTTAAAAAGGAAGAACGGGAAGCACCTTGGGATATTGAAACTAAAACACATACAGAATAATAGAATGAGTGTAGCATACCCATCTATGATGCTATCAAGATCTGTGTCATCGAGAATTTTATTGAGCTGACGCTGACACTGTGCACTCGTATGCAGTATATTTTTCTGCTCTTCGCCCAAGCTAGTACCCTCTAGCATCTTCCGAGAGAATATAATCCCAGAAAGCGGATTCCTAATTTGCCTCCTTATGTAAGCTAATACTTTCAACCTTTTCAACGCAGTTTGTTCTGATAATCGCTGAACATGAAGAGCTTGTTGCAACTCATGGCTTGCAAGCTGCAGAAAACAAAAGAGTCCTGTGACTGCGCCCTCTTTATCTAACCTTTTGCTCACACAGAGTAAGCACTCCACATATTTCCCGTAACGTGCAAAGAAACCAAAAGGAATCTTCTCAGATTCTTGACCAGCAATAGCATTGTTTAGTATAACTCCAAAATTTACAAAAGCTTCTTGATTCTTAAGACGGCAGCAAGCTGACTGTGTCCCAAAAACCTCCCCTAAGAGCATTTTATCTATAACATCATCACGACGCCATCCAGTCAACTTTGTCATCGCAGAGTTCCACTCAGAACACCAGCCAAATTGATCAGTGCCAAATATTGGTGGGATCAATGGGTGAGGATTTTGGATAATCGCTCTATAGTCACCTTCGATTCGGGTGAACTTGTCCATGATACTTTTTTGTCCAGTTATATCCTGAGCAATAAAACAAACACCCACAACACTATCTCGAACATCTTTGCTTGCACATGCATTCACGATTAAGCTGATTGGACTAGAATCCCTTGATGGCCCATGTGTTTTTATTTCAAACTCTACATTTCTTTCCTCTTTCCCTGGTCAAAGGGATGATGTATTCGATTAAATCTTCAGTACAAATTCATGTAACTGAATGGATGGACAAAAATCATGTGAACTAATAATAATCAAAATACTTAAATAGTATATAAAATTAATCTTTATCAGTAGATAATTCATTTAACTAAATGAATAGAAAAAAAAATCATTAATAATATTCAAAATAATTAAATAGTGTACTAAATCAATCTTCACGAAAAGAGCCATAACATCAACATAACACAGAGGGGAGAGTGCATAAAGATACATACCCTGCAATGCTAATTCCAACATCTTACTCACGGTATGAACTGATGAATCTTCCACAAGAGTGAGCAGGTGTTTCCCAATTGCTTCATCAACAGGAAGACCAGTTAATTCAGCAACTTTTGTGTTCCATCCATTAACCTGCCCATCCACATCAACTGCAAATATAGGAACTGAAGCTGTTTCAATTAAGCGGACCATTTCAGCTGTCACTGCTTCTAGTTCCTGCATTCCGTCAATCTTTAGATCATTAAGCTTCGTATGGATAGAATTGGTATTTGAATTCACAGCATCGGCGCCCTTGAAAGCATTTCTTAGTATAAGCTGCAAAGAGTGGATTGCATCCATCTCATAGTCCTTCCAGGGTATACTCCTTGTCTTGACAACTTCCAGGAATGCTTTGAATGAAGACCTAGGATGCATTTTCCTGCCATCATCCTTCTCACCAGGCTCATGCTTTGCACCACCCCATCTAACTTCAGCAGCAGTGTGTGATCTGAACCAGAACAGCCAGTCTTTATCAGATATTCTCACAGCCGCCATACCACAGACTGCATCACCAAGAGAAAGAGCCCCCGGAAAACCAGCATCATACAAGCTATCAGTACTCAAGCCTGTGGAATCTGTATGATATTCGCAAAGCCATGATACTATATCATGTATCTGAAAGTCGCTTGGGTTTATTCCTAATCGATGTATCTTATTCTTATAGAGCAAAGCAGCACCATCACATTTGACAAGATCCATAATGTTGGGGCTCTGTGACACGATACCTAGGGGAGCATCTCGCATCAGCATATCACATAAGAGGGTCTGAGTACGCAGAATATTTTTCTCAAGGAACTGATTTTCCAATTCCAGTTCCTTGTTAACATGTATGGCAAAGACTTGAGCAAGAAACTCACATGCATACCTCAGTGGGAAGGGGACGAACCTTGGAGTTGTGTTGTGGCAAACAACCAGGCCCCATAGCCTTTTTCTTTTTTGAGATTGTGAAGAATCAGAGCTTTCTCCTTCTTCATCCCCTTCATTGACCACAACTGCCATTACAAGTGATGCAATTGAATCCATGTTCTCCATATACTGTAAATGGCAGTAGTGAGGGGCCCTAAGAGTAGAGCCGCACAATGTTAAGTCAAATGGAAGCTTCTCATCTTGGATCACCTTTACATGTTTTGCTCGACAATCACAAATCATTCGGACCTTATTCTTCATAAACAAAAAGCGTGCAGCTTGTGGAATATCCGTAGCAGGATAATGTAAACCAAGGTAAGGCTCGAGGCCAGGCTTTGTGATCTCAGACACCACCTCTCCATGATCATCATCGTGAAACTTATATGCCATCACCCTGTCATAACCTGTGAGTTCAAAAACCTCCTGAACCATTGTGTCACATAATCTTTCCATACTGCCACTGGGCAAGGACTGCAAGCGAGTAATGGCTTTGGCTGCAAGTTTATATGACTGCAGGGCCCCTGCAGCGGTCACTGGAACTTCATAGGGCTTCACAGGCTCAAAATCAATGATTAAACTGCCGGTAACCCTATGAACAATTGCATAAAATGGCTTCCCAGATGTTTTGCAGTGAACAAGGACAGGATTTAACAGAGAAACCTCCCCAAACCCCAAGGCTTTTTGCAATGCTGCGCCACTAGGACCAGTGAAGATCGTTCTGATATCAGTCCCAATGCCAAGAACTGGATGCTCACCAACACTTGGAACAGCATGGCTAACCATGGTCAGCATTTCAGGGGCATTCTCACTGAATGCTATGACCTTTAATGTTTTCTCATCCAGGGCTAACAGACAACCAAATGGTTGGATAAACTTGCCCTTTTGGATCTGATGAAGGTAAGCGGTGGTCACTTTGTCGGACTTCGGCCTTTGCTCATCCCCAGCAACACTTGTAACCCTTACTGAGCTTGAATAGTCAAAGGAATCACCTGACTCCTCAAAGTCTGCATGCAACTTTGCATCTATAGAGGTCTGTGCAATGATCCTAGCACTGTGCTTTGATCTTGATGAAGTGGTGGAAGATTGGCTAGGTCTTGAAGATGACATTTTCACTCAAATCTAAACAGAGTACAAAATAAGTACTACAGATGATTAACATTATATGTTTAAGCTACAAAGCTATAACAAGAATTGTAAGCATCCGGCACTGTCAAAATCCTTATAACAAAGTTTTCAACTTTTTTTTATATCAGCAAATATAGGAGAATAAACACATGGATGATTCATTGTAAAGGCTCTACCTTTTATCAATATGAAATATCAAATCACTATTTGCAGCATAACATTTTCCATCAACTGAAGAATAGAACCCATCTCCTCCCCATTCTCACCCCGCTTCAACATACTTTGCAAATACATAAAATAAAAAAGGAGGGGATGGGGGGTGCCATACGTTTAACACTTTCTAAGAACGGAGAGGCCGAGTAAGTAAGATAATTCAACTATAACTAAGAAGTCAAGAGAAGCAGACAAATATGCATATCACGGTAAGCTAATACTGCTGATTAACAAACTAACCACAGCCTATTGATAATTCAAGTTCTTTAACCACAGGAGTCAAGTAGATAAAGATGCAAGTTATGGTCTCTTTAAGGCAAAACTACAATATAGCCTCAAAGAAGCTATTACAAAACTAAGATTGAATTTGCAGAGAGAAGCAAGTGAAAGTTGAAGATCAATAAAACAAGATAAAATGAAATCACCTTTCACAAGATTTCAGAGGCAACAACAAACTAGTAGGATTCAGCTGAATTCTTGATATATTTGGTCCAAGTCTGAAGCAAATAAATGAATAACTGGTCCTAGGCCAACATAAGCTCAGGAGAAGTTCTTGCCAAGGTATGGATCAGCGCCTCCTCTGAATTTCCCAAGGGCGAAAAAATGGACCTCAACTTTCACTTCACCAACTCCAAAGAATTTAATCCTTTAAAAGATTTATCGATACCATTAAACACACACTTCCCAAAGCTCATACAGACAACTATACACAAATACCACAGTACGATTACAAGTCTCTATAAATAGGAAGTGAGAGAGACTTTACTAGTAAGAAGTGAGTTGCCCGATTGTTTCCTTTCCAAACATAGTTATATGGTGTCAGTTGATGCACTCCAAAATTAGCATAAGCCTCAATCTTGATTTGTCGTCCAGGTCTATATAATATTATAGATGTTGAATTTAAAGAACAACCCACGAGCAGCAAAGTAGGGATAATATATAATAATTCTTGAGCGGGTGGAAATATAATAGTAATAGTACTCACTAGAAGACTTTTTATGTCAATTCTTGCAACAATATTATGAAATATAAAAGATTCGTCTGTTTAAAATAATACAGTGTATTCAAAAGTAGGTCGCAATATTGCACATCTTATATAACATTATTTTAAACAAAGATATGAGAATACCCACTTGGAGAGGAAAGAATGAGGGTGGAACAGAGAGGCCATACCTCGAATAATAAGTTACCAGCAAAGCCAACAGGTTATGGACATCACGTGAAGACATCATCCCTTATCTTTCAAGAGAGAGGGAAAAGTGTGTCAGAATTTGAGAGAATTAAGGACTACGAGACTAAGTGAATGAGCTGGTACTGGTAAGGGGGGGAAAAAATCGATCTAAGATTCATATAATCAATCAGTTTTTGGCGTTTGTGTGAATAGTGAGGTGAACCTGATTCACATATTTACCCGGTGACTGAGCTAACCTCACACATATAAGATAATTTGTCACCATTGAATTGCTGCTCCTAGCTTTTATTAAGTTTTATTGCTCTTGTACAACCACTTGGTTGTAAAATCAATCTGAAAATTGAACACGACGCTCAAAATGAGATGGATCTTTTACTGAGTTTTGTTTCTTCCACATGATGGCAAATGGACCCTTTGCTTATGACCTTTACTACATCTGTTTAAATGGTTGCAACTAGGGTGGATTGAATGAATTTTGATGAATTGAATATGCATTGAGCTAAAATAGTTTGGATTGTAATCTATTTATATAAAATGTGAATAAATATGATTTGGGTAAAAATAATTTTAATTTACTTTGATCTCTTAAAATCAAAGAAAATTAAATCAAAATTTGATTGTTAATGTTTAATTCATATCACTCCAACCCTATCCCCAAATAATAATTTTTAAAAAAATTATTTTTTTCATTACAAAAATTTTTTTCTATTTCAATACTCTATCACCCGCCCACTTCCACCCCACTCCATCCAAAACCTTCATCTAAATTTTCCCTACTTCAATACCAAAATTTAAATTTAAATTTAACAAAAACTATTTATTTTAATTAAAAAAAATTCGCCCCACTTCCATCCTGTCCGCTCGCATTTCCACCCTACTCCTATAGGGGTGTGCAAAAATCGAATAAAAAAATATTATTGGTTTATTGTTATCGGGTTATTGGGTTAACAGAATTTTAATGATTTTTACAAAAAAAAATTATCGGATTATCGATTCAGTTTTGATTTTTAGTATTGGGTTATTGGATAAACCGATAACTCATTAAGACTATAATAATTACTACTTTATCCTTTCATAAATACTAAATATTAATAATTTAACATCACTTGATACTAAATTGTTACTCGTAAGTCATGCATTTGCTAAGTTTTCAATGTATAACTCTTTTGTTGGAAAGTAAATTAGAATATGAAGTCAAATATTGTATACAATTGATTTGTTTGTTTTACTATATCTCATCGTATTGCTTCAAATAGTTAGAAAAGTTATATATTTTTTTATGATTATTTTCTTATTGGGTAAATCAAAAATCGAGCCGTTAAGGACCAAAAATTAATAAATCAAATATCGATAAAAAAATATCTTATTGATTTGCTATTGGTTTAGCATATTTAAAAATCAAAAACCAATAAATCGAACCTATAATATGTAGAACCAAACCGAATTGACTATATTTATATGAGTTCTTAAAATGGATCAACTCATATTTACTCATTTTGAAAATATGAGTGATTCATAAAAATAAATAAAGATTAAATAATTTTTTTTTTACTTTATATGGATTGAAATTGTCACCCTTAATTGCAATAGTACTAACCGAGTTAATCAGTGGCTGTTTAGCCATGTTTAATGATTTTTTTCCAAAGGAAAAAAAAAAAATTTTTAAGTAAAAGCTAATTTTTAAAATTGGAGTTGCATTTGATCACGAATTTAATGAAAGTTGTTTTAAATTTTTAATAAGTAATTGAAATTGTATTTGGTCATATTTCATTTGTTATTTTTTATTTTTTAATAAGTAGTTGAAATAGTGTTTGATCATATTTTATTTGTGACTTTTTCGGAGATTGCTTTCCTGTCTCCATAGCAACCTGTTTTGAAGCCATTACCAGTGACATGCATTTTTGTTGGCAGGGATTAGTAATGTATATATTATAATAAAAAAATTATTTCTTATTTTTAATCAAATATTTGATTTACTTTATTAAAAGCTAGTAATGCATATATTATAACTAGATATAGACTGTTATTTTTCTGTTTCAATTTATGTGATATTGATAGAATTTAGAAAATTAATTAAATTTTAATATTATATTTTAAATTGTTAATATTGTGAATTATTGTACAATGTTACGTAATTTTTAAACAATATATGTTACTCCTCTTATCTCCATTTATGTGACAGCACTAAAATTTCGAAAGTCAAAATTTTTTATGTCATTTTATTTTCAATTTTTCAATTACTACGATTTATATGACACTTATGTCATTTTTAAATAATATATGTTATTCATCTATTCATATTTACGCGACACTTATTCGAGTGTCAATTGAACTTTTTATATATCTTTTAAATATTTTAAGTTGTTAATTCTTGTGATTTTTAACATTTTATATTTAATTTATGTGTAGATATATAACTATTGTTAAATATCTAGATTTACAATATCTTTTACGTAATTTCATAATTAAATAATACGTGTTACTTCTTTTGGTTCATTTTATGTGACGTCGATAGATTAATTTCAATAATCAATCGAATTTTTTATTTATTTTTAAAATATTTTAAATTGTCAATTATCACGGTTTATGATATCTTTTATACTCTTACGTAACATGATATTTTAAGACATTAATTAGCATGATTAGTAGTATTTTTTGTATGCAATTTTTAAATGTATAAAACACTAAAAATAAGACAAATAAATTAAAAAGAAAAATTCATCAAAAAATTATGGATATATCCTTAAGTTGCTCAGACAGGAATGTTAATAATAAAATTTCGTTTTTATAATGTCTAAATAATAAAATTTGAAAGTTAATTTATTTAAATAAATTTACTAGTATAAATATTAAACATAAAACAATGAAAATAAATCAAATGATTAAAAGGATATGAGGAATACTTTTGTCTTTACATATAAATCTTATGTATTACTAATATCACTTAATAGAAGGTATTAGTTGTACACTTCATAAAACCAAATCGGTTATATAACAAATGTACGTATTAGCTATACATAGACCTAAAATTTCTACCAAATATAGTACTCCTAAATAATACCATGTATAATGCATGCAAGTTTTTTCTTAATACATTATAATAACCCGAAAGTTCAAAAGTTGATAAAAACGAAAAATATTAAAAGCCAGGTACAAAAATTACAGAACATAAATTTTTATGAACCCTTTTATGGTTCATGAAAGAAACCATGGCCTATAAAAGGAGTCCATGGAAGTGTGACTCAAAAGTTGAAAATTTAAAGCCTTTCTACGAGAGGGTCATAGGCTCATAAAGCTTTCCACGGTCACGGTCCGTGGAAGTGACACCCTCAAAGCCCTAGGGTCTCGTGAAACCTTGCACCTTCAGCAATTCAGAAGTCTCCTTATTCACGAGCACTTATGCGCTCCATATTGGTTTGTACAGATCGTATCCCCCTCCGTACAAGTTCTCCCTCCAGTATTTCATACCCTTCACTGTACGGACCATTGTATAGTCTATGGTAAATTGTACGGCCCATTAAGGGTCTTTGTCAAGTATCATCCGACAATTATTTTTTTAGTGTGTTTTAGTCTTTACCAATCCTTTTAACTTCTATACTATATTATTTTGGGCTATTTTAAATGTGTATGACTAATTCCTAATCGCCAGTTTCTTATTCATTCAACTCTCAATAAAATCAGAAATTTCTCTCTAGGATTCTTTTCTCAAAGGCAAGAAAAAGGTAAATTCTAAGGTTCTTCATTTCAATTCTCCAATTCCAGATTCTAAGCAAGGATTTTATCTCAGATATGTGGAAATTTCATCCATAGAGTTCTAATTTAAATTCAAATTCTTAAGTTTTAATCATAATCCAACCTATAACTTAAATGATTTCTTATGATTTCTACTTAATTGCATTGGATTCTTTGAAAATGATCTTCTAATACATGATTTAAGCATGAATTAATGATCTTAAGGATGAATTTCGTGAATTTTTACCATGTGTGACTCTTATGATTATGAATTCTACTAGCATGACATGCATGCATAATGATTTGAAGAGAATTATGAATTTAAGATGCTTTTAAGAAAATATCACTACGATCTTTATGAAATTCAGATTTACTTTCGATTGAAGCCTTCTGAAAATATCACTACGATCTTTATGAAATTTAGATTTGCTTTCGATTGAAGCCTTCTCATTATGATTTTACATGATTATCCTACTTCCAATTCAAGTAACATTCACATGATATTAAGATTTGATAGCTTCCGAGTGAAGTGATCCTTAGCATGACATCAAGATTTGGGATTATCCCAATAGATATTTTCTCACCATGACTTAATGTTTTTAGTAAGGATTCCATGTCAGTGTCACAACTCGAGCTAGACTCCGGGTACAACACGGTGAATGAAATCCCCAAGAAAACTCTAAACTAGCCTTCTTAGCATATCATAAGCATTCAAGGTAAGTAATGAAGAAGTTTATAAGCAAAAGATAAGCATAGTCATAAACTGAAGCATAAAATCACAAGTGGAGACATAAGCCATATAATCATACATCATGAACAACAAGCCTCAAGTCATAGACTAGACGACGGCTTAGCCATGTCCCAAGCTCACCCTCAATAAAAATAAAAACCAGTCTCAATATAATATATAAGTTAGATAAAAGTAAGATTTGTACCTGAAGCATAAGGACTCGCCCAATCTAGATTAGCAAGCAACTTGGATCTAGCCATGAGGATGAGAATGATAGACACTTGCACCATCATTATGATATAATGTAGGCATAAAGTATGTGTTAGTATGTTTGAATGTACTAAGTATTTGAGCATACAACACAATAAAGATACATAGAATAAAAAACTACATAGTAATGATGCATAATCAAGGGCACATATATAACATAGAACCAAAGTACAGATAAGATCAACATACCAATATGCTATGAGTATAATGATGCATGATACCATAGTACATAAAACATATGTGGAAATGTTACCGTAATAGACAATAAGACCATGCGAGCTATAACATAAAATCTTCGGTGTTTCCCCTACATCGAAAAAGGGGACCCTACTTGCTTAGGTAGGACTCTACATGTCATATCATAATCTATGTGGATCCACTTGTAACACCTCTTAGGCACCTCAGAAAAATTCCCTATAGTGTATTTCTTGGACATCCCAAAATCCATGCATGATTTCACAAATTCGACTTCATATTCATTTTCAGGGGGCAAAATTTTGTAGGAAAGGGGCGGTCTTTGATTTTTAGATGACTCATAGCAAAAAATTTTTTTTGGGTAATTCAAGGCTTAACCAGAAAAGTATGCCTGTCGCCCACTAGTGCAAAAATTTCCTAAACCCATTCTTGGGAAAAAATAGGGGAAAAATTGAATTTCACACGAAAATGTACTACTATGTTACAAGTCTGCGTTGCGGACTTATCACGCACTAGTTCAAAACATTCCTTAATTTCCTATTTTTACTTAAGAGCAAATTGGGTAATAACGCAGTACCTATATATGAGAGAATACCTTACTCTTCAGCCATTTCAAGCCCCAGAACACTCAAAAACCCTCCCAAAAGTCATCCTAATTCCTCACAATTTCCTCATCAAAATTCAAGTTATCTCAAAAACATGCTTTGGATTTCAAGAACCCAATTGAAGTCTCAAGTCTTCCTCAAACTTTTCTTCAAGAAACTCCAAGTTTAAGATATGTGGGCTTCATTCATGGGCATTCTTCCACCCATGAAGCCAATCCTTCTCTCTTTATCAAGTTTCATGATTTTAAGATTGAATATTTTGTGGGTAATTCTTATTACGCGTTGTACACATGATTTAAGTTTGAACTCAGTAATGATTTTATTATGCTTAAATACCATTTGGGTTTGATATTGTGATGGATTTTATGATATTAAAGTTATGTACCCTGTGATGCTATGAAAAGCTATGAAAGAACTTGTGAATTTTAGCTAGTTTTCATGCTACTCAAAATGAGGGTTTTACTACAATGTTAGTGGGTTAATTTGAATGACTTTAAAATGAATTAAATTTAATCATCTCATGTTCTATACTCTTGAATTGCATGATTTCAAGCTTATGTGTATATTACCTACCATGTTTTGACTAAAGTATTTGACTAGATCCTATGTTGACGAAAGTCTTATTGTAAGACATGTGAATTATAAATATAGTATATGTTGAAGGGCTATTATGCATGCTATGAGCTCATGAGAATGTTTTGGATGCTATAAATAATATGGATCCATTTTCTTTGATATTATGATGTAATGGTTTGATGAGCTACTCCTATGATACTACCATGAATTATGAAGCTTTGTATAATATGGCCATGTATATAAATTGAGTATTTCGTGGGATTTTTGACCTAGTACCGAGCGGACCTTAGATGGTAGCCATTGTTCTTTAACTATGTTCCACCATTAGACATTTTGTGAATCCTACCGAAAAGATCTCATAGTAAGGTAAGGATATCTCTTAACTCCTATCGAAAAATATTATATCGTAAGGTAAGGACATCTCTTAACTCCTACCGAAAAAGATTGTATTGTAATGGAAGGAAATTTCTTAACTCCTACCTAAAAGATTATGTCGTAAGGTAAGGACATCTTATAATACCTACTGAAAAGAGTCATGCCGTAATGTAGAGTAATTCATAACCCCTACCGAAAAGGCCATGTCGTAGGGTAAGGACATCTTATATTACCTACTAAAAAGGCCATGTTGTAAGCTAGGGATATTTGTAACATTCTCCAAAAAGGTTATATCGTAAGGTGAGTAGATGGTGTACCTTGGAAAAGTAGACCACTCTTTTATTCGATGTGGAGTGAACCCTTCCTACCTATGTATGACATGTCACATGATTTAACTATTCTTCATGCATGTTTTGGCTAGAGCATTGATCATTCATGTCATATTGAGCTTATATCCATTGGCTATGATTATGCATATTGTTTAATTATGACTTATATCCTTTGTTGCATTGCACCCTACATACTTAGTACATTCTAAGTACTAATGCATACTTCTTTTGCCTACACGATCTAACCATGTAGGGACCGAAGCTCCTATCCATCCTCTTCCTCCACGTGGCTAGCCGGATCGTTTGAAGATTGATATTGGTGAGTCCTTCACTCAAGGGAAAATATCCACTTTGATTTCATGCTCTTGTCGAGACTTGTTTATTTTTAGATATTTATCTTTTGAGGGTTATCCCGAGAGATGTCTTGTCCCCTCGTTCCATTCGTATTAGAGGTGTTCTTGGATATGGATATGTATTGTGAGGTTGACTCCTATTATATTTATGTCATTATGAAAGACTTTCCTTAGTCCTTATCCCCTTCTATGTGTTGATATTTATTGATGATGTGATGGAAGTCCCAAGTCCCCTATTGTCCCCATAGCGTGAGTCATACTTACCCATCCCTTAAACCTTATATGCTATGTGATTCATGTAAATACTCTTCCCTATGACATCTCCATAGCGCGAGTTCAAAGTCCCGCTTCCCTTAGAATTATTTGTTACCAGCTTGTTGTTTAATTATGCTTTCATGACAAAGGATGTGCAAATGATATGTTAAAGAGGCTTGTTTAGATTGCCTTCGAGTTCCCCATTCATCGTGTCACGTCTAGACCTAGGTTTCGGTCGTGAAACCACTAGCAATACATATTTACAAGCATCATTATTCCTAAGTGGCACATAGTTATCGAACAATGAAATCTATCAAGGTCCTCTCAGTGCTAAGTCAACATCCCATGGAATACATAGTACATACATATAGTCATGCTTGTCATAAATCATCATAAGTCATTATAGATCATCATAATTCATACTGGTATATAATCATCGTAAACTTGATCATAGTCTCTTAGTTCAAATCATCATGAACAGGAGTAGCTCATTTCATACTAGGGTCCTAGGTCGCCTTTTAAAATCCTGAATCTCCCCGTGGGGGCCCTAGGTTAACCTCAAGGTCCTAAATCCCTTATCCATAGCATACTAGGGCCCTAGGTCTCCTTTCAAAATTTTGAATCTCACCGTTGGGACCCTAGGTCAACCTCAAGGTCCTAAATCCCCTATTCATAATTATAAGTTTGTTTAATAATCATATCCATGCATGATTATGTGATGATAGATAGGATTATAGCATGGGTCCATAAGCATGAAGTTCAAAATTATGATAATTGAGTAAATAGATGCATAATCATTGAATTGAAAATCATTTGAGTCATAATCAAAGTTACCCATGCATGGTTTCTATAACCATAAGTGCATAATTGAAGAAATCTCATGTAAAAAATTTAATTCAAGTAAATTGGAAATAATTCATGCATATCTCAATATATTAACATAACCCACATCATACTAGTATCATTTGGAAACAAAGTCATGAAAATCCTAATTTGATCATGCTTCAAACTAGATGATGTAGTGAAAATAGGTTGGCTCCATGCAAAAAAGGCACCCATGGATAAATCCCATATACCTTAAAGTAAAATTGAAGACTTAAATATGAATTTGACTTGAAACTTGAAGGTCCCTCGTAGAAATCTTCACTTAAGCTTGAAAGATGATTTGAGAGTGTTTTTGAAAAGGTGACTTTTGAGTCTAGTGTTTTTGAAAGAGTGATTTTTGAGTCGAAGTATGAGGAATGATTTAATGTCACCAAAATAGGTTAGGATAGCCTTGGGAGAGTAATTTAGTCCAAAAATGTCCCGAAGAAGGTTTGAAGTTAGTGAAAGGACCAAACCATCCTTATGAGAACAAGCTTGAAACTTGGACAAGGTGCATTGCAC
This sequence comes from Solanum rostratum, assembly GCA_029948455.1. NCBI lineage: Eukaryota > Viridiplantae > Streptophyta > Magnoliopsida > Solanales > Solanaceae > Solanum > Solanum rostratum. Next base: position 20,280,433 of record CM057055.1, read on the forward strand.
GGCCACCACCATGAACCATGGTGGGAACCATGACCCATGGTGGGGACCGTGGTATGTACCTTGGAGGGAAAATAAGGAGGCCATGTGAAGGGAGCACTTGAGGGTGAAGGGTTTTGTGGTGGAACCCTTCCCTGGGCAGCCTCAAAATTAAGGCCAAGTATCAGTCCAAAACACCTTTCACATGGCGTGAAGGACCTACTGCCTGCGAAGGGTGTCTTGAAAGATACCGTAGGCCAAAATTGTTTAAATATGTGTTTTAAGCCTCGATTCAATCTTTCGAAGTTTAGGTCCTTACATTATCTCCCTCCTAGGATCATTTATCCTCAAATGAGATAAGAATTAGCTTGAATAGATCAAAATGAGTATCAACAGCCCAACATGAGGGCAACATGCAAGTTTTGCATCAAAATCATAAAACCATCAAATCTTTTCCATAAACATCATTAAAAACTAGTTTCGTGAGCATGCATGCATATTATAACATGAAAATGCAGAAATGAAAGATTTCAGACCATTTGGGTCTGGAGAACCTTTTTCCTTAGGCAAGAGTAGAATGGAATAGTGATGAGTGGTAGAAATACGTCTCTAATGATGCTTTGAACGAAGAAATTTTGAACGTTCTCAAGCGAATATGTGGTTTGATGTGTGTATTTGGGTACTTTTCAAGAAAAGGATAAAGGCATGGAATGATGGATGAATTGCGAGAAGAAAGAGTGAATAATAGATGAAGCAGTGACGTACGGAGACCCTCACGGGCCATGTAACATCACACTAATCGTAGGTATGTACGTGAAGGGGCTCCCAACGAAAGAAGCTGGGAATTGAACCAAGTGAGGGACCACGAGGGCCTTCACGGTCCGTGTCATGATACACGGGCCATGCACCCCTACCGTGACCTTACACTTGGTGTAGAGGAGACATGGAGCTGGAACAAAGCTAAGGCAAAACTCACGAGAGGCTCACACAGATCATCGGAGCTCTCACTAGCCGTGTCACGTGCCGTGAGGTTGACGTGAATTGGAAGGATCACCGTCGAAAATAATAGGAATCGTGCAAATGAAAGAATATGGGGCCCATCATGGACCATGTGGCCAACCACGGACCGCGACATGGGTTGTGCCGATGGAATATCAAGACGTCGCTCAGGATTTAAATAAGGAAAGGTTCACGGGCCGTTTAATGGTCCGTGAACCTCTACACGGGCCGTACTGGTAGGCATAAGAAGCAAAGATAGTGAAGACGCACGGACCGTGTGACGGTCCGTTGTGACCCGCACGGCCCGTGTGAAGACCCGTACCCATGTCGGAGTCTATTTTCCTATTTTTTATTGGATTAGTTTTTCCTTGTATATATATATTTATTTTATTCCGTTTTTAGAGGGTTGAATGCTGGAGTTAGAAAACAAGCAGAGAACAAGATTGTACCAATACTTTACATTGAATTCTTGTGTTTTGATCATCTCTTTGAAGATTGTAACACGTGGATTCATTATTATATCAATTGTAAGTCTGTTATTAGGATTTCTTTGTATTGTTGTGGGCGAGTTGTATTGAACATGTAGGCTAAACCCACAACTGGGGTTGTCGGAACCATGACAATTCAATAAGATAACACACGCTGGGGTAAATTCGTGGGATTGATCATCACATGCAGTGTAGCATTCTTCACTTTAACTTCTCCCTAATGAGTCGACGCGTTAGGGTAAGCCCGTATTTGTTACATGCTCGGGAGGGATGTAGTAATTAGGAAAAGAATCCTACAACGAAAATTCAGGGTATTTAACCTAGTCTAAGTACTTGAGACCGAAAGGTGAGAGTATTCTGAGATCGAGAACAAAGGTCGAAATTGCATACATTTTGAGACCGAAAGGGGACGAGTGAAATGTAGCTAGGAAGGACCAGAAGGTGAACTAGGTATTATCTACTTTGTTTGATCTTGCATGCGTAGTCACGAATGAGTTTATTATACCAGTTTGGTTATCGTATTAGACGTAATTTGGGAACACAACCCTAGCTTCATATTAACTGTTTGAAATCTAGTAGCAACATCCACATAAGTCACTTTACAATAGGAACTCAATTGAAACATTGTAACCCCCCATTTACTGTATGCAACTTTATTTTGGGAATAGAATTTACATCTGAAAGAGGGTGCTAATAGAATCATTCTCATGCTTTCCCTATGGCATCGACCTCACCTCTGGTTGAGTTCCATATTTGACTAATGACCACTTTACTCTTCCTTTTGGAGTGTAAATTTGGGCATATCAAATTTTGGTGCCGTTGCCAAGGAATGCGGCGAAGAAATAGTCTATCAGTTGCTACTTTAAGTTTGTAATTCCAGTCCCTAATTTTACTTTTATTTCTTGTTTTTGCTTATTGTAGGGAACGAACATTGCATCCCAAACACTCGAAGTAAGGGTGAAGACTTATTCCCTACGACCTCGAAATCACTAAGTCAATCCGCAAAATGAACACCCAGGACCGTGAAGCAGCAAGGCAGAGGGAGTTAGCAGTAAATCCTGCTGACAGAGGACACGACGGGTTGGGTGAGGATGACCTCGCTGGTAATGTGATACCACAAGTGGCACCACTTCGACAGGTGCCACTTGTACCACCACAACAACACCAATCCCTGTGAGGCCTCAAGGGCCCTAGTATCCCCGAGCGATGAATGATGATGATGAGGGTGCTGGGACCAATGGTGCAATAGTGCTACCGCCTCTACCTGTTGGTGTCAAGTTTACTATCATTAGCACTATGCTTCAAATGTTGCAGTTGAAGGGGTTGTTCTATGGAGCCGTCACTGAGGACGCAAATCAGCATGTGATGAATTTCTTGGCGACATGCCAGTCGTCCGAGATCCCAGGAGTCAGTCAACAAACACTGAGGTTGGGATTATTCCCATTGTCTTTGTCAGGTGAGGCGATAAAAAGGCTAAATGAGCACCCATATGATTTCCTCCGTACTTGGGGAGAATTAAAAGAAGCTTTGTTAGTGAGGTTCTTCCCTGCTTCAAGGCAACTAGGCTAAGTCACCAAGCCTTTGATGTTTCACCTTCACTTGTTGATAACTCTGCCACGAGCTTAGTTATATCCTTCTTCATTCCATTCCACCAATACACTTCCTTCAGGTCTCAAGATTGGATTGAAGGGGAGTTTAAGATCTTGGACAATATAAGTAAGAGAACAAGAATCCCCAACAAATAAGATAAGTTATTCCACTTTTCTCCTTCTCTTGTACTTTAGTTGAGTAGGGCATTATTTATGCGTGACAACCAAAAATCCAGATGTGATGGTACTCACCTAACCTACCAAGGCAAATCAGCCCAAACCAGAACAACTCAATACAATAATAAAAGCGAAAGATAAAACAGTCTAAGGTAGAAGATAAATATTGGGAATCCAAACTACAACCATCCCAGATTTTGTTCACATGTACGTGCCTCTATGTAATAATACTCAAAATATATATAGATTTCAATGTCTAGTCCTTAAATAGAACATAACATAATCAAGAATCCTCGAGGGGTCTAGAAGCTTGGTCCTGTAAGTCGGAATTCTAACAAAGGGGACTGCGCTCACAACCTACAAAAACGTAGCAAGGGATGAGCACCAAACAACATGGTACTAAACAAATGGAAACTAACCTAAATTAAAGCAATGAAAAACAGAGGTACTCCTATCCACCCAACCACATACCGTCGAACTATACACTTGCACTCAGAATGTCCAAGCACAACAACAACATATACACAAATAGATATTATGGAATAATATCTCAAATTATACAATTTATTTTAGAGTCAAGTAGTACAACAGTCCTTTAGTAACATGAGTTGTTTCAGTTTCATAACATAGTATCCACATAGTCCATGCTTTACAATAAGCATGGTTAAAATTGTCAACTTATAACACTATTTTCAATAGATCAATCTTTACAACGTACAAGGCTCAAAAAATTTTATACATTACACGTAGTACATACAACAACTTCTAAGAAAGGATGATATGAGATGGAGTAAATGCTATGGAATATAAACAATGCGATGAAATGTCAAGTAATCGTGATGCATATATTCCTATGATATATATCCGCTGATGACCTCAGACCAGAACCTATGGGGGCCTCACATGGACCATGTATCCATGAACATTGTTGGTATAGACCTCGGCCAATGCTCACATGATAAGCAGAAACCTAGGCCATATCATCCATCAAAATCTTACCTTGACATACCAAAAGATACTCAGCTAATTATTGACTGGTAAAGACCTTAGCTACCAATCCACATGTTACCTTGCGCATCTCTCGATAGTAGCCATCTCAATGTTATCACAAGTACATAGTCTCAATAACATCAAAATCTCGACATTGATACAATCTCAACATCTATACAGATAATCCACAAGCTCACAGGTATCACAAACCCACAATTATTTCACAAGTCAAGGATTCACAATATTTACAATTACCCAATCCAGATTTCCATGATCAAAGTCTACATAAAATGATTCTAACCTATTTCATGCCACGAATCACCTAAACACATTCACATAGGAGAATACAAGGTTCAATCATACTTAACAAAAAGGTTAGAAATTCACTTGTCTCAATAAAACTCTCAATCAAGTCAAATCCACACTTTTTCCTGTTTCACGATAATCGAAATAAAAACAATCAAGTCAAATATAGAATCATAATCACATTACAAAACTAATGACACTAAAATCAAGCAATTCAAGTGAAAAGGATAAAATGGTCCAAAAATCTCATACCAAAAAAAGGTTTCCAGAATCTGAAAATTTTAAATGAAAATAGTCCTCATGCTTTAAGGAGTCTAATGGTGAAAACCATTTTGAAAAAGGAGTTAAAGTGAGTTCAGAATCACTATTTTTGTGTTAAAAATCAAAGTCTGAGAAATACCTAAATTCTTCAAATAAAAACTCCAATTTTCATATTATAATCACAATTTAATCAATGACAATTGATAACTTAAGTTAGGAAAACGTTACCTAAAGTATTGTCTTGGAAATTTTTGAAGAATCTCTCTAAAATCGGGCTTGGAATATTAAAAATGGAGGAAAAAGGTGAAATTTGTCACTTTTAAATGAAACACTATTTCAAGTATTTTTGTACTCCACACACGCGGATAACCATCTGCAAATGTAGAGTCCAACTGTACCCAACACTCCGCAAATGTGAAGGCTAAATAGACAGTACTTTGCGAGTCCGAAGTACCCACCTGCAAATGCAAAGGTCTAAGGACTTGTCATCCACGAAAGTGGAAGCAAGGCTGCGAGCGAATAGGTACTGCACTAGATATTAGATTTCAACAATGAACACAACACATAATTCACAAAAAGGACCCTCGAGATTCATTCAAAACCCTATGAACAAAAACCAAACATGCCAACTTACCAGAAATGATGTTTCAGACTCAATGAAATCATCAAAATTTGGGTTTGAGGCCTCCGTGGCCCGAAATCTGATAAACACAAAGAAACTAGTTAAAACTCAAAATATTCAAACTACCCTCAAGAATTCTAAAAATTACAACGAGATCATTTCTAGGATTAGTTCTACCACTTGAAACCACAGAAATAGTCAAAATTTCGATTTGAGCTTCTAAACTTCGAATGCTGACCAAAGTCAAACTATGCTCTTAATGCAACTGAAAGGGCAACTTTAAAATCTCTATTTTAACTCCAAATTCAGTTCTGTCAGTTCTTCTAGACTAGATTCTACATTTCGAATAGCATTTTGACACCTAGAACTCAAGATGACCATGAAACTCAAAATTTCCAATGTTAAGCCTTTAAAAACTCTTTCTTTAGCAAAACTCTAACTTTTTACAAGGTTTCCGAAATCAAGCTTCTAGACTCAACAAAAAATTACCTTAGACAACTTTTGAGAAGTGCAAAATGGTATTTTGTCAAAAATGCAAAAAATGACCTTCGAGGTCATTACAATATGTTTTAATGAGGTTGGAGTGGTCCCTTTTACATGGTGTAATCTTGTGGGAAAGTGTTCTAGTGGTTTGTGCATGTTGGGACAACCATGGAGGGGAGTCCTCTTTAACTTCAATTGCGATCTCATTTGAAAATTGTAAATATAATGTTAGTAGAAACTCATGGGATGGTGATTAGATATCATAAGTTCAAATTACTTCTACTACATTATGATATTTAGGGACTATATAATATATATTATGATCAGGGGTATGCCCATAATGCAATTAGAGAAGAAGAAGTTAAAGGAGTACCCTTAGTTTGGTAATTATGGCCTTGCTGCTTGAGTATTATTTTTGGGTGTGATTGAACTGCCTAAATATGTTTATTAGTTACTAATACTATTTTTATCACCTACTCAATTATTGACAACTATTTGGAAAGAAAGGAGGTCACTTTGAAGTAATAACACAGTAGTACAACAAGGTATGTAAGGCTATTTAATCCCATAGTTGTTGGCATGAAATCTAATACCTGTGTCACTACCAACAAGTGAGCTTTCCAAGTCCTATTCCAAGTAGAGGATACATAGTGGCAGTATGTAATCCACAAAGTAGCCAACAATCTGTTTTCCACTCCTTCATGTATCGACTTACATTGGTATGTGTTTATTAGTAAATCTGTAGTTTTACTCTTCCAACCATTAGCATGAGGAGTCAAATTTCATTGGTGAAGCCAATAGTGTCATTTAAACTTCTAAGTAATAAGTCAATGTTTAAGTAACCATTATCATGTCTTATATTACAAGTACATAGTTCCAAGACTCAAAAAATTCTCAATGACCACCAAAGTAATAATCTTAAAGTATTAAAGAATAACTTGGAACAATCTACATAGTGTGGGTGGCAGCCAAGGAGGCATGGGTCGATCTCACATTATGTATTAGGGTTGCAGCCCAAAGGCAAGAGCCTAGCATGGGCCGATCCCAATTTGTACAGTTATGAGGAAAACTTTCCATGGGTTAAAATTCCTATCATAGGTTATTCTTTTTTACCACTGATCAACTGGTCATTTGTATTACAAGCCTCGGAAAATTTATAAAACACTGAAGAGTAAAGAAAATAATGTAATGTACATGGTTCCACAAGTATAATAAAGGTGGTCTTTTATTGTGATTATATGCATTTATATATTGCTACTTGATTTCACTTGAGTTCTCATTTTATGTATGCTATTACCTTACATATTCAATGCATTTTTTTGTATTGACATCCCTCTTTGGGGATGCAGCAATTCATGCTACAGGTATAGGTACTCCATCTAGTAGGCCTTTGGTGTAGGCACACCCGACATTCAACTACTTTTGGTAAGCTCCAACTTGATTAGGGGCTTTACTGAAGTAATTGAAAGGGTAACAATTACAGAGGGAAAGCATTAAGGTGCACTACATGTCACGGCATAGATCATGAAAAAAGTGAAAGTTCCTAAAACATCTCATAGCTTCCTACTCATAGATGTGGCATGCTTCACATCAATGAATAAGACTCTACTTGATGCAGCATGTTGGACTCCTTAGGACACTTTAAAACCTTATGCTCTTTTAACAAGTGTGTCACGACCTAGGATAGGCCCTAGGTATGACACGACGATCGGAACCCTAAAAGACTCCAATCAAGCCATCTTACATATCATTCATGAGCATATACAAGGCATGTAAAGCATTATTCAATCAATCAACTAGTAGTGAGTAGAAGTAAGTCTCAAAATTAATCTATAAACAGGAAAATCAAGTCAAAAGCAATCTATAGAGATTTTACACATGGTGTCCAACAAGCACCTACCTAGCTCACTCTCAATGAAAAGTATGGTAAATTCCATAATATGGAAAATTAAGCTAACAATAGGATCGTAAGCACAATAAGCAATACCTTTAAAGCATGAGAGCTTACCAATCAAGTGATGTGCTATCAGACCAACTAGCTATTAGCATAATGAGAAGTGTCTAACCCTAAAGTTTTAGCAATATAGGGAAAATATACATTAGTATGTTGGAACGTACTAAGTATGTGAGCAATGCATGATATATATAGATATAGGTACATATAATATAACTGAGATGATGTTTGAGTCATGGGATGCAAGACCACAATACATAGGCATAAAGTAAAACTTGAAGACATAAATATAAGTCATGTGGTCTAAGCATCACATTATATAAAGTTAAAAGTAACATAATCATTTTGTGGGAGTTTGCTATAACTGAAAATAAGACCATGTGCTAACATAGAATCCAATATAACACTGATATTCAGAAAGGGGGAGATACTTGCTGAGATAGACTCTATCATACTACGTTCATTCATTTATCAGTCGGGGCTAAATGTGGATCCACTAGTCTAGGCTAAATAAGGCAACCTATGGTGGCACATAATTTTAGACAAGAGGTTGCTACTAAGATTTCCTCGGGTGGAAAACCTTAATATCTACTAGACCGAATCCCACCTCAAGCCTTCTTGATGGTAAGTAATATCTCACGGAATAGTAAATCATAATATCATAATCAATCAAAATCAATCATAGCTATGAGTCATTGAAAATCATCATATATATATAATAGCTCATTAAAACCTTGGATGATTCATCAATATGAGAATTTTCCTTATCACACACGAATCCTTGATTAGGTTAGAATTGTTTGTTCATCAACATTCATTCGTTCATTCATCATTGAAGATACTACATCAAACATTTCATAAACTTTGAAAAAACCCTTATCGCTCATGATCATGATTCATTGAAAACTAGGGACATTATATGGGTTTAATCACAAATCATCTTAAAACATGCAATTTAGTAAAATTCATACATAATGATAATAGACATCATTAATTGAAATCATTGTTATAATAACCCATATTAGTAATCATGAATCCTAGAAAGCATTGTAAGGAAATTACTTGTAAATCATCAAAATTATACAACTGGATAATAACCCACATTTAGTTTAGTAAATAAACTCTAATGAAAGATAATATATGTAATTGGATGAAAATTGAACAAGACTCATTATGGGATCATGATGTCACGTCCCAAAAGAAGGGGAGGTGTGACTGGTACTCGATATTGTCATTGATCGAGAAAGCCACCTAATATGCTAACTAGTTGGCCTAGGGGCCAAAAGAGCAAGCAGCATCACATTTTGAAAAATAAGCCTAGACCATTTCGGTCATGATTTTGTTAATAATAAGACTATAAGGACCCAGAGTTTCAAATGACTCTATCGAACCTCATAATGTCGCCCTGTGAGAAAATTTGATCAAGTGTCACATCATGGGAGGCCCATATGGCCAGTGTGAGGTCACACAGACCACGTGGCCTCCAGTGAAGGGTGACTTCGCCAAAACATTGATTATAGGGACTTGACAAGGAATTTCAGGCTAAGTATGGCACACGACCACCCACACAGTCCGTATGGTGTACATCAGGCCATGTGGCCCCTCGTGTGACTCTCGACATGAAATGTTTCTAAGTAAAATCACTGTCTCGTAATGTTTTGTGCAAATTCTTTTAGGTGTCATTTCACGGTCCTTGACACAATCCATGCAGTATCACACGGGCTGTGTGGTTATCCGTATGGCACCCCATTCGCTTCAGAAAATTTTAAATGTTGAACATTGCAAAACTTTGTTTAACTATTGTCTCACGGGCATTATTCATGACCCGTGAAGTGCCCTCACACACCTTGTCAGTGCCAGTGCAACCATGACAGCCCAATTTCCATCCGTTTCTTTAATGGCTTTTACGTAATTATGATTTATTTTAGATGTGTTTTATTGCCTTTTTATGTATCCTAGACCCCTAGATCAGTTGATATCCTTTAATTTTAATTCATTCTCATTATAAACACTCTCACTCTAAAATCATTCCTAAAAGTCCTCTCCAAGTTCATCTCTCAAGACTCAAGCTAGGGTTCAATTGGGGTTTTAACTTCAAGCTAAATTGTTCCCAATTTCAGCTTCTCAATCAAGGTATGTGGGATTGATTCTCTGTCCCTTTCAACCAAGAAGACCCGAACTCTTTTCAATTGATTTTCATGAAATTAAACTTACTTTAAATGTGGATTTTCATTATTTGATTTTATTAAATTTAATTCATGTATGGGTTGTAATTTATTTATGATTTTAAGTTATTTTAAGCACTATTATGATGTTTTGCATTGAGATTATGAAGTTATGAAGATGCATGTCCCCTTTAAAGCTTGATTTATGCATAGGGTGATTTATATGATGATTTGAATGTGGATTTAATTATGGATTTACTTCAATTTTGTATTATATTGTTGATTTTAGCTTGAATCTATATTACCCATGCTATTCTCACAACATCCATGGTATATGCATTCATGAACATTGGAATTTATGGAAATTATGAGTGGGTTAAGCCCAATTATATTTTATGAAATTATTTTGATAAAATTATGGTTATGACAAGAATATGATCACATATATTTCTATTGTAATGGATCTTTGAGAATTTTGGATGCTTGCACCATCTTGTATATGTAAATGACTTATTCCTAAGCATGAGTATTATGATTATGATTTATGGTTTCATATTTCAGCCTAAATGTGCATTGAAAGGTTTTGACATGAATGTTGTATCTCTTGAAATCATGTATGTTTATAAGTATTCTCGTGGGATGCCGACTTAACATCGATGGATTGGGGGCGTCAGGGCTATCCCCAAGGGTTCTCTCCCTTTCCTCGAACTATGTGCCTAATGTATGTTATGAGAATCCTATCCAAAATGGGTGATGTTCCCGTAAGGAAGGTTGCTTCATACGAAATGGGTGATGTTCCCATAAGGTGAAGTATTATGCTATATGATATGAAAGTACTTTCCGAAATGGGTGATGTTTCTGTAAGGGGGTTTCTTTATATGAAATGGGTGATGTTCCCATAAGGTGAAATATTGTTTACTTTTGGCAAGTAGACTACCTATGTACTAGTGAGAGGATTTCATCGAGATTCCTAGTAATAGCTTGCTTGGTCTTACTCATGTCGGTTGAGGTCACATCCCCGCTATATATGAGCATTATTGTATTTCATGCATAACAATTTTCATGGCATATTGTATACTATTCTTCTTTTGGATATGTATAATTCTTTCCATAATTTGTGGCCTTGTCATTAAACATTCAAATGCAGGTTTAATGAGTAATATGCATTGCATGCCTGCATATTTAGTACATTCAATTGTACTAACGCATACTTTATTCCTACATAATTATACCATGTAGGCACCAAGCGCTATGACTGACCACCGTTCGACGAGTAGCTCAAATCCGAAAGTTGAACTTGTGGTGAAGCCCTATCTTCCAAGGAAAATCCACCTTCCTTCTACCTATGTTTACTTTCTTACTCGAGGGTGAGCCCGGGACATGTCTTGGCCCCCGTTCCATCCTATGACTAGAGGCATTGTTGGAAATCTTGTAGACTCTCATAGAGTCTATATACTATATGTTGTAATTAGAGCTATATTTTCGGTTATTTATTGGTTATGGTTATTACGGATTGATCATGGGAATTATGATATGCATGTATGTTTGATGTTGAAATGTGGAAGGTCCTAAGCCCCATATTACCTCCATAGAGTGAGTCATACTTACCTGCCCCTTAGTTCTTACATGATATGTGTTATCTAAATCCATGTAATACCCTTTCCCGCCGATATCTCCATAGCGTGAGTCCTGCTTTCCCATCCCTTAGATCTATGTATTACTTTTTTTAATGCGCTTCCGAACCGATGATGTGGATTTGATTACCTTGAGGCTTGTTTGGAACTCTTGGGTTCCCATTCACCGAGTCACTTCTAGGCCCTACCCCAGGTCGTGACAAGATGGTATTAGAGCCCTAGGTTTGTAAATGATCCTCGAAACCTAAAATGCCAGGTCAAGTAGAGTCTTATTCATGGGTGTGAAGTGCACCATGCCTATGAGTGGAAGGCTATGAAGGCGTCCTAGGAATTGTCTCACTTCTTCTTGCCTTACGTCATGATATGGCTCGTATATTTGGTCTCCTTATCTTGACGGTATGATTGCTCCATTTCAGAAGATGCCTCGAGGAAGACCCCACCTACCATGAGTGTAAGAGACTATGCTCTCAAGTTTGCTAACCTTTCAAAGTATGCACCAACACTTGTGGCTGATCCTCGTGCGAGGATGCACAAATTCATTTCAGGTATCTCTTACTCACTTAAGAAAGAATGTTGTACTGTCATTCTTATACGAGGTATGGATATTTCTAGACTCATGGTATATGCTGAACAGATCAACGGGGAGAAACTCAAGGAGAGGAAGGAGCACGATCCTAAGAGAGTCTGTTTTGATGGTGGACTCCCCAATTCTCAGAGTGGTGGTTTTAGTCACTTCCAGCAGGGACAGGGCTTGGGTGCTTGGGTGCTTGGGTCGCTAATGCTAGGGTGCCTCCTCCTAGGGCACCGGTTGGTCGTGGACCAGGGTACCTTTTGTGCACCAAGTGTGGGAAGCCCCACATAGGTACTTGTTGGAGGGATTTGGGTGCTTGCTTTGGTTGTGGTGATAAGAACCAAAAGGTTGCTGATTGTCCTAAGAATGTTCATCGAGGTCGAGGTCAGGCAGCTAAAGGTGGCCAAGGCCAACAAAGAGCTCCTCAAGGTGTTGCCCTAAAGAACAACAATATCTATACACTTCATGTTCGTTAGGAGTTTGAGGAAGTCCCGGATGTTGTGACTAGTATGTTAAAAGTCTTTGATTTGGATGCTTATGTTTTGCTTGAACCAGGTGCAAATTTGCCTTTTATGACTCCTCTGTTGTCTGTTAAGTTTGGTTTGAGTCCCAAAATTTTGAATGATACTTTTTCAATTTATACTCTCGTGGGTGAATCTGTTGTTGCACATAGGGCTTATTGTGGTTGTCCAGTTTCTGTGTTGCAAAAAGTCTTCCCCCGTAAGCTTATGGAACTTGAGATGTTCGATTTTGATGTGATTCTTGGGATGAATTGGTTGTATGCTTCATATGCCTCCATAGATTGTAGAACCAGGAGGGTCAAGTTTCGACCTTCCGATGAGCCCATTCTTGAATAGAAGGGTAGTGACTTCGCTATTAAGGGTCGGTTTATTTCCTACCTCAAGGCATGTAAGAAGATCTCCACGGCGTGCACATATCATATTGTCAGGGCCAAAGATATGGTTATTGAATCGTCTACTCTTGAATCAGTTTCGGTGCTGAATGAGTTTCTGGATATGTTTCCCGAGGACTTGACCGGTATCCCTCCTGAAAGGGAAGTAAATTTTGGCATAGATCTACTCCCGGATACTCAAACCATCACTATTCCTTCCTATCATATAGCACCACCGAGTTGAAAGAGATAAAGAATCAATTGAAGGACTTGTTGGAGAAAGGTTTCATTAGGCCAAGTATATCGCCATGGGGTGCTCCAATGTTATTTGTAAGGAAGAAGGATTGATATCATATAATATGTATCGATTATAGGTAACTAAATAAGGTGACCATTAAAAGTAAGTGTTTGTTACCCAGGATTGATGACTTGTTTAACCAGCTTCAAGGGGCTACTCACTTCTCAAAGATTAACCTTTGTTCCGGGTATCATCAATTGAAGGTTAGGGAGTGTGATATTCCCAAGACGGTGTTTCGGACAAGGTATGGACACTTTGAGTTTGTGGTGATATTGTTTGGCTTAACCAATTCTCTGGTTGTGTTCATGGATCTTATGAATCGGGTGTTTAAGCCATTTCTTGACAGTTTTGTCGTAGTCTTCATTGATGACATTCTCATTTACTCCTGAAATGAGCAAGAACACGGGGAGAATGGTTCTACGAACCTTGAGGGAGAAGAAGTTGTATGCTAAGTTTAGCAAATGTGAATTTTGGTTTGGTGAAGTATCCTTCCTTGGTCATGTGGTGTCCGATGTGGTATTAAGGTGGATTTGAAGAAGACGAGGCCATGAAAAATCGGCCCAGACTGTTGACTCCTTTGGATATTCGAAATTTCCTAGGGTTGGCCGGTTATTATAGGAGGTTCATTGAATGGTTCTTATCGGTTAGATCTCCATTGAGTAAATTGACCCAAAAAAGGTTACGTTCATATGGTCAGATGAATATGAGAAGAGTTTCCAAACTTTGAAAGATCGACTTACATTAGCTCCCATCTTGACTTTACTAAATCGCTTAGATTGATTTGTGGTGTATTGTGATGCCTCACGGATCAGTTTGGGTTGTGTAATTATGCAACATGGCAAGGTAATAGCGTATGCGTCAAGACAGTTGAAGGTGCATGAGCGTAATTACCCAACGCGTTATCTTGAGCTGGCGGCGGTGGTTTTTTCCTTGAAGATTTGGAGGCACCATTTGTATGGGGTTCATGTTGATGGATTCACCAATCACAAGAGTTTGCAATATGTGTTCACTCAAAGAGATCTCAACTTGAGGCAAAGGAGATGGTTGGAACTCCTAAAGGACTATCTTATGAGTGTTCAATATCATGCCGTCAAGGCCAATGTGGTAACTGATTCACTTAGTAGGCTATCCATGAGTACTGTGGCTCATGTTAGGAAGGAGAAGAGGGAGTTGTTAAAGGATGTTCACCGATTGGCTAGATTGGTTGTTAGGTTGGCTGACTTTAATGATGGTGGTATCCATGTGCAAAATGGGGCAGAATCTTCCATGGTAGTTGATGTGAAAGCCAAATAAGATTTGGATCTATCATTGATTGAACTAAAGAAATTGGTTGCCGAGAAGAAGATTGAGGTGTTCTCCCAAAAGGTAGATGGTGTGCTTCGGTACCAAGACCGACTTTGCGTTCCAGATGTGGATGATCTTAGAAGGGTAATCATGAGTGAAGCTCACAACTCTCATTATTTAATTCACCCGGGATCTACTAAGATGTACGGGGATTTGAAGGAGGTGTTTTTGTGGCATGGTATGAAGAAGGACATACCCAAGTTCGTGTCCGAATGTACAAGTTGTCAACAAGTGAAAGTGGAGCACTAAAGGCCCGATGGCTTAACCCAAGATATTGAAATTCCCACTTGGAAGTGGGAAGATGTAAACATGGACTTTGTGGTTGGTTTTCCTCGGACCCGAAGGCAATGTGACTCCATTTGGGTTATCATTGATTGGATGACCAAGTCGGCTCACTTTCTGCCGGTCAAGACTACCTTTAGTGCTGAGGATTATGCAAGGTTGTACATCCAAGAATTGGTGAGATTGCATGGTGTGCCTAGGTCTATCATATCAGATCGTGGGATCCAATTCACCTCTCACTTTTGGAGGTCGTTTCAAAAGGGACTTGGTACTAAGATCAAGTTGATAATCGCTTTTCATCCTCAAACCGATGGGCAAGCTGAGAGGACAATTCAAACCTTGCAGGATATGTTGAGGGCTTGTGTGTTGGAGTTCAAGGGTAATTGGGATGACCACCTCCCACTCATTGAGTTTGCTTATAATAATAGCTTCCATGCTAGAATTGGTATGGCACCGTTTGAGGCCTTTTATGGAAAATGGTGTAGATCACAAATGGGGTGATTTGAGTAGGGGGAATTGGCACTAATTGGCCCAGATTTGGTGTTGGAGGCTATGTAGAAGGTGGAGATGAGTAGAGAAAGGTTAAAGATGGCCCAAAGTCGCCAAAAGTCCCATTCGAATGTTCAGAGGATGGATCTTGAATTTCATGTTGGTGATTAGGTGTATATGAAGGTTTTGCCTATGAAAGGTGTAATGTATTTTGGTAAGAAGGGCAAGCTAAGCCCCCGGTATATTAGCCCTTATGAGATTATTGAGCGGATTGGAAACGTGCCTTATAGGTTGGAGTTGCCTCCGCACCTGAGTTCCATTCACCTAGTCTTCCATGTATCTATGTTGAGGAAGTTAGTTGGTGATTGCTAGCACCATTATGCCATTGGAAGGAATCGATGTCCAAAAGAAGTTATCTTATGAGGAACAACCGATGGAGATTTTAGATAGCCAAGTGAAGCAGGTTCGTAACAAGGATGTGACTTCGGTGATGGTGCTTTGGAGAAATCAACACGTGGAGAGTTCTACATGGGAGGTGAAGTTGGACATGATGAAGCGATATCCCCATCTTTTCCAATCCACTCAAGCCTAAGGTACTAGGTTCTTCTTCTTCTAAATAGTCATAATTCTTCAACTCTTAAGTCTCATGACATGACATGCATACATGTGGACCAAAATGATTCTTATGATATTTTGAATGATTTAAATACATTACGATATGGGTTTTAAGGACTTTATGACCTTCGAATGATGAACTATGCATTATACCTTGTTCTCAGATATTTCCTGTCCTAAGTAAAGCTTTTAAATCTCGTCGTTGCACATTCGGGGACGAATGTTCCCAAGGGGGAGATGATGTAAGGACCTAGAGTTTCGAATGACTTTATCGGACCTCATAATGTCGCCCCATGAGAAAATTTGGACAAGTGTCGCTTCATGGGAGGCCCACACGGCCAGTGTGAGGTCGCACGGACCGTGTGGCCTCCAGTGAAGGGTGACTTGCCCAAAATTTTGAGTACGGGGACTTGATAGAGAGTTTCAGGCTAAGTATGGGCACACGGCCACCCACATGACCTGTGTGGTGTGTAACGGGCCGTGTGGCCCCTCATTTGACTCTCGGCGTGAAATTTTTCTATGTACAAATTCACCATCTTGTAACTTTTTGTACAAGATTTTTTTAAGTGTCATTTCACGGTCCTTGACACGACTCGTGCAGTGTCACACGGGCCGTGTGGCCATCCGTATGGCACCCCCTTTCAATTTAGAAAATTCTACGTGTTGAACATTGCAAAAATTCATATAAGTGTTGTCTCAGGGGCACTGTTCACGACTCGTGAAGTTCCATACGGATCGTGTCAGTGCCAGTGAAGCCATGACAGTCCAATTTTCATCCATTTTATTAATGGCTTTTACGTAAATACAATTTATTTAAATTTGTTTTATGACCTTTTTACCTATCCTAGAACCCTAAATCAACTGATATCCTTTCATTTTAATTCATTCTCATCATAAACACTCTCACCCTAAAATTATTCCTAAAGGTCCTCTCCAAGTTCTTCTCTCAAGACACAAGCTAAGGTTCAATTGGGGTTTTAACTTCAAGCTAAATTCTTCCAAATTTCATCTTCACAATCAAGGTATGTGGGATTGATTCTTGGTCCATTTCAACCAAGAAAACCCAAATTATTTTCAATTGATTTTCATGAAATTAAGCTTACTTTAAAATTGGGTTTTCATTAGTTGATTTTATTAAATTCAATTGATGTATGGGAAGTACTTTATTTATGATTTTAAGTTATTTTAAGCCCTATTATGATGATTTACATTGAGATTATGAAGTTATGAAGATGCATGTCCCCTTTAAAGCTTGATTTATTCACGGGTGATTTATATGATGATTTGAATGTGAATTTAACTAGGGATTTACTTTAATTTTGTATTATATTGTTGATTTTATCTTAAATCTATATTACCCATGCTATTCTCACATCATCCATGGAATATGCATTCATGAACATTGGTATTTATGGAAATTATGTAGTGGATTAAGACCAATTATGTTTTATGGAATGATTTGATAAAATTATGGTTATGACAAGAATGTGATAACATATATTTCTATGGTTATGGCTCTTTGATCATTTTGGGTGCTTGCACCATCTTGTATATATAAATGAGCTATTCCTAAGCATGAGAAATATCATTATGATTTATGGTTTAGCATTTGAGCCTAAATGTGCATTGAATGATTTTGAAATGAATGTTGTATCTCTTGAAAGCATGTATATGTATAAGTATTCTCGTGGGATGCCAACTTAGCATCAATGGATTGGGGGCGTTAGGGCTATCGCCAAAAGTCCTCTCCCTTTCATCGAACTATGTGCCTAACATATATTAATCCTATCTGAAATGGGTGATGTTCCAGTAAGGAAGGTTGTTTCATACGAAATGGGTGATGTTCCTGTAAGGTGAAGTATTATAGTATATGATATGAAAATCCTTTCAGAAATGGGTGATGTTCCTGTAAGGGGGTTACTTCATACGAAATGGGTGATATTCCCATAAGGTGAAGTATGGTTTACCTTTGGCAAGTGGACCACCTCTGTACCTGTGAAGGAATTTCATCGGGATTCCAAGTAATAGCTCTCTTGGTCTTACTCGTATCGGTGGAGGTCACATCCCTGCTACATATGAGCATTATTGCATTTCATGCATCACAATTTTCATGGCATATTGTATACTATTCTCCTTTGGATATATATAATTATTTCTATATTATGTGCCCTTGTCATCTAACATTCATATGTAGGTTTAATAAGTCATATGCATTGCATGCCCGCATACTTAGTACATTCAAACGTACTAACACATACTTTATGCCTACATAGTTTTACCATGTAGGGACCGAGCGATACGACTATCCATCGTTTGACGAGTAGCTCAAATTCGAAAGTTGAACTTGTGGTGAGTCTTATCTTCCAAGGAAAAGCCACCTTTCTTCTGCCTATGTTAACCTACGTTTACTTTCTTACTGGAGGGTGAGCCCGGGACATGTCTTGGCCCCCGATCCATCCTATTACTAGAGGCATTGTTGGACATCTTGTACACTCTTGTAGACTCTATATGCTTTGTGAAGTATTGGAGATTATATTTTTGGTTATCTATTTGTTATGGTTATTATGGATTAATGATGGGAATTACGATATGTATGTATGTTGGATATGGAAACATGGAAGGTCCTAAGCCCCATATTGCGCCCATAGAGTGATTCATACTTACCCGCCCCTTAGTTCTTATATGTTATGTGTTATACGAATCCATTTAATCCCCTTTCCAGTCGATATCCCTATAGCGTAAGTCCTACTTTCCCATTCCTTAGATCTATGTATTTACTTTTTTTAATGCGCTTCCGAACCGATGATGTGGATTTGATTACCTTGAGGCTTGTTTTGGAACTCTTGGGTTCCCATATGACGTGTCACGTCTAGGCCCTACCCAAGTCGTGACAAAGCCATACACACCAAGGTAGGTAAGTCAAAATGATAAAGTTCTAGCTATCCAGAGAGGCCACAACCAAAGAGATACATGCACAAACATATATATACATGTCAAGCCTATGGCTAGCTAGTACTTTGTCATTTTAACTTACCTAGGGCCCTGACTATACCTAAATATACAACAAAAGTAGACATCCTATGAAAGCTCCGGGAAGAGGTGGAGCTTACCAACTCATAGTTGAACGTCAATCCTAGGGGAGGGATAGATCAGAATCCCTACCTAGATATGCATGCATGAAACAAAAATGCAGCATGCCAAGGGAATGGGACATCTGTATGAATTAAAATGTACTAGTATGCAAGGCAGAAAGTAAAATCATAAATAATTGCAATAAGATGGGTAATAGAGATAGCACCTAGAACCGAAACTAAAATAATCTTCATAACCGACCTTCGGCTTCCTAGTGATTAAATATACATGGTATGCTCAAGTAATCACATGTTATGAATGCATATATACAGATGCAAATGCATGACATACCTAGCTAAATTCTAGCAATAGTGGTCCCTTCCGATAGCTAACTGGCATCATATTTGCCAATTTGTGCAATATATATATAGTCATCTAAAACAATAGGCCCCTTACCTCTGACTATAGCTCAGTGTCCATGCATAACGTGCCTTATATGATATGAATAATGAATGCATATAATAGGCCATAATAAGAATTTAGCCAATCTTAGCTCATTGGTAACCTTATTAGCATAATGGCATAATCACCATCGTAGTATAAACACATAACTCATGGAATCTCATATGTTTTCCAAATAAGTTTGAAAACTTAACTCAACCTTTAGAATGATACCTTAATTTGAAAATGTTCGTAAGGAGCTTATGATGCTTTACCTAATGCTTATACTTGGTTCCTTGATAATTAGTGAAAGAGAGTCAACAACAACATCATACCCAGTGAAGATCCCATAAGTGAGGTCTAGGGAGGGAAAAATATATGTAGGCCTTACCATTATTTCATAGAGATAGAGAGGATGTTTCCTAAATGTCCTCATCTAAAATATCATCCCTAATAGCAGAATACTAGATATGAAATGACTAGATTGACAAAAAATGAACATATAGCAATAATAAAAATAACAAAATAAATGATGGACAATAACAACACAATATATAACGACATGACTACTAATCTACTAACACACAACGCTTTTAACTTTCTATCCTAATACGCGACTTTCACTCCTTTCTATCTAAGGTCATGTCCTCGGTGACACGAGGATGTGCCATATCCTTTCTAATCACCTCTTTTTAATACATTCTCGATCTACTTTTAGCCCTTTGTTTAATTCCCAAATCCATCCTCTCGCACATCCTGACAGAAGCATCAGCATTTCTTCACTGCACATGCCCAAACCATCATAGTCGTACTTCTTTCATATTGTCTACCACATGCACCACTCCTAACTTCCCCCGATTGATCTCGTTACTAATCTTATCTACCCTGGTGTGTCTACATATCCCTCAACATCTTCATCTCTATGACTTCATCTTTGAACATGTGAGTTTTTAATTGTCCAGCACTCCACCGTATACAACAAAAATGGTATAACCACCATTCTGTAAAACTTGCCCTTAAGTTTAAGTGGTATATTTTTATCACATAATACTCTAGAGGAAAGCTTCCATTTTTTATCCATGCTACCCCAATACAATGTGTGATATCATCGCCGATATTGCCATTACTTTAGGTGATGGACCGAAGATACCTAAAGTTTTCTATCTTTGGAATAGGTTCAGTAGCAAGCATCACTTCAATGTCTATTTTATCTCTCGCAACACTGAATTTGTACTCCAAGTATTTTGTTTTGGCCCTGTTCAGTTTGAACCCTTTCGATTCCAACATATATCTATAAACCTCCAATCTATTATTAACTATAGCCCGAATCTCATCAATCGGTACTATGTCATCTAGAAATAGCACACACCATGGAACCTCCTTCTAGATAGATCATGTCATCTCATCCATTACTAAGCAAAATGAAAAGGGCTCAAACCGATCATTGATGAAGTCTTATCTCAATATGAAAATACTTTGAGTCTCTTTGAACCATTCTTACCTAAGTTTTGGCTTCGTCATACACGTCCTTTATCACCCTAATATACACCATTGGGACACCTTTCGCCTCTCGACATCTCCATAGCACATCCCTCAGAACTTTGTCATAGGCCTTCTCAAGGTCAATAAACACCATATGGAGGTCCCTCTTTCTCTCCCTATATTTCTCCACTAATCTCTTAACAAGATAGATTGCTTCAGTAGTCGACATCCTAGCATAAATCCAAATTGACTCTCTAAAATAGATACTCCTTTTCTCGCCTTCATCTTCACCACTCTCTCCTAGACCCACATAGTGTGGCTTAAGAACTTTAGACATTGTGAGTGCCCTAGTAAGTTAAACAGGAGGATTATGGTTAAGATAATTGAAAGTTATCGTATCACATTTTAAATTCTACAAATACAGATTTAGTGAGAAAGGAGGATTGATTAAGACTACTAAATTTCCTTCATAATTTCTTTTCATTTAAAGTGACACTACCCAAAGAAGAGTAACAACTCAAACACATGGACATGTAGTCAGGAAAGATGATAAATTGATATATAGATACCGAATATCCAATTTAATCGAACGAATAGAATATCAACCTAATATCATCATGAGAATAACTTAGTTGTGATCCTAATGCCTTTTATAGAAGTGTTTTCTAGCAATAAAAAAGTAAAATATCATATTTGACGTTTTTGAGAGTTTTCTAAACTTTATGCTAAAAGGAGGGACAAAACTTAGCTTTAACATACCTTGTCAACGAATGTCCAAACGCCTGAAATTTTTTCATGAAAATTGTTTCTTATGTCCTAAGCTTCACAAACACTATATATATGCAGTTTAGGAACAACCTAAGCTTCACAAACATCATCCATATGCAACTTATACACACCTATAAATAGTTTATAATTGAGCATTAATTGGCAAATTAGACACATAGTCCTAAAATGAAGAAATGTCTGTAGAACATTAAAACAATCATAAAAGATCCCTAATATTACCTGGACAAACCTATTGTAAATATAAAGAATTAGCAAGAACAACAAAGTATTATCTTAAAAAATATCTCCTTACATAGATGATAGAAGGGGCACGTGATTGCAAGGTGTAGAGGCCATGTTTCTAGGCACAACTGTCAAAATCACTAAAACACACCTAAATCTCTCAAGAACTCCATGGAAACCTCTCTTTAGCTTCCTCACTATTTTGGGACTAAAAATATCTTTTAAGGTGTTAAAAGGTTGAATTGTCGATTTATAACTTTTGTTGACCCAACTCGATTCGCGACCCAATTTCAGCTCGGATAGTCCACAGTAAAACAGTCATAACATTTTACTCTGAATTCAATTTGACATGAGGTTTGTTCTGTTGCAAACTAGACCATTGATCTTCAATTTGATAGGTCATGCCTCTTTAAATTCTTATATTTTGGGAGAAATGGATGGTGACATTTGACCTAGAGTTAGGAAAATTTCTTAGAGAAGCTTATGGTAACTTTTGTCAACCTTTGTCTCGCAACCCTCTTAACTCCAAAATTTAACATATTATCCTTACGCTATTAAAATAGCTCTTAAAACTCTAATTTTTTTAAATTTGACACTCTTAGTCCCATCCCAAAGGGAATCTTTAATTTAAACCTTCTGAAGGAGCGGGGAGGGGAGGGGGGTACTTTTCATGCCATTTCTTTAACCCCAAGCATTTGCTTAAGGCATTCCTTTGACCTAAAACCTTAGTTCCTTGTTGCTAATTTGCAGCCCTATTATCCCTATGTACCGTACATAATCATATACACCTTATACAATACGCTACACTATCTATATTATGCAAGACAAGAAACATGGGTTCTCATTATCTCCCCCTTTGAGAACATTCATTCTTGAATGGGTCAAGACAACCCCTTGGTTGCATTTCTATCAGTCAAAATGTTCTTTTTGAGGATATACTTTTGAAAATTTCAACTACTAAGCTTCGTATAGTTATTCCATAACAAGACGTACAAATTACTCTTCCAAAACATTTAAAATCTTACAATGTTTTTACAAAAAGATAACTGTCAATTTTTAAAATGTGAAACACCTTAAGTTGTAAATAGCTGAGGGTACTTTTTTATCATTTACTCTTCGACTTTCCACATTACTTCCTCAATATTGTTGTTTCGCGACAACACTTTAAAGGAGGCCACTTCTTTAGTTCAAAGCTTTCTTACTTGTTGATCTAAAATAACTATCGATACCTTATCATAAGATAAGTCTTCAGCAATGTGAATATCCTTAATACATGAAGGATCTCCAATGTACTTCTGCAACATAGATACATGAAACACTAGATGGATTGCTTCTGATTCTAAAGAAAAATCAAGCTTTACACCACCTTGTCGATTTTTTGAATAATTTTGTATGGTCCAACATACATAGGTGTAAGGACCCTGACTTCGTAATGCCTCAGCAAGAAAAGTCATTTTCTTAAGTTTTTGGCCAAGGTTCTTTTTCAGGGACCCCTTCACAACTCGTGAATCACTTCTCTGGCTATAAAAGGGGTTCATGAAAGTGGACTTTGAAATTTTCTAGGCTACCTTGGTTTTTTGGAGGCTACCATGTGAAGTGTGCCATCACTGGCACACACCACGGCTCATGGACCTCACCACGGACCATGGTGTAGACTATGAAGGGCCCACCTAACTAGCCAAGCACTGTCTCGACATGGGGTCACTTTCACAAGAGGCCTTCATAGCCCTTGAGAAAGTTCATAGCTCATGGGCATGGCCGTGAAAATGCCTAGTTTATCCTTCTAGGCTTGTTTTAATAGGGTTAGTCTGGTAATTTTCTCTAACTCTAAGCTTATTTGGGACTTTAAATGACTCTTATATCCTCCTAAATCAGCCCCTATGCCTTTCATAATACTCCATACATGATTAAACACTTAGTCTCCAATTCTATATCTCAGAAACACTCTCCAATTCCTATATTCAAGTTTGAGCTACGGATTCACCAAGGGCTCAAAGTTCAAGCTGATTTCCTATCAAAACTTATCAATCTAAGCTTACGTATGTGGGATTCATCTGTGATTTCCTTCAATCATGGAGCCCAAACATTCTTCATCTAATTCCTCTACTTGGAAGTATGATCTAAAGCAAGTTTTCATGATTTGATCTTCAATTGTTGGAATTATGATGTGGGTCATATTCAAATGATGATTTAAGCATGAATTAAGCATTATTCAATTAGTTTACATGGTTTTCATGAGATTTGAACTTTCATGACTTGATGAACTATGAACTCATGAATGGATAACTTCAATTATGATTCAAATAATCTTCTATGCGTGGATTATGTATGATTCTATTTAATTATCATATGTTGAACTTGAATTTCACATACCCATGTTATACTCTTATCTTTCATCACATGATCATGTATGGATAAGTCTTCTACTTCAGAATTTGACTAGGAATATATATATGAACATGAACATGAAATGAACACGAATGTAACTTGAGTTTGAGTACTAATATAGTATGATTTGATGGTGATAATAACATGACATCAACATGAACATGAATGACATGATTAGAAATTTGATATGACTTCAAGTATGAGTGTGTAAACACTATCATGTTTGAATTATGGTGTAATGATGAGATAGGCACAACCTTCCCTTTACACTATCATGAGATGAATTATGTATATATGATGAGGATGGGAACAACCCTCCCTTTACACTATATGTGTGTATTGATGAGGATAGGTATAATCTTTCTCCTAAACTAGCATGTATGAATAATGTGTGTATTTATGAGGATGGACACAACCCTCCTTCATATTATTTGAAAGTATAGATGAGGATAGGGACAACTTTCCCTATACACAATCATGTTATGAGTTATTATGTGTGTTGATGAGGATGGGCACAACCCTCCTTTTACATAATGTATTGATGAGGATGGACACAACCCTACCTTCATACAATGAAGCAACAAATGGTTCCTATGTAACCAAGCATGTACAGACTATGACTAAACCTAATATACCAATAACCATAATGATAATACTATACAAACCAGAGTGCACCTACAAATACATAATTCTACAGTACAAGGCAAATATCTGTAAGTGAAAGATGGCCATCAAGAGGAAGGAGACAACGATGAAGACAAAGCTGTGGATGCTCACACAAAAGGAGTCTCCTGTACTCTCAGATCCCCAAACACAACAATCACGACCGATAAATGTGATTTACAAGGACCCATGGTGGTGTAAATAAGTTTATTTTCATGTATTTGTATTTATTCATGCACTATGGATTTCATGTAACATTGTCATGTAGGTTAACTATATCTACTTTACATTGCAAGGCTCTGTAATGCTTGGTAAAATTACCAAAATACCCTTAGAGAAAGGGTATGCGCGTAACACATCTTTCAATACTCGTAGGAAATTCTGAGACTATATTTTTGATCAACATAAAAATTGAGTGGGAAAATGGTCTCAGTCGATTTTTAGAGCGACCAAATCAAAAAATAATTTTTGGACCCAAAAACGAAAAATAGTGACGGTGCGCGACTGAGGCGCATCGCGTTGCTATAGCAGAGTCACACTTATGTTTTTTCAAAAATTTTAGTCGAGATAAGGAAAACTTGTTCAGAAACATTTTGGAGAATTACACTGTGAGCGACCAGTGCACATTGTGGACTGGGATATTCCTAGACTGAAAAAATTTCTAAACTTTTGTGAGGGGCATTCCGATCACTCACCAACCCCTCCTAAACTCTATAGATGATCTAATTGTGTATTTTTGACATAAAAAGGGTCTAAAACCCCATTCTATGTCCCTTTCTACTAATCTAACAAGACTAGGACTTGAGAAAGGAGGAGAAGAGCTTGAGATTGAGGAATTCAAGAGGAAGTCTTGAAGGTGATTGTTGATAACTTCATTCCAGGTATGTAAGGCTAAATTAAAAGCACTAGATTGTCCTCTCATGTGCCCCATAGATAGTGATAGAAGAAATGAGAGTCTAATGAGTGTACATGCATGATTCTTGATGGTTTTCTTAAAAATTATATTAATTCTATGTATTTTCCTATGTTGATGATCATCATAAACTTATTTTTTTGAATTGAATATTTTCATGAGAAATTGCATAACCCTACATCACTATTTTGAAAGCATACACGAATGAATTTAAGAATTGAGTCTAGAGCCTTGATTGGGGGATTTCGATTGTGATTCAGATGGTGATGGTGATGAGATAATGATGATGAGTTGACAAAACTTAATAGTCCTATGAGTCTCCATATATGAACTCCACTAATTCTCCTATTCGATTGCTCCCCTATGATTGTTCTAAATCTTGAGTCATTGATTGAAATAATCCTTGATGGGAGGGTCAAAGCCCCTATGAGATTGATTGATGAAAGGGTTAAAGCCCCTATGAGATTAATTCATGATAGGGTTAAAGCCCCTATGATTTGATTGGTTTGATAGGATTGATTGTCTTATGAGCATTGAGTCATAGGGGGAGTATCGAGGATCGAAGAGTAAGATTTAGTCCGACTTGCACTTATCAAACTATGTCACCAGGCGTAGGTGAGGATTAGAACCATCACACTATATTGTGCTTCCCTTTTGATTAGAAGTCCTTGAAAGCAATAGAGGACTTAGTTAATTTTTGTTTCCCTTAGTGGATTCGATTCGTTCCCTAACTGGCATGTTTGGAACAGTTGTGGCAACATCATCTTGACTTTCGCACATTCACTGGCTCACGAGTGTTTATTTTCAAATATGAGAAACTCCCAGAAAGTTGCTAACTTGAGTACTCTGAGTCAAGATGAGATGAGATGTGATGAGATGAGTCCCATTGAGTTGATTTGATTGATGAATTTTATTGGTTCATGGGTCACATGTCCACTCTTTATTCTTTCTTTAGATAGACATTTGACATGTTGATTGTTTACTCTTTCTAAGTTGATACTGTTCCATATTATTCTATGGGTTTTTATTTCATTCAGCTATTTTACATACCGTACATTCCACGTACTGACGCCACTTAGCACTGCATCTTTTTATGATGCACACACAGGGATTAGGGATTGTCAATAGGCATTTCATTGAAGATCCAAAATATTTAGCTGATTGGTAAGCCTCCACTACTTCGGAGGATCCATTATTATTATTTCATCACGCTTTGGAGTTAGAATAGACTAGTCTTATATTATGATTTCGGTAGCCATGGGTCTATCATTAGCACCACTTGATTAGTGATAGGGCTTCATAGATGATAGTCAAATGTTAATGTTAAGATTATGAGCTAGTTCTTTCTACTAGCCTTCTATTATTATATATATTATTTGAGACATGAGATGAGATGAGCCCATTTACTAGCTTTTACTTCCGCTAATATGTAGAGTAGTTGGATTAAATGGGGGTGATGAGGCCAAGTGGTTCGCTCGTGGACTAGCAATAGTCTCTAGGTGCTAGCCATGTCTTGGGTACCCTCCCGAGGCATGACAAACAGGTGGTATCAGAGCCACTATTATGTCGGCTTTGTCGATGTGGGTCAGAGTTCAATTGAGTTTAGGCGAATCTCGGTGAGGCGAGGCAAACCTTGGTGCTGAGTCTAGGCGAATCCCATGTGGTGCGACAAACCTCAGCGAGGACGCTGAGTCCTTAGAGGGGGTGTATGTAACAACCCATCTTAAAATAAGTCTTACATTGGTAAAACAAAAGAAAGATGCTGGGTATATAAGTAAAGGACTGGTCTATATACTGTGAGGTGCCTTTTTGGGCGAGCCCAAAGGGATAAATTCGTGATGGGCTAGACCCAAGAGAGGAAAACACTTCACAGTGTTGGGTCAAGTCGTTACAGGTGGTATCAGAGCACAAAGTTCAAGTGTCCAAGGAAATCTATGAAGTCATGTCTAGTAGAGTCCTTATTATTGGTATGAAGAGCTCCACATCCATAAGTTGGAGGCTATAGGATATTTAGTAATTGTTTCACTTCTTTCATATTGTAAATCGTGTGATAGAGTTATACTCTATGAAAGGTTCTTCTCTAATTTATGTTCTACGCGTTGAAGAGTTGTGGTCATGCCTCCCAGAAGAGCCTTCAGTTGTAGGGGAAATCCCTTTAGGCAAAATGTTAGCCCACCTGAGCCTCAAGTACACGAGGAGCCTGCAGGCCAAGCTTTCCCTGTTGAGCAACCCCCGAAGATGAGGTCTCCAATTTGGAGCTACGCTAGGCTATTCAAACTTTAGCCTTGGCAGTCACAGCACCAGCTGCAAGACAAGGAGTAGGTAGATAGGATTCCCATGACATGTGTAGAGTCTGAGAAATCTTGAGGATGAATCCGCCAGAGTTCACAAGGTTTACATTCACTAAGGATTCTAAGAACTATGCAGAGGAACTTTAGAAGGTGTTCCAAGTGATACATGTGACTAATGCTGATAGGGTTGAATTGGCTGCTTACCAACTCAAGGGTGTGGCCAGACTATAGTTCGACCAATGGAAGAAAGGTGGAGGAGATGATGCTTCATTGTTGACTTGGCAATGTTCGAGGAAGCCTTCTTGCGATGCTTCTTCCCAAGATAACAAAGAGAAACCAAGGTAAGAGAGTTCTTGAATCTGAAGCAAGGTTCTATGACTATGCAAGAGTATGGGTTGAAGTTCATGCAACTATCTTGCTATGCTCTGGATATGGTTGCTGATATGAGGGGAGGAATGGGGATGTATGTTAATGGTTTGAATAGAGGACCCAAGAGAGATGGGAGGGGAGAAATGCTCATGAGTGATATGGATATTGTGAGATTGATGACGTACGTGCAATAAGCTGATGAGGAGAGAGAACAGGATAAGGAAAAGTTCAGACGTAAGAGAGCAAACAACAATGAGGTTGGATGAAAAAGTAATGGTAACCGATTCCCACCACAATCATCTACTAGTGCACCTGTGCCTAGAGGCAGAAATGATCAAAGGTCTCAGAATGTCGGAACCTATGGATCTCAATCACAAGCTAGTATGGCTCAAGATTCGCAGGGTAAAACGCCATGTGGTATGTGTGGAAAAATGCACTTGGGGAGATGTCGTGAAGCTACAAATGTGGCCAAACAGCTCAATACTAGAAGCACTGCCCAAAATGGGCTGACCGGGCTCAATCTTTTGTATCAGCCCCGCCAGTTAAAGGAAACTAGAGGGCCACTGCGTTAGGCGCAAGTGGAGCAACAAACCGTTTGTATGCCATGGGTAGTTGCCAAGATTAGGAGAATTCCCCAGATGTTGTGATGGGTATGATAGGAGTCTTTACTTTTGATTGTTATGTTTTGATGGATCCTGGTGCCGCATTGTCATTTAACTCCTTATGTGGCGAGTAGATTTGATAGAACCCATGATAGTCTTCTTGAACCCTTTGATGTTTATACTCCAGTGGGTGAGTCTATTCTAGCTGAGAGAATCTATAGAGCTTGTGTAATGTCTATCCATCATTAGGATACTCTTGGTGATTTGGTTGAGTTGGAGATGATTGATTTTAATGTGATCCTTGGCATGGATTGGCTTCACGCCTTTTATGTCTCCGTTGATTGTAGATTCTGAACTGTTACCAATTTTTGAATGAACCGATTCTAGAGTAGAAGGGTGATTCTGTTGCACCTAGGGGAAAGTTTATCTCATGCCTCAGGGCCAGAAGGCTGATTTTCAAAGGTTGTATCAATTACCTCGTGCGAGTTAAATCTGATGATATTGAGTCTCTTACTTTTCAGACAGTCTCGATTATGAATGAGTTTCTGAAAATGTTTCCAGAGTATTTGCCAGAGTCCCTCCTGATATAGAGATTGACTTTGGGATTGATGTTATTGCCGATACCCAGCCTATCACAATTCCATCTTATAGGATGGCCCCCACTAAGTTGAAAGAGTTGAAAGAACAATTGAAAGATCTATTAGAGAAGGGCTTTATAAGGCCGAGTGTTTCTCCTTGGGGTGCCCCAGTCCTATTCATGTGAAAAAAGATGTGTCCCTCAGAATGAGTATTGACTACAGGCAACTGAATAAGGTCACCATAAAGAATAAGTATCCTCTTCCAAGGATAGATGATTTGTTTGAACAACTTCAGGATGCCTCTTATTTCTCAAAGATAGACCTCAGATCCGGCTACAATCAGTTGAAAGTGAGGGAATGTGATATTACAAAGACGGACTTTAGGACTAGATATGGCCATTTTGAGTTCTTGGTCATTTTCTTTGGTTTGACGAATGCACCTACAGCCTTTATTGACTTGATGTGAGTATTCAAACAATATATTGATATTTTTGTGATTGTATTCATTGATTATATTTTGGTATATTCAAGAGATGGAGAGGATCATGCTAATCACGTTAGAGTTGTCCTCCAAACACTTAAGGACCATGAGTTGTACGCGAAATTCTCAAAGTGTGAATTTTGACTTAAGTTAGTGACTTTCCTAGGAAACGTGGTTTTCGGTGATAGTATTCAAATGGATTCTCAAAACATTAAACAGTTAAGAACTGGCCCAGACCGACCTCTCTGACCGACAATAGAAGTTTCTTGGGGTTGGCAGGCTACTACCGTAGATTTGTTGATGGATTTTCTTCTTTATCTAAACCATTGACTAATTGACTCAGAAGAAAGTCATGTTTCAGTGGTCCGACGAATGTGAGAAGAGATTCCAAGAGTTAAAGGCGAGATTGACTACTGCACCGGTCCTACCCTTACCCGATGGGACAGATTACTTTGTAATCTATTGTGATGCTTCGAGGGTTGGATTGGGATGTGTGCTGATGTAGAGGGGAAAAGTGATAGCTTATGCTTCCAGGCAGCTCAAGGTCTATCAGAGGAACTATCCAACCCATGATCTCGAGTTGGCAGCAGTGGTGTTTGCACTTAAAATCTAGCGCCACTACTTATATAGAGTGCATGTGGATGTGTTCATTCACCACAAGAGCTTGCAGTATGTCTTCAGTCAGAAAGATCTCAACCTGTGACAGAGGAGATGGTTGGGGTTGCTCAAGGATTATCACATGAGCATTCTCTACCACCAAGGTAAAGCTAACATTGTTGATAATGCTCTTAGCAGGTTATCAATAGGTACCACAACCCATGTTGGGGAAGGAAAGAAGGAGTTGGACAAAGAAGTGCATCGATTGGCTCAGATTGAGAGTTTTAACTTGAGGAGAATAATGAGGGAGGAGTCAATGTTCAGAATGTGTCCTCTTCATCCTTAGTTGCAGAGGTGAAAGAAAAGCATCCTGTTATACTCCAATTGAAGGAGACTGTCCATACATAGAAAGTGATGGTTTTCTCCAAAGAGGGAGATGAAGTGTTTAGATACTAGAGTAGGTTGTGTGTTCCAGATGTTGATGGTATTCAAGATAGAATCATGGTTGAAGCCCATAGCACTAGATATTCCATCCATCCTAGCTCCAGCAAGATATACCACAACTTGAGAGAAGTCTATTGGTGGAGTCGAATGAAGAGGGATGCTGCTGAGTTCGTTCAAAGTGCCTGAATTTCCAGCAAGTGAATGTTGAGCATCAAAGGCCTTGTGGATTGCTCAGAACTTTGAGATTCCTGAATGGAAATGGGAGATGATCAATATGGACTTCATTACCAGTCGACCAAGGTCTTGAAAGCAACATGATTTGATATAGGTAATTGTAGATAGGATGATGAAATTGGCTCACTTCTTGAAAGCAACTAACACTGCGGAGGAGTACACCAAGTTGTACATCTAGGAGATTATGATGTTGCATGGACTTCCCTTGTTTATCATCTCAGGCAGAGGATCTCAGTTCACCTCTTAATTTTGGAGATCGGTCCAGAAATTATTGGGTACTAAAGTGAACCTGAGTACAACCTTTCATCCACAGATAGATGGTCAGGCAGGGCGCACAATTCAAACATTAGAGGATATGTTGAGAGCCTGTGTTCTTGGTTTCAAGGGAAATCGAGATGATCGCCTACCTTTGATTGAATTTGCATATAATAATAGTTATCATGCAAGTATTCAAACGGCTCCCTATGAAGCCTTCTATGGAAGGAGATGTAGATCACCAATTGGGTGGTTTGAGGTTAGAGAAGCGGAATCGATTGAGCCTGATCTTGTCCACCTATTGATGGAGAAGGTTAAGGTCATTAGAGAGAGATTGAAGACTGCCCAGAGTTGCAAGAAATCTTATACCGACGTGAGGAGAAGAGACTTAGAGTTTGAGGTAAATGATTGGGTGTACTTGAAAGTGTCACCTATGAAGGGTGTCATGAGCCCTGGGAAGAAGGGAAAGTGGAGTCCATGCTACGTTGGACCATACCAGATTGTGAAGAGGATTGGGAAGGTTTCTCTTGAGTTAGAGTTGCCTTCCGAGTTAGATGGAGTTCATCCGGTATTCTATGTATCGATGTTGAAGAAGTGCTTAGGAGATCCTGCCAAGGTGATCCCTGTTGAGAGTATTGAAGTGAAGGATAGCTTGTCCTACAAATAGGTTCCGGTCCAAATTCTTGATTGTCAGATTCGTAAGTTGAGAAACAAAGAGATAGCCTTAGTCAAAGTCCTGTGATGAAATCAATTCGTTGAGGAAGCTACGTTGGATGTTAAGGAAGAAATGAAGGCCAAATATCCACACCTATTCATGCCAAATGATGTGAACATCGAATGTAAAGTTCTTACCCTTGACTAGATTAATTGATCTATTCTTGAGTTGATTGTCTATTCCCGAGTCCGCATAACATTGATTCAGATTTATGAGAAGTCGAGAGTTTGATTGGTTGAGTTGAATGTTGAGATGAGTCTTGAGTCTATTTGTTCCTTGATATCCGCCTTTACTCATCATTCAAGGACGAATGATCCCAAGGGGGAGATGATGTAACGCTCAGTAAAATTACTAAAATATCCATAGAGGAAGGGTATGTGTGTAACACATCTTCCTATGATCATATAGATACAAGACCGTATTTGTGATCAACATGAAAAATTAAGTGAGAAAATGATCTCAGTCGATTTTTAGAGCGATCGAAACAAAAGATAATTTTTTTACCCGAAAATGAAAATCATTGACTGTGCGCGATGGAGGCGAGCCGCGCCTCTATAGTGGAGTCAGACTTATGTTTTTTTAAAATTTTTGACGGAATTGG
Source organism: Solanum rostratum (assembly GCA_029948455.1). Classification (NCBI taxonomy): domain Eukaryota; kingdom Viridiplantae; phylum Streptophyta; class Magnoliopsida; order Solanales; family Solanaceae; genus Solanum; species Solanum rostratum. The sequence goes on from CM057055.1 coordinate 20,313,705, forward strand.
GAAAACTCGTTCAGAAACATTTTGGAGAAAATACACTGTGCGCGACCAGTCCACGTTGCAGACTGGGCTATTCTGAGACTGAAAAATTTCTAAACTTTTGTAAGGGGCATTCCGGTCAATTCCCAACCCTCCTAAACTCTATACATTATCTAATTGGGTCATTTGGACGTTAAAAGGGTGTAAAACCCCATTCTAAGTCCTTCTCTAATAATCCAACAAGACTAGGGCTTGAGGAAGGGGGAGAAAAGTTTGAGAATGAGGAATTCAAAAGGAATCCTTGAAGGTAATTGTTGATAGCTTCATCCCAGGTATGTAAGGCTAAACTAAAAGCATGAGATTTTCCTTTCATATGCCCCATAGATGGTCATCGATGAGTTAAGTCTAATGAGTCTACATACATGATTTTTGATGGTTTTCTTGAAAATTATATTAATTCTATGTATTTTCCTATGTTGATGATCATCATAAACTTATTTTCTTGAATTGAATATTTTCATGAGAAATTGCATAACCCTACATTACTATTTTGAAAGCATACACGAATGAATTTAAGAATTGAGTCCAGAGCCTTGATTGGGGGATGTCGATTGTGATTGTGATTGTGATGAAAGAATGATGATAAGTTGACAGAACTTGATAGTCATGTGAGTCTCCATAAATAAACTCCACTGATTTGCCTATTCCATTGTTCCCTTACAATTGTTCTAAATCTTGAGTCGTTGATTGAAATGTTCCTTGATGGAAGGGTTAAAGCCCCTATGAGATTGATTTATGAAAGTGTTAAAGCCCCTATGAGATTGATTGATGAAAGGGTCAAAGCCGCTATGAGTTTGATTGATGATAGGGTTAAAACTCCTTATCATTTGATTGTTTTGATTGTATTGAATGTCTTATGAGCATAGAGTCATGGGAGGAGTATCGAGCCCCGAAAATGTAAGAGTTAGTCCAACTTACACTCATCAAACTACGCTGCCAAACATAGCTGAGTATTAGAACCATCACACTATATTGTGGTTCCCTCTTGATTAGAAGTCCTTGAAAGCAATAAAGGACTTAGTTGATTGTTGTTTCCCTTAGTGGATTCGATTTGTTCCCTACCTGGCATGTTTGGAATGGTTGTGGCAACATCAGCTTGATTGTTGTACATTCACTAGCTCATAAGTGATTGTTGTCAGATAATAGAAATTCCTAGAAAGTTCCTAACTTGAATACTTTGAGTTGAGATGAGATGTGATGAGATGAGATGAGTCCCATTGAGTTGAGTTGAGTTGAGTTGATTGACGAGGTTGATTGGTTGATGGGTCTCTTGTCTACTCTTTATTCTTGCTTTAGATAGACATTTAACATATTGATTGTTGTTTTTCCATATTATTCTACTAGTTTCTATTTCATTTAGCTATTTTAGATACTGTACATTCCATGTACTGACACCACTCAGTGCTGCATCATTTTATGTTGCAGATACAGGGATTAGGTATTGTCAACAGGCATTTCATTGAAGATCCGAGATATTTAGCTGATTGGTGAGCCTCCCCTACTCCGGAGAATCCATTGTTATTTTTTTCATCATGATTTTGAGTTAGACTAGACTAGTCTTATATTTTGATTTTGGTAGTCATGGCTCTGTTATTGGCACCACTTAATTAGTGATAGGGACTTCATAGATGATATTCGAACGTTGATGTTAAGATTGTGAGCTAGTTCTTTCTACTTGTCTTCTATTATATATATATATAAATATATATATATTTTTATTTTAGACATTAGATGAGATGAGCATATTTACTCGCTTTTACTTCTACTACTAATATGTAGAGTTATTGGATTGAATGGATGTGATGAGGCCAAGTGGTTCGCTTGGGCACTAACAATAGTCTCTAGGTGCTGGCCACGTCTTGGGTACTCTCTCGGAGAATAACAAACTCATGGTGATGATCCTATTTTCAACTTGAATTTCATGTACCCATGTTATAATCTAATCTCCCAACACATGATCATGTATGGATAAGTCTTCTACTTTAGAATTTGACCATGAATATGTATGAAATGATAAATGTGAGCATGATTTGAGTTTGGTATATGAACATGAAGATGACTTGAGCATGAATCTATGAACATGAGTATAAGTTAAGTTTGAGTGCTAATATGGCATGAGTTGGTGGTGATAATAACACGACTTTAATGAACATGAATGACATGATTATGAATGCGATATGACTTCACGTATGAGTGTATGAACACTATTATGTATGAATTATGGTGTAATAGTGAGATGGGCACAACCTTCCCTTTATATTATCATGAGATGAATTATGTATGTATTGATGAGGACGAGCACAATCCTCCTTTTACACTATATGTGTGTATTGATGAGAATACGAATAACCTTTCTTTTAAACTATCATGTATGAATTAATGTGTACCAATTATAATGGGCATAACCCTCCTTTACACTATTTGAATATAAAGATGAGGATAGGCGCAACCTTCCCTATACACAGTTATGCTATAAGCTATTGTGTGTATTGATGAGGATGGACACAACCCCCTTTACACAGTGTATTGATGAGGATGGGCACAAACCTCCTTTTACATATTGAGCAAGGAGTGACTCCTATGCATGAAAGCCTGTATGTACTATGACTAAGCCTATGAACACAATATGTTTGCAAGGATTCATGGTGTTTTAAATAAGTTTATTTTCATGCATTATGTCTTTCATGTAACATTATCATGCGGATTTTCACTATATCTAATTTACATTTCATACCCACATTCTTAGTACATTCAAACGTAATAACACATACTCTATGCCTATATTATATCACAATGTAGGTGTAGGTGATCAGCATAGTCATCCTCGTGTCTAGATCCAAGTTATTAGATGATTCAAATTGGATGATTCCTCTTGCTTTGGGGACAAGGTCTTCTATTTTTATTCTTATGTCATGATTATGTAGTTGATACTATCCTTTTTTATGTTTAGAGTGATCGAAGACCTATTTGAGTCCCCATCTGTGATTATAAGTTAGAGGCATTCGTTGGACCTATATATTGATTCAGATTTTAGTCTTTTATACTCTTCCCCTATGTTCTACTTTTATACTTGAGTTATTCTATGCTTTTCTTCTGCTAATGTGATTTTTATATTTTTCATCTTGTATGCCTGATGTATGATAAGAGGCTTACATGAGGTACCTTTGGGTTCCTCATTGTCGTGTTACAACTAGGCCATAGGTTTGGGTCGTGATAACTCATTTGCTATGTTACGACCAGGCCCTGGGTTTTGATCATGAAACTAGGGCTTAGCTTCCCTTTATTTTCAAATCACCTGATGCCCTTCATAGGAAATACTTTCAAGAAAAACAAATCTTCTACATCAAACTCTACGTCTCGTCATCGAATATCTACATAAGAATTTTGCTGACTCTGGTCTGTTTGCAATTGGTATCTAATAAGCTTTACCTCTTTCATTGCTTACTGGACTAGAATATGTCCTAGTAACTTTACCTCCGTGACGTCAAACTAACTGATTAGTGACCTACATCTCTGCCCATATAATGATTCGTAAGGAGCCAACTGACTACTAACTTGGAAGCTGTTATTATAAGCGAACTCGATAAAAGGTAGATGATCATTCCACCTTCCTTTAAAATCTAGAACGCAGGCATGTAATATATCCTCAATGATCTGAATAGTACGCTTTGCGTGCCATCCATTTGTGGATGAAAAGTTATGCTAAGATTTACTTGAGTGCCTAGACCCTTCTAAAAAAACCTCCAAAAAAGTGATGTAAATTGAGTCCTTTGATCAGAGATAATGGATAATAGAACTCTGTGAAGGTGAATAATCTCTTGAATGTAAAGTCAAGATTAATCCTCCACTAAATATGTCAGTCTTACTAGCAAGAAATGAGTATATTTTGTCAGCCTATCAGTGATAACCCAAATAGAATCATACCTACGTGAAGGATTTTGTGTGCTCTCAATTCGATGTTAGATGGTTTTTTATGTGTTTTTGTGTTTAATTTGCAGAATTCTAGAGTTGGCCCTTGATTTTGGAAGAAAATGCAGAAGTTGCAATATTTGATGAAGTACGAGACTTTTTACGGGCCGTAGTGCACTCTACGGGCCATGAAGGAGGTTTTGTGAACAATTCCAATAAGGGGCTGATTTTCTAAAGTTTGTTCACCGAACATGCAAATGGGTCGTGGATTAATTTACGAGTCGTGGATCATTTTCGTGCCCTGGGAATCAGAGAAGAAGGACTTTTTGAAGTTTCATTAGAAGAAACCCCCTTACAGGCCGTAGAACACTTTACGACTATAGAGGGGTGTTGTAAACCTCCAGTCCAATTTTCTAGCAACATTGTACGAGACCCCGATAACGGGCTGTGGAATGCAATACGGCCCATAAAGCTATTTGTAAGACGTGCTGACCCAGCTACCCTATTTTATCTAAGACTTCTATTTTAAATATTATAAATAGGTTTTTAGGTTATTTTTCATCAAGTACACAGAGAGTTCGATAAGTAGAGAGGAAAAATAGTGAGATAGAGTAGAGAAAACATTGGAGAGTTTTGAGAAACACTTGTACTTCGATTTGATCTTATAATCTTGTGATTCTCATTGAAGCTTGGATTTGCTTGTGATTGATTAAATTTTGTAAGTCCTCTATTATGTTATTCTAATTCATAAGTCTTTCATCTACATAAATCATGAGTATCTAAATCCACAACTAGGGTTGTGGGAACCATGAAAAACTAACAAGGTAAAACCAGATAAATCTTAATTCTTGGAAAGTGTGTATGTATGTATTAATCAATTCTCTTTGTTTTGCACGTTTTATGATGATTGCCAATATAAGAACCCGCCTAGTGTTACTGACTTGACAAAGGTAGTAATGAACAGGAAAAAAGATTAATTAACAGGATTCGATTGATGTGTTCTCAGCTAATCAATAGAACTGGACCAAGGGGAGGTTGTACTGGGACTGATAGGTAAGGGTTAGTAGTGTGCACTGCGGATATGGGCCAAGTCACATAGTGAAATTCGCCTCTCGCTTGAACCAAAGGGTTTGGTGAACTTAGCTTATCATCCTGTATGCCACACACACTACAAAACAATTAGGTTAACCGGTGATACTGAGTTAGGGAATCATGGGGAACACAATACCCTAGTTTCTCTCTATATTGATTGAACTCTTGTGTTAGTTAGGTTTACTTTATTACCTGTTAGTGCAAACCCCCCCACCCCCACCCACTTTTGGGGAAGTAAGTTGGTTAATAACTTGAATTGCATTACTTGAATTCTCTTAAGTCAACATATTCTCTGTGGGTTCAACCCTATCCTTGGTTAGGTTCTATTTCTTGATAACGACTATTTTATCCTCAAAAAGGAGGTGTAACTTGCACGACATCAACATTTTTGCACTGTTTTCGAGGAATACGGCTAGACTTGGTTAATTCAAAAGTAATTTGGGAATCAATCCTTATTTCCTTCATATTGTTTCTTTTTTCTTTCATATATGACACCCTCTATTGAAAAAATATTGAATGATTGGAGTATTGATATGAGAGGGGTTGTAGATAAGTTTTTGAATCACAATGTGTACTTCTTGAAATTATTAAAAAAATATCGACTTAGACAACTATGTGCTTCTATCAGATGTTCACCATGTTTTACTTGAGTGTCCACAACTTAAGTTTGCATTGAGTGTACTCAACAAGCTAGTTATGAATTGTGTGAAGAAGAAAAAATGCTTATAGGCCAACTTGAAAAGGTAAAATTGGAGGGTCAATTACTTGACCAGACTATTATTGATGTTTTCACTGTTGAGAAAATACATGAGAGTTATGTGAAGATGTAGATAATATTATCTTTAAAAACTCTAGTGTATGTATGGATGAGGATGTAAATAATAATATAATTCATGAATTAGGAGTCATTGGACCTCATTCCAATCATTTTTCTATATTATGTTTAGATGATGAGATATCTCATCATCTGATCATACGAAAGAATTTAAGGAGGAGGAAAAATATGTTTATATTCTTGAATTTTTTAGGCACAAAAGAAAAAATTACATTCCTCATTTCAAGGCCAAAAAGTACAACACACGATCTCTATTATTTGTTCTTCTGTTTTTATACCACCACCCTATGAGCATAATAGAAAATTAGAAAAGAAACTAAAGGTACAATTCATAAGTTCAAGGTGGAATAAAAAGTGGAAGCATACACACTTGGTGAAGTCCGAGTAACCAAGTTATCCATGTCATGTTATGGCAATAAATCTGGGCGCTACTTGGGAGACAACCCAAGGTAAAGACTGGCTCTGAGGCACCCAGGTATGCTTTTTGACCCTTATCTTTATTTTTCTTTAATTGTGTGCATTGGGGACAATGCACCTCATTTTTGATGGGGTGTGCATAGTTATGGACCTCAGTGAAATCTGAGTAGTTTTGGTCCATAACTACCCTAATTTTTCATTCTGGGTTTTCTTGCTTGTGTTCTTTTCACCCATGGACATTTATTATTTATTAAACGACATTTTTAGAATGTCTTAGGTTGTATTTGTAACATATAGTACTAATATCTATGCCATATAGTATGTTTTTGTGTTTTCTGTGAAAAATGATATGCATAAATTTTTTTGATTAGTTAGTTTAGATAGTAACCATGGATGTTTGAGTATGTTGACAACGATTGTCCAGATAAGTGAGGTTAATTTGAGATAAAAAGAATGATCTGAGAGTCTTTTGTTGATAATATAGTCAGTGCCATGTGAGTGTGAGCTTAATTTGTTAAATTCACGTGTTGTGTGCTAATTCAGAACTTTCCCTGTTACTCTAAGTTAGACTGTAGATTAGCTGGATTAGGAAAGGATCTTAGGCCATTGTTCTTAAAAGTCCACTTAGCCTAAATGACCAACCAAATTTGTAGAATATCCCTTGATCCTAATGTTTGAGCCTGACATGTACCTATTCTTTGCAAAAACATAATTGATCTAGCCTTGTTAGTTGAAAAATCCTGAAATTGCCCCTGGTCCTTCCTTGAACATTGTGCACCTTGACTTAGGCAAAAAGCCTAAGTTGAGGGTGGCTACATAAGGTGGCCCTAGTTCGAAGGATGGATATTATGTACCTTAACTCAGGGCAAAAGCCTAAGTTGAGGGTGGCTGGTGCAAGGGTGAAACAAAAAAAAGAGGGGCAAAGTCAGTGATACAGAGAAAAGGTCAAAAATCATGTACTGGTGCAAGAATAAATAAGTGATGCCTTCATTATAACTAAAAAGAATAAGTGTAAAAGCAAGGCAAAAGGCTGAAAAATAAAAAGAAAGCGCCCAGAAAAGCTTGAAACAGGAGAAAGGGGGAGAATGGAGTGAAATGTAAATTAAAAGTGTTAGTAGGGTGAAAGTGTAGGGAAATGCAGTGTCAAGGAGGTCCTTTAGTCACTAAGTTCCCGAAATATCGTACCAAAGCCCCCCGAGCCTACATTACAAGCCTATAAGGTCCTAAAGTGATTCTAGTCCAAGTAGTCAAAGGTCTTAGTCATGAGTATAAGAGTAAGCCTATGGTATTGTGCATGATGCATGAATATCTTTTGTGAGAGTGAGTGATTTTGCATAGTCCCGAGATTATACATGAAAACATCATTTAGAGTGAAATATGGGACTTCTTTCTATGAGCGCACTTGCATTGCATTATTAGCACTAGACTTGTTTAGTGATTGCAACTTGTTGATAGCATCTCACTTCTCATAGTTGCGTTGTGACATGCATGAGTCTGTATTGGTTTGCTAGATGGCTATCTGATTCTATTTTGAAAAGTAGTGTGAGTATTTATGCTTAAGTGTGAAGTGTTATATGCAATTGGGTTAAGGTACGTATGTTACTGTTCTACTTATATAAATTAAGTCCGTCGCTTGAGGACAAACAACAATTATAAGTTGAGGGTGTTGATGTGTTGTCAAAATACAACATTTTTTATGCTTAAAACTTAGAAATTTGTGTGTTCTTAATGCGTTGTCAGTTGTTTTTATGTGTTTTTGTGTTTTTTTGCCGGATTCCAGGGTTGACCTTGATTTTTGGAAGAAAATGCAGAAGTTGCTATTTTTGATTAAGTACTTCGTTTTCCATGTTTTCTAATGGTGGCCAACATTAAAACCCATCTAGTGTTACTGACTGGACCAAGGTAGTAATGAATTGGAAAAATAATTAATTAACACGATTCAATTGATGTGTTCTCGTCTAATCAACCAAATTAGGCCAAGGGGAGGTTGTACTAGGACTAATAGGTAAGGGTTATTAATGTACACTGCAGAGATGGGCCAAGTCATGTAGTGAAATTCGCCTCTCGCCTGGACCAAAGGGTTTCGTGAACTTAACATACCGTTCTACATGCCACACACTAGAAAAGAATTACGTTATCTGATGATATTGAGTTAGGGAATCATGGGATACACAATACCCTAGTCTCTCTATATTGATTAAATTATTGTGTTAGTTAGATTTACTTTGTTACCTATTATTGCGAACCCCCCATTTGGGGAGGTAAGTTGGTTAATCATTTGAATTGCATTACTTGAATTCTCTTAAGTCTATGTATTCCCTGTGGGTTCAACCCTAATCTTTGTTAGGTTCTATTTCTTGACAACGACCGCTTTATCCTAAAAAAAGAGGTGTAACTTGGGAGACATCAAAGTCCATATTATCATGTCCAATTTCCATAATGGAAGTTGAATACTTTGAGCTAGGCCTCCAGGTTTCTGATTTTCTGCCTTAATTTGCTAGCATTTGGGGCATTAGGCTACCATCTTAACAATATCATTTTTTACACCATTCCACTAATAGATCTATCAAAGGTTTTGGTACATTTTTGTCGCTCCAAGGTGAGATAAATATCTAGAAAAATGGCCTCGAAAAGAATCATGGAACAAAGCTCTTTGGTGTTTGGTACACAAAAGCGGCCATGGTACCTAAGGACTCCATCTCCAGTTAACTCAAATAAAGCATGTTGCAATTGTAAAATACTTTCCCTCAGTGTCATAAGCTCGGGATCCTCAGTTGTCGCTCATTTACTTCAGTAAAAAAGAAGATTCTTCTGTATTTTGAACAATTACGCACCTACAAACTAGATAACTGACATAGATCTTTTTTCATTTTAACCTTATCAACTTCAACATGGCTTAGACTTCCCATAGACTTTTGGCTAAGCGCATCAGCAACAACATTAGCTTTATTAGGATGGTATAAAGTGTCAAAATCATAGTTCTTTAGTAATTCTAGCCATTTCCTTTGTTGTAGGTTCATCTCCTTTTATTTAAATAAATATTAGAGGTTCTGGTGGTCGGTTCGAACATCAATATGAACCCATATAGATAATCCCGCCAAATCTTTAGGGAAAAGACAATTGCTGACCAACTCAAGATCATGAGTAGGATAGTTTTGTTCATGTTTCCTCAATTGTCTAGAAGCATATGCGATAACCCTACCATTCTGCATAAGAACACAACCTAGGATAAATTTCGAGGCATCACAATATATAACATGATCCTTGGTGACATCTAGAAGAGCTAAGATAGGTACTGTGGTAAGCTTTTTCTTTAGCTCCTGAAAATTTTGTTCACATGCTTATCCACTAAAACTCAGCTGCTTTATGTAGAGTTCGTCAACGATGTAGAGATAAAGGAGAATCCTTCAACAAACCTTCTATAATATCCTGCCAAACTTAAAAAGCTAAGGACCTCTATCAAATTCAAGGGTCTCGGTAAAACCATCACTGCTTCAATCTTTTGGCCATCAACATTGATACCATTGCTAGTAATAACATGTCCAAGAAAGGCTACAAAAGGTAATCAAAATTCTCATTTAGAGAACTTAGCATATAACATGTTGTATTGGAGAGTCTATAATATAACTCGCAAGTGGCTGCATGTTCAAATTCTGACCGAGAATATATCAAGATGTTATCAATAAATACAATCATAAATTCATCTAAGGATGTTTTAAGGACTAGATTCATTAGATTCATTAAGGTTGTTGGGGCATTTGTAAACCCGAGAGATATGACAGGGAATTCAAAATGGCCATACCTTGTCCTAAATGATGTCTTTTGAATATTAACATCCCTGACTCGTAGTTGGTGGTAACCAGATTACAATTCGATCTTTGAAAAGAATTTGGCACCCTACAACTGGTTGAACAAGTCATCAATCTATGGAAGAGGATACTTATTCTTGATAGTGACTTTATTTAGCTATCTGCAATCAATACACATCCATAAAGAGACAATTTCTTTCAAACAAAGAGCACTAAAGCACCCCATGCAGATAAACTTGGCCTAATAAAACGTTTATCAAGTAAGTCCTTCAGTTGTTCCTTCAATTTCCTTAGCTCTATAGGATCCATTCTGTAGGGAGGAATGGATATAGATTGCATAATGAGAAACAAATCTGTAGCAAAATCAATTTTCCTTTTGGGGGAAATTCCTAGAAGCTTGTCAAGGAGCACCATCATGAATACATTCATAATAGGAACTGACTCAAGGGTCCTTAGGTCTTTATCAAAATCCTTGGCATGAACCAGATAGTATAAACAACCTTTAGAAATTAGCTTCCGATCCCTACGGTATGAAGTAAACTTACCCTTGGGTATGGCACCGTCACCTTTCCATTCGAGGACAAGCTCACTTAAAAAATGAAAGTGGATAGGCTTTGCATGACGATCAATATTAGTATAATAAGCTGTCAACCAATCCATGCCCAAGACGACATCATAATCTAGCATAATCAATTCAACTAAATCAGCAGAGGTTGGACGCTCATTAATTAACATTGTACAACCAAGATAGCATTACTAGCGATAATCAAGTCATTAACTAGCGCAGATACCTCAACTGGCTACATCAACAATGCAAGTCTCATGTCAAGCTTACTAGTAATAAATGTAGTAATATATAGAAATTTAGAGCCAGGATCCATTAGTGTATAAACAACATGCAAATGTATCGTCAATGTACCTATGATGACATTTGGAGATGCCTCTGAATTCGGTCGACCTGTGAGTGCATAAAAGCAATTCTGGCCAACAGTAGAATCTGAAGTATCTCTTCCACCTCTCCCCTTACCACGATCCTGAGTACATTGTAGACCTTTTTGGGGAGCACGTACTGAGGATGAAGAGGTTGTCGCATATCTTGAAGGCTAAGCTGGTCCACCTCTACCGAACCCCAGGCACTGGCTAATGGAATGTCTTATTTGCCCGCCATGGTAACATGCACCTGAAAACTTTCTACATTGTTCTATGTGAAGCTTACCACAGCATGTAAAACTTTCTACATTGTTCTATGTGAAGCTTACCACACTATGTACATGGAGAAGTAGGTTGTCTCATTTGTGCAGAATGCTCTTGTCGATAGTTCTCAAACTGGCCTGAGCTTCGCACGGTCTTGACTAAATATAATAATCAAACCACTGCTTCTACATCTATGATGAGAAACTACCTACTGAACAAGGTGGATATCGATGGAGTGGGGGTCCAAAAATCAACCTACAGTCCCTATAAGACCCTATAGTATGAGCCCTTTTACTCTGCTTCCTGTCCCTGTGGGTAACACAAATCCCACAAGCAAGGTCCTCTATATTTTGAGCTAAAGCCTATAAGTGGGAAGTATCTACATCATCCTATAAAGATGTTATATTGCAGTATCTAATCAGATGATCCACAAAACCATCCACATAAATATGAACTCTAGTACTTATGGCACGTACAATATCTAGTGCATACCTAGCCAAAGAATTTAACCTAATACTATACTCTCTCATGCTCATATCCCTCTACCTAAGACTGATAAACTGGGAAAGATGGGCCTCCTAAACCTCCCGTGGCAAGTAATAGGCTAGAAATGCCTCGAAGATATGCTCCCACTCTACTAGTGGAACATCACGCCCTCTATATCTTTCCAATGTGTCATACCACAAGATGGATACATCATGTAATCAAAAAGAAGCCAACTCCACAACCTCAGTGACAGACGCATGCATCACCCTCAATACTCTATACATATGGTCTATAAAGACCTAGGGATCATTAGTGAAACAAGATCCCATAAATACTGGAGGAGCCAAGTAAAGAAATTCTCGTACATTTGAGCATTTTGTCTGATCTCCTCTAGAATCTATTCGAAACTATAGTTGTCTCTCACGAACAAAAATCATCCTAGTCAGCAGTTGAACAACCTTCCTTATCCCCTACTCCCTAGTCTCTGGTAGCGAAACAACAGGTGCTAGAGGGCCTATGGTCCCACCTACCTCAGGTACCAATAGAACAAGTAGGGCTGGGGGTATTGCATCTCCTCGGGTCTCAACAAGTGCTGGGGAAGTTGGTACTATGGGTACTGGAGACTCACTGTATGCCTTCACAGGAGATATATCCCCCTACTCGGCAGGTAATGAGTGGTACCTTCCCTCGGATCCATACCTATCTCATCTTGTGTCATCTCTCAAGTATAGGAAGCCTACTAGATAAAACCCACAAAGCATGATTTAGATTTCATAAGTTCTTATAGCTTTCTTGTATAGCACGATCTATTAAGTGAAAAAAATCTAACATTTTTAAATGCCTCATCTATTAAGTGAAAGAAATCTAACCATTTCTAAATGCCTCATAGCCTCCTAATTGCAACTGTCGTACATAACACACACATAAGGAAGACTATACTAGACACCACATTATGGAGTCCCTAGGATATGTCCTTCTCTAGTACCACCATGTTTTTTATGCACCAAAAGGTGGGGAGGCATGATTGGCACTCAATACCATCATTGATCGAGTAAGCCACTTTTAATGTTTGCTCACTAGACTAGGGATCAAAAGATCAGGTATCATAACATCTGAAAAGCTAATTAGGTCATGACCTGGTTAAGAATAAGCCATATACACCAAGGTAGATAAGCAAAAATGATAAAGCACTAGCTGGCTAATGATGGTTGCAACCAAAGAGATACATGCACACACATATATATACATGACAAGCCTATGGCTAGAGACTAAAAGTTACAAACAAAAGACCCTAAATACCATGTCCACAATAGCCTCTAACAGTGTCCCTAGCACTTCTAGACAGGGCCCCGACTATACCCAACTTTACAACAAAAGTAAACATCCTGCGAAAGCTTCAAGAAGAGGTGGAGCTTACCAACTCACAACTAAACCTGAGTCCTAGCGGAGAGGTTAATCTGAATCCCTACCTGGACCTACATGGATGAAGCAAAAATGCAATATCTCCAAGAAATGGGATGTAAAATGAAGAAAAATGTACTAGTATATAAGGCAGAAAGTAAAATCATAAATAGCTACAGTAAAAAGGGTAATAGAGATACCACCTGGAACTGAAACTCAAATAACCTTCATGGCTGACCTTCAACCTCCAAGTGATTAAACATCCATGGTATGCTCGAGTAATTATATGTCGTGAATACATATATATAGACGCAAATGTATGACTTACCTAGCCAAATGCTAGTTTTGGTGGTCCCTTCTGGAAGCTAATTGGCATCATATTACCAATCTGTGGCTATCTATGTAATATGTATATAGTCATCTAGGAAAATAGGTCCCTTACCTCTAATTATAGCTTGGATCCATGGATAACATGCCATGTATGATATAAACATTACATAGTAGGCTATAGCAAGAATTTTGCCAATCTTGGCTCACTGCTACTCTTATTCTCGTAATGTCATAATCATAATGTAGCTTATACCCATGACTCATGGAATCTCATATGTTTTCCAAAATAGCTTGAAAACATAACTCAACTTTTAGAATGATATCTTAATTCTAAAGATGTTCATAAGGAGCTTAAGGTGCTTCACCTAATACTTGGTTCCTTGATAATTAGTAAAAGAAATTATTTTAAAAAAAATCAAGTGCCCTAGTAGGTTAAACAAGAGAATTATATTTGAATTGAAAATCAACGTGTTGCTTTTTAAGTTCATCAAATACAAGTTTTGCGAGTAAAGAGTACTGATTATGACTACTAAATTTCCTTTATAATCTCTTTTTTTAAGTGACACCACCCAAAGAAGAATAATAACTTAAATACATGAACATGTAGTCAGGAATGTCAATAAATTGATATATAGATACTGAATGTTTAGTTAACCTAATGAATGAAATATAAATGCAATATTATCATCTAAATAATTCAGCTAAGATCCTAATGCCTTTTACAAAAGGTCTTTCCAGAAATAAAATAGTAAAAAATATCACATTTGACATTTTTGAGGGTTTTTCGGACTTCATGCTAAAAAGAGGGATAGAGCTTAGCCTTAACATACCTCTTCAACTAACGTTCAAAAAGTCCAAAGTTTCTTCACGAAAGGTTTTTTGACGTCCTAAGCTTTTCAAACACTATATATATGAAGTTTATACATACCTATAAACAGTTCATAATTGACATAAATTAGCAGATTTGCCATATAGTCCTAACTTGATAAACCATTCGTAGAACTTTGTAAAAACGATCATAAAAGAGCCCCAAGATCATTACCTAGACAAACCAGTTGTAAATCTAGAAGAACAACATGAATAACAAAGTATTTCTTAAAAATATAGCTTTAAATGTAGATGATACAAAGGGAAATGATTTCAAGGTGTAGAGATCGTGTTTTTAGGAATGAGGGCGAGCTTTAACGGGCAAAATCACTAAAAACACATCTAAAATACTCAAGAACTCCACAGGAACCCTCTCTTCAGCTTCCTCACTATTTTGGGACTGAAAATAAATGTTTTTAAGGTGTTAAAAGGTTGAATTTCTGATTTATAACTTCTCTTGACCCGACAAGAATCATGACCCAATATCAGTTCGGATAGTCCATGGTAAAATAATCATAAATTTTTACTCTAAAGTCGGTTCAATGAGAGGTTTTATGTGTTGCAAACTAGACTCATAGACCACCGATTTAATGGGTTATGTCCCCTTTAAGTCCTTATATTTTGGGAGAAATGGACTGAGATATTTGATGTCGCCTAAGCTACACCTCCTTTTTGAAAGCTAAAGCGGTCATTGTCAAGATATATAACCTAACAAAGATTTGGGTCGAAACCACAGGGAATATGGTAAACTTGAAAGAATCTAATACAATTCTGGTAGATTAACCTACTTATCTCCCCAAAGGGGGAGGGGTTGTAAAAACTATGGAAAACAATCCTAGACTAAGATAAGTATGAGATTAGTATGAAGAGTAACTAGGGTATTGGGTTCCCTGCGATTCCTAACTTGGTATAACCAGATAATCGAATTCTTTTCCAATGTGTAACATGTAGAATGGTAAGTTAAGTTTACCTAACCCTTTCATCCAGGTGCGAGGTAAATTTCACTACGTGATTCGATCCATCCCCTCAGTGTGATATTACTAACTCTTACCAATTGTTCTAGTACAACCTCTCCTTGATCTAGTTTGGATGATTAGACGAGAAACATCAACCGAATCCTATTAATTAATCTTTTTTCCTATTCATTACTACGCTGATCCAGTTAGTAATACTAGGCGAGTTCTAATGTAGGCCAACATTAAAAAGCATTCAAACTGAAGAGATTTAATTAATACATGCATACACACTTTCCAAGAATTATGAATTATCAAATTTTACCATGTTAGTTCTTTATAGTTCCCACAACCCTAGTTGTGGACTTAGCTACTCATGATCAGTGTAGATACAAGACTCATGAATTTGAATAACATAACTGAGCCCTTACACAATAGAATTAAAAAACAATGAATCCAAGCTCTTCACCAAGAATCACAAGATTGAATTAAAGACACAAAATAATGTTTCACAAGTGTTTCTCTCAAGCTCTGTACTATTTTCTACTGTCTTGTGACATTCCTTGTGAAAAATACCCTAAAAACCTATTTATTGTATTTAAAATACAAAATCAAAATGAAATAGGAGAACTGGTTTGTCAGGTCCTATGGGTCATACAATATTTTACGACCCATAGTCGGGGCTTCGTGGACTTCATATTTATTTTGGGGTTGACTTCTAAATCACCTATCTACAGACCGTATGAAGTTCTACGGCCCATAAAGGGTTTTGTCTGCTAACTTTTCAATAACTCCCCACTTTCTAATCCTTGGGGTACGATACCAAGTCCATAGCTCAAAAAATCTTCTAGGGCTCTTCTACATATTCGTAGACTTAACTTCAGAAAATCAGCCTTCACTAGAATTTTGTACAAAACCAACTCTATGGCCCATGTAATTTTCCATAGCCCCCAAAGGGTTTCATAAAACCTTAACTTCTGCAATATCTACACACTTAGCCCAAAAATCATGCCAACTCTATAGTCTTGCAAAACAAACATAAAAACACATCAAATCTACTAACATCACTATGAGAACACACAAAATTTCAAGTTTTAAGCATCAAATGTGCTATATTTTCGTAGCATATCCACACCATCTACTTAAAATTGTTGCTTGTCCTCAAGCGACAGGCGCAATCTACATAAGCAGTACAGTAAGGCAAATACCTAAATCCAATGGCTTACATCATATCAGACTCAAGAACGGATACACACAGTACTTTAAAAACACATCAGATAGCTATCAAGAAAACCAATACAGATTAACATATGCGACAGTGCAACTATGACAAGCAAGGCAATTATCAACAAGCAACAGTCGCTGGTTAGTCCGATGTCAACAATGCAATACAAGTGCCTTCAGAGAAAGAAGTCACATATCCCTCTTATGATGATATTTTCAGATTGAATGCTTAAGACTATGCAAAATCACTCATTCTCACAAAAGACATTCAGATACCTTGTTCAATACCATATGCTTGCCCCTATACTCTTGACTTAGACCTTTGATCACTTTGACTAGGATCACTTTAGGACTTTATTGGCTTGTAATGTAGGCTCAAGGGGCTTTGATATCATGTTTGGGGAACACAATAACTAAAGTCCCTCCTTGACACTATGTTTTTCTACATTTTTACCCTACCAACACTATCACGTTTTTACCTCATTCTCTTGTTCTCCTATTTCATGCTTTTCTGGGTGCCTTATTCTCTTTTTTTTAGCTTTTTAGCCTTTTATTTCACATCATTTTTCTGGTTAGCATATTGATTAATGCATCACTCCATTTTCTTTCACCCGAAACACAACTTTTATCCCTTTTTTCATGCATCACTAGCTCCCCCCTCATTTTGTGTTTACCCTTACACCAGTCACCCTCTACTTAGGGTTTTGGCTTGAGTCGAGGTGTACAATATCCAACCTAGGAACCAAGACCACTTTTGGTAGCCACCCTCAACTAAAGGTTTTGTTTCAATTAAGGTGCACAATGTTCAAGGAAGGACCAGGGCCAATTTCATGATTTTACATCTAATTTGGCTAGGTAACTTAGGTTTTTACAAAGAAAATGGTATATATGAGGCTCAAACATTGGGATCAAGGGATACTTTACACATTTGATTGGTTATTTAGGCTAAGTGGACTATTATGAACAATGGCTTAAGATCCTTTCCAAACCAACTAACTTACAGTCTATGTCAGAGAAACAAACAAGTTTTGAATTGAAAAATAATATATGAATTTCGCAAAGAAAGCTCACACGCACATGACATTGATTACACTATTAACAAAGACTCTCAGTTCATGCTTTTCATCTCAATTTTTCCTTACTTATCACAACAAACAATGTTAACAATCAAATATCCATGGTTGTTATCAAAACTAGCTAACAAAATTTTGGTGGATATCATTTTTCACACAGAAACACACAAAAATAACATTTGCCATAGATCCAGTACTACATGCTACTAATCCTACCAACACATCCTAAACATGCGGGTTAAACAGAAATTAAATATCCTTGGGGAAAAAACAGACAAGAAAACCCCTAGGATTCAAACTTTGGGATGGTTATATGCCAAGGTTACATGCAACCAACACATCCTACTAATACTACCAACACATCCTAAACATGCAGTCCTTGGCGAAAAAACAGACAAGAAAGCCCCTAGGATTCAAAATTTGGGATGATTATAGGCCAAGGTTACTCAGACTTCACTGAGGCCTCTAACTACCCACACCCCATTGAAAAAGAGTTGTGTTTCCTCAAAATACAAAAATAGCATGTAAAGCACATAAATGAAAAGGGAACATACCTGGGCGCCTAAGAGCTAGTCTCTACCTTGGGTTGCCTCCCAAGCACCTGATTTATTGTCGTGGTATGATATAGAAAGCTTGGGTACTCAAACTTCATCAAATGTCCATGCTTCCCTCATTTTTATTTCCTCAACATTGCCAAGATAGGGTTTGACTCTTTGGCCATTCACTTTGAATTTTCCACCATTTCTCTTCTCCATCTTAATGGCTCAATGGTCGAAGACACGGGATACTTTAAAATGGCCTAACCATCTGGACTTGAGTTTTCCAGGGTACAACTTTAGTATGGGGTTGTATAGCAACACTAAGTCCCCTGGTGCGAATTTATTATTCTCTATGTGACGATTATGCTGCAGCTTCATCCTTTGTTTATATAGGGCTGAGCTATCATGTGCCCACAAACAAAATTCATCAAGCTTATTCAGTTGGCTCAGTCTAGAGTTCGACACATCATTCCAGTCAAGATTCAGCTTTTTAAGCGCCCACATCGTCTAGTTCTCAACCTCCACAGCAAAGGACAAGTTTTGCTAAAGACAAGCTAGTAAGGAGACATACCTATATGGGTTTTAAATACAATCCGGTCTACCCATAGTGCATCATTAAGCTTTCACGACCAATCTGTCCAGTTTGTATTCACAGTCTTGGATAGATACTGTTTGATTTTCCTATTAGACATCTCTAATTGCCCGCTTGTCTGAGGATGGTAGGGGTGTTGCCACCTGATGCTTTACTCTATATTTTTCGAGTAGAGCCTTGAACACTCTATTGCAGAGATGAGAACCTCCATCGCTAATGATCGCCCAAGGGTGCCAAAACTTGAGAGGATGTTCTTTTTCAGAAACACTGTGACACGTTTGCCTTCGTTGTTGGGGAGAGCAACTGCCTCCATCAATTTTGATACATAGTCCACAACCACTAAGATATATTTTTCCCATGTGAGCTAACAAATGGACCCATGAAATCTATTCCCTATACATCGAACAATTCAATCACCATAATGGGGTTTTAAAGGAAACTCGTTCTTGCAAAATACATCACCTTCTCTCTAGAACCTATCATGCTTCGGCATAGTCATGAACATCTTGGTGGATGGTTTGCCAATAGTAGCCACACTGCTAGATTTTAGGTGTTATTCGGACTCCACTATGATGCCAACCTACTAAAGATGAGTGACATGCCTATAGGATACTCATTATCTCGACCTTAGGAACACAATGATGAATAATCCCATATATGCATATATGAAACAAGTATAGATCATCCAAAAAGAATTTTTCTTACATCAGACATGAACTTATGGCGTTGGTGAGCATTCCAGTCTGGCGGCACAATATCACTAACCAAATAGTTTGCATAGTCTACAAACCATGGTACCAAATCATGGGATGCTGCCAACACTCTCGCATATGGGAATGAATCATCAATCTCTACTCCATTATCCATCTTTTCCATGGCTCCATCTTCTTATCTGGAGAGATGATCTGGAACTTGATTTTCGGTCCCCCTTTATGTTGATAACATCAAAGTCAAACTCTTGAAGAAAAAGTACCCATCAAATCAATCTCAGTTTTACATCCTTCCTTGCCATCAAGTACTACAATACAGAGTGGTTTGTGTGTACAATGACTTTGGTCCCTAATTCATACGACCTGAATGTTTCGAACGCAAAGACTATTGTGAGTAACTCTTGCTCAGTAATAGTGTAGTTCTTTTAGGCTCCATTTAGGGCTATGCTAGCATAGTATATAGGATGTAATATCTTCTCTTGGTGCTGTCCCAACTCTAAACCAAGCGCAACCCCGCTTGCACCACACATGATTTAAAAGGGCTTTGACTAGTCTAGAGCTACAATGATGGGGGTTGAAATCAACTTTTGCTTCCATCCTTCAAAGGCTTTTAGGCATGCTTCATCAAACACAAACTTAGCATCCTACTCAAGTAGTTTGCAGAAGGGATGTGCAATTTTAGAGAAGTCCTTTATAAAGGGCTTGTAGAATCCCTCATGGCCAAGAAACCTCCTCACACCCTTGACAGAGATGGGTGGGGGAAGCTTCTCAATCACTTCCACTTTAGCTCTATCAACCTCGATTCCCTTGATGGAGATTCTGTGCCCCAATACAATGCCCTCCTTCACCATAAAGTAACATTTTTCCCAATTCAGCACTTAATAGCATTCTTCTGATCTTATAAGCACGGCATGCAAGTGCGGCAAGCAATCCTCGAATGAGTCACCAATCATAGTAAATTCATCCGTTAAGACCTTGATAGTGTCCTCCACCATGTCTAAGAAGATGGACATCATGAATCTTTGGAATGTTGCTAGCACGTAACACAACTTGAATGGCATCCTCTTGAATGTGAAGGTGCCATAGGGGCATGCGAACGTTGTCTTTTCCTAATCCTCTAGAACAATAGTGATGTGGTTGTAGCCTGATTAACCATCAACAAAGCAGTACCACCCTTTTCCAGCCAAACGGTCTAGTATTTGGTTCATGAATGGCATAGGGAAGTGGTCCTTTTCTATCGATGTATGAGCTTTTTGTAATCCATGCATACCCTCCACTTTGTGATTGGACATATGGGAATCAACTCATTGCCAACATTTGGGAACACGGTGATACACCGTTTCTTCGGAACACATTAACCCAGGCTCACCCATTCATTATCGGCAACTAGATAGATCATCCCAGCGTCCAACTACTTGATGATTTCCTTGCACAGGACCTCTTCCATAGTGGGGTTGAGATGCCTTTGGTGCTCAATACTTGGCTTGTATTCTTTGACCAATTGGATTTTGTGAGTACATACCCCGAGAGGGATACCAATGATATTCGTAATCGTCCACCCAATGGACCTCTTGTACTGCTTGAGTACCATGACCAGAGCATTCATCTGTTCATCATTCGGGCCACAACAACTATGAATAGTAAGGTGTTATTAGTGCCTAAAAAAGCATATCTCGGATGGGATGGAGGAGAGTTCAAATCTAGCTCCAGTGGCTTCTCAATGGATTGTTTAGTAGGTGGTGACTCTTGGCTCTACAAGTCTAATTCCATCTTAGTTTAGCGCCTAGGGGCATAAGATACCCCCAACGCCTTCATTGTCTCCTCATAGTCTGGTATGCCATCACCTTCAAAGTTCATTAATACTGCTTTTAGTGTGCCGAAGCCTAATATCTCCTCAAGTGGTACCTCTGGTTTTGCATGATCAACACTCTCAATAACAGAGACTACCTTTAGATCATCATCCTTCTTTACATGTTGGTAAAAGTTGAACATGACTTTATTTTTACCCAATCTGAACTTGAATTGCCCCTTCTCCATGTCCAACAATGTGCGTCCAATGGCTAAGAAGGGCCTTCCCAAGATGATTAGTACTTCGAAGTTAACCTTGCAATCCAGGATCATAAAGTTTGCAAGGAATATGAATTTATCCACTATGGCAAGGACATCATAAAGTATCCCCACAGGCTTCTTCACCATGCGGTCAGCCATCAACAATTGCGTTGCCCCTTCTCCATGTCCAACAATGTGCGTCCAATGGCTAAGAAGGGCCTTCCCAAGATGATTAGTACTTCGAAGTTAACCTTGCAATCCAGGATCATAAAGTTTGCAAGGAATATGAATTTATCCACTATGGCAAGGACATCATAAAGTATCCCCACAGGCTTCTTCACCATGCGGTCAGCCATCAACAATTGCATGCTCGTCAGAGTACAGGTTCCCAATCCTAGCTTCTTAAAGACCGTAACGGGCATCATATTTATGTTGGCACCAAGATCACACAATGCCCGTACGAACTCCACATCTCCAATAGTGCACAGTATGGTGAAAGCGTCGGAATCTTCTTGCTATCGAACCAAGGACCATATAGCAATTGTGCTGCAATGTTGAAGCTCTTGGGAGAGCTCCTGACTCATAGTCCTCTTCTTTGTGACTAAGTCCTTCATAACTTTGCATACCCTGGCATCTTCTCCAATTCCTAAATGAGAGAAATGCTGATGGAGAGTTGTTTCAGCATGGACAGAAATGCTTGAACTTACCTTCCTCCTTTTTTTTTATCCTTTGAGGAAAGGGGGGAGGAGGTCTAGGAATAGGCTTCAAATTCTATGGAACCTCTGTAGCATCACTCCCCCCATCCTTGGCATGATCATCTCTGGGCTCAACATCTTTGACCTCAACGGTCTCCTCTCGAACATCAATATCATCAACTTGCATTAGAGAATCAATGGTACTCTTACCACCACAAGTAGTCACTGCCATGAACTGCCCTTCAATTTTCATATTCTAAACAATGTAGCTAGGTAATGTACCTCTCTGTCATTGGTTGAGCTAAGTTGACACTTGACCAAACTGTTGCTCCAGTTGTTTGATAGCAACAAAAAGAGACTCAATTTTCTGATTTATGTTGGAGATGTCAAACTTTATCCCCCTCTAGGTCTCATCATGTGTGTCATCCTTCTTCAAAAGTTGGTCAAACATCTCCTCAACTCTGGGACTACTAGCATCGGTATCATAATTATGTGGTAGCGCATACGGACCAGTTTTGTAGCTATCTCTACGACCCCAATCAATATCTCTATAGTGGCCCCTGGTCTGTCATAGTACCCTTCATGATTGTTGTCTCTAAAGGCGCCATCTCTATTATAGTTCCAACCTTGGTTTCCTTGGCCTTGGAGCTAATAGTCCTCACTGAATCCTTGGGCATCGGTTAAAAAATCCCCCATCTGATCAGCAATGAAGCAAGTGTCCACCTAATAATAAGGCTCTTCGTACATGGGTGCTCGCGAAGGCTGATAAATAATTGCATTAACTCGTTCCTAATTTTTCTTCATCATCACCTCCATGTTAGTACTAATCCAGGAAAGCTCTTGCATTATCTTCTCATTTATTTTAGCTTGCTCCAAACTAATACTGATAGCACATGAGCTCTTTGTAGAGGACATGTCTCTCAGCCCCCATGCACGATTTGTCTTTACCACCTTTTCTAGCTTCCCAAAAACCCTTGCAAATGGTTGATCTAAAATCATCCCACACATGATGGTATCTGCACATGCTTGGCTACTCTTACTCAAGGCACGGTAGAAGATCTCCACCAAGGCATCATCAACTATTTTGTGGTCAGGGTAACTTCTCAAACACTTTGTGAAGCGCTCTCATGTGTACTAATCTCATCACCAGGAAGTAGCTCAAAGTTGTTGATCTAATCCTTCAACTTGATCTTCTTCTATCTCAACAAGAACCTCTCCAAAAAGGCCTTCTGCAACTCAGCCCATCTAGTGATCAAACTCTGCGAGACCATGGATAGCCATAGCTTATGTATTGCCTGTTAGAGATAATGGGAAGACGCGAAAACACAACGTTGAGTAGATGACTATGCAGATCGTTTAATGGCAGGCCAATGAATAACCCACAATTTTGCAGTGTCAGAAGCCACCCACTCGAAACCATGAACTTTGTATCATCCTGTAGTAACGGTAACACAATAGCTCCAGTAACATCCATAAACAAGGATTCAGCCAATATTGATTTCACTTATAAGCTTTGGCGTTGAAGTCCTATGGTTGTGGATCAATATCCTCAAAAGGAGGTAGGTTGTTGACATTGTCATTCTCATTTTGGTTTTGATTTAGAGCTGCATTCATCATTTTGTTGGCATTTTTTTGAGCAATCCTTTCAATATTCTCTGGATCTCTGGGTCAAATGGAGTCAAGGGAATGCCTCGACTTCGCGTGTTGGCCATATACTACACCTGCATGCTGAAACAAAATAACAACAATAACATACCCAGTGGAATCCCACAAGTGGTGTCTGGAGAAGGTAGAATGTAGGCAGACCTTACCACTACTTCATAAGGCAGAGAGGTTGTTTCCTGGGAACCCTTGTCTCAAAATCCCATAAGCCGAATAAACTAGATATAGAAAAAAAGAGAAAGGAGAAAAGGAAACAGAAAGGACGACTAACAACAAAGAGCACATGATAGTGTGTAAATATGATAACATCAACATATATATGACAGATAAAGACAACACATGATATAAAATATGACTAATCCTACTACCCTACTATACCCAAGTCCAGACATCCACCTAACCCCACAAACATATTAGCCTGCTACTCTAATTTGCAACTTCCACTCCTTTCTATCTAAGGTCATGTCCTCGGTGAGATCAAGTTTCCCCATATCTTATCTGATCACCTCCCCCCAATACTTCTTCATTCTACCTCTACTCCTCTGTATAACTCCAAAATCTAACCTCTCACACCTTCTAACAGGAGCATCGGTACTCTTTCTCTACTTATGTCCAAACTATCATAGTCTCGCTTCCCTCTTCTTATCAGCCACAGGGGCCACCTCTAGCTTCTCCCGAATAGTCTCATTCCTAATCTTATCACTCCTGATATGACCACACATCCATCTCAACATCCTCATCTCTCCGACCTACATGTTTTGAACATGTGTGTTTTTTATTGGCCAACACTCCACCCCATACAGCAACAATAGTCTAACTATCATTCTATACAGCTTGCATTTGAATTTAGGTTGTATATTCTTATCACACAATACTCTAGAGGCAAGCATCCATTTTGTCCATGCTGAAATTAAGCTAGTCTAGCTGGTTTCCCTGGCAACGGCGCCAAAATCTTGATGTCGCTCAAGCTGTACCTATTCTTTTTATTGCTACAACATTCATTGTCAAGATATGTAACCTAACCAAGGTTAGGGTCAAACCCACAAGGAATATGGTAGACTTAGAAGAATTTAAAGCAATTCAGGTAGATTAACCTACTTATCTCTCCAAAAGGGGGAGAGGCTTTGTAAAAGCCATGAAAAGTAATCCTAGACTAAGATAAGTATGAGATCAGTATGAAGAATAACTGGGGTATTGTGTTATCCATGATTTCCTAACTTGGTATTACCAATAATCGAATTCTTTTCCAGTGTGTAGCATGCTAAATAATAAGTTAAGTTTACCAAACCCTTTGATCCAGGTGAGAGGCAAATTTCACTATGTGATTTGATCCATCCCCGTAGTATGACATAGGGGTGGGTCCATAAAACTGAAAACCAAAAATCTAACCGAAATAAATCGAAAAATACCAAAATAAAACCTCACCGTAAAAAACCAAAACCAAACATAAAAAACCGAATCAAACTGATTCTATGTGGCTTTGGTTTCGATTTTGGTCTTCTAAAACTGAACCGAACCGTCAAAAATTGATTTTGCTATACTACATCGTTTATACTTTATAGGCTACATGGCTTAGAAGGAAAGTCTTTCTTGTTGCGGGAAAGAGACATAGATTTGAAGCTTCCAAGGAGAAGTCTTTTGGCTACTGTCACCTGCAACTAATTGATACTTCAAGGAGTATTTGATAACTGTTTGATAATTTCTTTTGACTACACATAATTGACTTGAACCTTACAAGGAGTATTTGATATTTCTTTTTCTAGAACATATGTTTGCAATTTTCTTGGTGATAATTGTAGTTCTTATATTGTGATAATTGTACTTATCCAAACTTTACTCTTTACCAATCGTTTAGCATATCTATACAATGATATGTCTCTACCCAACATATCATTTTACTTTAAAAAATTATTTTTAAAAACCAAAAAATCGAACAAAAACCAAAGATTGAACCGGAAAAACCGAATCGAAAAACCAATGGTTTATTTTTTTTGGCATAACAAAACCGAACCTCCAAATTACCTTCCGTTCTGTCTTGGGTTTTAGGAAAAAATCAAACCGCAAAAATCGAACCCACCCCTAGTATGACATTACTAACTCTTACCTATTGTTCCAATACAACCTCCCCTTGATCTAGTTTGGTTGATCAGATTAGAAACATCAATTGAATCACATTAATTAATCTCATTTCCTATTCATTACTACCTTGATCTAGTCAGTAACATTAGGCGAGTTCTAACGTTGGCCACCGTCTAAAAGCATTCAAACTGAAGATATTTGATTAATACAAGCATGCTCACTTTCAAAGAATTGTGAAGTATTCGCTTTACCTTGTTAGTTCTTTATGGTTCCCGCAACCCTAATTGTGGATTTAGCTACTCACGATCAATGTAGGTGCAAGAATCATGAAAATGAATAACATAATTAGCACTTACACAATAGAATTAAGAACAATAAATCCAATCTCTTCACCAAGAATCACAAGATTGAATTAAGGACACAAAATAATATTTCACAAGCATTTCTCTCAAGCTCTCTACTATTCTCTATTGAAATGTTTCCTTATGAAAAAAGATCCTAAAAACCTATTTATAGTATTTAAAATACAAAACCAAAACAAAATAGGAGAACTGGGTCGGCAAGATCTATGGGCCGTATAATGTTTTACGGCCCATGGTCGGCACTTCGTGGTCTTCATCTTCAATTCGGGGGTTAACTTCTATGACACCCATCTTTGAACTGTATAAAGGTCTATGACTTATAAAGGAATTGGTCTGACAACCCCACTTTCTGATCCTCAGGGCCAGACACCAAGTCTACGGCTCGTAAAATCTTCTATGACTCATCTACATGTTCGTAGACTTAACTTCAAAAAATCACCCTTCACTAAAATTTAATGCGAAACCAACTCTATGTCCCGTGGAATTTTCCACAGCCTGTAAAGGGTCTCATAAAACCTCAATTGCTGCAATATCTACACACTTATCCAAAAATCATGTCAACCCTGTAATCCTGTAAAACAAACATAAAAACACATCAAATCTACTAATACTGCTATGAGAACACAAAACATTCCATGTTTTAAACATCAAACGTGTTGTATTTTTGTAGCACATCAATATTTGACCCAAAGTTAAGAAACTTTCTTCAAAAAGCTTATAGTAGCTTTTGTCAATCTTAGTCTCGCAACTCTCTTGACTCCAAAACATAAGATATGACCATTATGCAATTAAAATACCTCTTAACACTCTATTACTATTATCAAATTAGACACTCTTAGTCCCATCCAAAATGGGAAACTTAACTTAAACCTTCCAAAAGGGTGGGGTGCTTCTTGAGCCATTTCTTTAACCCAAAATCTTTGCTTAGGGGATTTGTTTGACCTAAAACCATAGCTACTTGTTATTACCACCAATTTTTAGACTTATTCTCCTGATGTACTATACAAAATCATATACAACTTATATAATACACCATACTATATGTATTATGCAATACAAGAAACATAGGGTCTCACACATGAACCCTAGATCGAATTGATAAAGAATTCATAAGAAAGTAATAAATTTCATGCAATTAACATAAATTCATACAAAAATAGTTCAATGATCATAATTTAAATCACGATTGAAGAAATTAGGTCAAAATTGAGTAGACCCATGAAATATACATACTTGAATTTGAATGAAAATTGAGAAATTTGGAGGATCTACATAGAAGAAAGGATTCAATGGATGAAGACTCATATAACTAGGACAAGAACTTAACAGAAACTTGAGAAATTTCATGACTTTAATGGAGAATTTTGGGAGAGTTGCTTGAATGTCTTCAATGTAGTTTTGAGAGCTATTATAAAGAGAGAAATTTTGAAAATATGTGAATTGTGGAAGACTGGGTAAAATTGGGGGTTAAGGATAGCTTTAAGGATGGGATTTAGTTCCAAAAACCATCCAGATTCATGAAATGATTCATAGGGAAAAGTTCAAAGTACCCTCACTTAAAACCTGAAGACAATAGTAGTAAAACTAGTCTGCGACGCAGAGGTGTTCCACCTCGGTTCATATTTTAGCGAAATTCAATTTTAGCTAGATTTGACCAAATGTGGCCAACGAAAGAATTTCTTTTTCGTACCTTGAACTCGCATTGCAGACCCTTCTAGATAAGAAAATCATTTGACAAAATTATTTTACAAATTACACATCCTAAAAATCCACGCAGGTCATTTTCCCAATATTTTACCTTGTTATATCATATTCCAACCTTCAAAATACTCAGGGTATTACGATATATACCATTTGAAAACATTTGTCCTCGAATGGGATAAGACTAGCATGAGTAGAGTTGAAGGTATACTAATAACCCAGTATCAATACAATAACTCAATTTAAAAGATCATTTAAAAATCAAGTTTGTGAGATTACATACATATAATATGACATAAAGAGGTTTACTCGTAGAAGCTTAGAGAAATTGAAGATGAATGTCTAAGTACCTTAGGCTAGAGTAGAAGAAAAGAGGTAAGGGTATCGCTTTATCTTGTCCGCCTTTAAATCCCAAGTAGCACTTTCCATTCCCTAGTTCCTCGATAAGACACTAACTGGTGCAATTTTCTTATCCTTCATCATGTTAACTTTCCGATCTAAAGTTTTAGCCAAAACTTCTTCATAAGATAAAGTTTCCTCAACACCTACATCTTCTAAAGCCACAATGAAACTTGGATCATCTACGAACTTCCTACACATGGACATATGAAAAAATGGATGAATCATAGCAAATGTCACGCCTCGAAATCTTTAAAGACGGATAGACACTCGATGCCCTCAAGGCTTGAAAGAACTAATATATAACTTTGCTTACTATGCATATGACTATGACAACTATAAAGTAGTGACAAGTTCATACAACCTATAGAGAGTAGAGATCAAAATAGGTATCGCCATAACTTACATACAAGACTTGGTCATTAAGGCTATATTTATGAAGGGGAAAGATGCAAAGCCTATATATGATAAAAAATCTTAATATAAATCGCGACAGACCCTACCTTACTTTGCACTATCATAGGATAAAACATGCATATACTACAAACTCATAACATGCCTCTATGAGGAGAACCTTCGCAATGGGGAGCCAATGCCGATGAGGGACAAGATCCTCTAGTCCATAAAGCTCCGCATGATCCTATAAATGAGGTGCTCACTAATGTTGAGTTTTGTATTCCCTTTCAAATGCTAGCCCATGTGTTTGTGGATCAAGCCAACCAAGGTCGAGTTGTTGAAAATGTGGGCATTCTGGCGACTAGACTTTGGTACTTTGTGAGAATGAAGCTTCTCGAATTGCATGGTTTTAAAACGGAAGAAGATCCACATGAGTTAAAAGTGTATAGAATTGTGAGTATCACAGGAGTGTCCCAAGATGAGAAGGTGGAACTAGTGGCCTACTAACTTAAGGGAATTGCAAGGGTGTGGTATGAGCAATGAAAAAGTGAAAGAGTTGAAGGTTTGAATCCTGCTGCTTTGGAAGAGTTTAAAAGTGCATTTCTTGACAACTTATTTAACTTGGAAATAAGGGAACCTAAGATTCAAGAATTTATCATATTCATCATGGGATCATGTGTGTGAGAGAGTATGCTCTCAAGTACACAAAATTATCTAGATAGGCTCATTTTATGGTTTCGGGTCCAAGGGATGATGAGTAAGTTTGTGATGGGTGTCTTCAATTTGTGTCTCAAGAGTGCAAGACAATGATGCTAATCAAATAGATGGACATGTCATGGCTTATGAAATATGTAGAGCAAATTAAGGATAATAAGATGAGGAAGAAGGATAAGAAGTCCAAGAGGGCTCGTATTGATAGTGGTGGTTTTCCTCACCAAAGGACCGAAAATGGAAGGAATGGTAAATTTCATAGTGGACAAAGGCAATTTGGGAAAGGTTCATCTAGTAATCTAGATCCAAGGTCTAATAAGGATAAGAGGTCTAATCCCAAGGCTCAAGGAGGAAGTTTGGGTACTCAAGCTACTCCCACTTGCAAGAAGTGTGGGAAGATTCACCAAGGGGAATATCTAGCCGAGTCCGATGTATGCTTTAGGTATGGGAAGCCTTGTAACCAAGCTAAGGATTGTACGAATGGTGGTAGTAGGGAAAGGTCAACAAGGTGGTGATCGATGCCACAATATGTTGTGTGCACTTCAAGCTAGTAAGACATTGAGGAGTCTCCCGATATGGTTATGGGTATGTTGTAGGTTTTTGACTTTGATGCATATGCTTTACTTGATCTAGATGCCAATTTGTCTTTTATCACTCTTCATCTTTCTATAAGGTTTGATGTATGTTCCAAAACTTCGGTAGAGCCCTTTTCAGTTTATACCCCTATTGGTCATTTGGTTTTATCCAAGAAAGTCTATAGAAATTACGTCACGGCCCAAAATTGGATCGCAACTATAGAAAATAAAGTAAAGCGAAAACAATCACAATATAATATAGGCAATCCCAAAACATGGAGTCATGAGTACAAAAGCATCTAAAGTAGTACCAAGATTAAATACAACTGTCCAAAAATAATATACAAAGCTGATATGTCCGATACATTGTCTGGAAAGAAAGATAATAAAAGAATTCTCAAAGATCCACGATGACTCCAAGGCTGAGCTCACCACTAAGATCTGGATGACTGGGGAAAACTATGGTAGAATAAATCAACTACCCTATCGGGTTCTCTATGCTCAATCTGTAGAGAGGAAATAAAGTAAGGGTGAGTACACCAAAATGTACCCAGTAGGTTCAACCGACTGGGTAACAGAAAACAAACAAGTATGTAATACCGAAGAATCCTATCACCTGCATAAAAAGGGTTAGCACACAATATAAACATGAATAGCACAATAAAAACATGAATAGTAATAAGTGAAGATAGTAAACACAATCCATAGTACAATACAATGCTATATATGAATGCAATGGCATCACAGGCCATGTATGAGGTGAAATCACGAATGTCGCAACGCTGATATCCACATCTATTGAGCTGGAGCTACGAGATAGAACCCAGGGGCATCGCAGGCCATGTACTAAAATATCTCTAGGCATCGCAGGCCATAATTAGAAGTATCTCGAGGCGTCGCGGGCTTCATACAGAAGTGTCTCAAGGTGTTTTAGGCCATAATCAATTGTCTCAACATATATCATAATATCTGAAATGATGGATATTTAATGAAATATGTGCATGCCAACGCAACTAGTCATGCATAAGATATGTGCATACCAATGCAACCGAGTCAAGAATAATGCCTGTGCAGAAGCTATAAGATATGTGCATACAGATGTCACTAGTCAATATAAGATATGTGCATACCAATGAAACTAGTCAATATTAGATAGGTGCATACAAATGCATCTTCTTAAGGATATATGTAATAGCAATAAAAATGACAATTTATACGTACAATAGCCATCACATCAGGCAGCTACACCATGTATATCAATAATTACTACAAGGCCATCATTATCTCATATCATCACCGCCTCATCAATACTCAAGATATCAATGAAACAGGGTCCACAAGAACCCCAAATAGACTCATAAATCTCAAATTTATTGCAATTGTCATCAATTATTCAAATACTATCAAGAAGCTATCTTCAGTTCCATATGATCATAATGATATCCCAATCATATCAAATCTCATGATTTCATCTCAACGTATCAACAGGTTCGCCATTTACTCAATATTCGACATAATAAGTATCATATTTTCATCAAATTCAGTCATATCATGCCATTGGTTGATGCATGAATCTGAATCTTATAATTATCACACAAGCACGCCTAATAACTCAACTCTAGTCACTGAAAGATTAGCCAAACATACCTCGATACCGAAATCCCACTCGGACAAGCTTTCAATCAACCCAAGTCTCCAAACAATCCTAAATCAATCAACCACTATCAAAAAGAGATACTTCGTGTCAAGAGGTGTATTTTAGCACCCATATTGGCACGTGGTATAGCGGCAAAATTATCAAAATAGGGCTAAAATTCAAAGTTCCCGAATCTAGAAATTTACTTTAAATTCAGGTTATACACGAAAAATAGTGTTTGTGGGTGAAAATACCACTAAGATCGAGTTCAAAACAAATTAGAAATCAACACTTAATGTTTGGGGATCATAGTTTAAAAGTCCTCATTTTGGACATTCAAAAACATGATAAGACTTATGGAAAATAATTAAATTAGTTCTAGGATTACTTACCCAAGACAAATCTTCGAGAATCTCTATGGAAAATCGCCCAAAAAGCTTTGAAGTTTGTGAAAATGTTTAAAAATGGTGGCCCTCAAATTTAAAACAATGCTAGTTAAAAAAGCACTTCGTGAACACAGGTAGGGTCCCGTGAACACGGAGAAGTCGATCAAAAATGACCTCCACGATCTTGGAGACCAACCCGTGAACTCGGGGAGTAAATTGGAGGAGGGGCACACACGTGTGAGCCATGAACATTGAGCCTATCCCGAAATCACAAATAAGAGGAGATGCCATATCACTTTGCAAACACAGAGAAGTATGTGTCTGCACTAGAAACACTACGCCAGCAAAATAAAAAATCCAGCCAAAACTCGAAATGGGCACTAAGAACTCATCCGACCTTAGAATAACACAACCCAAATATGTATCTGTACCAAAAACATTGATCTAAACTCAACGAAATAATCAGAATTCAACTTTGAGGTCTCTATGACCCATTTAAAATGCAAGACAAATAAATAAGTTTAAAACTCAAAATACCAAAATTGCCCTTAGGACTCCAAAAAATTATGAAGAGACCATTTCTAGCATTAGTTTCACCAACTAGGACTACTGGGACTGTCGAAATATCGATCTGAGCTTTTAAACTCCAAATATTGACAAAGGTTAAATGGAAACAACTAAAACCACAACTTTGGGCCAAAAACCTTCATTTTAACTTCAAATTTTGTTTTGTAAGTTCTTGTAGACCAACTTCAATATTCCAAGCTAATGGAATTGACCGATCCGACATGTGAAACTCCAAATGGTACAAAACCTCACTTCTACAACAACTGAAGCTTCAAAAAATGCCAAAACTCCTATTTTTAACTTCCAAAACTTAGGATTTCAGTTGCAATGATGTAGATAGTTCAAATTAGGCCTAAAGAAACTTACAGAAGGGTAAAATAATAATTTTCACATACAAGGCCAAAAATGACCAACCAGATCATTACATCATTCACCACTAAAAATAATGTTCGTCCTTGAACATAAGATAAAGAAGAGTACCTGAAGCCTAAAAAAGGCTAGGATATCTAGCTCACAAGTCAGACTCCAACTCCCAAGTAGCCTCTTCAACAAAGCGGTGCTCCCACTAGATTTTCACTAAAGGTATATCCTTGGATCTCAATCTCCAGACCTGCCTATCCAAATAGATATAGGCTCCTCTATATATGACAAGTCCGAACCCAACTCAATTGTATCACCACAAATTATATGGGACTCATCAGACATGTACCAGCGGAGCATAAAAACATGAAAAATGGGATATATTGATGATAATTTAGGTGGTAAAGCCAATTCATAGGCCACCTCACCGATTATCCTAAAAATCTCAAATGGGCCAATAAATTTGGTACTGAGCTTGCCCCTCTTCTCGAGTCACATCACACCCTTCATGGGTGAAACTTTCAGCCACACACTTTAACCAATAGAGAACTCGAAAGGCCTAGTCCTCAGATTAGCGTGATTCTTCTAGCGACTCTGAGCTATCAAAAGTCTACTTTGAATCAGTTGGACCCTGTCGATGGAATCCTTGAGCAAATCAACATCCAACACCTCGACTAAACTTGAATCAAATTATCCGAAATTAGTGATCTACACCTCCAGCCATGCAATATCTTCAATGGTGCCATCTAGATGTTGGAATGGTAACTATTGTTATATGCGAACTCTTCCAATGGTAAATATTGGTCCCATCGGGCGCCAAAATGAATCACACAAGCCCTAAGCATGTTCTCCAATACTTGAATGGTGCGCTCGGACTGATCGTCAATCTGAGGGTGAAAAGCAGAACTCAATTCCATATAGTACCCAAACCACGCTATAGAGCCCGCTAAAAGTGAGAAGTGAACACCGATCCTCTATCTGACACTATAGACATTGTGCCCCATGCAATATAATAATGTCCCGAATATACAATCTAGCCAATTGCTCTGCACTGTAGCTCGTCTTCACCGATATAAAGAGAGTTGACTTGGTCAACCGATCAACAACCACCCAAATTGAATAAAACTTACACAAGGCCATGGGCAAACATGTAACAAAATCCATAGTCATTTTCTCCCATATCCACTCGAGAATGGGAATATTTTGCATCGATCTCTCGGGCCTTTGGTGCTCATACTTGGGTTCTTGACAATTCTAACACTTGGCCACGAATGGAGTTATGTCCCTTCTCATACCAAACCACCAATAATGATGTTTTAGATCATGGTACATCTTTGCCACACCTTGATGGATAAAATATCTAGCATAATAGGCCTTCTCTAATATCAATCGCATCCAACCCCCAACCTTAGGCTAACAAACTCTACCATTTATCCTTAGAACACCATCAGAATCACTAATAGCCTTCTTGGCTTCACCGTTCAACACTTTGTCATGGAACACACACAACGGGGGGTCCTCAAACTGATGAGCACATATCTGATCATATATAGAAGATCTAGCCTCAACAAAGGCCAAATTACTCTAAGAAGGAGAAATATCCAAATGAACGATCTGTAAAGCAAGCGACTGAACATCAAAATCTAAGGGCCTCTCCTCAACCCTTAAGAATGTCAAGCTTCCTATATTAGTAATCTTCAGGCTCAAAGCATCTGCCACCACATTGACCTTCCCGGGGTGATATAGAATTGGCATATCATAGAACTTAAGCAACTCCAATAACCTATGTTCTCTCATGTTCAGATCAGGATGAGAAAAAAATGTATTTGAGACTACAGTGATTGGTGAAGATCTCACAATGCACCTTTTACAGATAATGTCACCACAACTTTAAGGTGAACAAAACCACAAACAACTCCAAGTCATGGGTAGGGTAGTTTCTCTCATGCACCTTCAGTTGTCTAGAGGCATATGCTATCACCTCCCCCTTTGCATCGATATACCACCCAAACCCATACCAGAAGTATCATAATACATTACAAAGGGCACTCTTTTCTCAGGCAAAGCAAGAATGGGTGCTGAAGTCAATAAATCCTTGAGCTTTTAGAAGTTTGCCTTACAGTCATCTGACCACTGGAATGTCACGTTCTATTAAGCCAACCTAGTCAATGGGGCTGCTATAGATGAGAATCCTTAAACAAAATGTCGATAATACCCTATAAAACCAAGGAAATTCTGAATCTTAGTCATAGAAATTGGCCTAGACTACTCACGAATAACTGCTACCTTGGCTGGCCTTTGTCACCACATGCCCAAGAAAGCAATTGACTAGAGAAAAAACTCACACTTTGAGAACTTTGCATAAAAATTATGTTCCCTCATTCTTTGAAATATGGTCCTCACGTGCCGGATATGATCAGCCTCACTCTTGGAATGAACCAAGATATCATCTATAAACACAATCACAAAGATGTCTAAATAGCGCTTGAACACTCAGTTCATCAACTCCATAAAAGTTGCCAGGGCATTAGTCAACCCGAAAGACATAACCATGAACTCATAATGCCCATAACAGGTTCTGAATACTGTCTTCAGGATATCTAACTCTCAAACTTGAACTGATGATAGTCGGGCCTCAAATCAATCTTAGAGAATATCGAGGCACCCTGGAACTGGTCAAAAATATTACCATTACGAAGCAAAGGTTATTTGTTCTTGATGGTTACTTTGTTAAGCTGACGATAGTTAATACATATACACATTGTGCCATCCTTCTTCTTCACAAATAAAAAACGAGCAGCCTAGGGAGATACACTCGAAAAAATAAATCCCTTCTTTAAAAATCTTCCAATTGTTCCATCAACTCCTTCAATTCAATCGTGCCTATCCGATAAGTAGCAACAGATATGGGCTTGGTGCCCAGCTCTACTTCAATAGCAAAGACAATATCACGGTCCAAAGTAATACCAGATAAGTCGGTAAGGAACATAACCATAACCTCTCTGGTAACCCTTGTACTCTCTAATGGGGGGGCTCTTGAGAATAGGCCGGAACATGAGCTAAGTATGCCAAACATCCCTTCTACATCAATCCACAACCACATAAATAAGAAATAACACCTATAGGATAGGAGCTAGATGCTCCAGTCCACACCAACTGAGGTAAGTCGAGGCAAGATAAAGTCACGACCTTCGCATGGAAGTCAAGAATAGCATGATAAGGTGACAATTAATCCATGCCCAATATTACATCGACGTCAACCATATCAAACAATATCAAGTCACCAACAGTATCTCTCCCCGTAAAAGTCATAATACAACCCTGATATACCAAATTCACCACTCATAACTCACCTGCTGGGGTGGAAACACAAATATGCTCGGCAAGCGGCTCACACATAATATCAATATCTGAAGCAAAATAGGTTGATACATAGGAATAAGAAGATCCTAGATCAAATGAAATTGAAGCTGAACGGTAGAACATTGGAACCATACCTGTGATAGCTGCATCAAAGGCTTCCGCCTCGACTCTATCTGGGATAACATAACAAAACTCTATGCCTACTACTGGACTGAGGGCCATGATGAGCACCACCTCTTGCTATGAACCCATATAGATACACCCTTCAAAGCTTGGGGTGTGGTCTTGGGTGCTTGTGTTTTAGCTAGGCAAGGTAGCTAAGAACCTACAGTCTGAGCAGGAAGAGCACAATGAAGACAACGATGTGCCAAGTGCTTGATCTCATCACAATGATAACAAGCCCTGATCTTTTGCCTCTGAGATGGTTGTCCTAAAAAGCCACCACGCCTGGGTGCACTAAAGGAACTATCACGACCCACTTGAGTAGATCGAGGCTATCAACACTGTTAGAAGCTTGGATGGTTGCATGGACTTCTCGACTCTAAGGGCCCTGCCTCTAAAACTCCCTTTCATGTGGTGGGTGTGCACCAAATCGATTATGCTAACGGGACCTCTTCCCGCCACTTTTTCTCCTCATGTCTAATGTGCTCTATCATATGAGCATGATCTACTACACCCTGAAAACTGCCTCCAGCTAACATAAAGGAAGTTGTAGCCTTCTAAAGCAACCCTACCATTCACTTGTTAAATCGTCAAATCCTCTCGAACTCAATAGGGATGCTGGACAAGGTATATTTGGACAATGTATGAAACTTGGCCTTATAGTCAGAATGTAACAACCTGGCCCAACACTGTGAAGTGTTGTCCACTCTTGGGCCTATCCCATCATGGATTGTTCCCTTTGGGATCACCCCAAAAGGTGCCTCAAAGTATATACACCAGTCTTTTACTTATATACCCAACATCTCTCTTGTATTTTGCCGATGTGGGACTTCTCATCTCAAGATGGGTTGTTACATACACCCCCTCTATAGACTCAGCGTCCTCATGGGGGTTTGTCCTAACACATGGGATTCACCTCGACTTAACCCTGAGGTTTGCCTCGCTTCACTAAGATTCACCTAAGCTTAGTTGAAATCTTACCCACATCGATAAGGCTAACACAAGAGTGGCTCTGATACCACCTATAATGATATGGCACAACACTGTGAAGTATTGTCCGCTCTTGGGCTTTGCCCATCACGGATTCGTCCCTTTGGGCTCAACCCAAAAGGCGCCTCATAGTATATACACCAGTGCTTTACTTATATACCCAACCTCTCTCTTGTGATTTGTGGATGTGGGACTTCTCATCTTAAGATGGATTGTTACACATAACGATTGAACCCTGCCAAAGCCTATCAAACACATCCATGTGGCTATCCCAAAGGCTACATAGAACAAATCTCTCTAGGAATATCCATGTAAACCTCTCCCATTTCATAACTGGAGATCCAATAGGTCGTCCAACTATAATTGACCTCCACCACTTCTTGGCGAGGCTGGTGAACTGGTAAGAAATATAGGCAACCCTATGTAACTCAAGAATAGCCAGAATACATAAACAGTCCTGGCGGTCTAGCAGGATATCATAGGCTCTATCAGCAGGGGTGCTATAGAATTGCGAAAGAGCCAACCGCACAAACCTCTCAAAGTTTTCTGCTTTGCTATGGACATGGTTAGGCTGGAAGAAGATTGTGATACCATAAATAAGGGTAGTTCAATAGAAGGAGTAATAGCAAAACTCAAAAATTGAGAATCCAAATTCGATCGAGATGTCTGAGACGAAGTCATATGAGTCATAGGATGATCCGCTAGGGCTGAAGAAGGACCCACATGAATCATAGCTGGCTTGTATGGAGCTAAAAAAGGACAAATCGGTACTATAGAAATCGGTACCTCAACACTAGCTGGGGTAGGAGGTGCTCCCTCTAATCTAGCCAATACCATTAAGAGTAACTCTTGAATATAGGGTGTAGCATCTGATGCTAAGGATGGTGGAATAGGATCTGTAGGCCCTCTTGCTCATAAGCAGGCTCAAATTTAGTCGATCTAGTCTTTCCTACGGGCCGAGCTGCCCCTTTAGTATGTCCTTGGCCCATGGCCCTATCATGAACTCTGCCTCGACCTTTAGTGGGAGCCACATCAGCTATCTTGGGCTCTCCTATTGATCGACGAGATCTAGTAACATCTGTACAGAAGGAGTAGATTAGATACTTTAAAAATAAGTGATATGAAGAAATCCACAATTATAGGAAAGACAAGAAAGCTTTTACTATCAAGTACCCCATAGCCTCTCGAAGATGGGTATGGACATTTACACACCAATTTGCAAGACTCCACTAGACACCTTGCCCTTGGCTCACCGGCCCAACGAACTAGAGCTTTGATACCAACTTTGTCATGACATAAAATTAGATTGCAACTACAGAAAATAAAGTAAAGGGAAACTAATAACAATATAACATAAACAATCCTAAAACCTGGAGTCATGAGTAAAGAGAATCTAAAGTAGTACCAAGAGTAAATACAACTATCCACAAATAGGATACAAAGCTAATATGTTTGGTACATAGTCTGAAAGGCAAGATAATAAAAGAAGTCTCAAAGATCCATTATGAGTCAACGTCTGAGCCTCATCCCTAAGATTTTGATGAGTGGGGAAAACTCTGGTAGAATAAATCAACTACCCTGTCCGGGTCCCTATGCTCAATCTGCACGGAGGAAACAAAGTAGGGGTAAGTACACTGAAATGTACCTAGTAGTTTCAACCAATAGGGTAAGAGAAATCGAACAAGTATGTAATGATGTAGAATCCTATTACCTGCATCAAAAGGATTAGCACACAATATAAACATGAATAGTAATAAGTAAAGACTATGAATACAATCCATAGTGCAATGTAATGCTATGCATGAATGCAATGGCATCACATGCCATGTATGAGGTGGAATTATGACTATTGCTGGGCTGATGTACACATCTATCAAGATGAAGCTACAAGATAGAACGTGGGGCCATCGCAAGCCATGTACTCAAATATCTCAAGGTGTCACAGGCCATAATCAGAAGTATCTCGAGGAGTCGCATGCCTCATACAGAAGTATCTCAAGGCATTGCAGGCTTTTATAAACAATGTCAACATATATCAAAATGTCTCAAATGATGCAAATATGATGAGATGTGTGCATATCAGAGCAACCACTCATGTCCAAGATTTGTTTATACTAATGCAGCCAAATAAGGAATATTAACCATACATGCTAATGTACGAGTTCAGTATATGATATGTGGATAACAATGCAACTAGTCAATATAAGATATGTGCATACCAATGCAACTAGTCAATATAAGATATGTGCGTACCAATGCTACTAGTCAATATAAAATAGGTACATACCAATACATTCACTCAAGGATATATGTACTAGTAATATAAATGAGAACTAATGCGTACAATAGCCATCACATCAGGCGGCTACACCATGTATATCAACCATTACTTCAAGGCCATCTTCATCTCATATCAGCACTACCTCATCAACAATCAAGATGTCAATGAAATAGGCTCTACAAGTACCCCAAGTAGACTCATAAAACTTAAATTTATTGCAATAGTCATCAAGTAGTCACAACACTATCCAGAAGCTATCTCTAGTCCCATATTATCATAATGATATTCCAATTATCTTAAATCTTATGATTTCATCTCAATTTATCAATAGGATTGTCGTTTACTCAATATTTTGGCATAATCAATACCATAATTTCATCAAATTCATTCATATCATACCTAGGGCTCATACATCAATATAAATCTTACAATTATCACATAAACATGTCCAATAACTCAAATCTAGTCCTAGAAAAGTTAGTTGAACCTACCCCGATGTTGAAAGTTTATTCAGACAAGCTTTAAATCAACTCAAGCCCCTAAACGATAATTGGATCAATCAACCACTATAAAAAAAGATACTACGTATCAAGTGGTGCATTTTAGTATTCCTATTGGCACAAATTAGGCTTAGGGGCAAAATGTCAAAATTAGGGTTAAAATTTGAAGTTCTCGAATATGGAAATTGACTTTAAAATCAGATTCTACATGAAAAATAGATTCCTGGGTGAAAATCCCACTAAAATTGGGTTTAAAACCAATGGGAGATCAACCCTGAATGTTTCAAAATTGTAGTATAAAAATCCACAATTTTGGACATTCAAAATCATGAACTTAAAGAATTAATTCAGATAAGACTTACTGAAAAGAATTAAATTAGTGTTAGGATCACTTACCCACGAATTAATTTTCAAAAATCTCTGTTCAAAATTATCCAAAAAGCTTTGAAGTTTGTGAAAATAACTAAATCATGGTGGCCCTCAGGCTTCAAACAATGCTGATAACAAAAGCACTCCGCGAGCGAGGGTGGGGTCCCGCAATGGCAGAGAAGTCGATAAAAAGGACCTCTTGCAATCGCGGACACCAACCTGCGAATGGAAAGAGTAAACCGGAGGGGGCTAACCATGTATGTTTTGTGAACACGGAGCCTATCCCCCGATCACAGAGAAGACGAGATGTCACATAACTTCACAAACCCGGATGCTTCTCTACGACACGTAGAAGTGATGTCTGTGCACCAGAAACACTACTCCAGCAAAAACACATATCCAACCAAAACTCAAAATGGACACTTAGAACTCATTTGACCTCAGAATTACATAAATCATATGTGTATCCACACCAAAAACTTCAATTTAGACTCAACAGAATAATCAAAATTTGATTCCAAGATCAGCATGATATATTTATTAACGCAAGTTAAGTTTAAAACATCATATGCCTAAGCTGCCCTTGATAACTTTAACAATTGACGAGACTATTTCAAGCATCAGCTTACTCATACGGTATTTTTGGAACTGTCATAGTTTTGATCTGAGCTTATAACTCCAAATGTTGACAAAAGTTCTAGAAACAACTAAAAATGTTGCTTTGGGCCTAAAAATCTCATTTTGATTCTAAATTTAGTTTTGCACCTTCTCATAGACCCATTTTGATGTTCTAGAGCTAATGAATTTTTTGGATCTCTAATCTGACACCTAATATCACAACAATACAAAAACTCAGTTTTTCAATAAATTGAGCTTCCAAATACGTCAATACTCATATTTTAAACTTTTAAAACTCAGGATTTCAGTTCCAACAATGTCGATAGTTCAAATTAGGCCTAAAGCAACTTACGAAAGATTAAGATAGTAATTTTTACCGATAAAGCCAAAAATAACCAACAAGGTCATTACAAATTGCCCTGTGTCGGTCTTGAATAAAGTACTTCCATATGATCTTATTGAGCTTGATATGACTAATTTTTATATTATCCTTGGTATTGATTGATTTTATGCTTCGTATGCATCTATTGATTGTAGAACCCACAAGGTCAAGTCCTAATTTCCTAATGATCCTATTCGTGGATAAGAGGGTTTTGATTCAGTGGTTAAGGATCAATTAATCTTTTGTCTAAACTCTCGTAAAATGATTTCTAGGGGGCACATCTATCATATATTTTGGGTTAGGGATGTAAATGTCAAAGCTCCTACTCTTAAGTTAGCCCTTGTTGTAAATATTTCCCCAATGTGTTTCTCGATAATTTACTTGGTATTCCTCCCAAAAAAGAAAATTAATTTTAGAATAGATCTCTTAATATGTGTTTAGAAAAAGGGATTTAAATCTTAGGCAAAAGTGGTGGCTTAAACTACTGAAGGACTATGATATGAGTGTAGTGTACTATCTCGTCAAGGAAAATATTGTGGTCGATGCGCCTAGTAGGGTGTCTATGATATCATTGATCATGTTAAGAAAGAA
The DNA here is from genome assembly GCA_029948455.1 of Solanum rostratum. NCBI lineage: Eukaryota > Viridiplantae > Streptophyta > Magnoliopsida > Solanales > Solanaceae > Solanum > Solanum rostratum. The sequence goes on from CM057055.1 coordinate 20,356,006, forward strand.
AGAAGGATCTAGGTAAAGATGTACAAAACTTGACCCATTTGAGTGTAAGATTGAATGATTCAAATGAGGGTGGTATATTTGTGCATAATCGCTCAGAATCATCATTGGAAAAAAAGGTGAAGGCAAAGCAACACATTGATCCAACCTTGATTGAATTGAAGAAGTTGGTGGTTGATAAGAAGATTAAGGTTTTTACCTAAGGGGAAGATAGGGTACTTTGTTACCAGGACTAACTATATGTTTCAAATGTTAATTGCATTAAAGGACAAATATGAGTAAAGCCCATGACTCTCGGTATTCTGTTCACCCCATATCTATAAAAATGTATAGAAACGTAAAGGAAGTGCATTGGTGGAATGAAATGAAGAAGGATATAGCAAAGTTTGTGGTAAAATGTCCAAATTGTCAACAAGCGAAAGTTGAACATCAAAGACTGGGAGGTCTAGCTCAAGATATTGAGATTCTTACTTGGAGGTGCGAAGAGGTAAATATGGACTTTGTAATGGGTTTACCTCGTACCCGGAATCAACATGACTCAATTTGGGTGGTAGTGGATAGAATGACTAAATCAACTCATTTTCTATGGATTACGACTTCCTATAGTGCCAAAGATTAGCCAAGATATATATTTTGGAGTTTGCGAGACTTAATGGTGTGTCCTTCTCTATTTTTTTAAATCATGGTGCTCAATTTACTTTACATTTTTGGAAGTCTTTTCAAAGGGATGTTGTACCATAGTTAAGCTTATTACCACTTTCCATCCCTAAACTGATATGAGATAACAATTCCAACTGTAGAAGATATGTTATAGATTCTGCACAGTATTTCAAGGGTAATTAGCATGATCACCTACCATTTATTGAATTTGTCTACAACAACTAATATCATTCAAGCATTGAGATGGCCCTATTTGAAGCTTTATAGGAGAGAAGTATAGATCCTTAGTAGGATGGTTTGAAGTAGGTGAGATGGCATTAATAGATCCTGATTTTGTATTGGACATTGTGGAGAAGGTGAGGCTATAAAGGATAGATTGAAGGAAATCTAAAGTCTCCAAATGTCATATTCGAATATGAGAAGGAGGGATTTTGAGTTCAATGTGAATGATTGGGTATATCTAAAGGTTTCACCCATAAAATGTGTAATACATTTTAGTAATAAGGGAAAATTAAGTCCCTGGCACATGGGACCTATAAAATTGTAAAGTAGATTGACAAGATGGCGTATTAGTTGGAATTGATAATAGAGTTGGCTATGGTTCATCGGTGTTCCATGTGTCCATGTTGAGGAAATTCACAGGTTATCAAAGTTTCATTGTGCTTTAGAAGATGTGGATGTTGAGGAAAATTTGTCTTATGAAGAAGTTCTGATTAAAATTTTGAACTATTGAGTTAACAGGTTGAGGAATAAGAAAATTGCATCCATTAAGGTCTTCCAAAGAAACCAATGAGTGGAAAGTGCTACATGGGAAGTGGATAAGGACATGATGACGCTATACCTTACCTCTTTCCTTCAGCCTCAGACACATACCTATACGCCATATTTGGTTAATAAACCAGATGATAATATAACACATTTTGGTTAGTTCATTCTATCTCAGCTCAATGGTGTAGTTAGACTATCCACAAAGGTAGGAAATTAGAGGTTAGAAGACTATGATTATAATATCAACCCTAAAAACTATTAATTTAACAATCCATAGGAGGCCAAACTAAAGCGTATTAAGCTAGACATCATTTTATGATGCATCCCTAGAATTCATTTTAATATGCTAAAATCTTAGATGAATCATTGAATTTCTTAAATTGTTGTCATGACCCCAATTAGGGTCTAGAAGTGACATGGCGAATGGGAACCCGAGAGTCCCCAAATAAGCCTCAATGTATCCATATTCACATCATTTGTTCGAAAGCGTATAAAAGATAGTAAACATATAGTCCTAAGGGATTGGAAAATATGACTCACGCTATGGGGGTACCATAGGGAAAAGGATTAACATAGATTCACATAACACATAAGAACTGAGGGGAGGGTAAGTATGATTCACTCTTTAGGGGAGAAATGGTACTTATGATCCTTCACATTTCTGTATCATAACATAAATCCATAACATAGAAGCCATAATCAAGTCATAATAACCATATCCAATAGATAGCCATAATAATAATATCTAAATATCAACACATAACATATATCCATACAAGATTCAACAAGATGCTCAACAATGCCTCAAATCATAGAATAGGATGGGGGCCAAAACATGTTCCAGGCTCACCCTCAAGATAAATAACATAAACAAAAGTAACATAAGGTAAATGGATGATGGCTTGTCCTTGGAAGATATGACTCACCACAACAACTTCCAAGAATCTGACTAACCATTAAAAGGTGGATGAATATAGTCTCCAGTACCTACATGGTTAGATCATGTAGGCAAAAAGTATGTGTTAGTACATTTGAATGTACTAAGTATGCAGGCATGCATTGCATATAGTAAACTTGCATTCAATATTAGATTACAAGGGCATATATGTAGAAAGGGGTATGTAACAAAGAAGAGTAATATAACAATATGGCATGAAATGCCATAATGCTTCCATTCATAGAGGGGATGTGACCATAACTGACATATCAAACATATGCGAGCTATTACATGAACTTTCCTGATGTAGACCTCCCATTGAGTGAGAGAAGATTACTTGGCAAAGGTAATCTACACCACATCTTACAACCTGGTCATTTAAATATGATGGCCACCTTCCTTATGGCCTGGTCCTTTCGTAAGGATTTCCATATCATATTGTATTATATCAATATTTACAACCATGACTTACAGCCTGGTCATTTTGGTAGAGGGTTACCATATACCTATGTTGGCACATAGTTTAAGAGAGAATAAGAGGACCCTTGGGGAAAACGCTGACGCCTCCAATCTCATTCGGTGCTAAGTCATCATCGCACGATAATACTTATACACGTACACACTTTCGAAAGAGGGACATTTCATTTCAAATCATTTCAATGCATACTTGGGCTCAAAAGCCAAACATTCTACATAATTCATTCATACTTGGGCTCAAATGTCAAATCATAATTCAACGTATACTTTTCATGCATTGGAATAGCTAATTCACTTATAATAATATGGTGTAAACACACAATATGCTCAAAGAGCCAATATCATAGACATTATGTGATCACATTCTTGTCATAACCATATGTGAGCTTAACCTACCGATAATTTTCGTCAAAAACCACTGCCCCTGCCCATTAATGCATATTCCATGAATGATACATAAATAACAATGGGCAATAGAGATTCAATATTAAATCAACAATTCAATATGAAATTCAAGTAAATCCATAAGCAAAATCCACATTCAAATCACAATTTAGATTACTCATGCTTAGATCGAACCTTAAAGGGACAATGCATGTTCACATCTACATAATATCATGCAATTCAACATATTAGGGCTTAAATCATTTTAAAATTATAATAAAACATAGCCCTTATCTAAATTGAATCAAATAAACAATAATCTTAAAAACCCATATTTAAAGTAAGCTCAGTTTCATAAAATCAAGTGTAAAAGAGTTTGGGGTTTTCATGGTTGAAAAGGACCATGAATCAATCCTACATACCATATTTTACCAAGAAGAAACAAGAAGAATTTGATGAAGAAGAGAGTCTTTCCTTAATTCCCAAGCTAAGGCTTCACTAAAGTTCTTGAGAGGAGTTCTTAAGAGTGAGCTTAAATAAATTGTAAGTGTTGAATGAATTTGAATTTAGAGAAGAAGGGTATAGGTCATTTGAATGTCTTATGATAGCACAGAAAGACATAAAAGACCCCTAGGAGTAGGCAAAATTACAAGAATGCCATTAATGAAATGAAAGATAAAATGTTGCCAGGGGTTTCATATGGTGGGCGTACAGTCTGTTTGGAGGCACATAGACCATGTAGCCTTCTGTATAGCTTCACTTAGACAAATTCTCTCTGATGAAGTTCCGAGATGATGATTCCATAATTAGAAAATTTTCACACCAACGTCCATATGGAGGCCCATACACACTGTATAACCTATACTGCCTGTGCGAGGTTCATGTGTGAAATGCCTTGGCCAATTCATGGTTTTCAAGTCCAAGGCTACATAAAAAAAGCCACCACATGGTTAATAAAGTGCCATAAAAACCGTGTGGGGTTCATGTTATATGAACCTTAAGCTTGAACTCCAAAGATAAGGCCAACACAGTATGCACAAGGCCCAGGGCCACCTGAAGGCCCCTCCACACGGCCTATGGTGAGTCACACGGCCTGCGGAGGTGTCCATAAGGTGTCACATTTGTCAAAAACTTTCCAGAACCAAATTCCAACCAACATTAAGGTCATACAATGTCTGGGTCCTTAAAATAGTAGTTATTTATAATTTTCTATAATTAGGAGTAACAAAACACCTCATCTTTAGAAAACATCCAAAATTAATTAGGTTGCATTGAAAAGTAATTGAAAGCCTGATTAAACTCTTTTGGGTTCGATAATCTGGCTCTGAAAGGAGACATTATAATATATGTGAGGCTCCGTACACTTGCATATGATTTAGTAGGAACAAATTTTTGGCACCATTGCCCGTGACATTAAATTTGTCCATTTTTTTGTTTTTGAAGTTTTGTTATTATTAATGCTAGTATTGACAACTTGATCTCAATTGTGATTTATTAAAGGTATCCCTAAAAAGTGGACCAGATTGGAGTGGGGAAATTGTAATGCTGCTGGCGTAGCTGGAAAGATTCCTATATCAACAAAGATGAAGAGCAACCTTGTAGTACCCTCTACCACAAATCAACCTGGACTTTAATCAAGAAGAACTATAGAGTTACTAGAGGAGGTTCCAGTTAATATGGTAGCTAGAGTAGTTCCAGACATTGCACTCCCTCATGCTACAAATGTTACCAACAACATCCAAAAATTGCTAATTGGGGGTAGATTCGAGCTCAGGCGAAATATGGTGCAACTCTTACACACTAATGGAAAGTTCAAGAGATTTCCACATGAAGATCCCAAGTTCATCTACAGAATTGTTTGGAGATTAGTGACACTTTTACACCAACAGGAGTTTCACCAAATTATGTTATATTAACATTTTTCCCTTTTATCGATTGGTGGAAGCAAAGAGATGGTTGAAGCCAATGTCGCAAATCGATCACCTCCTTGGATGGTTTTTCTAGAAAGTTTCTAATCTATTTCTTTCCTACGTGGAAAATAACAAAATTGAGAAGTGAAATCTAAAGTTTCAAATGAAATCCTAGAGAGAATTTATACCTAGCCTTGGATAGGTTTAAATATTTACTCATTAGTTGTCCTTACCATCATCAAGCCAACAAGTTGTTGGTCCGTACATTCATTAAAAGGTTGGAACCTAACACTAAAATTCTTCTTCCATCAGCTGCAAGTGGTCAGGATTAGACATATGATGAGCTTTATGCACTACTTATTCACATATCTTAGGGAAATCCTAAGTGGGGCAAAGGGAGCAATATACCTATGGTACAAAAGCAAGAAGGGATGTTTGAAGTTGATTTTGTGACAACCTTGACAGCAGATTGCAGTAGTGCAAAATATGATGACCACTATATTTTAACAACTTGGCATTAGGGTAACAATAGGCTCCAATAAATATGGCTTAGCAGCAAAAAATATAGTTCGACGTTTATGGGAGAAATGATCATGTAGTTGAGTATTGTGCATCGAATTTGGAGTTATAAACTTTGCGGGTAATAAACCAAGGGGTGGAGGTCAATAGAACTATGGAAACACTTACAACCCAAGTTGAAGTAATAATCCAAACTTCCCATGGGTTAGAAATCAACAGAATCAGGACCAAGGGAAAAATCAATTTAGGCCACAAGAAGGTGGACAATAATATGACTGCCAAGGCAAAGGGAGCTAGCAATCAAACAAAACAAGAAGCATGAGTACTGGGGACATGCTAAGACAAATCATGGCTAAGAAAACTATGTTGGTTGTAGAGATTTGCCAAAATCTATTGGTGATAGAGAACTTAGAGAAGCAGTCAGGGCAATTAGGGTTGCCTGGTAATACTAATCTAAATGTCAAGAAAGTTAATTTTGTGAGTACTCATAGTGGTCACCCACTAGCCGAGTTGGCCTCCATAGAGACAATTGTTGAGGGAAAATGTCACAACCAAAGCCTAGGATGTAGGTGTGACATAGTGAATGGGGAACCCAAAGGTACCCCAAATAAGCCTCATAGTAGCATACTTAAGCACATCCTTGATTAAGAAGCATGGAACAATCATCAATAAATTTGTAATAAGGGGATAAGGGGATCAAGAGGCACTCAATGGGATAAGAGATAAGGGATTCCCATCTTTTATAGCACAACAAGTAATTCTAATGGAAGGGAACATGGGATGCACATTATAGGGATTAGGGACTTAGGATGTTTACTCCCTTTCAATTATCATCACAAAAAACATCAAACATAAGATAGGTTATAAGGGAAAGTCTCCATTGATATATTTAAGCGTCGCATAAATCATACATAACATGTCATATCATCTACCAATACCTCTAATCATAAGTAGGATACGGGCAAAGACATGTCTAAGCTCACCTTAAAAAGTAAATAATAATGTAGCAAAGTCTTCGCATAAGCAAGATAGAAAATGTATGTTGTCCTTAGAATGGAGGATTCACCACAAGCAAAGTCTTCATGAGATCGTTCTAGCCACGATGAGGTGGATGGATTGGAGCTTCGATCCATACATAGTGAGAACATGTAGGAAAAAGTATGTGTTACAAATTAGAATGTACTAATTATGTGGAGATGCAATTCAACAACATATCATAGGCCATACTATAGAGATGTATAATTATATACAAAAGCAATAAGCTCAATATGATATTTATGATCAATTCCTTAGTCAAAACATGCATGGAAGGTAAACATAATCTCATAGCATAACATACATATGTGGGAATAGACCATAACTGACACTTACGACCATGTGAACTACTACATTTAATTCTGGTATTTCATCGACACTAGACAAGGAGCAGTCTTTTTTCTAAGGTAAACCACGCCCTCACCTTACAAGAACTTCCCCGATTCAAAAAGCGCTTTACAAATGCCTTATGAGAACTTTACCCATTTCAATTAATATATGATAAATGCCTTATGAGAAATTCACATCTTTTAGCTCATTATTTTGCATGTACCTTACAGGAAACCCACCCTTTTTGGCTAATCATGCAATATGCAAATTACAAACCTATGGTGGCAATGTAGTTAAGGGACAATGGAAATCTACCAAAGTCCTCTCGGTGCTAAGTCAATCTCCCACGAAATACTTAAATCATAGGCATAATAATTTCATGCATAAACTAGCAAATCTTAATATCATAATAGGAGTAGCTCATCAAAAATATAGCATCGTAATAAGGTCTTCATAATCTTTCACAAAATTTCATAAGATTTCCATAGAATCATAATATACTTGATCGGCCTTAATCATTCATAACATTCATGAATAGCATAACTTGGAAAAAAATCTTTCATCAACATAAGATGTTTCATCATTTAATCTTAGTCCAAAATATGGTAGATTTATGCATAAAGGCTTAAATTAGTTAAATCCGAGAGTAATATGCGTAAAAGAGACAAATTTTGATGACTTTAAACCATTTAAAAGAATCCACCATCATCAATGTAAGACCTTAGTTAGGGCATCATAATCCATCTCAAATTCCACAAATCTTCATAGCTTTCGTAGCATCATAAGATGCATAAATTAAAAATCATAAAGCAATTCATGGTCTCCATCCTTTTTAGTTATTCATGTATTTTAGATCAAATATCGACAATTTCCAACTCAAATAATGCATATAATGAATAATTAGAAGTATCCATAAAGAAATAAGTCTTATAATCAATGGTTTAGTTGAAAAAGGCTTTGGACTCTATGGCTGAAAGATTTCATGGATGAAGAAACTCACATACCTTAAACTCTTATGATTGATGAAGAAGACTTGAAGCAACATAGGGATTCACCTTAGAGCTTGACCTTCAATTGAAGATTCTTTAATCCTAGAATTTGGATGATTTTGGAAAAGGAATCTTGGGAGAATTTGAGAGAACTTTGGAAGTGTTTGTGAGTGAAATGAGGCTAAGAATGAAGGAATATTCAAGGATTCCTGTCTTTAAGGGTTTTGGGATATGTCCTAATTGCCCTTACTCAAATTTGAAAATTTTTGTAAAAATTTGTACTATAAGGGACCAGAGGCGCATCACGCAGGCATTCTTGCACAAGTCATTTTTGCTCAAATTTCAAATTTCCTCTCTTTTGACCTAGGAATTACTTTAGGTTACTTTTGTACTAAAATAAACCCTCTCCACGATGCTGAAATGTTGCATGCCCTTCTGGAAAGTGCAAAAGAAATGGAAAATTATTTTGTGATACAGTTGACTCAAAAAATAGAACGAGATCGATTTCCCACACAATTTTGCCTCCTCAACAATTATATGGACTCAGATTTGCCAAATAACATACGAAAAAGTGTTATACAAGGAATCTATTATAAGAGAATTCCAAATCGCTTTGGGAGATGTTACAATATCTCCCACTTGGGAGCATTCGTCCCCAAATGTAATGGGGACACACTTGATAGGAGTAACAAGACAAATTTCAGCCCCAACATAAATGTATCAATGCAACTTAAACATCATTTTCATGAAATCTCAAACTTACGCATCAAATACCATCAAAACTTGTTACCATGAGTGAGTATATATGTAAGATGACATAAAGGGCTGAAATGCATGACTTGACACCATAGACATGATTAACTTATTACCTGAAGCTTGAATAGAGTGGAAAAGATAAGGATACATTTCTTCATGTCTTCTTCCGCTTCCCAAGTAGTACTTTTGACTTGTTAATTTCTCCAAAGGACTTTAATGGATGCTACATCTTTTTTCCTCAATCTATTCACTTGCCTATCTACTATCTCAATCAGAACCTCTTCATATGTCATGTTCCCTTCCACAACACCTAAAACCTCCAAAGGCACAATGGAGTTTGGGTCACCTACCCACTTCATTAACATGGACATATGAAAGATCAGATGAACCATACTCATCTCCATAGGCAACTCCAACTCATAAGCAACCTTACCAATGCGCCTCAAAATCATATAAGGCCCTATATACCTAGAGCTCAATTTCTCTTTCTTGCCAAACTGAACTACACCGTTTACATGAGACCTTCAACGCCCAGTCATCTACCTTGAACTTAAGATCTCTCCACCTAATGATTAAATAAGACTTTTGCTGACTTTGGGATGCCTTTAACCTCTCCCTTATCAAATTCACCTTATCCAAGGCTTCTAAAACCAAATTTGAACAAATCAAAGTGAACTCTCCCACTTCAAACAACCCACAGGGGACTTATAGTTCCTTCCATGTAAGGCCTCAAGTGGTTCCATCCTGATGCTAGACTGGTAACCATTATTGTAAGCAAATGTAATGAGTGGAAAATGCTCATCCCAACTACCCTTGAATTTAGAAACACACACTCTAAGCACATCCTCAAGGTTTTGAATGGTTTAGTTTGGTTTGACCATCCATTGGTGGGTGAAAGGCCACACTATGTTTGACTCTAGTACCAAGCCCTCTTAGGAAAGATCTCCAAAAGTGAGACGTAAATTGGGCACCATGGTCTAAAATAATAGGTAATGAAATCCCATACAAACTAGCCAACTCGTGGATGTATAATTTAGCATTATCTTTTGCACCATAGTGTGTCTTACTTGGTACGAAGTGAGCCGACTTCATCATTCTATCAAAAATAACCCAAATAGAATCAAAATACTTCTCGGACCTAGGCAAACCAATCACAAAATCCATATTGATTTCTTCCCACTTCCAAGTAGGAATCTCTATGTTTTGGGCTGGGCCACCCAACCTTTGATCTTCAATTTTGAGTTGTTGGAAATTGTGACATCTAGCTACAAAATTTGTAATGTCTCTTTTCATACCACACCATCAATACACTTACCTCAAACCCCTATACATGTTAGTACAGCCGAGGTGAATGGAATAGGATAAATTATGATCCTCTTGAAAAATTACGTCCCCAACCTTTGAATATTTGGAACACATAACCTACCTTGATACCCAAGGACACCATCTCCCCCTTGGGAGAAAACCTCTACCTTACCCTCCTTTACCAAAGTCTTCAATTACAACAAAGCAGAGACAAGGTCTTGGTTTGATTTGACCTCTTCAACCAAGGAAGATTTGGAACCATCTAGAGACACCATACCTCCATTTTCGGCTTCATTAAACATAACTCCAAACCTCGCCAATCTATGAAAATCTTTGGCTAACTACTTCTTTCCATCATCAAAGTGTGTTACACTCTCTATAGATACCATACTTAAGGTAGCAACTACTACAATGGCTTTGCTGGGATGATAATGTACACTCATGTCATAATTCTTAAGAAGTTCTAACCACTTTCGTTGCCTCAAATTGAGATCTCTTCGGGTGACCACATAATGAAGACTCTCGTAGTCGGTGAAAACATCTAAATGAACTTGATACAAATAGTGATGCCATATTTTCAAAGAGAATATCATGGTTGCTAGCTCAAGATCATGATTAGGATAATTATGCTCATGCACTTTTAGTAGCCTAGAAGAATAGGCTATAACCTTTCGACCTTGCATCAATACACATCGGAAGCCGATTCTCGAAGTCTCACAATGTACAAAAAAATTTTCTAACTCTTCTGGTAGAGTCAAAATAAAAGCGAATATAAGCTTGTCCTTTAAAGTTTGAAAGCTCCTTTCACATTTGTTGGTCCAAAGGAACTTCACCTACTTTTGTGTCAACTTTGTCAAAGGGGAAAAGTTGAAGAAAAACCCTCAACAAGAAAGTCCTAATATCCATTGGAGTCAAGGGCCTAGGCCAATTCATCACCACTTCTAGGTTTTTAAGATCCACCTTGACTTCTTCACCTGACACCACATGACCAAGGAATGCAACCTCTTTCAATCAAAATCCACAGTTATCAAACTTGGAAAACAACTTCTTTTCCCTTAGAGTATGCAATACTACCCTCAAATGTCTCACATGCTATTCCTCACTCTAGGAATAAAGTCATCAACGAACACCATAATAAACATATCATGAATGGTTTTAAAGACCCTATTCATGAGATCAATAAATATTGCAGGAGCATAATTTAGGCTAAAAGACATCACCAAAAATTCAAATGCCCATACCTTGTCTGGAAAGTCATTTTAGGATCACATTCCTTACCCTCACTTCATGGTATCTGGACCTAAGATCAATCCTTAAAAATTGACTAACCCATTGCAATTTATCAAATAAATCATCTATCCTTTGTCGGGGATACTTGTTCTTTATGGTGACTTTGTTGAGTTTCCAGTAGTCGATCCACATTCTAAGTGAGCCATCGTTATTTCTCACAAACAACACTAGTGCACCCCAAGGTGTCTTGTTAGGCCTAATAAAACCTTTACCAAGTAAGTCTTTTAATTGGTCCTTTAACTCTTTCAACTCCACCAGGGCAATATAGTAGGAAGGATGGAAACAGGTTGAGTATCGGGGAAGAGATATATACCAAAATCTATTTCTCTTTTGGGAAGAATACCGAGGAGTTCATTGGAAAAGACATCAAGACACTCATCGACCACTAAAACTGACTCAATAAAAGTAACTTTGGACTCAACATCCTTAACCCTCACAAGATGATAAATGCAACCCTTAGAAATCGGTTCTCGAGCCTTAAGACAAGAGATGAACCTACGCTTAACCACTGAATTATGACCTTGCCACTTTAGGACTGGTTCATTAGGAAATCAGAACCTCACCTTGCGAGTTCTACAATGAATGGAAGCATGTAACGCATATAACAAATCCATTCGAAGAATAATGTCAAAATATACCATGTCAAGTTCAACAAAATCACAAGGGAAAACATTATGCAATATGGACAGGGGGGCAACCCCTAAAGACTCTTCCAGCAACAATAGACTTAGCAATAGGGGTAGACACCTTAAAGGATTCACATAGCAATTCAGGACACAACATCAAGCCTATTAGTAATAAATGGGGTAATGAAAGATAGAGTGGCACTCGAATCCAATAAAACATACACATCATAATCATAAACTTTTAACATATCAGTGACAATATCAGGTACCTCATCTACCCCTTACATCGCTTCAATAACATGGAATCTATTGGAGCACCCCTTTGTTGACCATCTTGTAACCTTTAACCTCCATAGGCACCATGTACTTGAGGACAACCATCTCTATATTTGTTTTGATCATTTGGACAATTCACAATGTTGTGGCCCATTCCACACCATAAGCAACCACCAACATCTCGATAGCATTCACCACCATGGCGCTTTCTACACCTTCCACATTTGGGAGGTATTGGTCTAGCATTATTACCTTGACCTATGGGGTTGGGCACCATTGGTGAACCTCTTTTTTAAGTATTGACTCTTGCCCTTGAAATTTTTGCCCTTGTTGAAAATGACCACCTCCACCAACCCTAAAACCTTAGAACCCACCTTCATAACCAGCCCTTTTGGACTCCCTACTCTTACATTTTTAGAGCTTCTCTCTTTCAAGTTGCTCAACCTATGTCATAATCCAAGATGTGTCCATCCCCCCTATGAGCATGGCAGCGTGACACTCTTCATTTACCAAGTTGGATACTCTTGATACAAATTTGTTTATCCTTTCCCAAGGATCGACAACCAAGTTAGGAGCATACATTGAATGAAGCATATTCCCTCACACTCATGGAGCCTTATCTTACCTCCCTTAGTTCCATAGGGAAGAACTAGTCAAGAAAGGCAGCTTTGAATTATTCCCAAGGAATAGGCTCGTCATCCACCCTCTCCCTCTTCCATTATATGAACCATATTTGTGCAAGGCCATTGTGTTGCTGGGGCACAAGTTCTACTTTCTGCTCTGAGCTTACACCCATGAATCTAGAACATTATACACCTCATCAATAAATTCATTAGGATCATATTCCATTTTAGAGCTATGAAACTCTGGAGGAATCATTCTAATGAAGTCCCTCACTTCGAGCCTGGAGTAGGAGCATGAGGATCCTGGGCCCCTTGGTTAACTTGGTAGATATGGCTTGTGACTCTAATGTGATAATGTTTCGATATTCGGCATGCGTAACCCCTTCCTCTTGGGGAACTTGAGGGTCTAGAGGGGCTTGCTCCTCCTCGAGAATATGGAGTCTTGGTGGCATTATCTAGAATCACAAAAGAGAAATCATGAAAAAGGGAAGACTTATATGAAGTTCTAAAGCATGACATACATCATGAAGAAGTAACTTATCTGCCAAACACCTCATAGCCTCCTATACATAGTTGTGGCGCTCTTAACAACCATGAAAAAGACTCTACATGATGTGGTATGAAGGATTTTCAAGGACCATTTATAAATAAAGTACTTTGGTATGAAGCTTATGATGACCCAAGCCTAGGGCTTATGTGTGACGTGGAGAGTGGGGAACCCGAAGGTACCTGAAAAAGCCTCCTAGCATACTTAAGCACATCCTTAGTTAGGAAGGATGGAATAATCATTAATAAATACCAAGGTGATTAGGGGCTTAGGATGCACTCTATGGGATAAGAGATAAGGGATTCCCATCATCTTGAGCATAACAAGTAAGTTAAGAGAAGGGAACATTGGACACACTCTACGGAGATTAGGGACTTAGGATGTTCAACCTCTTTCCATTATCATCATAAGAAACACCAAACATAGGATATATTCTAAGTGAAAGTCTCCATAGATATATATAAGCGTTGTATAGATCATACATAACATGTCATATCATCCAACAGTACCTCTAAACATAAGTGGGACGATTGAGAAGACATATCCAAAGTTCACGCTCAAAAGTAATTAGCAAAGTCACAAAGTCTTAAAATAAGCAAGATAGAAAATGGATGCTATCCTCAGAATGGAGGAATCACTCCAAGCAAAGTCTTCACGAGATCGTACTAGCCACGATGAGGTAGATGGATAGGCGCTTCAGTGCCCATATCTTTACATCATGTAGGCAAAAGTATGAGTTAGTACTTGGAATTCACAAAGTATGCGAGATGCAATACAATAAGAGATCATAGGCCATGACAAAGAAGATGTATAATCATATACAATGGCAATAAGCTCAATATCACATCAATGATCAATGTCTTGGTCAAAACATGCATGGAAGGTAAACATAATCTAATAGTGTAGCATACATATATGTAAAGAGACCATAACTAACAATTAAGGCCATGTGACCTACTACATGGAATTCCAATATTTTATCGACATTAGATAAGGGGTTGTCTACTTGCCAAGGTAAATCATACCCTCACCTTACGGGAACTTCCCCATTTTAGAGAGTACTTTATGAATATCTTACAAGGACTTTAACTATTTCGATTTATGTATGATATGAGCCTTAGGGGAACTTCACCCTTTTCGGTCATTATTTTGCATGTACCTTATGGGAATGCTACTATTTTTGGTTAACCATGAATATGCAAATGACAAACCTATGGTAGCAACGTAGTTAAGGGACAATGAAATCTACCAAGGCCCTCTCAGTGCTAAGTCAACATCCCACGAAATACTTAAATCGTAATTGTAACCATATCATGCATAAACTTGCAAATTTTAATATCATAATAGAAGTAGCTCATCACAATCATAGCATCACATAAAAGACTTCACAATCTTTCATAAAATATCATAACATTGCCTTTGATTATAACATAATAGATGGCCCTTAATCATCCATTAGACTCATGAATTGCATATCTTGCAATAAAACATTTTATCAACCTAAGATGCTTCATCATATAATCATAGTCCCAAATATGGTGGACAATGCATTCGAAGAGTAATATGCATAAAAGATACAAAATGTAATCACTTGAAACCCTTTAAAAATAACCCACCATCATCGATGTAAGACCCTAGTTAGGGAATCATAAAATCCATCTCAAAATCCATAAATCTTCATATCTTTCATAGTGTCATAACATGCATAGCCTAAATATAATAAAATAATTCATAATCTCCACCCTTTATAGGTGTTCATGCATTTAAAATAAAATAGTGACAAATTTCAACTCAAATCATGCATATGATGAATAATAGAAAGAACCCATAAAGAAATAAGTCTTGAAATCAAAGGTTTAGTTGAAAAATGTTTTGGACGCCATGGGTGAAACGACCCATGGATGAAGAAATCCACATACCTTAAGGTCTTGATATTTATGAAGAAGACTTGAAGAAACTTGGGGAATCACCTTGGTGCTTGACCTTTAGTGGAAGAAGCTTGAACCCTAGAAATTTGGATGAACATGGAAGAGGAATCTTGGGAGGATTTGAGAGAAATTTGGTAGTGTTTATGAGTTAAATAGGGCTAAAAATGATGGAATTTTCAAGTATTGTCGTCTATAAGGGTTTTGGGATAGGCCCTAATTGCCCCTAAATTTGAAAATTTTTGAATAATTTGTACTATGGGGGAGTAGAGGTACATTGCAGTGGCAATCCTGTGTAGGTCATTTTTGTGTGAATTTCAATTTTCCCCTATTTTGTCATAGGAATTAGTTTCGGTCACTTTTGTACAATCAGAAACCCCCTGCTCGACACGGAGAGGTTGCGTACCCTTCTAAGGTCTTGGAAAGTTAAACGAGACCATTTTCCAATACAATTTTGCCTCCTTGTCATACCCCTAGCCAAAAGCCTAGACATGACATGGCGAACGGAACCCGGAGGATCCCAAACAAACCTCTCAAGCATACATATCACATCCTTGGTTTCGCGGAAACATGGAAAAGTAATTAAACACGTAGCATATAGTTTCTAAGGGATACAGGGCTTTGGACTCACGCTATGGGTATGTTAGAGGGAGGGGGATGAGCATGAATCACATAGAAAATAATTTCTAAGGGACGGGTAAGTATGACTCACGCTATGGGGGAAATTAGGGACATAGGACTTCCACCTCATTACCATCACTAAGAATTTAACATAAAAAGGGAGTAAGGGACTAAGGTATTTCTTTCATAATATAAAAGTATAAGGAGTCAAGCTTAATCATAAATATCCATCACAATATCAAACAACAACACCTCTAATCATGAATTGGATGGGAACCAAGACATCTCCCGGGCTCACCCTCAAAAGATAGTATCCAAAAATAAATGAGTCTAGACAAGGCACGGAAATAAGTGCAATTTTATCCCCCGATGTGGAGGAGTCACCAAGAAATCTCCAATCGGAACGCCTAGTGCATGGAAGAGAATGATGGAAAGGAGCTCTGGTTCCTCTATGGTGAGATAATGTAGGCAAAAGTATGCATTAGTACTTGGAATGTACTAAGTATGGGGGGGTGCAAATGCGTCAAGGAACATAGACATGAATAATGAATATACATAATCATAAACAATAGATAAAGACTCAATATATCATGAGTGGAAATTGCCTAACGGGACATGCATGAAGAATCATCAATTCATATAACATCATATAGATAGTGGGAAGGGACCATAACCGACATATAAGACCTAGCGAGCTACTACTTGGAATCCCGATGTCTACTCCACATTGGACAAGGAGTGGTTTACTTTTCCAAGGTAGACCTAACATTATCCTTATGGCATGGTCTTTTCAGAAAGTGCCACCACCTTACGTCATAGAATTTTTGGTGGGTTTCACATCTTTTATTTTCCTTACAGCATAACCATTTTAATAGGTGTAACAAATATCCATACCTTAGAGTATTGTCTTTTCTGTAGGTACAAGCTCATATAGGGGACTAATGTCATAAACCTATGGTGGCACACAGTTCAGGGACCATAGGGGACTACTAAGGTCCTCTCGATGATAGGTCACAATCCCACGAAATACTTGAAATATAGTCATAGTTATGGCATGCATAGTCTCAAAATATCTTAGTATCATTCTTGGAGTAGCTCAATAATCATAAATTGTAACACCAAATTTTGGGCATTAAATAATTCTTGTCATTCCTATCATGCTAATGAGCTCATAACATACTTGTTAGACCCCTTGCTAGTCTCAACATGCATATCTTATATATCATGCCATAAGACATTCATGACTTAAGAACTTGGCATGCATCTTTTAATCAATTCATGGTGGGTACATGTACACAAGCTTGAAATCATGCAATTCATAAATTAATGCCATAAGACGAGTACAATAAAATCCATTAACATTATTTGAAATAACCACCAATCAACATGAGAAACCTTAGTTAGGGAACCGTTAAACCCTCACATAAAAATCATATATTTCACATGATATTGCATGACATGATAATATATTAGGATAACTATCATAAGATACCTCATATTATCATCATAAAAATGAGTTCGTGATAATCATCATTTATTATCATAACTTGAGAAATCACAAAGTGAGAAGAGAAATGGTTGAGCTTGTGGAGGAAAGGTTTCCACAATCAAAACCCACACACCTTGTCAACTTAATGAAGAGAAAATCTATTCTGGAGGTAGATAAACCAAAACCCTAGCTTGCATCCCCTTTGAAGTCCTTGAAGAACTTAGGAGGGGTTTGGGACTTAGAGTGTTGTTGGAATGAGGAGTAATGAGAGGAATTAGGGTTAGTAGGGTTGATAAGGGGTCTCTTGAAGGTTAAAACGACCTAGCATAGGAATAAAATGGTGAGAAATGACAAAATTGCCCCTTAAAAATATGTTCGGATAGGAGCGTAAGAATAGTCTATGGGTCGTGGTCCATTTTACGGGCCGTAGATAGGGGTTACGTCTGATAGCATTTCAAACCTTCAGAAACTCCTCTCTAATTCGCATTCCATGACATGATCTATGACTCGTAAAAGATTTTATTGGGGCGTTTGACAAGTCGTAGATTGAATCCCCAAAAATCCCAAATTTCACCAAGTATTCCACAGGACCCACGAACCAACTTATGGGTCATGTAATAACTTGCAGCTCGTAAAACCTCTCTTAGAAGTTGACAGTAAAAAATTTTCAAAACTTATTTTCTTGCATTTTTCATACTCCTCAAAGGTGGGGTCTTACAGTATCTCCCCCTTGGGAACATTCATCCCCGAATATGCTAAGGTAAGCTCGAAACAATGGAATACATGCAACATATGCCAAATGCACCGCATACAAAAATGTAACGCGTGCACCATTAAAACCTTTAAGCCATGTCTCAGATAACACTTACAATACAACCTCAAAAATCACATAACCATGCATGAATACATGAGAATGACATGCAAGAAAAGGAAGTTCTAAAATAGAAAGGACTTTAATACCTCAAGCTTGATTAAAATTGAAGAGATAGGGATATCGCTTCTTTATATTGTCTTCGGATTCCCAAGTGGCACTTTCTACATATTGGTTCCTCCAAAGGACTTTGACAGAGGGTACATCTTTGTTCCTCAACCGCTTGACTTGCCTATCAAATATTTAGATTGGGACTTCCTCATAAGTCAAGTTCTAATCAATGTTCACCTTTTCTAAGGGCACAATGGAACTGGGGTCCCTAACACATCTTCTCAACATGGAGACATGAAAAATCTAATTAACCAAACTCATTTCCTTGGGAAACCCTAATTCATAAGCAACCCTACCTACATGTCTCAAGATCCAGTATGGTCGTACGTACCTATGGCTTAATTTATCTTTCTTTCCGAATTGAACCACGCCCTTCATTGGTGAAACCTTCAAGTACACCCAATCATCAACTTCAAACTCAAGGTCTCTCCTTCTAGTGTCGACATAGGACATTTGCCGAATTTAAGCTTCCTTTAAACTTTCTCTTATCATCGTCACCTTTCCCAGAGCTTCTATAAAAAAAATCGAACCTAAAAAGGTCATTTCTCCCACTTAAGACCAACCAATCGGGGATCTACAATGCCTCCCATGAAGGGTTTTAAAAGGAGTCATTCCAATGATAGAGTGGTAGCTATTTTTATAAGCAAACTCTATGAATAGGAGGTGCTTATTCCGACTACCCTTAAACACCAAGACACAAGCCCTAAGCATATCCTCAAGTGTTTGGATAGTCCTCTCAGCTTGGCCATCCATTTGTGGGTGAAAGGTCACGTTAAGCTTGACTTTAGTGCCAAGTCCTCTTCCGAAGGACATCCAAAAGTGCGATGTGAATTGAGCACCGCTATCCAAAATAATGGCCAATAGAACCCGATGCAATCTCACCAACTCTAGAATATATAAGTTGGCGTAATCTTCAGCACTATAGGATGCCTTAACCGGTAGGAACTGAGCCTACTTTGTCATCCTATCGACAATAATCCAATGAAATCAAAATACCTTCTAGTCTTTGGCAACCTAATTGCAAAGTCCATATTAATCTCCTCCCACCTCCAATAGGAATATCTATGTCTTGGTCAAGCAACCCAGCCTTTGATGCTCGGCCTTGACTTGTTGGCAAGTATGGCAACCTGCTACAAATTTGGAAATATCTTTCTTCATACCACCTACTAATACATTTCTCCCAAGTCTTTGTCCATCTTGGTAGAACCGGGGTGAATAGAGTAGGAGGAGTTATGGGCTTCCTTCAAAATCAAATCTCTCATGTCATTTACATTAGGCACAAACAACCTACCTTGGTACCGAAGAACACTATCTCCGCCTTGGGAGAAAACCTCTACCTTGCCATCTTTCACCAATGACTTCAACTCCTCCAAAGTGGGGTCAAGATCTTGTTTCAATTTGACTTCTTCAAAGAAGAAGTACTTTGAACCATGTATTACCACCGCACAACTATTTTTGGTGTCATTCAATCTAACACCTAACCTAGCCAACCGATGGACGTCCCTTGTCAACTCCATCTTTCCATCATTGATATGTGCCACACTATCCATAGACACCAAACTTATGGCATTAGCCATAAAATTAGCTTTGCTCAGCTGGTAATACACACTCATGTAATAATCTTGAAGGAACTCTAGCCACCTTCTTTGCCTCAGATTTAAATCTCTTTGGGTGAACACATATTGGATACTCTTATGGTCGGTGAACACATCTATATGAACCCCATACAAATAGTGACGCCATATCTTTAAGACAAATACCATGATTACTACGTCAAGATTGTGGGTAGGGTAATTATACTCGTGCACCTTTAGTTGTCTAGAAGCATAGGTGATGACCTTGCCATTTTTCATCAACACACACCTTAGTATGATTCTTGAAGCGTTACAATACATCACAAACCCTTCTAACCCTTCTTGTAGAGCCAAAATAGGAGCGGACATAAGCTTATCCTTCAAAGATCGGAAATTTCTTTCAAATTCATCAATCCATACCAATTTTGCCTTTTTGGATCAATTTTGCCAAAGGATAAGCAATTGAGGAGAAACCATTCACAAACTTTCAGTAATAACCGGCCAAAACCAAGAAACTCCTAATGTCCGTCGGAGTAAAGGGTCTAGGCCAATTTCTTATTACCTCCATAATTTTTAGATCCACCTTAATCCCATCACCCAACACCACATGACCTAAGACCGCAACCTTTTTTAACCAAAACTCGCATTTGTCAAACTTAGAAAAGAGCCTTTCTTCCCTCAATGTTTGCAACACCACCCTCACATAATTTGCATGCTCCTTATTTTTGTTGAAATATATCAAAAGGTCATCAATAAATACCACAACCAACATATCAAGGTAGGTCTTAAAGACCCTATTCATGAGATTTATAAATATTTTTGGAGCATTGGTTAAGCCAAAGGACATCACTACAAACTCAAAATGCCCATATCTTGTCTGGAAAGCTTTTTTTGGAATATCACACTCCTTTACCCTCAATTGATGATACCCAAACCGAAGGTCAATCTTTGAGAAGTGACTAGCCCCTTGAAATTGAGCAAATAGTTCATCGATTCTTGGCAATGGATACTTGTTCTTTATGTTGACGTTATTGAGTTATTGGTAGTCGATGCACATTCTAAGTGAACCCTCCTTCTTTCTTACAAGCAAGACCAGTGCACCCTAACATGTCTTACTAGGCCTTATGAACCCCTTCTCTAAAGAATCCTTTGATTGTGCCTTTAACTCATTCAAATCCGCGGGGGCCATTCAGTAGGGAGGAATGGAGATAGGTTATATATCTTTGAGGAGATCTATGGCAAAATCTATATCCCTTTAGGGAGGGACACCAAGACGTTCATCGAGAAAAACATCAAGAATCTCATAGACCGCCTGAACCAACTCAATAGGAGGGACTTTAGTCTCAACATCCCTAACCCGCACAAGGTGGTGGATGTAGCCTTTGGAAATTAACTTTTGAGCCTTAAGGTAAGAGATGGATTTACCGTTGACCACTGAATCACAACCTTCCCATTCAAGGACTGATTATTAGGGATTTGGAATCTCACTTTACGAGTCCTATAATCAACAGTGACATGATATGTATGTAACCATTCCATCCGAGAATAACATCAAAATGTACCATATCAAGTTTAACAAAATCACAAGGAAAAGCGTTATGCAATATAGACATGGGACAACCTCTATAGACTCTTTTAGCAAGAATGGACTCACACTCAGGGTTAGACACCTCAAAGGGCTCACATAGAAATTCGGGACACATATGAAACCGCTTAGCAATGAATGGAGTAACAAAAGAAAGAGTGGCACCCGTATCCAATAAAGAATATACATCGAGATTGTAGATCTTTAATGTACCGGTAACAACATCAAGAGCCTCATCAACCCCCTGTCTCACTTGAAGAGCATAGAATCAGTTGTGTCGAGGAACATCTCTTTGTTGACTAACTTGTTCCCTTTAATCACCATGGACGCATTTCCCTTGAGGACGACCATCTCTACCCTTGTTTGGAAACTCTACAATCTTCTGACCCATTTTTCCACAGTCGAAGCAAGCACTCGTATTCCTCCAACATGTGCCATTATGATTCCTTTCATATTTTTGGAACTTAGGATGGGTCATTCCACCATTTCCACCTTGAGTCATTTGGTCCAGAACCCTATAATTTGTAAACCTTTGGCCTTAAAATTTCTGGCCATATTGGAAGTGACCACCTTTAGCACCTTGGAATTCACCATCAAGTCGAACCCTCTTGGACTCCCCCATCCTTGTCTTTCTAAGCTTCACCCCTCAATTATTTTGGCATATTTCATAATTCATTATATATCCATATTCCCGATGAGCATGGTGGTTTCGCATTCTTCCTTGATCAAGTCGGATACACCCGTGACAAACTTGTGCATCCTTGCACGGGGGCCGACAACCATGTGAGGAGCAATCTTGCAGAGGTTGTTGAACTTAAGGGAATACTCCCTCACACTCATATAACCTTGCCTAAGATACGTGAACTCATGATAACGTTTCTTCCCTTAGCTCAATTGGGAAGAAGTGATCAAGGAAGGACACTTTGAATTCCTCCTATAGAACGACCTTATCATCCGCCCTCTCCATCCTCCAATTTGAGCAAGGCCATTGATTCTCTATGCCTCTAATTCTACTCTCTCTTCCTAACTTACCCTCATTATAGCCAAGACATTGCATACCTCATCAATGAACTCTTGGGGGTCTTCCTCTACCTTTAAACCATAGAACTCCCGGGGATTCATCCTCGTAAAATCCCTCACTCTTGAGGCCGGGTAGGAGCATTAGGAGCTTGAACTCCTTGATTGGCCATGGTCCTTGCAAAATGGGTGACCACATTTTGATACTCAGCGTGGGTGACTCCTTCTTCACCTCTTGGGGAGCTTGTGGGGTTGGTTCACCCTCAAGGGTGGGAGACCTTTGTGCCATTCGTCTCAATGGCATCATCTAAAAGAACAAGAGATTACCTATTAGAGATTGGAATTATTTTAAACCTAAGGCATGACATAGAATATGAAAATGTTAAAATGCCTCATAGCCTCCTATTTATCGTTATGGCACACTTCACAACAATGAACAAGACTCTACTCAACGTAGTGCGTTGGATTTTCGACAACTATCTACAAACGTAGTGCTTTGATACTAAGCTCTGGCACATGCCACATGACGAATGGGAACCCAGAGGATCCCAAAAAAGCCTCCCAAGCATAAATAGCACATCCTTGGTTTCCCGAAAACATGGAAAAGCAATTAAACACATAACACATAATTTATAAGGTATATGGGCCTTTGGACTCATGCTATGGGGATGTTTTGGGGAAGGGGACGAGCATGAATCACATAGAAAATAATTTCTAAGTGGTGGGTAAGTATTACTCGCGCTATGGGGGTAATTAGAGACATAGGACTTCCACTTCATTATCAAGCATTTAACATAAAAAGGGAGTAAGAGACTTTAGGGTATGTCTTTTTTAGTGCAAAAGAATAAGAAGTCAAGCTCAATAGTATATAGCTATCACAATATCCAACAACACCTCTAATCATAAATGGGACGGGAGCCAAGACATCTCCCGGGCTCACCCTAAAAAGTTAGTATCCAAAACTAAATGAATCTAGACAAGGCATGAAAGTAAGTGGAATTTTTTCCCCCGGATGTGGAGGACTCACCAATCAATCTTCAACCAAAACGCCTAGCCGCATGGAGGGGGAGAATAGAAAGAAGCTTTGGTTCCTACATAGTGAGATCATGTAGAAACAAGTATGCATTAGTACTTGGAATGTACTAAGTTTGCAGGGTGAAAATGAATCAAGGAACATAGATGTGAATAATCAACATGCATAATAAAAAACAATAGATAAAGGCTCAATATATCATGAGTTGCAATTTTCTAAAAGGACATGCAAGAAGAATCATAAATTCACATGACATCATATACATTGTGCGAGTAGACTATATCTGACATATAAGACCAAGTGAACTACTACTTGGAATTCTGATGTTTGGTCCACATCGTTCAAGAAGCGGTCTACTTTTCCAAGGTAGACCTAACACTATCCTTATGGCATGGTCTTTTTAGCGAGTGCCACCACCTTACGACATAGCCATTTCCGTGGATTTCACATCTTATCTTTACCATATGGCATAACTTTTTTTTTTTGTAGGTCTAACCAATATCCATACCTTATCGCATTGCCCTTTTGGTAGGTATAAGCCCATATAGGGGATTAACGTCATAAACCTATGGTGGCACATAATTTAGGGAGCATGGGGGACTACCAAGGTCCTGTCAATGCTAGGTCACAATTAGACGAAATACTTGAAATATAGGCATAGTTATGGCATGCACAGTCTTAAAATATCTTAGTATCATTCTTGGAGTTGCTCATTAATCATAACTTGTAACATCAAAGTTAGGGCATTACATAATTCTTATTATTCATATCATGCTCATGAGTTCATAGCGTACTTGCTAGCCCGCCTGTTAGTCTCCACATGCTTATCATACATATCTTGTCATAAGGAATTCATGACTTAAGAACTTGGCATGCATCTTTAAATCAATTCACGGTGGATACATGTTGAAAAACTTGACATCATGCAATTCATAAATCAATGCCATGGGAGAAGAACAGTAAAATCCTTAAACATTATTCGAAATAACCCACCAATAAACATGAGAAAACATGGTTAGGGAACCATCAGGACCTCACATAAAAATCATAGATTTCGCATGATATTGCATTACATGATAATGTACTACAATAACCATCACAAAATACCTCATATTATAATCATAAGAATGAGTTTATAAAAATCATCATGTATTACCATAACTTGAGAAATCACAAAGGAGAAGAGGAATGGTTGAACTTATGGAGGAAAGGTTTCCACAATTAAAACACACATACCTTGTCAACTTAATGAAGAGAAAATCTGATTTGGAATTGGAGAAACCAAAACCCTAGCTTGCACTCTCCTTTGAAGACCTTGAAGAATTTGAGAGGGGTTTGGGACTTAGAGTGTTGTTGGAATAAGGAGAAATGAGAAGAATTAGGGTTATCAGGGTTGATAAGGGTCTCTTGGAGGTCCAAACAACCTAGCATAGGCATAAATGTTGAGTAATGACAAACTACCCCTTTAAAAATTGGGCTAGATAGGACCACAAGAACCCATCTACGGGCCGTAGATAGGGGTTTCATCTGATTGCATTTCAGACTTTTACAAACTCCTCTCTAATTTACATTCTATGACATAATCTATGGCTCGTAAAATATTTTATGGGCCTTGTGATTAGTCATAGGTTGAATTCCTGAAAGATCCCAAATTTCACTAAGTCTGCCCCAGGCCCCACAAACCAACTTACAGGTCGTGCAACAACTTACGGCTTATAAAACCTCTCGTCAAAAATTTCTAAAACATATTTTCTTATATTTTTCATACTCCTTTTAGGTGGGGTATTAAAAACCTGAAAAAGAATATGGACTTGGGTTTGCTAAAAAAGATACAAAAAATGTGTTACACAAGGAATCTATTATAATGAAATTTCGAATCACTTTGGAGGTGTTACAAAAAAGATAAAGTGGTGTTTGAAAAATGTGATTCTAGCATGCCCAATGATAAATGGGGATCGAAAGCGAAACCATCTCCTCTATTTCCCACAAAAGTTCAAAAAGAAGAAAGAGGAGGAATGCTTCAAAAGTTCATCAACATGCTGAAATAGATGCAAATTAACATACTATTTATTGATGCTTTGTCTGGCATCGTGAAGTTGGCAGAGTATGAGACAGTGGCACTTACTAAGGAGTGCAGTTCCAAATTTTGAACAAGGTTAAGCTCCCAACAAGGATCTCCAATAGGCTCTTGAGGAACTTGGTCTTGATTAACCGGGACCTATCTCTGTAGAGGGGCTCTTTTTAGAGGAATTTTTCGTAAGACATCAAGGACATCGTCAACGTTTGGAAGATATAAGGCATGGTCCATAGCACAAAATAAAAAATGAAGAAGTGAGACAATTCCTACAATGCCATCATAGCCTCCCGCTCATAAGCATGGTGAACTTCACACCCATGAATAAGACTCTAATCGACCTTACACATTGGACGTCGAGGATCATTTATAAACCTAGTGCTCTGATACCAAGCTTGTCATGACCAGGACCTAGGGCTTAGGAGTGACATGGTGAATGGGACCCCGAAAGTCCCCAAAAAAGCCTCATAGCATCTACAGATACATTATCGATTTAGAAGCTCATAATATAGCAATAAACACATAGTTCTATGGGGCGAGAAATAATGACTCACACTATGGGGATGTCATAGGGATCGAGATTAGCATGGATTCACATAGTACACAACATATAAGGACTATGGAGCACGTAGGTATGACTCACGCTATAGGGATAGAAAGGGACTTACGACTTTCCATGTTTCCATATCTCGTCCTGAACATATTATCATATCATTAACATAGAGAGAAAGCCATTATCATAGTCTCCATAAGCAATATAGCATATCATATATAAGCCCATACATAGAGTTTATATGTTTTCCAACAACGCCATTAAGTCATAAAATAGGACAGGGGCCAAGACATATCCCGGGCTTACCTTTTAAGTAAAGACATAAGTGGAAATAGCATAATAGGTAGATAGATGGTGGCTTGTCCTTTGATAATAGGACTCACCACAATAAATCTTTCACAATCCAAGTTAACCGTCAATAGGTAGATGAAGATAGCCACCAGTGTCTACATGGTTCGATCATGTAGGCTAAGAGTATGCATTAGTACGTTTGAATGTACTAAGTATGTGGGCATGAAAAGTGCTTATGAAACATTTCAACTTGAAAACGATGATAGATGATAAGGGTACATCCATAGAAAGAAATGTATACAAGAAAGAATATTATATCGATATGATATGAAATCTATGATGCATAAATTCCATAATACTTTATACATAGCGGGGTTGTGACCTTAATTGACATAAGAACAAGTGAGCTATAACTTGGAACTCTGTTATCTACCCCACACAGGATAAAGAGGTGATCTACTTGCCAAAGGTATATCCTTGTCATAATCATCCCATAAAGGGGCATAAACATGAACCTATGCTGGGCACATAATTATGGGAAACGAGACTTTATATGAGGGCCCCTTGGGTCGAGCCCACACCTTCAATCTCATTCGGTGCTAAATAAATAACTCACAAGAATATATATACATATACACATACGTGCTTGAAATAAGAGCATAAGTATTTTCACATCATTTACATGCATACTTAGGCTTAAAAGCCAAGCATCGTTCATAATCATGCATACTTGGGCTAAAAACCAAATCATACTTCATGTCACACTTTCATGCAAAGGAATAGCTCCTTTTTCTTGTACATAGTGGTGTAAACACCCGTAATTTCTCAATGAGCCATATCATAGACATTATATAATCACATGTCATTTTATAATCGTACTTCTCTTAGAATCATAATCATATTCATAAACATAAGTGGGTCATAACCACTTCACAATCTTCATGAAAATCAATACTCATGTATGCATATGCTATGAATGATGAGAAAATAGCATGGGAAATAGAGATGTTTACTTATATTAACAATATAATATGAAATCCAATAAATCCATGAAGAAATTCACATTTAAAGCATATTTAAGATTAGCCATGCTTAAATTTTCCAACATTGTGTCTGATGTGTAGGTCAAAGCTATTTTAGGGGTTCTAAAGAGGCAAAAGAGAGACATGGACTGATAGATGGATGATCTATATGGGATTAGCCTTGTTTTGTTATGTACACACATTATCTTTATGGAAGAAGGACATAAACCATTTGCGTAGCCGCAACATAGACTAAACCATATGATGAAAGATAAAATTAGGAAAGAGATAATCAATGGTTAGCTATAGGGATCATTGACTCAATTCTAGATAGAAAATAGGTACGTTTATCTGGTGTGTGCCTAAAAAGGGTGGGATATTCGTGATCACAAATGAAAAGAATATGTTGATGCCCACCAAAACAGTCACTAGATGGTGCATCCACATGGATTATCACAAGCTAAATGATGCAACTAGGAAAGAGAACTACTTGCGTCCATTCATTGATTAAATTTTTGATAGGTTGGCTAGGAAAAGGTACTACTGCTTCCTAGATTGGTATTCGAGATACAATTAAATCACCATTGCCCTTAAAGGCTAGGAAATAAATACCTTCACCTATCCTTATGGGACATATGCCTTCAAGCGTATGCCATTTGTACTCTACAATTCCCTTGCTACTTTCCAAAGGTGTATAATGGTGACCTTCCACGACATAGTTGATGATTTTATACAGATTTTTAGGGAAAATTCTCAGTCTTTGGGGAGTCATTTGAATTGTGTATGCAAAACTTGGACAAGGTCTTAACAAGGTGTGAATAGACCAATCTTGTACTGAATTCGAAAAAATACCATTTCCTAACAAAGCAAGGGATTGTGTTAAGTCACAAAGTGTCCAAATAAGGGATAGAGGTGGACAGAGGAAATATTGAAAAGATGGAGAAACCACCCCCTTCGATTTCATTCAAGGGCCTTTGTAGCTTCTTAGGTCATGCTGGGTTCTACAGAAGATTTATCAAAGACTATTGAGATATTTCAAAACCCATGTGCTACCTTGTTAAAAAGGAGATAAAGTGTGACTTTGATGGTAGTAGTATGTGAGTATTCGAGCTCTTGAAGAAGAGGTTGACTGAAGCCTAATCTTGAAAGCTCCTAATTAGGAATTATTTTTTAAGCTCATGTGTGATGCCAGTGACACTATAGTAGGAACACTCTTTGATCAAACGAAGGAAAAGATCTTCCATTCCATTTATTATGCAAGCAAGACTGTGAATTCAGCTCAAGCCAACTACACTATCACTGAGAAGGAGATGTCGGCACTGGTTTATGCATTTGACAAATACTACTCTTATCTAGTAGGTATTAAAGCGATTGTATATAATGACCATGCAACTATTAGGTGCTTTTCTAAATGAAAAAGATTCAAAGTTGTAGATCATCAAATAGATCCTATGACCGCAAAGATTCAACATAGATATCAAGGACGCAAAAGTTATGACAACTAGAATGCAAACCATTTGTCCAGGTTGGAGATTTAGCATATGTAGAGGAACAAATGCAAATAAAAAAGGAATTCCCAAATGAATAGTTGTTAGCTTTTGAGGTGACAAAGTTGTCGTGGTATGCAGACATCATCAACTATTTTGTAAGTGGAGTATTCCTATAAAGTCCAACTTCACAATAAAAGAAGAGTTTGATATATGAGACTACTTTTACATATAGAATAAGACCTACTTGTTCGAAAAAGACGCTAATAGAATTATAAGGTGGTGTGTGTCCATGGCTGAGGGGTATGCATGTTTGTGTGTGTGTGTGTGTGTATCTAGCACTTTTTCACTCTTTCATATACTAGGGGATTTCACTTGAAAAAGAAAATATTCCATACTAACGTATTCGGATCCATAACCATGGGTTCTTATGCACGAGATCTTGTACCACTTATCAATAAGGTCCTATCGATTAGTATTACACAGAAGAATTCAATTATAAACACTAATAAAATTAGATTCGCTCTTCATAGACAAACGTGGGATTTGTGATCCCAGGTAAGATCGCTTCAGGACTATAGGATCCTTTTCAACCAGATAGGAAGAATTGTAGCACAAAATGAGCTTCTAACTAATTGACCAATCGATCCTATATCTATCTTTATAAACAAGAAACCATGTAACAAAAGGGATTCTTATTTGCACAAATGGTACTTCGAGCTTGGAACGAGCATGAAGAGATTAACAATACTTCTTTATCTTTGTGTTATTCTGCCGGATCGGTCGCTCAAGATCTTTGGTCTTTATCTATACCTGATGAAAAAAGGGGATCACTTCTTATGGACTCGTTGATAATGATTCTAATCTAGTTCATGGCCTATTAGAAGTAGAGGGCGCTCTGGTGGGATCTTCATGGATAGAAAAAGATTGCAGTCAATTTGATAATAATCGAGTGACATTACTTCTTCGGCCCTAACTGAGGAATCCCTTAGATATGATGCAAAAGGTCTTTTGGTGTATCCTTGATTAGAGATATCTCTATGAAAAATATAAATTAGAGTTTGAAGAAGGGGAGGGAGAAGGATCCCTTGACCCGCAGGAGGAGTTATTCAATCACATAGTTTGGTCTCCTAGAATATGGCACCTTTGGGGCTTTCTATTTGATTGTATCAAAAGGCCCAATGAATTGGGATTTCCCTATTAGTCTAGGTCATTTCGGGGCAAGCGGATCATTTATGATGAAGAGGATGAGCTTCAAGGGAATGATTTGGGGTTATTGGAGAGTAGAACCATGTAGTACTAGACATGAGATAGATCTTCCAAAGAACAAGACCTTTTTCGAATAAGCCAATTCATTTGGGACCCTGCAGACCCACTCTTTTTTCTATTCAAAGATCAACCCCCTGGCTCTATGTCTTCACATCGAGAATTATTTGCAGATGAAGAGATGTCAAAGAGGCTTCTTACTTCCCAAAAAGATCCTCCTACATCTATATATAAACACATATTTATCAAAAATACGCAAGAAAAGAACTTCAAATTGTTGATTTATCATCAGAGATGGCTTAGAAACAATAGTTCATTATATAATGGATCTTTCCATTCTAATAATCTATCCAAGAGTTATCGGTATTTATTAAATTTGTTCCTATCTAACAGAACGCTATTGGATCAAATGACAAATACGTTGTTGAGAAAAATATGTCCTTTCCCGGATGAAATGAAAATTGGATTCATGTAACAGACGAAAGATTTTTCATTCCTTAGCCGGAAAGATATGTGGCCATGAAAGAGGGATTAAGTGGAAAAGAATTGATTTGGTGGTAGAGATGTAGAAACGCTTGTTTCTTCCATATTTTGGACCTTAGCTCCATGGAAGAATATGTTACCACTGCGGCACAGAAGAATAGAAATCTTAGATCAAAACACTATGTATGGATGGTATGAACTACCTAAACAAGAATTCTCGAATAGCAAACTACCATTTCAGACATTCACGACCAAGAAATATTGGATTCCCTTTAAAATAGGCCCTGAAAGGAGAAGGAAGGCTGGAATGCTAACAGATGTCTATTATATTGAATTTACCTGATAGTCCCCATTTTGGGAACGTCCAGTGCCAAAGTCATTGAATTGGTAAATCGCCAATCCCTAAACTATGTAATGTACTATATATATGTATATGTATATAAATATATATATATATACATATATATATATATATATATATATCATGTGCTAGATAATTCTGACTTATCACCCTAATATCTATCATAGAAGAGAGTGCACTGCTCATAAGGCACTTTAGTCTGGTTTCTTTTGGCCCACTTGCATAGATATACTACATGTATGTCAAGAATTGTGATCAGTGCCAGAGGATGGCATCCATATCAAAGAGGCATGAGATGTTATTGAATAACATCTTAGAGGTTAAAATCTTTGACGTGTGAGGTGTTGACTTCAAGGGTCTATTTCCACCATATTATGGGAAGCAATACATCCTTGTGGCAGTGAATTACATGTCCAAATGGGTGAAGGCTATTGCTCTTCCCACAAATGATTCAAAAGTGGTGAGCATATTTCTGAAGAAGCATATATTCACTAGGTTTAGAGCTCTTAAAGTGATTTTTGGTGATCTAGGTAACATTTTATAAATCAAGAGGTGAAGAATCTTCTTGATAAGTATGGAGTGCAGCATAAGGTGGTTGTAGCATATCACCCTCAAATAATTGGATAGGTTGAAGTATCTTATAGAGAAGTGAAGTATATATTGCAATATTCAACAAATTCGCAAAGGAAAGGTTAGTCCAATAAGTTAGATGAGGCACTTTGAGTATATAGGACTACATACAAGACAACCATTGAGACATTTCCATGTCATATAATTATTGGAAAAGCTTGTCACCTGTAAATTCAACTAGAGCATCAAGCCTACTAAGCGATAAAAAAGTTGAATCTAGATTAAGAGCTAGTAAGCAGGCAGTGAATGGATCATTAGCATGAGCTAGAGGAGTTTAAGCTCCATGCCTATGGGAATGTTAAGCTCTATATGGAAAAGATAAAGCGAGGGTATGACAAGCATATTATCATAAGAACCTTAAAACTAAAGCAACTATTATGTAAGAATTAAGAATTCTTAAGGTCTTGTCGAGGCAACGAAAATGGTTTCCATGTATTTTGGCTAGGGTTCCTCTTCAGAGACCCCTTCACTGCTCGTGAACCCTTTCACCGGCTATGAAGGTGGCCATGGAGGTGGCCTTGGCACATGCCTAGGCTGTCCTAGCCTATTCCTAGCCTTTTAAGTTAAGTTTGCCCTTCACAGAGAACTTCACAAATCATGGACCTCTCCACTGGCCATGAATGTGGCTCATGGGAAGGGCCTTAGCCTTGGACTTGACTACCATGTGAAGTGTGCTATTCACAGAGCACACCACGGCTTGTGGTGCACACCATGGACCATGGAGTGGTTTGTGATGGGACACCTTACTACTGGCCAAGTCCATCTTATTATGAGGATCACTTTCATATGTGGTTTCACGGATAGTTAAGAGGTTCACGAACCATAAAACCCTCCCTAAATGTGCCCTATTAAGTTTTTTAACTTCATTTCATGAAGGGATTTTGGGTATTTTTCCTCAAATCTTGGTATATTTTGGACATTTTATGACGAAGGTATACTCCTAAATTAGCCCATATACATTTCACAACACTTCGTTCGAGCCTTATACTTAGTCTCTACAATCGAGCTTTTAAAAACTCTCTCAAGCCTAGAACTCAAGGATGCAAGCTAAGGATTCAATTCGGGTTTCAAGTTCAAGCTAATTTCATCTTAATTCTTCATCTCAAGCATTAGGTATGTGGGACTCATTCATGGTTTCTTCAAATCATGAAGGGCAAAATCATTTTCATCTATCTTTTCATGATTTTAATGTATGATATAAGTATTGTTTTCATGTTTTGAGTTCAAATTGGTGAAACTATGATATGGGCTCTTTCAAATGTAGATTTAAGCATGAATCAAGTCATATTTTATTGGCTTATATAGATTTCATGAGATTTGAATGTGCATGATCTTATGAATGTGAATTCATGCATGGTTAACCTTAATTATGATTCAAAGGTTTATTTTTTCATGGATTATGCATATTTCTATATTATTATCATATTTTAAGTATGAATTTCCTGTACCCATGTCTTACTTTCACTTGTCATGCATGACCATGGCTTCTACTTGGGAATTTGACTATGAACATGAATGCCCCTATAATTTGAGCATTAATTGAGTATGGCTCAATGATTGTGAGCTTGGATTAGTCTTGAATTTATGGATACAAACATGAATTACATGAATGTGATTTTGGTATGACTTTAAGTATGAGTGTAATATGCTATCCTATATAATCCAAGTTAGATGATGAGGGAAGGCACAACCTTCCCTTCACACCACCATGTATGAATCCTTTTTGTACAGATAAGGTAAGGCACAACCCTCCCTTTACAAAATTGATAGACGATCATTGACACACTCTACCCTACGCATATTTATGTATGAGATTTTGGGTGTGATGATGAGGAGGACATAGCCCTCCCTTTACACAGTGTTTAGTGCATAGATGAGGATGGGCAAAACCCAACCTATGCAGAATCATGTATAAGCTTTCATATGTATTGATGAGGCAGGGCACAACCCTTCCTTTACATAATGTATAGATGAGGAAGGGCAGAACCCACCCCATACCTAGTCGGTTTATGAGCTATGTGTATTAATAAGGCAAGGCACAACCTTCCCTTTACACAAAGTATAGATGAGGATGGGCACAACCCACCCTATATCTATCAAGCAAGGAATGACTCAATGTATGCAAGCATGTATGGACTATGACTAATTCTATGGATTTATGATGATGTGCAAGAACTAATAGTGATGTAAACAAGTTTAAATTCATGTAACTATACCTATTCATTTACTTTTGTTTTCATGTGACATTGTCATGAAGGTCTTCTTCATACACTATTACATTTTACGTATACATACTTAGTACATTCAAATATACTAATATATACTTTATGCCTGCATTGTATTATAATGCGGGTACAGGTGATCCTATTGTTCATCTTCGTGGCTAGATCCAGATACCTTAACGATCTAGATCGGATGAGTCCTCATGATTTGAGGACAAGGACTTCTATCTTATTTTCATACCATGTTTATGTTCTAGAGACAACTTTCATTATGTTTAGGGTGAACCTTGGTCTGTCTGAGCCCCTATCTTATTTCATGAGCTAAATGCATTTGTTGGACCTATGTATTATTTAAGTTTCCGACTTGTGTCTTCCATGTTATGATCCATTGTATGATTACGTCAAATGTTATGTGCTCTTTTCATATATTCTTTATTCATTTACCTTGACTTCTTGATTGAATTCTAAGGAGTTAGTTTGAGGTTCTTTTGGGGATCTCATACATCGAGTTACGGCTAAGCCCTAGGTTTGGATCGTGACAAACTTGGTATCAGGGCATTGAGGTTTTGATATGATCATTGGAGTCCAACATGCCACGTCAAGTAGAGTCTTATTCATAGATTCTATAAGGTGTTTTAGGAAATGTCTCACTTCTTCATGATTGATACCATGCCATAGAATATTCCCTAAGGTTTTTTAAATCTAACAAATGTTCTTTGATGCCTTTAAAGGATATTCCTTAAAGGAGAGAAGCTCAGCTTAGGCAGGCTCCTTTTAATGAGGACCAAGCTTTTCAAGAGCCTATGGAAGTGCTAGTTACTCATGCTGAATTTCGGACTACTTTGCCATATTGGCCTAGGCTGTGACCAACCAAGATAGACATGTTGTTCCTCCTCATGTACCTACCCCAGCTGCGAGGGTAAGAGACTTTGCCCAGATGAATCCTCAGGAGTTTTATGGTTCCAAAGTGGACGAGGATGTCTAGGAATTCATTGATGAGATCTACAAAGTGTTGGATATTATGGAGGTGTCTTTAGAAGAGAAAGATGAGGTAGTTACATATCAATTGAAGTGAGTGGCTCAGGTGTGGTACATGCAATGGTTTACTAAGAGAGTGGGGGATGACAAATTTGGTTGGGAGGAGATTAAATTTACTTTTCTGGATCATTTCTTCCATCTTGAGCTATGGGAGCCTAAATTAACCGAGTTCATCAACCTTAAATAGGGAAAACGCTAGGTTAGGGAATATTCCCTCAAGTTCACTAAACTTTCAAAGTATACTCTTACACTAGTGGCTAATCCCCATGCTAGAATGCACAAGTTTACCTCAGAGATTTCTAACTTGGTTATGAAAGAGTGACACATAACTATGCTTATTACGAAGGTGGATATTTCTATACTCATGACATACACCAAACATACTGAAGGGGAGAAGCTTAAGGAAAAGAGAGTGAGGGATTACAAGAGGGTCCATTTTGAGGGTAGATTCTCCAACTCTAGGGGTGATAGTGGTGGTGGCTATCTTCAATGGGGCTAAGGTTCAAATCAACGAAATACCATAGATAGGAAGACTAATCCTAGGTGTAATGGATGTGTTAAGAGTCATGTGGGTAAGTGCTTGGTAGGATTGGGTGCTTGCTTTGTTGTGGCAACATGGGCCACAGACTTACTAATGCACATGATGCTCAAAACAAGGGTTAAGAAGGCCATCCTTAAGGTCAACTGGTTCTAGATGGTCAAGTCCAACCAAGGACCTAATACGGTAATGCTCCTCATAACAATAAGTTCTATGCTTTGTGTATAAACCTTGTTGGTCATTTTTGAGCTTATTTGTGAAAATTACTTTTTACCCTTTCTTAAGTGGATTTGGACCTATTTTAAACTATATGTATTGTTGGGACTAAAATCATGAGTTTTATAAGTGGAAAATATGTGCTTTGGAATTTTTGGAAGCTTAAGTTTTTGAAAAAGTGAGATTTTCTACCATTTTGAGTTTTAGGTGTCGTATAAAAAATTTATTGATTTTATTAGCTTTGAATGTAGAATATGGTCTAGAAAAAGTTATAGACTAAATTTAAAACAATGATTTTAGACCGAAAGTTGCATTTTTAGTTTATTTCCTAAGTGAAACTTAGACTTGGGTCAACATTCATAGTTTTGAAGCTCGGAAAGGAATTTCGATAGTTCTAGTAATTTTGGATGGTGAAACTAATGCTAAAAATGGTTCCTCATAATTCTGGAGTTTCCCCGGTAGTTTTTGTATTTTAAGTCCTAAACTAGTTTATGGGAATTGCATTGATAATTGTGTCAACGGGGCCTCAAAATCAAATTTTGATTATTTTTATTAAGTCTGCATCATCATTTTAATATGGATACATGTTTGATTTATGTAATTTTGTGTTCGAGTGCATCTCGAGGGCCCATTCAGAGTTTTGAGGTTGGCTAATATATCTTATTTCCAGTGCAAGGCGATTCTTTATCCATATTCGTAGGTGTGCCTCTGCATTCATGGAGTGTTGGGTCCATTGGCCTTCGTGTTCGTGGAGTAGCATTCCACGTTTGCGGAGTCTGTCCTTGGCCTCTACATTCGTGGGCATGGCCTTCGCGTTCGTGGATATCTGCGTATTCCTGGACTCTGAATTTGGGGATGACTCTGTACGTTCTCGGAGGATATTTTACTTGAGTCAGTTTTAAAATTAGAGAGATAACATTTTTATCCATTTTCATGAATTTTAAACTTTAAGAGGCTATTTTTGATGAGATCTTTTGTTGAATTCTTTTGGATAAGTGTTTCTATTATCATTTTGAGTAATTTTCATGACTTTTTATCTTGATTTTGTATTGAATTTCATGATTTTGAATGTCAAAATTGGAGATTTTATGTCTTGATTTTGGAAACTTTAATTGATGATTTCTCCTTTGAGCTCAATTTTAGTCTGATTTTCACTTACAAACTTCTTTCCTCGTGTAGATTCATAATTTTAGGTCGATTTCCAAATCTTAGAAACTTCAAATTTTAGCCACAATTTTTACCATTTCGGCCCTAAGGATAATTCGTGTCAATGTCAGTATCGAAATTCATCTCTTGATGCATAGTATCTATTTTTTATACCAATTTGTTGATTCAATGATTGTTCAGGCTTGGGTTGATAGAAAACTTGTCTAAGTGTGATTTTGGAATTGGGGTAGGTTTGGCTAACCTTTTTGGGACTGAATTTGAGTTATTGGATTTGTTCATGTGATAATTGTAAGATTTAGATTGATTCTTGAGTAATTGGATTGATATGATAAAATTTTGATGGAAATGTGATATTAGTTGTGCTAAAATTCGAGGGAATTGTGATCCCGCAAATGAGTTAAGATGAAATCATTATAATTGAGATATTTTGGATACTTTTGTGATAATATAAGACTTGTGACATCATTTGGGAAGTTTTGTGATAATTTGATGGTAATTTAGATATATTTGAGGACCATGTGCATATTTTCGGACGTGTGAGTTTCAGTACCATCGGTAGACTGGACTATTGGTACAAATATGATGATTTGAGACATGATGATGGTTTGTGATACAAGTTGTGGTACTTGTTATTATTCCCCCATGATTCTATGATGGTTATTTATTGGTATTCTTGTCATGAAGCTATTATATACCTTGAACTGTGCCATTGTCATGCATTCATTTCACATGGCATTGTACTACCCCTTGACCCGAGCAGGAGGCAAAGGTAAGATGTTTCACTTTTGAGATATCGTACCACTTCTTCATAAAATCCCTTGACCTGAGTAGGAGGCAAGGGAGAGATTTAAAAATGAGATATTGTACCACCTTTTTATAAAACCCCTTAACCGGGTAGGAGGCAAGGGTGAGATGTACCACTTTTCAAACCCATTGAACACAAGTAAGTGGCATGGTTGAGATATTGAGACACTTGAGATATTTTGGTATATGGTTTGACGAGACCCCTATGGGTTCTACTTGGTAACATCTGTTCAGTAGATGTATACAATGGCCCTGAGATGGACGTGATTCTAACCCATGCATTGCATTTCGTAGATCTCACTTGCATCGCATCATTGATTATTATTGTTTCCTGTATCTCCTCTTATATATAATGTGTACTATTGTGCACTAACCCCTTTTTTAAGGTGATAAGATTCTTTCTTATTACATTCTTATTCAATTTCTCTTACCCAGTCAGTTGAACCTACTAGGTATATTTTGGTATTCTCACCCCTACTTTGTTTCCTCCCTGCAGATTGAGCATAGGGACTCCTATAGGATAGTTGATTCTACCAGAATCTTCTTCCATCTATTTTAGATTTAGCGATGAGGATCACAGTTCGAGTCACCATGGATCTATTGAGACTAGAATTTGTATTTGACTTTATCAGACTACTTTGTATTTACTTATTCGTACTACTTTAGATGTTCTTGTACTTATGACTCTAGGTTTTGGGATTTAAATTAAGTCGTCTGGTTGTTTGCTTTGACTTGTTTTTCCTTTAGTCGTGATATGATTTTGGGTCCTGACAAGTTTGTTATCAGAGCTCTAGGTTCATTGGGCTTGTATGTCAAGAGCAGGGTGTCTAGTAGAGCCTCACTAATCGGTATGTACACTTACATACCCATCTTTTGGAGGTTACGAGGCACTTGATAGGAAAAGCTTTCATGTCTTGCTTTTATTCATGCATCTCTTCATGTCAATGGTTTAAAAGTGTCTAATCTACTCCTTCTATGCAGATGCCAATTACTAGATCCCAACGGTTAGTGCGAGAGCCTGAGCTAGTTGATGTGGATCCTACTCGTAGTCGTGGCGGGGCTTATGATAGGGTTGGGGCTAAGCACATGCTTGAGGGACAGGATGCCCAGAGGACAGACTAGATCGGCTTCTCCAGAGCTAGAGTATGAGTCCTAGAAGCCTACAAACTCTATTCCACCATCTTCAGCCCCAGATTTTATGCCTTCGATTTAGGAGCTACTATTACGGGTATTGGCTAGACTTGAGGGAGCCCCTACGACCCTAGTTATTACTGATGTACCAGCTTTTACAGTTTTGGTAGTCCCTTCTACAACTTCAGCTAATCCAGCCATGATCCATGTTGGTCCTTCTTCAGTTGCAATAGATCCTCCTATGACTTCTATGTTTCCGTCTCAGACATCTCAACCGAGTTCTAGTTCACAACTTCATCGGTTGTCTATTCCTCTGTCGATTGCATCGCCTAGGTTTATGGTGCCACCTTCCTCTACTAGTCCTATTATGTCCAATATTGAGTAGTGTTTTGAGCGATTACTGCGATTCGCTCTCCCAAGATTCGATGGTACAACTGGTGATAGAGCCTATAATTTTTTATCAGAGTGTTGGGACCATCTATGTAATTTGGCCATCTTTGAGTCACGTGGAGTTGCTTATCTTGCTTACTAGTTCATCGGCTTAGCTAAGGAGTGGTGGAGGTCAATTTTGGCTCATCGACATATTGAATATCCAGTCATTGCCTGGGAGTAGTTTATTGTGATGTTCCTAGAGAGATTTATTCCATATAGACTTTGAGACATCCATCGAGATGAGTTTGATAGGCTTTATTAGAGTTCTATGTCAGTATCAGACTACAAGGCCAAGTTTCATGCATTGTCCAGATATGCCTTTTCTTGTATCCCTATGGATTTTGAGAGGATTCGATGATTCGCCAAGGGATTGATAAGGTAACTTTAGGAGGCCACAACTTCCTTAGTTTGGCCGAAGGCACATTATAGTGTATGGTGGATCATGTCTGCATCATAAAGTGTCTCAAACATGATACACAGGGTGGCAAGAGGAGATTTTGTTAGCATGGCTAATTTAATGACCCCCACCACAAGATAGATAGTTTCAGAGGCAGGCCCATTTTTGTTGGGCAATCCATGCATCCATCCCCGCATCTAATAGCGCTGACAAGTCTAGGCCTACTCAGACATGCCATGATAGGTCTCTTGGTGCAGCCAGACGTGGTGGTTTTTTTTACACGGAAATCTTAGGGATGGGATCCCAGAGTTTATTATGTTTCTATTGAGGTTGGGAACTTAACTAACCATTGTCCTTATCATGTACCTCTCACCTAGACTTTAGAGGCCTAGCAGCCCGTTAAACTCTAGCACCAGCACCTAGGGAGACCTCTCAGTACATGAGGGGTAGCACTAAAAAAGGTCATGGCACAAGGAGAGGTGGAGCCTCTTGAGGTCGATAAGCTAGTGTAGGGCATAGAATTTACTATGCTATTCAGATAGGGTTGAGGTAGAGGCTTCTGATGCGGTTATTATAGGTATTGTCCCGATGTGCCATCATTTAGTTTTAGCTTTATTTGATCCAGGCTCTACTTATTTGTACGTATCAGCTTACTTTGCTTCAAATCTTGATATTAAGTGTGAGCTTGCCGAGCCTATTTGTACCTCCACCCCGGTAGGTGAATCATGAATCATGTTTATCGGGGTTGTGTTGTGACTGTTATGTAGAGAGATACTATTGCTGACTTGATATTGGTTGATATGGTTGACTATGATGTGATATTAAGCATGGATTGGTTATCGCCTCATCACGCTATCCTTGATTGCCATCCATAGACCGTGACCTTATCATGCCCTGATTTGCATCAATTGGTATAGAATGTAGCACCTAGATCCTATCCCAAGGGAGTAATTTCTTATATGCATGTCTGTTGTTTGATGGATAAGGGATTCTTGTCATATTTGGCTCATGTTCAGGCCTATTTTCAAGAGTCACCATCATTTGAGACCACCAGGGTTGCTAGAGAGTTTATGGATCTATTCCCAACTGATTTTTTAGGTGTTCCTCCAGATCGTGATTTTAACTTTGCTATTGATGTGGAGTCGAGTGCTTAAGCCCATTCTAGTGTCCCCTATCGAATAGCCCCGACTGAGTTGAAGGAGCTAAAAGAGCTATTAGATGATTTGTTAAAGAAGGGATTCATCCATCAAAGTGTATCTGCTTGAGTTGCTCTTGTCTTATTTGTGATGATGAAGAATGGTAGGATTTGTATGTATACTGATTATCGTCAGCTTAACAAAGTGACCATCAAGAACAAGTCTACTTTGCCTCACATTGATGATCTTTTTGACCAATTGCAGGGTTTCACGATATTCTCCAAGATTGATTTGTGGTTCGGATATCATCAGTTAAGAGTTCAGGAGTTTGGTATCCTGAAGACAGCTTTCAGGACCCATTATGGTCATTATTAATTCGTGTTTATGTCCTTTGGGTTGACCAAAGCCCCAACAACTTTTATGGAGTTGACGAATCCATTCAAGCTATATTTGGATTTTTTTTTATTGTGCTTATTGATGATATCTTGGTTCACTCCAAGAGCAAGCACGACCATGTTCAACACTTGAGGATTGTACCTCAGAGTTTGAAGGAGGAGAAGTTGTATGCAAAGTTATCAATATATGAGTCTTGGCTCGAGCCTGTGGCTTTCCTTGAGTATGCAGTGAAAAAAGATTGTATTATGGTAGATGCAGCCAAGGTAGAAGTTTTTCGTAAGTGGGCTAGGCCTCTACAGGACTGAGATTAGTATTTTCATTGGTTTGGTGGGGTAGTATTGATTTTTTGTTCAGGGACTCTCTTCTATAATAGCCCCCTTGACAAGACTTACTCACAAGGATGTGGCATTTCAGTGGTCGGAAGAGTATAAGGCAAGCTTTCAAATCTCAAGGATTCATTGACTTTAACATCTATTCTTGCCTTGCCTAAGCAGGGAGTATCATTTGTAGTGTATTTTGATGCTTCTAGAGTGTGATTGGGTGGTGTATTGATACAAAGGGGGAAGGTCACAGCAAATGCCTCTAGACAGTTGAATGTGTATAAGAGAAACTACCCTACCCATGATTTGGAGCTGGCTGTGGTGATGTTTGTGTTGAAATTATGGTGACATTATATTTATGGGGGTGCACTATTAGATCTTTACCGATTGCCGGAGTCTCCAAGACATTTGTCCTCAGACTAATTTAAACATGTGGCAGCATAGGTGGATGGAGTTGCTAAAAGACTATGATATCTCTATTCTATATCACTCGAGCAAGGCGAATGTGGTAGAAGATATTTTGAGCTGGAAGGCCTCTAGCATGGGTAGTTTGGTATTCTTAGAGGTTGAGGAGAGACCTTTAGTTTTGGAGGTTCAGTCACTTTCTAGATAGCTGGTTCGCTTGGATATCTCTCCTCCTCAGAGTATTTTGGCCTTTGTTGAGGCTTGATATTCATAGCTTGATCAGACATATGCTCACCAATTAAAGTATGCCAGATTGTGCAGGATTCGTGAGGGTGTTCTAAGGATAAATAGCAGGGTATTTGTGCCTAAGGTAGGGAAGTGGGTGATATTGATATTAGAAGAGGGCCATTGTGTTAGATATTTCATCCATACTGGTGCGGAAAAAATGTAACATGATTTGAAACAACATTATTGGTGGTTCGGGATGAGAAAGGACATAGTTGAGTTTGTGGCAAAGTGTTTGAATGTCCAATGAGTTATGTATGAGCACCAAAGGCCCGGTGGATCGATGCAGAGAATGCCTATTCCCGAGTGGAAATGGGAGCGAGTGACTATGGAGTTTTTTACTATTTTGCCCACGGCCTTGGGCAAATTCAATTCAGTTTGGGTGGTTGTTGATTATTTGACCAAGTCGACTCATTTCTTACCGGTGAATAGTAGCTACATGCGGAGCAGTTGGCTAGGTTTTACATCTGGGATATTATTAGATTGCATGGGGTACTAGTATCTGTAGTGTCAGATAGAGGATCTGTGTTCACCTCTAATTTTTGGCAGGCTCAACAGAGTGGATTGGGTACTGGCTTTAATTTAAGTTCAGCTTTCCACCCCCACACAAATAAACAGTCTGTGAGGACTATTCAGGTGATGGAGGACATGCTTCAGATTGGTGCGATAGATTGTAAGGCCTAACGGGACTAACACTTACTATTGGCAGTGTTCGAATATAACAACAATTATCACTCCAGCACTTAGATGG
The DNA here is from genome assembly GCA_029948455.1 of Solanum rostratum. Taxonomy (NCBI): domain Eukaryota; kingdom Viridiplantae; phylum Streptophyta; class Magnoliopsida; order Solanales; family Solanaceae; genus Solanum; species Solanum rostratum. The sequence continues at coordinate 20,399,066 of CM057055.1, forward strand.
GACAATTTGAGGCTTTATATGCCCGGAGGTGTACATCACCTATTGGATGGTTTGATTAAGGGTCAGTTGAGGTGTTGGGTGTTGATTTGCTGAACGATGTCTGATGTTGCCGAAACTACACCTCTCATTAAAGGTATAAGTGGTCATTGCCAAAATATATGATTTACCAAGGTTAGAGTCGAACCCAGGGGGAATATGGTCCACATTGGAGTAATTACGAGCAATTCGAATGAATTAACCTACTTATCTCCCGAAAGAGGGGTTCGCAAATGCAGTAAGTATACCTAAACTAGAAGCAAGTGTTATGGATTCAGTGAGAGAAGTAACTAGGATATTGTGTTCCCCATGAATTCCTAACTCATTATAGCCAAATAATTGTAATCTTTTCTAATGTGTAGCATGCAGTGTTGGTAAGTTATGTTTACCAAACCTTTTGATCCAGAGGAGAGGTAAATTTCACTACATGGTTTGATCCGTTCTCGTAGTGTTGCATTACTAACCCTTACCTTTTTTTTCCAATACAACAACCCCTTTATATAGTTAGGTTGATTAGACAAGAGGGATCACATCAACAACAACAACAACAACAACAACAACATACCCAGTGGAATCCTATAAGTGAGGTCTGGGATTCCACTAGATATGTTGTTGTTATTATTGTTGATGTGATCCCTCTCGTCTAATCACATTGAATCCTGTTAATTATCCCTTATCCCATTCATTACCCCCTTGATCCAGCTAGTAAGAATAAGGCTACTTCTAACGTTGGCCACCATTAAAAAGCATTCTAAATGAAGGGATTTATTAATACACATATGCACACTTTCCAAGAATTGTGAATTATCTGATTTTACTTTGTTAGTTTTTCATGGTTACCATAACCCTAGTTATGGATTTAGCTATGCATGATCATTGTAGATGAAAGAAGTATGTTATGGAATAGCATAATTAAACACTTATAATGATGAATTAAGGAACAAGAAATCCAAAATTCTCCATAAGATCTCGTAATGTAAAAATGCCAAAGTAAAATCACAAAATGGAGTTCTCAAGTCTCTCTACTCGTTCCTAGACATTTTTTTTACTTCCACACAAAGAGAAAACCTAAAAAACCTATTTATAATAAGTAAAACATAAATTCATAATGGAAGAGGAAACTAGATTCGTAAACTCAAATGGACTAAGTTACAGGCCGTTGGTGAAATCACGGCCTATACCTAGGCTTTGTACTCTGCACTTTCTAAAATCAATCTTCAACCTGCCGTTCGTGAAACCACGGCAAATGCAATAAGTAAACCTAAACAAGAAGCACGTATTGTGAATTAAGTGAGAGAAGTAACTAGGGTATTGTGTTCCCTATGAATTCATAACTTAGTATAGCTAGATAATTGTAACCTTTTCTAATGTGTAGCATGCAGAATTGGTAAGTGATGTTCACTAAACCTTTTGATCCAGGCGAGAGGTAAATTTCACTACGTGATTTGATCCATCCCTGTAGTGTTGTATTACTAACCCTTACCTTTTCTTCCAATACAACCACCCCTTGATTCGGTTAGGTTGATTAGACTACAGGGATCACATTGAATCGCATTAATCATCCCTTTTCCCATTCATTAACCCCTTGATCCAACAAGTACGAATTAGGCAAGTTCTAATATTGTCTACTGTTAAAAGCATTCTAAACGAAGGGATTAATTAACACACACATGCTCAATTTCTAAGAATTGCGGTTTATTTAGTTTTACTTTGTTAGTTCTTCAGAGTTCTCACAACTCTAGTTATGGATTTAGCTATTTATGATCATTCTAAATTAGAGAATCATGTTATGAAATAGCATAATCAAACACTTACAATGATGAATTGAGGAAAAAGAAATAAAAAATTGTAAAACCCCACATCTTACATGTACTGGTCCTATGCATACGAAACATGATATGGCGGGGTCAAACCAGCGCACAATTTTTTAAATCTTCTTGAATTGCATATTAGAGGGCTATATGTATGTCTAACGCTCAAGATGAACGAGTGTATATAAGTTTTAAGTCAAATTGGGGAGAGCGCGGCCTTAAACAAAGTGAAAGGAAGTGAGGTGCTTGTGAGACTTAGGAAGCTAACAGGTGATTCACCTACATTCTTAGCTTAAATAGGCTAGGTAGATGGAGACGAGGCACAACACCGAATTTGTTCAAGTCCGATATAGAATAAACCCCGAGTTAAAGATGTCATTTAGGACCATGGTTTGGCATCACAAAGGGGCAACATTTTCAGCCCAAGATGAATAGGAAAAGGGCCAAATTACATTCACAACCCAATTAACAAATAGGGCGCAAACTAAGTGGGTGTAAAAAAGAAATATTTGCAGCAAAGCCCATCCAATTGAAGTCCAATAAGGCCCAAGTGAAAAGGCCAAGCTGCTGCATCATCACCTTAATAAAATAAGGCTTGAAATACAAAAGAAATTCAGCCAAAAGTGGCCCTTTAAAAGGGGCTAAAATCCTGCAACTTTTAGTCATTTTCTCAAAGCCAAAAATCAGATTTTCTTCAAAATTTCTGCTTGCTCTCTCTTCATTTTGTAAAGAAGCCAAGGCACACCTATAGGGTTCTTGAAGAGCATCTGATCCTTGAGGTATAAGGTAAGTAAAAATACCTATGGTTTGGTATAATATTTCCATGCGAAACATGAAGAGTGTGCTGGTTGCACTTGTGCGGGAATTTCGGGACAGCATGTGTTCCAAAGGTTGTTGTACACTTTTCTTGTTTATTAAGAGACTTTTGTCTTGTTGGTTGGCTCGATTATGAAGTAATGTTTATGTTTTCAACAAGGCTTGGTTCTGTAGTGATGTAAAAAGGCTGCTGGACTATTTTTATCTTCAGCAAAAATGAGTTCTTATATGATATCTTAAGTGCACTCTTAGTAGGATTCTGTGGACTGAATATTGGGAATTGTTGCCTCATGTTTTCCATCTACTTGGGAACAGTTTTAAGATTGTTTTAGGACTGTTTTTGTGTGTACATATGTTGAGGACAGTTTGGTTGAGGATTGAAACAGATTGGGAAGGGTTGACGCCGAAATGTAACGAGCGGACGTAATCTTACGTTGCCTACTTGCGTGTTGTGTAGAATTGTTGTATGTTGTATTTTATGAGCTGTTGTAAAACTTTTATGGGACTAACACAAGCTTGATAGGATATGTATATGAGAATGTGTATTAGAAAATATAGTTAGGAGTTGAAAGGTTGAAAGAATACTCTTTGGTTGCTAATTACGAGCTTGCTGCCCGGATATTATTTTTGGGTGAAATTGGATTACCAAGATGTTTATTAGCTGCTAATACTAGTTTTATCACCTACTATATTGTAGATAAGTATTTGGAGGAAAAATATACTACTCCGATGAAATAACGACATAGTACAACGAGGTATGTAAGGCTACTTGATCTCCTATTACTTGGCATGCAATCTAGGTTCTTCCTTAATACATAAAGGCACTTTCCGACTCCGACATAACTAATAACTGTGTCTCCACTCCTTACCATGTTCATATGTTCCCATACATAGCCATTTTCAAATTTGCAAACGTACTTGGGTACCAATGATACATGCGTTCCTTTTTACCAAATAAAGTTCATGTGTTGTTTAATCTCTTATACGTTTCATTAGTTGAGTAACACTCTTTACATTGTGGTATTATCTTGTGTGGTTGTTTATATGTCACATGTCATGTCTATATTCCTACAGCTCTAAATGTTATGACCACCAAAAGAATCATCTCAAAAGTAAATAAAAGATAACTCAAAGTTTCTTATTAATGGGTGGTATACCAGGGGTGGAAGAATCACCTAGCATGGGCCGATCCCATATTACAGGGGGTATCGCAGGGTTGATAGGATAGCCTAGCATGGGTCAATCCCAATATTGATTTACCACTGATCGGCTGGTCATTTACATGATATATTGTGCACAGATAATATAGTAAAGAAAGGTAAAATAATAAAAAGACATAAAGTACATGATTCCACAGTATGACTAAAGCTGGTCTTTTTATCCTTACACACTAGTGTATGATTTCATTTGAGTTCTTATTTCATATATAGTACTTCCTTCCATACATATTCAGTACATTATCCCGTACTGACGTCCTTTACGGGGGACCTGCATTTCATGTTGCAGGTACAGGAGCTACTAGATCTTCCCAGTAGGAGTACATGACTTCCAGTTGTTGTTACTAAGCTCCAGGTTGCTTTAGGGCTTTATGTGTCTAGAGCTTATATTTTGTATTGTATAGTCAGTGATGAGGCAGGGCCTATCCCGACCCATATAGATATTGTTCCTTACCTAGAAGCTATGTAGACTATGTAAAGTGAAGTATGGTCAAGTAGTGTACTATAGACACTGTGGCTCCAACGGCCTAGTCTTATGCATTTTCTTTTTGCTTGTTAATACGTTTTACTCTTTTTTAAAGCATGTTAAATATGGAAACCTCTTATAATGTTCATAGAAAGTGTATGGTTATATTTTGGTTCTCCCGAGCCTTGTCGGCAACGGGTGCCAGTCCGCCTTAATGGGATTTATGACGTGACAAAAATTATCCACAAGAAATCACAATGTAATAATCCTAAAGTAAAATCACAAAGTATGAGTTCTCAAGTCCCTCTACTCATTCCTAGAATTGTTTTTCCTTCCACACTAAGAAAAAAACCCTTAAAACCCATTTATAATAAGTAAAATACAAATTCAAAATGGAATTGAAAAATTGGATTTGGCAACTCAGACGGTCTAAGTTATGGGCTATAGGTGGAATCACGACCCGTACCTGGGCTTTCTACTCTGCACTTTCTAAAAATAGTCTTGAACCTACAAGACCTTTTTATGGGTCATCTTCTAACTTACAGCTTGTAATGGGTTTCGTCTACTAACTCATCTAAAACCCTTCAAAACATTGGTCCCCCCAAGCACGACCTTATCTACCGTCATCAAAATTACAACTCATAAGTGACTTCCTCCGACAACACTTCAGCATTCATTACATTATTTGATCTTAAATGTGTGAACTCACATACGGGTCGTGAAGCACTGGCTCATCTAATAACTTGTACTTTTCAACACCTGAAAAATGGTCTTTCCCTAGTTCTGACCTCCGACTCATTCTACGGCTCGTAAAATAAATCACTACCCGTAGAGTGCTTCATAAATCACCAAAAACATGAAATGTTGACTTTTCCCAAAATCATCCTGAATCTTGTAATCCTACAAAATCAACATAAAAACACACCAAACCTACTAACATTGCTTTGGGAAAACACAAAATTCTATGTTTTAAGCATCAAAAGTGCTGTACTTTTAGACACATCAATGCCATGGACCGTGTCGGGCTGATTCAGGGTAGATTGTTGATCGCCTAGAGCCGCTAGATATGTCATGCTGACGAGAGAACTAGGCCTCTTGAGATTATGGTTGGTGATAGGGTGTGGCTAAAGGTATCACTCATGAAGGGTGTGATTAGATCTGGGAATAGGGGCAAGCTCAATCCTAATTTTATTCGCCTATTTGAGGTTATGATGAGAGTTTGTAAGGTTCCCTATGAGTTGGCATTACCACCGAGGTTATCATCAGTTCATTTTGTACTTCATGTTTTCATGCTCTACCGATACATTCTAGATAAGTCACATGTTATCTCTTATGATTCAATTCAGTTAAGTCCAGATTTTTCATATGAGGAGGAGTCAGTAGCTATATTGGATAGGAAGATTCAGAGGTTGCGATCCAAGGATATACCTTCAATAAAGATTTAGCGGCAATATTATCCTATTGCGGAGGCTACATGGGAGTTAGAGTCAAATATGCGGGCCAGATATCGTAACATTTTTGCGACTCCAAGTACCTTCCATTTCCCTATATTCGAGGATGAACAATATTTTTAGTTGTAAATGATGTAGTGACCTTGTTGGTCATTTTGAGCTTATCTGTAAAAATTATGGTTTTGTCCTTTCATAAGTTGCTTTCAACCTATTTTGAACTATTTTATTATTAGGATAGAAATCTTGTGTTTTAAAGTGGAAAATATGAGTTTTTGTATTTTTGGAAACTTATGTTGTTGAAAAAGTGAGTTTTTGCACTATTCTGAGTGATGGGTGTTGGATCGGAAATCAATTGATTCCATTAGATTCGAAATGCTAAATCTAATGTAGTATAAGTTACAAAACCAAATTTGGAGTTAGATTGCATGCGGTATTGATGTCTTTAGTGTCAGACAGAGGATTTATGTTCACCTCCCAATTTTGGCAGGCTCAACACAGTGGATTGGGTACTAGTTGGAATTTGAGTTCAGCTTTCAACCCCCACACAAATGAACAGTCTGTGAGGACTATTCAGGTGATGGAGGACATGCTTCGGGCTTCTGTGGTAGATTTTAGGGCCCGATGGGACAAGCACTTCTTGTTGGTAGAGTCTGAATATAACAAAAATTATCACTCTAGCACTCAGATGGGACAGTTTGAGGCTTTATATGGCCAGAGGTTTAGATCACCAATTGGATGGTTCGATTAAGGGCCAGTTGAGGTGTTGTGTGTTGATTTGCTGAATGATGTCTGATTTTGTCCAAACTACACCTCCCTCTAAAGGTATAAGCAGTCATTGCCAAAATATATGATCTAACCAAGGTTAGAGTCGAATTCATAGGAATATGGTCTAGATTGGAGTAATTACGAGCAATTCGAATGAATTGACCTACTTATCTCCCGAAAGGGGGTTTTTAAATGTAGTAAGTAAACCTAAACTAGAAGCAAGTGTTGTAGAATCAGTGAGATAAGTAACTAGGATATTGTGTTCCCCATGAATTCCTAACTCATTATAGCCAGATAATTGTAATCTTTTCCATTGTGTAGCATGCAGAGTTGGTAAGTTATGTTTATTGAACCCTTTGATCCAGGCGAGAGGTAAATTTCACTACATGGTTTGATCCATTTTCGTATTGTTGCATTCTAACCCTTACCTTTTGTTCCAATACAACAACCCCTTTATCTAGTTAGGTTGATTAGATGAGAAGGATCACATCAAAAACAACAACATACCTAGCGGAATCCCATAAATGAGGTCTAGGATTCCAGTGGGTATATTGTTGTTGTTGTTGTTGTTGTTGATGTGATCCCTCTCGTCTAATCACATTGAATCCTGTTAATTATCCCTTATCCCATTCATTACCCCCTTGATCCATCAAGTAAGAATAAGGCGACTTCTAACGTTGACCACCACTAAAAAGCATTCTAAATTAAGGGATTAATTAATACATGTTTGCACACTTTCCAAGAATTATGAATTATCTGGTTTTACTTTGTTAGTTTTTCATGGTTACCACAACCCTAGTTATGGATTTAGCTATGCATGATCATTGTAGATGAGAAAACTATGTTATGGAATAGCATAATTAAACACTTACAATGATGAATTGAGGAACAAGAAATCCAAAATTCTCCATAAGATATCACAATGTAATAACGCAAAGTAAAATCATAAAAGAGAGTTCTCAAGTCTCTCTACTCGTTCCTAGACAATTTTTTACTTCCACACAGAGAAAACCTAAAAAAACCTATTTATAATAAGTGAAACATAAATTTATAATGGAAGAGGAAACTAGATTCTTAAACTCAAATACACTAGGTTATAGGCCGTTGGTGAAATCACGGCCTGTACCTGGGGTTTATACTCTGCACTTTCTAAAAATAATCTTCAACCTGCGAGACCTTCCTACGGGATGTCTTCTGACTTACGGTCCTTAAAGGGTTTCATCTACTAACTCATCTAAAACTCTTAAAAACATTGATCTTCCAGCCACGACTTTATCTGCAACCCGTCATCAACTTATGACTTATAAGTCACTTTGTCTAACAACACTTTACCATTCAATATATTTTCTAATGTTCAACCTACGAACTCACATGTGGGTCGTGAAGCATTCTACGGCTCATTTGACAATCCGTACTTTTCAACACCTGAAAATTGGCCTTTCTCTAGATCTGATCCACGACTCATCCTGCGGCTCGTGGAATAAACCACGGCCCATAGAGTGCTCGGTAAATCACAAAAAAATGTGAAATATGCAAACTTTTTCCCAAAATCATCCCAGATCTTGTAATCCTACAAAATCAACACAAAAACACATCAAACCTACTATGATCTGTTTGAGAATACACAAAATTCCTAGTTTTAAGCATCAAAAGTGTTGTATTTTTAGCAGCAAGTCAACACCCTCAACTTAAGTTTTTTGCTTGTCATTGCTTGTCCTCAAGCAACAGACATAATCCACATAAGTAGTATAGCAACACACAAACCTCATACATCATCTCTAAATCAATCACGACCCAATCTAACACATTAGTGCATATCAAACAATCATCAAACAAACTAACACAAATTATTATGTGATAGTATCACCATGAATAGCAAGGTAGCCACAGATAAGTCACAATCACTGAAATAGCCTAGAATCAACAGTGCATTTCAAGTGCCCTCACAAAAAGAAGTCCTTTTCTCACTCATATTGGTATATTCAAATTTAATGATTGGGACTAAATAAATCACTCACACTCACAACAGAAATTCGTACACTACACTCGACACCATATGTTTACCCCTATACTCATGACCATGACCTTTGACTACTTGGACTAAGATCACTATAAGACTTTTTTTGGCTTCTGACTAATGACCCTCTTTGACACTGGATTATACTACAATTTCGCCCTATCAACACTGATATCTACAATTCATTCTTCCCTTATCCTATTTCAAACCTCTTTTAGGGAGCCCTATTGAAATTTTCCTAAGCTCATTTCCTTTTATTTTTCATTTTCTTTTCTTTTTAGCTCACCATTTATGCATCTACTCATTGTTCTTGCACCCATTACATATTTTTCCCTTCTTTATGCATCACTAGCTTCAATCCCAATTTAGTGTGATTTTTCTTACACCAGTCACCCTTAACATAGGCTTTTAGCCTGAGTTAAGGTGCACCATATCTAACCTATGAACCAAGGCTACTTTTGGTAGCCACCCTCAACTTAGGCTTTTTGCTTGAGTTGAGTTGCACAATATTCAAGGAAACACCAGGGCCACCTTTAGGATTTCACATTGAAAAGGGCTTGGTTACTAAAGTATTTACAAAGAAAAGGGTACATGTATAGCTCAAACATTAGAACCAAGGATATATAAAGCATTTGGTTAGTTATTTAAGCTAAGTGGACTAATATGAACAACGGCCTAAGATCCTTTCCTAACCCACTAACCTACAGACATAGTTAGAGTAACAAGGCAAGTTATGAATTGAAAAACAGTATAAGAATCTTGCAAAGAAGACCACACACACACGTGGCACTGATTACACTATCAACACAGTCTCTCAGACCAGGCTTTTCGTCATACTTAAACCTCAACTTATTTGAACAAGCACTGTCAATCACCGATTTAACATGGGTGTTATCAAAACTACGTAACCCAAAAATTTGATGGGTATCATTTTTCAACAAAACTAACATATGCCACAGAATTTAGTACAATATGCTACTAATACTACTTACACATTCTAAACATGTCAGTTCAATAGAAAATACATGACCATAGGGAAAGAACACAACCAATGTAAACCCCTGGACTAAAATATTGGGATAGTTATAAGCCATGGTTACTCAGACTTTGTCCAGGCTATAGCTACCCACACCCATAAAAAATGTTTAGCATTGTCCTCTGTGCAGCAACATATAACTAAAGCAACGCATAGGGGTAAGAAAACATACCTACATGCCTAAATGCCAGTTTTGAACTGTCTATGACCACCCTCAACCTATTTGGTGGTCTCCTCAGTGTCGACAGCATGTCTAGAGGGTCCAGAACCCCTCATATTCTCATGCTCGCGTGAATGTCGGGCCATCTCATCCACAATGGAGCCTCGTCTACCAGCATCAAATTGCTTCATCTCCATTAACATCTCTTCTTATCTCACAGCATCTGGATCATCATCCTCAAGACGAGGTGTCGTGACCCAAGACTAGGGCCTATAAGTAACATGGCGAATGCGAATCCGAGAGTCCCCAAACAAGCCTCGGAGTATCCAAATCCATATCATCAGTTCAGAAGCACATTCAAGTAATAAATACATAAGACTAAGGGATGGTAAAGTAGGACTCACACTATAAGGAAATCAGGGGGAAAGGATTTACATGGATTCACATAGCATATAAGAATTAAGGGGTGGTAAGTATGACTAACTCTATGGGGAAAACGGGGCTTAGGACATTCCATATTTCCACACGAAACATATATATATACATACATAATTTCCATAATCAATCCATAATGTCCATTTCCAATAGATAACAAAAAACATAAGCTCCAAATACAACACATAGCATATAGAATCTAAGAGAGTCTATTAGATGTCCAACAATGGCTCTAGTCATAAGATGGATCGAAGGCCAAGACATGTCCCGGGCTCACTCTCAAATAAGAAAGTAATTTAGAATAGCAAAGGTAGAGGGAAGGTGGTTTGTCCTTGGAGGATGGGACTCACCACAAGTTCAACCCTTGGAATTGAGCTACTCGTCAAGGTGTGGATAGTCATAGTGCTCGGCCCCTACATGGTAAAATCATGTAGACATAGAGTATGCATTAATAGGTTTGAATGTACTAAGTATGCGGGCATGGAATGCATATGACTTGTTAAACTTGCACTTAAATGTTAGATGACATGGGCACATAATATAGGAATATTCATATATCAACGGGAAAAATATACAATATGCCATGAAATTTCGTGATGCATGAATGACATGATATTCATATATAGCAAGGATGTGACCTCAACCGACAAAAGAAGACCAACTGAGTTAGTACTTGGAATGTCGATGAAATCCCCTCACTGGTATAGAGGTGGTCTACTCGCAAAAGGTAAACAATACTTCACCTTACGGGAGCATCACCCATTTTGTGTGAAACAACCCCCTTACGGGAACATCACCCATTCTAGAAAGGATTTTCATATCATAATGTAATACTTCACCTTACGGGAACATCACTCATTTCATATGAAGAAACCTTCCTTACGGGAACATCACCCATTTCAGATAAGATTCTCAAAACATATGCTAGGCAATAGTTTGAGGAAAGGGAGAGGCCCCTTGGGTATAGCCCTGACACCCCCAATCCATCAGTGCTAAGTCAACATCCCTCGAGAATATATATAGTATATATATACATACATTCATAAAAAATAATAGTCATTTCAAATCCGATCAATGCACATTTAGGCTCAAATGCTAAATCATAGCTTGTAGTTATAATATTCATGCATAGGTCCGACTCGATTACAAAAGCAGGATGGTGCAAGAACCTAAAATGCTTAAAGAGCCGTAATCATGAGACATGTATGTGATCACATTCTGGTCATAACCAATATCTTGTAAAAATCGTATCATAGAACATAATTGGGCTTAACCACTTAAATATTTCCATAAAAACCAATGTTCATGAATGCATAGGCCATGGATGATGTGGGAATAGCATGGGTAATTGAGATTCAATCTAAAATCAATAATATAATATAAAATTGAAGTAACTCCATAATTAAATCCACATTTAAATAATAATATAAATCACCCATGCATAAATCAAGCTTTAAGGGGACATGCATGTTCATAACTTCATAACTTCGATGTAAATCATCATAATAAGGATTAAAGATACAACCCATACATCAATTAAATTTAATAAATCATATAATGAAAACCTCATATTTAAAGTAAGCTTAATTTCATGAAAATCAATTGAAAAGAGTTTGGGTCTTCTTGGTTAAAGGGACAAAGAATCAATCCCACATACCTTGAATGAGAAGTTGGAATTGAAAAGAATTTAGCTTGAAGTTGAATCCCCAATTGAACCCTAGCTTGTGTCTTGAGAGTCTTTTTAGGAATGATTTTAGGGTGAAAGTGTTTTCAATGAGAATTAATGAAAGGAATGAGAAATTGGGTCGTCAGGGCCTCCCTGGCACTGACACGATCCTTGAGACACTTCACGGGTCGTGAACAGCACCCGTGAGGTGACACTTAAAACAAATTTTCGCAATGTTTAACACTCAGAATTTTTTGGAGCAAAGGGGGTACCATATGGACGACCACACGACCCGTGTGAGACTACATGAGTCTTGACAAGGACCGTGAGACGACACTTAGAAAATTCTTGCATAAAAAAAGTTACGAGACAGTGATCTCATACATAGGAAAATGTCACATCGCAAGCTACACGGTGAGCCACATGGTCTGTGACACACCACATGGACCGTGTGGGTGGCCGTGTGCCTACACTTAACCTGAAACTCCCTGTCGAGTCCTCGTGACTGAAATTATGGCCAAGTACCCCTCCATTGGAGGCCACACGGTCTGTGTGACTCCACACTGGCAATGTGGGGCTCCCACGGAGTTACACTTGGTCAAATTTTCTCTCAGGGTGACATTTTGAGTTTCGATAAAGTCGTTCAAAAATTCGGGTCCTTACATCATCTCCCCCTTGGGAACATTCCTCCCCGATGTGCAACGACAAGGCTTGAAAGCTTGACTTAGTACATGAAATATCCGAACACAAGGTATAATATATAAATCATCATTTGAAGATCATAAAGTCTTTAAAACCCATATCAAAATTTATTCAAATCATACAAAACACCATAAAAATCATTTTCGTGCACATGTGTGCATGTTGTGTAATAAGACTCAAGAGTGAAAGAATTAGGACTATTTGGAAAAGGAAGAACATGCTACCTTAGGCTTGAGAAGATTGGAAAAGATAGGGATATCGCTTCATCATGTCCAGCTCCGCCTCCCATGTAGCACTCTCCACCTGTTAATTTCTCCAATATACCTTCACCGAAGCTACATTCTTGTTACGAAGCTGCTTCACTTGCCTATGCAAAATCTCCACCGAGACTTCTTCATTGGACAAGTTCTGTTCAACCTCGATTCCCTCCAAAGGCACAATAGTGCTGGATCATCGACTAACTTCCTCAATATAGACACATGGAAAATAAGGTTAATGGAACTCAAGTCCGGAGGAAACTCAAACCTATAAGCCACGCTTCCAATCTACTCAACGATCTCATAAGGGCCAATATACCGGGGGCTTAGCTTTCCCTTCTTACCAAAATGCATCACACCCTTCATAGGTGAAACCTTCATATACCGCCAATCACCTGTATGAAATTCAAGATCCCTCCTCCTTATATCCGAATAGGACTTTTGGCGACTTTGAGCCATCTTTAATCTCTCCTTGATCAACTTCACCTTCTCCATAGCCCTCCAACACTAAATTTGGGCCAATTAATGCCATTTCCCCCCAACTCAAACCATCCCACTGCTGACCTACCTTCCATACAATGCCTCAAACGGTGCCATACCAATGCTAGCATGGCAACTATCATCATAGGCAAACTCAATGAGTTGAAGGTGATCATCCCAATTACCCTTAAAATCCAACACACAAGCCCTCAACATATTCTTCAAGGTTTGAATAGTCCTCTTAGCTTGCCTATCGGTTTAAGGATGAAAAGTAGTGCTAAACTTAATCTTAGTTCCAAGTCCCTTCTGAAATGATCTCCAAAAGTGGGAAGTTAATTGGGTTCCACGATCTGATATGATGGACCTAGGCACACCATGCAACCTCACCAATTTTTGGATGTACAACCTAGTGTAATCTTCGACACCAAAAATAGTCTTGACCGATAGAAAATGAGCCAATATAGTCATCCGATCAACGATGACTCAAATGGAGTCAAATTGCCTTCGGGTCCTAGGTAAACCAACCACAAAGTCCATGTTCATATCTTCCATTTCCAAGTGGAAATCTCAATATCTTAAGCCAAGCCACTGGGCCTTTCGTGCTCTACCTTCCCTTGTTGACAACTTAGACATTCAGATACGAACTTAGCTATGTCTTTCTTCATACCATGCCACCAATACACATCCTTCAAATCCCAATACATCTTAGTAGACCCCGGGTTAATAGAAAAAAGAGAGTTGTGAGCCTCGCTCATGATTAACCTTCTAAGATTATCCACATCCGAAACACAAAGCCGGTCTTGTTATCGAAGCACACCATCTCCCCCTTGAGAGAACACCTCAATCTCCTTTTTGGTAACCAATTTCTTCAATTAAATAAATGATGGATCTAAATCTTACTTACCTTTTACATCAACCACTATGAAACATTCTGCCCCGCATTGAACATAGATACCACCATTATTCGAGTTGGACAACCTAACACCCAACCTAGCCAACCGGTGAACATCCTTTGCTAACTCCTTATTTGCCTCTTCAACATGTGTCACACTACCAATAGATAGGCTACTAAGAGCATCGAGTACGACATTGGCCTTGCCGGATGATATTGAACATTCATGTCATATTTCTTTAGGAGTTCCAACCATCTCATTTGCCTCAAGTTGAGATCTCTTTGAGTGAACACATATTGCAAACTGTTGGGATCGGTGAAAACATCGACATGAATCCCATACAAGTAGTGCCTCTAATTTTTCAGGGCAAAAACTATTGCTGCCAACTCAAGATCATGCGTTGGGTAATTACGCTCATGCACCTTCAACTCCCTTGATGCATACGCTATTACCTTGCCATGTTGCATAAGTACACAACCCAACCCGATCCGTAAGGCATCACAATACACCACAAATCCCTCCAAGCTATTTTGTAAGGCCAAAATGGGCTGCTGATGTAAGCCGATCTTTCAAAGTATGGAAACTCTTCTCGGATTCATTTGACCTTACGAACTTAACCTTCTTTTGGGTCAATTTAGTCAATGGAGATGCAATAGATGAGAACCCTTCAACAAACATCCTATAATAGCCGGCCAACCCCTGAAAACTTTGAATATCCGAAGGAGTCAACGATCTAGGCCAATTCTTCACGACCTCAATTTTCTTCGGATCAAACTTGAGACCATTACCGGGCACCAAATGACCAAGAAAGGCCACTTCACCCAACAAAAATTCACATTTGCTAAACTTGGCATACAACTTTCTTCTCCCTCAAGGTTTGTAGAACCATTCTCAAATGATCTCCGTGTTCTTGCTCACTTCAGGAGTAAATGAGAATGTCATCAATGAAGACCACCACATAACTGTCAAAAGATGTCTTGAACACCCGATTCATCAGATCATGAACATGGCAAGAGCATTGGTTAAGCCGAACGACATCACCACAAACTCAAAGTGCCCATACCTTATTCGAAAGGTCGTCTTTGGGATATCACACTACCTAACCTTCAACTGATAATACCCAAATGGAAGGTCAATCTTTGAGAAGTGAGTAGCTCCTTAAAGTTGGTTAAACAAGTCATCGATCCTGGGCAACAGATGCTTATTTTTAATGATCACCTTATTCAATTGCCTATGCTCAATGCACATTCGAAGAGATCCATCCTTCTTCCTTACAAATAACACTGGAGCAACCCACGACAATATACTTGGCCTAATGAAACCTTTCTCCAACGAGTCCTTCAATCGATTCTTTAACTCTTTCAACTTCGTCGGTGCCATACGATGGTAGAAATGGAGATAGGTGAGTACCCGAGAGAATATCTATGCCAAAGTCTACTTCCCTTTCGGGAGGAATACCGGGCAAGTCTTCGAGAAATACATTCATAAACTCATTCACTACCGAAATCGACTCAAGAGTAGGTATTTCGGACTCCATATCCTTGACCCGCACAATATGATAAATGCACCCCTTAGAAATCATTTTTCGAGCCTTAAGGTAGGAAATAAACCAACCTTTAATAGAGGAGTCACTACCTTTCCATTCAAGAACAAGCTCACCGGGAGGTTGGAACTTGACCATCCAGGTTCTACAATCTAAAGAGGCATATAATACATGTAGCCAATCAATCCCAAGAATCACGTCAAAATTGAACATCTCAAGTTCTACAAGGTCACAGGGGAAACTTTATGCAATACAGAAACAGGACAACCACGGTAGGCTCTATGTGCAACAACAGATTCACCCATAGGAGTATAAACTAAGAAAGGGTCCTTCAAAATCATGGGACTCAAACCAAACTTAACAGCCAACGAGGAGTCACAAAACACAAATTTGCACTGGGGTCAAGCCAAACATAAGCATCAAAATCAAACACTTTTAACATACCATTCACGACATTTGGGGCTTCTTTGACCTCTTGACGGGCATGGGGTGCATATAACCTATTGTTCCTTGGGGCAACAACTTGGGGAGCTCTTTGTTTACCTTGACCCCCTTGAGCCACCTAACCTTGGCCTCTATGCACATTCTTAGGACAATCAGAAACCTTGTGGTTCTTATCACCACACCCATAGGAAGCACCCAAATCCCTCCAACAAGCACCCATGTGGGGCTTCCCACACTTTCCACACAGAGGATACCCTTGTCCACCACCAACCAGAGCCCTAGGAGGAGGCACCCGTGCATTAGAGACTTGAGCACTAGAACCTTGGCCTAGCTAGAAGCGACCAAAACCACCATTCCGAGAACCGGAGAATCCATCATTAAAACAAGCCCTCTTAGGATTTTGTACCCTCCTCTCCTTGATTTTCTCCCCTTTGATCTGTTCAGCATATACCATGAGTCTAGAAATTTCATATCTCGTATGAGCATAACATTACAACATTCTATCACAAGTGAGTCAGTGATACTCGAAATGAACTTGTGCATCCTCACACGAGGGTCAGCCACAAGCGTCAGTGCATACTTGGAGAGCTCGGTGAACTTTAGGGCATAGATCCTCACGCTCATATCCCCTTGCCTAAGGTTGATAAACTCAGTCATCTTGGCCTCCCTAAGCTCAAGTGGAAAGAATGATCCAGGAATGCAAGTTTGAACTCTTCCCAATTGACATTATTACCGCATACCCTCCATAGACCCTTGGGTGTACCACACCTGAGCCACATCTTTTAATTGATAGGCAGCCAATTCACCCTTCTCCTTAGAAGAGAAACCCATAATGTTCAATATCTTGGTGAGCTCATCAATGAACTCCTACGCATCCTCATCAGCCTTCGACCCATGAAACTCAGGAGGATTCATCTGGGTGAAATCTCTCACCCTAGAAGCTGGTGTAGGATCCTATAGAAGATTAGCCTGCCACGCCTGAGATGTCACCACCAGAGCAAGCATAGCAATGGTTTTACGACATTCACCGTTAGAGATGGGCTCATCCATAGACCCTTGAGGTGCTTGATCCTCAACAGTCGGAGCCAGCCTTAGTAGGTGGGGTCTTCCTTGAGGGATCTTTTGAAATTGAGCAATGAAACCATTAAGAAAAGGAGACCAAATATACAAGTCTTAGCACGACTAAGGCATGAAGAAGTGAGGCAAATCCTAAAACGCCTTCATAGCCTCCCACCTATAGGCATGGTGCACTTCACACCCATGAATAGGACTTTACTTGACGTAACATGTTAGATCACGAGGATAATTTATAAACCTAGGGCTATGATACCATCTTTTGTCACGACCTAGGACTAGGGCCTAGAAGTGACTTTGCAAATGGGAACCCGAGAGTCTCCAAACAAGCCTCGAAGTATCCAAATCCGCATCATTGGTTTGGAAGTGCATTCAAGTAATAAACACATAATACTAAGGGATGGAAAAGTAGGACTCACGCTATGGGGACATCAAGGGGAAAGGAATTTACATGGATTCACAGAGCACATAGCATATACAAACTAAGGGGCGAGTAAGTATGACTCACTCTATGGGGGAAAACATGGCTTAGGACCTTCCACATTTTCACACCAAAATGCATATATACATAATTTCCATAATCAATCCATAACGGGCATTTCCAATAGATAACAGAAAACATAAGCTCTAAAAACATAAGCTCCAAATACAACACATAGCATATAGAATCTACAAGAGTCTACAAGATGTCAAACAATGCCTCTAGTCATAAAATGGAGCGGGGGCTAAGACATGTCCCGGGCTCACCCTCAAACAAGAAAGTAATTTGGAATAGCACTTGTAAAAGGAAAGTGGCTTGTCCCTAGAGGATGGGACTCACCACAAGTTCAACTTTCGGATTAAGATATTCATCAAGTGGTGGATAGTCGTAGAGCTCGGCCTCTACATAGTAAAATCATGTAGGCATAGAGTATGCATTAGTACATTTGAATGTTCTAAGTATATGGGCATGGAATGCATATAACTTGTTAAACCTACACTTTAAATGTTAGATGACAAGGACACATAATATAGGAAGAATCATATATCAACGGGAGAAATATACAATATTCCATGACATTTCATGATGCATGAATGAAATGATATTCATACATAGCATGGATGTGACCTCAACCAATAAGAGTAAGAACAAGTGAGCTAGTACTTGGAAAGCCGATAAAATCCCCTCACTGGTACAGAGGTGGTCTACTTGCCAAAGGTAAATCATACTACACCTTACGGGAACATCACCCATTTCGTATGAATCAACCTCTTAATTGGAACATCACCCATTTTGAAAAGGATTTTAATATCATAACATAATACTTCACCTTACAGGAACATTACCCATTTTGTATGAAGCAACCTTCCTTACAGGAACACCACCCATTTCATATGAAGCAACCTTCCTTACTAGAACATCACCCATTTCAGATAGGATTCTCAAAACATATGCTAGGCACATGGTTCGAGGAAAGGGAGAGGACCCTTTGGGATAGCCCTTACACCCCCAATCCATCAGTACATCCCACGAGAATACATATAGTATATATATACATACTTTCAAGAAAAAAATAGTCATTTCAAATCTGATCTATGCACATTTAGGCTCAAATGCCAAATCATAGGTTATAGTTATAATATTCATGCATAGAACTAGCTCGATTACAAATAAGGGATGGTCCAAGCACCCAAAATGCTCAAAGATCCATAATTATGAGACGTGCATGTGATCACATTCTTGCTATAACTAATATCTTATAAAAATCATATCATAGAACATAATTAGGCTTAACCCACTTCATAATTTCTATAAAAACTAATGTTCATGAATGCATATGCTATGGATGATGTGGGAATAGCATAGGTAATTAAGATTCAATCTAAAATCAATAATATAATATGAAATTGAAGTAAATCCATAATAAAATCTACATTTAAATCATAATATAAATCACTCATACATAAATCAAGCTTTAAAGGGGACATGCATATTCCTAACTTCATAACTTCATTGTAAATCATCATAATAGGGATTAAAGTAACTTAAAATCGTAGATAAGGTACAACCCATACATCAATTGAATTTAATAAATCATATAATGAAAAACGCACATTTAAAGTAAGCTCAATTTCATGAAATCAATTGAAAAGAGTTTGGGTCTTCTTGGTTGAAAGGGACCAAGAATCAATCCCACATACCTTGAATTAGAAGTTGGAATTGAGAAGAATTTAGCTTGAAGTTCAATCCCCAATTGAACCCTAGCTTGAGTCTTGAGAGGCTTTTTATGAATGATTTTAGGGTGACAGTGTTTTCAGTGAGAATTAATTAGAATAGAAGGATTTCAGCTAATTTAGGGGTCTAGGATAGGTAAAAAGGTCATAAAATACAATTAAAATAAATCATTTTACGTAAACTCCATTAATGAAACGGATGAAAAATTGGGCGGCTAGGGCTTCACTGGTACTGACACAGTCCGTGAGACATGTCACGGGCTGTGAACTGTGCTCGTGATGTGACACTTAAACAATTTTTTGCAGTGTCCAACACTTGGAATTTTCTAGAGTGAATGGGCTACCATATAGACGGCCACGCGGCCCGTGTGACACTACACAAGTCGTATCAAGGACTCAGAGACGATACTTCGAATATTCTTGCACAAAAAAGTTACGAGACGGTGATTTTGTACTTAGGAAAATTTTATGTCTCAAGCTACATGGTGGGTCACACGGCCCGTGATACACCACATGGACTGTGTGGATGGCCATATGCCCATACTTAGCCTAAAACTCCCTATCGAGTCCCCGTAACCAAAATTATAGCGAAATACCCCTCCATTGGAGGCCACACATTCCGTGTGACTCAACACTGGCCGTGTGGGGATCCCATGGAGTGACACTTGGTTAAAGTATCTCTCGAGGTGACATTATGAGGTCCGATAAAGTCATTCGAAAATCCAAGTTCTTACACGAGGCCTCTTCATAGGGTGCAGAGTGGTGTATCCTCAAGAGAAAACAAGTCAACAACCATCTAAGTAATGTCTGGCATAGAAAGCACGAGCAGTGCTAATGTTGCAACTCTAATCTCAGTATGGAGCTGTTGGATGTTCTCCCAAGTGGCTGTCAAATCAGCAGGCTAGGCTGAACTGAGGCTCTGCTCCAGTCGCCACTCAAAAGCATCAATGTGTCTATGAACTGGTGCAAGTCACTTCTCAATAATGGCACAAAGTGTGACTGTACGAGTGCCTCGGCCTCTATAATTGCCTGGCGACTCCAAGGCCTAATCTGGTGTAGCAACTAAGCAAATTGGGATTCACTGCGAGCCTGTCGTTATGCCATAGTTTGAATCAACACTGCAGACACGTATACCATGTCGGTAGGGGAAGGCTTTGTTTGCACAGTCTTTGATGCTAGAGTAGAAGTAGTAGTGTAGCCCATCATCCTTGAAGCCTCTGTCTGTGAGGGCCTCTCAGTCTCTTGAGCAATAGTAGAAGATGAAGGAGGCACAAACTGTGGTGCTACAGTGAACATCTATGGCAGACGAACGGGTCGCTGTTGTGCTCGCCGGAGGGCCATAGGATTGTCATCAGCCTATATTAGGCTGGCATCAGTGCCCTTTGAACCTTAATTATGGTGTCCACAGTGCGTAGAATCTCTACCCCTGACTCTATACATAGTAGATAGATCAAAAATAGGAAGGGGATAGAGGTGGACCTCTTTAGGGCTCTCTCATGTATCTCATCAGTTGAGCCTATTTAATATCATAGCCAGCAATGATGTTGGCAAGAAAAACTATGTGATCCGAAGTTAATGTATTATAATCGTGAGTTGGCCGGATCCACGAATGAACTATAGCCCACCAAAACTCGTCGATGAAGCTGAGTGATGCCTTCACAATCGCCACTAATGTAGAAATCCAGTCGGGTTCTGGCCCTGCTCAGCAATATGGTTGGTGATCCATCTCATCAATACTTCCTTTCAGGCCATATCTCTCATCATACTCTGGTCCCTAGTCTACCCCAGTCGATAGTCATACTGAGCCGTAGCCATGGGGGCCTGACACTCAGAACCAAATAATAATCGACGAATGGTGGCCTCGGATATATTGACTAAAACTCCTCTTACCATCGTCTGAGTCATGCAGGGCTGTGCAAGGAATCTCTTCCCTTTTGGGGTTGACTCCATCATGGTAGTAGTGTAGGATGCATAGAACTCTCAAAGAAGCATCGGGGAGTACTTCCCTAACGGGGCTACCAATCACTCTAGATGATACCAGGCCATGGTGTCCCAGAATGTAGGAGCACTATCAAGCTCCGATGTCAAAACATATTGCTCCTAAAATATAGTCTGGGCTTGTTGACTCCTCTCATCATGCTAGATGGCCTTATGATATATACGTTATATGTGTCGAACACACCAGTGTCTCATCAATGCATCTAACAATACTAGAGGTACTAGAGGCGCTGATGTGGACTATGACCTGGAGTCATATCTAGACATCAAGTCATCTCCGTCATCTGTATCTGCTCAAGACCCCTCCTCAGAGTCTATCATCTACATGAAGCTACTTTGCTCAGCGTCTCCCTCGTCAAACTGAAGAGGTCGGACAAGTATAGCCTGAGTTTGTGGCAACACTGTCTATCTAGCTACCACCTATGTATGTCATCACTCAACACCCACATCTTGCTACACGCCAAGCTCCTTTACAAACCCACTGGCCTTAGGAGCGGTCGCGGTATCCAAAGGCTTATCTGGTAATTAGGTCTGTAGGGCTCAAATCTTACTCTTCTTTTGTTTAGGAGCCATCGTACCTAAAATACACAATTAACAACACACGTAAGTCCTAATAGTGTAGGAAAGAAAATCAAAAAGTCATAAAAATAAGTGATAGAAGGAGCTATGAAGGCTCGCCTAAGGGCCGTAAGGTAGAATATGGGCCATAAAAGGCCTTCTTAGGTGTCAGGGTACATTAATTATAGTTACTAGAAATGCACCTACGAGAACAGGCATGACTTGTAGAAAAGAGTACGAGCCATAGCCTGAGTTATAGCTATAATTCAAAAATCCATATTTGTAGGCAAAGGAACTTGCGAAACCAAGTTATGAGTCTAAACTATGACCCATAGGCGGTTTCATCTTGTGATATCCCTAAAAACCCCAAGTTGTTTATCTCAACTAATGAGAGGCAACTACAATCCATGGACTAATCCATATGTTGTAGAAGACCCTCGTACTATAAAAAGAACAACAACATGGATTTCCTAAGGCTACCACAATGGTTCTTTCAGTCAATATCAAACTAGAAATCACAACCAACAACATGGTATACAAATCAAAATAGCATCGAAGCAACTTCATGCACTTAAATCATCCCATAACATATTTTCACTACGTAACCCAACACCCAACATGTGCAAATCGTTAATCTACCCTGTCACCTATCAATTCAACATGCACACATCATATCAACCACTATTTGACCAATGATTTAGCATATTATCATTCCATACATGGAATCATATGTCGATTATAACAAAGTAAATTAGTATGATTGCAACGACAAGGGACTTCTTGATTTCAAACAATGGCAAAAACTTATTTCATGGCCAATTTATAAATTTCATATCCCAGCGTGTAATTCATACACCACCTTATCATTTATTTACAAAAGTAAGCAAATTAAACTCAGTTGACAAGGTATCTCGTGAATTCATCGATGATTCAAACAAGCATGTTCATGGTTTAAGTTTCACCACATCAATCAAATGGTGTCAACCACATAATACACTTCATACACAAGTGACACCAAATACTAAGGCATGAACTTTATGGAATAATTATCAACAATGTCACAAACTAATGCCACAATTTTCCCAAAAAAATAGAGTTGCAATAGAAGTACGTAAGAATAGTGATCAAATAGGCTGATAAATAGCAGGAACAACTCAAGAGAATGGAAACCTAAGTGTTCTGGGCTAGTTGTTGTGTGGCCGAATTTTGGCCAAAAAGTGGGTCGGAAAATATAGTGGTGGTTTGACGGTGATCAGGCTTAGGGAAGAAGAAGGGAGGTGTTGGTATTTTGGGAAATAATTTTTAAAGTAAGGGCTATTGTGTTTGCCTCCATTTGTATTTCACGAGCCAGGTCAGGTTTAAGTAGGTTCAGACCCCACAAAACCCCAATTACAGGTCGTAAGAGGATTCCTCTACAGCCTTTCAGGAACATTAGTTTTCAGACATTGGCTTTACGGGCCCACCTACGGGGCGTACATATACATATGGCCCGTATGTTGGGTGATAAGTGTCCACAACACTTAGAAAGTGTAAAAATCTTGTATGTGGTCTGCGAGCCACTTTCACGACCCATAGTTTTATGTATGAGCCATATAGTTAGCTCATGGAATGGAGTGCACAAAGTTCTTGAAAGTGATTCTACGAGTCAGTGTATGGGTCGTGATATGATGAACGGCCCATTGAACCGGTCGTAGAATCAACTTCTCTCACCTTTTAGCACTAGTTTGGTAACATAACCCTATTCATGCATATTTTCAATAGAACAATCTATTACCCTATAATCCACCAGCCCATGAGTCCAAAATTACAACCAAAAGGAAGAAAACTAAACTACCTACAATTCCAAAAAGAAAAAATAAAATAAACACATAAAAAGTACAGCAAATATCGTGGGTTGCCTCCCAAGAGGCGCTTGATATACTACCATGACATGACTTAGAAAACTTGGTTAATCAAACTTCAACAGTGTTGACACTCAATTTTGGCTCGCCATATTTAATTAGTCTAATTTCTTTTTTTTTTAAAAAAAAATTTTACAAAATATTTTTTCACTACTGCTACTACAATTGTTATTATTATAAAATTTTGTTATTATTATTACTATTACTATTATTGTCGTTGCTAGTATTTTGATAAAATTTTCTCACTTTTTGTTCGACAAACATTTTTTTTACGGATATTATTTCCTACAAAGATTAGATACATATATTTTTAAATATATTATTTTCTACTTTCTTTAGCATCCTTGAGAATTTTATGTCATACAAATACCACTTTAAGTACTCAATCATTTTTTATTTTATTTCATTTTTATTTCTATTTTTATCAAACATGATTCCTCATTTTTACGAGTAAATATCTTCTTGTGTTATTCAAATGAAGAAGTTTGACTAATCTAGTTTCATTATTAATCCGTACTAATTTTATTTTATTCTTGTCGAATAACTTAATCCTACAAAGTAATCGATTTTTATTTTTTATTTTTTATTTTGTACTTTTCATTTTTTTTTCCGATTTTGGCTCTCTAATAATTTCAAATTTTAAATTTCTAATTTTGACTCTCCATGTTCAATTAGTTAAACTTGAACAAAAGATAAAGAGAAAGGAAAAAGATTTTCTTTTAAGGAATGATAAAACTTTTATAAGGTATGAAATATTTTACTACCAAGAATGCTATTATAATTATTTTATTGTTGTTGATTTTTTTTATTATTGATAAAACTTCTCATTTTTATGGTTCGACCAATTATTTTACGGATATTATTTCTGATAAAAGCTAATCAAAATATGAATGTTACTATTTTCTTTCATCATTTTTGAGAAATTTATGACAGATGGCTATCGTTTTAAAGTATCGAGTCGATTTTTGATTGAACGATTTTTTATTGAAATAAGTATTTTTCATACGTTTTCCGAAGGAGCCTGATTAATTAATTTTTATTGTCAACCCATGCTAATTTTATATTAAAGAACGACCAAATTTTGTCAAAATATTTAGTCTTGCAAAAAAAAATTGTTTTTAATTTATTTGATTATGGCTATTAGCAAATATATTGTTCATGATTTAAATAGGTTAATTTGAGCAAAATGTGACAATCCCAAATCTCTTCATATTGGCCACTCCGTTTGCGCCACGTATGCAAACGTATGGATTATATTTCTTCAATCTTTACCCCAACCCTCCCCGATAATTATCAATTATAGAGTTTCTTCAACTTCTAACAACTTTGAGGCGATCATCTTTGAAAATTTTGCAATATCTTGAGTCCTTTTCAAATAGTTTTTTTTAATCGTCTAAAATACCTATGTACGCATATATTTACATAAATATATAATTTGTATATATATACATATTTTCAATCCTCTTTGTAAATGTTCATAAACGACCTCGAAAAATTTTTTTTAGCTTAAATTAGTCCTAATTTAAATAATTAACCTGTAGCTTGTAATTTTTTATCTTGTTTGAGTCGAAGAAGCTTAAAAAATTGATTTTGTTTAAATCTAGTCAATTGATCTCAAATCAACTACATTCCAAGTCAAATTGGCCGAATTTGTAATAAATCACTCAGTTTTGACTAAAATTGCAACACTTTGGCTATTTCTTAAATCACCCTAATTTGATCTCAACTCCTCCGCCTCCTCTCTTCTTCCTCACGCTTTTCCTTTTTCCCTTTGCCTGCGTTCCCTCTTCTTGTTCCAGAGATGGGTCGCCATCGCCGCCTGACAACCTGCACCACGCCGCCTGACATCTTTCATCATCGCCGCCTGACGCATCTCTTCTCTCAAATCGATCTGAAAATAAATTAACTCAAGCTTATTTTCTTCTGTTTCATCATTAAGCCTCCCACTTGATCTGAAGTTTTGCCTCCCAAGAAATCAAATTTTGAATTCTTGAGAAGAGTCCATTGTAAGCTTGAATCGGCTATAAAAGGAGGCCCTATGTTTATGTTTGGAGGGGGAAATCTGGAACATCTTCTTTGTTCTCTCTGTGTTTTCGTCTGATATGGGTGAAGGAAAAGGGGAAAACCTTTGGCGACGAGCTTCAATTTTGCGGCTCCATAAAAGGTAAAATCCTTTCCTATTTTGGTTTCATGTTTCTGTTTTGGGGTCGATAATCGTCCCACGTCCTTTACAATGTTATAATACGATTTTGTTGTGAGATATCATCTCTTTCACCTAGGTATCAGCTTATCGTTTGCTTGGTGACTATTGTGTTGAAATTGGATGTTAAAGTGTTTTCATGAATTTGTTGTGGTCTTATTTTTGTCTGAAAGTTCTTCCAGCATGCCCATGATTTTGTTATGCTCTAATTAACAACCCTTTTCAGAAGGACTTGTTCTTTCTGTTTCCTCTGAAGCTTTAGATCAAACATCCATCTAATATTTGCTTTTGTTTGTTGAAAATTGCTCAAAATTGTAACTTTTGCTTGTGGGAAATTTTTCATTTTCCAAAAGAGCCTGTGATGATGCTTATGGCAGAATTCTCACCATATTTTAGCCTAAAAAGGAAAAATGATATGAGAGAGATGGGATTTTCTGCAAAGAGTGGTTGCCCCTCTCTTCTATGTCCATGATTTCTTCTCCATTCATAAAATACTAACAACCCTTTAGAAGAGAAAGGAACCAAGAATGTTGATTTCGTGTATATATGCCTCTTCCGATTCCTGCTTCTGCTACTGCAGTTGGTTTTGGAGCAGCCACTCTTATGTTCCTGTAAATACGACGTAGAAATGACACAAGGTAGTCTCTTTTAACTGGCCATATACAAAAATGTCGACTTGATCTAAAAATGGGCTGTGATGTTAGTGTTTGCTGAGCTCATTGAGTCGGGCATTAGAGTTCTGTAGTTGGTGTCTTAACAGGGCCATCCGAATATCAGAAATTTGCAGCTATGGCTGACACAAAGAACTCAAAGCCCCACAACATAATCTGAGCCTCTTGCGTTATTTCTACATTACCAAAATTAACATCCCTCTTCTACTCCTTTTCCTTTCTTTCACACAAGAAAACAAAGGAAAACAGGGCATTAACAGCAACAGTAGTAGTTGGACTTCATTCTGATTTATGAGCTCGGGTTCAAAGTACTTCAAATCCCTCGAATTCTATGCTACTATTTGATCAGTGAGGCTGTGATGACGACAAATGAGTTGTAGAGTTGGGTTAGGCATTGGCGCTGCCTGTATCTTTGGTGGGGCAACCTGGTAAGGCATCTCCATTGTTTTGCCACTGAGGTCTGCAGCCATGGCAGTTGCTTTGTCTCCTTTTGCCTGATTTTATCTTACAGATCATAAGAAAACCACATTTCCTTTCTCAAGTAATTACTGGTGAAACCCTTTCTGTTTGATTAGCTCAGAATGAGGCAGCAGAGAGTGATGGGATTTCTACACAAGGGTGGTTGCCCTTCTCTATGCTTTGTTGATGATTCTTCCATTTTTAAACAAACAAATAGTCCTTAAAAAAAAAGGAGAGACATAGATAGAGTACACTACAGTTTCTGTTTATTTTTTCCCAGTCATTTAGGTTCTGGACACTGATTTTCTTGAGCTGAGGTCTAGTGGAAACAACTTCTCCAGTCCCCACAAAGGACGGGGGTAAGGTCTGACATTTGCTACCTTTTAATTATATGTTGGTTTGTTTTGCAACTGAAGTCTGCACCATGGTGGTTGCTTTGTCTCCTAACATCTCTGAGCCTCAAATACCTTTTGTTAGGTTTGCTAAAATTGGAAAGAATGAGGCAGTTGAGAGTATGGGATTTCTATCAAGGGTAGTTGCCCTTTTTCTTTGCTTTGCCTATGATTCTCCATTTTCTAAAACAAACTCACAGCCCTTACAAAGGGAAGAGACAGAGAAAGTACATTTGAGTCTCTGGATTTTTTTGCAACTTTGCACCCTTAACTGTATGCTCATAAGGCAATACACATAACCATACTACAACAACAACATGACTATGAAAGTTGATGATTTCTGGGATAACGAAATTTTGGTGTGGAGATTACCCAACCGTATCTTGGCGTGGCAACTCGGTATGGCTTGTGATTGAGACGCATAACGCACACATGCTATCGTGTGTTGCAGCCATGGCGTGGTTGGCTTCTCTTTTGCCTTATCATAACAGAAGTCTGAGCCTCAATTTGCTAAAGAAAAGGGATAAGGGTCAAGTTTTCCCCTTTATTATACATAAGGAACAATATCTTTTCCATGATTAATGTGGGAGATATTGAACTCACGCCCTTCTGGTTTGCAGTTTTAATGTTTTTCATTTGTAATGTATCACCATCTTCTGGTTTGGAGTTTTAATGTTTTTTTTTCATTTGTAATGTATCACCATCTTTTGATAAGTAACAGCTCAAGAGTGAGACATTTGAATGAAATGTTGGACCTTTGAGGGGTGATTGCCTTATCAATCTGCCAAAAGGGAAAATAAAGCCGATGCAGAGTTTTTTTTTTACTATTCTTTTATGTTCCCACGTTACATACAAGAAGATCACAAATATTTAATTTCTCTCTTTGTTTCATATATGTGTTTCCAACTTGTGGGTAAATTTGCGGTTAAATTCTCTAATTTATTTGGGTTGCAAGCATCTCAGCTAAGTGTTCTATTGAAATTATTGCAAAGTTTGTTTATTCTTGTAGTTAGAGTTTTCCCTTTCTGTTAAATCGTTAGCTAAGAAAAGGTTGGAAATGTTGTCGCCTAAAGACTATTTTATGGACGCATAAGCCGCTTGGCGTAAGTATTTAGAGCATGGGCAATTCACATGGATACCTCAATAACATTCGGATTGGGTCCATCTTTCATAAGCTTAAAAAAAATATAGCTTGCCCGAATTCTAAACGGTTTGATGAAATCTTTTATGGTTACGCATGATATTCTTTAATTGCCAAGAATCCGAATTTCTCTAACCTTGTTTTCTCTCTTTTATTTCATGTACGACTGGAGAGCTGGAGTTCCACTTTGGAACTCGTTTTGGCCCAAAATATTGGCCAATAGCTATTAGGATCGTCACCATGCTAGGAGTCTCGTAAATTAGGAGTCGGCGTTTCTCAGCTTTTCCGCCGCCGTTTGATTACATTTCTTTCATATAAATCAATTGATATGTTGTTTTGAATGTTGATACGTTCGCTAACTTTGTTTTATTTTGAAGATTATTTCATAACTAGTACTATTTGCTAACGAATCTAGTATGATGCTTATAGACTTGGGTTTATTTTTATTTATTGTTTAAAATCTCCTTTTGAAATAAATTAAAATTCTTAGAAAGAAAAAATCATGTTAAATGTTATTTTTTTTTATATTTCCAATTAATCAAAGACCTATAATCACCCTTAGGCACGAATTAGTTGTCATAACGAACATTGACCTTATAATCGATAAATTTAATTATAGAACAAATCCCATAATTAGGATACTTGAGATTTTAAAATTAATTTTCTTAAAACACAATATAATGTTACCATTTGAGTCAATTTAAACTCCTTTAGTTGATTTTAAAAGACATAATATATATATTTGGTCTATCTTAGTGTTGTTTGATTAATTTCTTTATAAGGCATTATATTATCATCCTAAAAACAAAATATGACTCAAGTATTTTTATTATGTTTCAAAGTTTTAGATTCTTCTTAACAGGTTTCAAACGTGTGCGTCATATGTAAGGTATAAATTTTATTTGTACACGCGGTATATTATTTTACACAAGCCATATTAATTAATCTTTTGAATGATAGTTACTTATAAATGAAACACAATTTTGCATCTTATCATTTTACAATGTATAGTTATTGTTATTTTATCACCATAAATAAAATAATGAAACCGCGCATATTTTGAACAACGTTCGTAAATATATTTTATTTCATAACAAATGCATATAAGACAATACGTTTACATAATATTTTTAATGTTCTTTATTTTCCTTTCTTTCCTTGAAACCATATTTGAACTTCTACTCAAATTATCTTCACTCCTTATCCTATATTTCTATATTTACATTTCGTCTCTTCTCATTATTGATATTATTATGTTATTTTATTCTATGTATATAAATAAAGCGATAAATTTTCATATTTGAAATATATATGAGTTCTGATTAATTTACATGAGCCTATTTACCCTACATGACTTCAAACATATATCTTCATAAGATCTTCATACATTTCAAGTATATTTATTTGATTATTTATTTCACGGTGTGATAACATATTTAATTTTAGAAAATTTATTTTTTATGCGTACTTTATATACACATAAAAGCGTATAACTTAAGTTTTCTATGTACTTGATATATCATCTTGTTATATGAATTATATTATTCTCTTTTCTATTTTACTTTTCTTTACAAATGTTATTCACCCTTCTTATAAAATAAAAGTACAAATCATTATATGTTGAACATATACGTTATCGTATATATTTTGGCCCACATAAATAAAATAATGAACTCTCATATATTTGGATGGCATATTTTATCACAAGTTTTACATAAATTTTGGCACTCTTTATATTATTTTACTTTATGTTATGTTATTTTATTCGTTCGCTTATCTTATTAAAATTTACTCTTAGTTGATTTTACTCAAATTGCATATATTATTATATTTTGAATCTCATCCATTATTCTTTTTCAAATAAAATAATGAGTTGTCATACTCAACATTCTAATATATTGTTTACGAAAAGTTTTTATGTGCTCACTTATTCCTTATAATTTTAAAACATACCTCTATGTTTTCAATATATGTATTTTCTACATCTCCAGTTTATTTGCTTATTACTTGCTTACCTAGTCGTTAATTTTGTTGTATACTAAATATGTCATTATTGTTTTTATTTTCTACTAATGTTATAGACATATATTTGACATACCTTGTATTTTTGTTCCTGATGAAATTTTCTCATCACTAAATTCAAGAAATAACAAATGAATAATTGATTGATGAATTATTTTCCTAAACTAAGTTTAAGGACTATTTTTTTAAAGGCTTTGAGGGATGCCTAACACCTTCCCCTCGAGTAACCAAAACTCTTACCTAGAATTTTACTGGTTTCGCAAATAAAAACAGAGTCTACATTTATATTTTCTTAAATTGGTTTCCTAATATTTTCCTTAAAATTAGGTGGCGACTCTAGAACATCTTTTCCCAAAAACCAACAGAGTACGATCACATGATGTTGCGACCTATTTCGACCAGTTCGAAAAAGGGCGTGCGACAAACAGCTTCCCAAATTTCCATCTTCTGATCATCAAGTCTCTTCATAGACTGGCAGATATTGAAGATAGCTTCTTCATCATTCAATTGAAACTTGAGTTGGCCTGCTTTGATGCCTACTAGTGCTCGCCCATTGGCTGGGAAGGACCTTCCCAAGATGATTAGGACTTCGAAGTCGACCTTGAAATCAAGAATCATGAAGTCAAAAGGTAATATGAACTTTTCCACTTTGAAGAGAATGTCGTACAATATCCCCACATGCTTCTTCACTGTCTTGTCAACTATCAACAACTGCATGCTTGTTAGAATAGGGGCTCCAAAGCCTGACTTCTTGAATATTGCAAGAGGCATTAAATTGATGCTAGTACCTAAATCACACAATGCCTTTGCAAATTCCAGATCTCTGATGGTGCAGGGTATGGTGAATGCTCTAGGATCGTATTTCTTCTGCACCAAGGACCTTGTTGCAATTGCACTACAATGATAAAGCTCCCGTGAGTGCTCTTAGCTCACGGTCCTCTTTTTTGTCACTAGGTCCCTCATGAATTTTGCATACCCGGACATTTTTTCCAATGCCTCAATGAGAGGGATATTGATCATAAGCTACTTCAACATGGAGATGATGTTCTGAAACTTACCTTTCTCTTCCTACTTTTTGAGTCTCTGAGGCAAATGAGGTAGAGGTCTAGGTATGGGTTTCACTTTCTTTGATGTCACTACCTTATCTCTCACCCCATCCTTGGCATTAACATTCTATTCTTTATATATTTTCTTTCTACCATCTCCTAGCATCGGTAGGTCAATAGTCTTCTTGACACCACGTGACATCACTGTCATGCACTTAGATTCTGCACTGTGTTGCTTGGAAATATACCTTTCTGACGTTGGTTCAACTGAGTAAACATCTCACCAAACTGTTGCTCTAACTACTTGATAGCTACAAAATGAGACTTGATCTTTTGATTGATGCTTGAGATATTAGATTTCATCCCCTTTAAGGTCTCATCCAGAGCTTCAGCCTCCATCAACAATCTATCAAACATCTCCTCAATCCTTGAACTAACAGCCCTAGAATTATGATTGTGTGGTGGGATGTACAGACCATTCCTCTAACCATCTATGCATCCCCAATCACTATCTTTTTCCTGGCCCCTGTTCCTTTCATACTGTCCACCTTGATTGTTACTTTTAAGAGCACCATCTCTATTGAAGTTCCGGCGTTGATTCCGTTGACCTTGGCACTAATACTCCTAATTGGACCCTTGGGAGTTGGTCTAGAAATCCCCCATTTGATCAGTTACAAAGCAAGTGTCCTCCTTACATTGGGGTCCCACATACATGGGTGCTCGTGGAGGCTGACAGTTGACTATATTTATTGGCTCCTGAGTTTGCTTCATCAACAACCGCACATTAGTAATGATTCGAGCCAACTCTTGCATTTTATCTTTATTTATTTTAGTATGCACTAAATTGGTACTAACTAAGAATGATATTTTAGTCATCTGTCTATTGAGCCCCTTGCACGATTTGTCTTTGCAACCATTTCCAGTCATTCAGTTATATCCAGAAATGGAAAGTCTAAGAAAGAGCCACCAGTAATTGTGTCGGCCACAGCTTTACAAATGTCATCAAGTGCTCGATAAAAGATCTCACCAAGGAATCATCAACGGCCTTATGGTCCGAAACGCTCTTCAAACACTTTATAAATCTCTACCACGTGGTACTGATCAAATCATCAGGAAATTGCTCGAAGTTGTTTATCTGATCCTTCAACTTTAGCTTCTTACACTTAGGAAAGAACCTCTTAAAAAAGGTGTTATGCATCTTATCCCAAGTGGTGATTGAACTTGTGGGAGTTTAGATAACCATACTGTCGCTTGACCTGTTAGAGACAATAGGAAGACACGGAGCTCAACTGCATCCATGGACAAATTTTGGTTTCCCATCATACTCTTGAAAACAAAGAAAACATTGTGTAGATGGTTATGCAGATTTTCTGATGTTAAGCCCACGAACAACCCTCTATTCTACAGTATTTTTAGCAAACCACTAAAAATAACAAATTTTATTTCATCCGGTAAAGGAGGTAACACGATAGCTGTAAGGACCCATATTTTCTTATTGGCCTTCCCCAAATTTCCTAAAATTTTCCCCAGGAACTATCAGGCATCACTTCATGGAAGTGCCTGCATGACCCGTGTGAAGCCACACGGACTGTGTGGCCTCCCGTGTTTACCGGTTAGCTAGGTTGGGTGTCAAGTCGGCGAATTCAAGTGATGGTAGTATTCGTATTCAAAATGGGGAAGAATCCTCCATAGTGGGTGATGTAAAGGCTACGAAAGATTTGGACCCCTCGTTGCTTGAATTGAAGAAATTGGTTGCTGAAAAGGAGATTGAGGTGTTCTCCCAAGGGGGAGACGGTGTTCTTCGATACCAAGACCGGCTTTTTATCCCTGATGTGGATGACATCAGAAGGGTGATTATGAGTGAGGCTCACAACTCTCCTTATTCTATTCACCCGAGGTTAACCAATATGTATCAGGATTTTAAAAAAGTGTATTGGTGGCATAGTTTGAATAAAGACATCGCGAAGTTTGTATCTGAATGCCCGAATTGTCAACAGGTAAAGGTAGAACACTAAAGCCCTGGTGGTTTGGCACAAGACATAGAGATTCCCACATAAAAATGGGAAGATGTGAACATGGTCTTTGTAGTTGGGTTGCCTCGGACCCAAAGGCAATTTGATTCCATTTGATTTGGGAGAGATGGCTCTAGTTGGCGCAAACTTGCTGGCAGAGGCCATGGATAAGGTGAAAGTGATTAGGGAAAGATTGAAAATGGCCCAAAGTCGTCAAAAGTCCTATTGGGAGATTAGGTGGAGGGATCTTGAACTTTGTGTTGGTGATTGGGTATTTGTGAAGATTTCACCTATGAAGGGTGTAATGCATTTTGGAAAGAAGGGCAAGTTAAGCCCCCGATATGTTGGCCCTTATGAGATTGTTAAGCGAATTGGAGGTGTAGCTTACAAGTTGGAATTGCCTCCGGATTTGAGTTCCATTCATCCGGTCTTCCGCATGTCTATGTTGAGGAAGATAATTGGTGATCTTAGCACCATTGTGCCCTTTGAAGGAATTGAGGTTGAGGAAAATATATCCTATGAGGAGGTGCCGGTTGAAATCTTGGATAGGCAAGTAAAGCGGCTTCATAACAAGGATGTAGCTTCAGTGGAGGTGTTGTGGAGGAATCAACAAGTAGAGAGTGCTACTTAGGAAGTGGAGCTGGACACTGTGAAATGATACCCTCATCTTTTCCAATCTACTCAAGCCTAAGGTACTAGGAATCTTCCTTGTATAATGGTGCCATTTCTTGCCTTCTTGAGTCTCATGACATGATATGGATACATGTGCACTAAAAGGTTTTTATAATTGTTTTGAGTGATTTGAATACAATCTTGATATGAGCTTAATGGTTTTAAACTATAGTTTTACATAATGCTTTTGGTACAAATTTGTGTAATGAATTATGCATTGTATCTTGTGTTGGATGTTTCTTGCTCTAAATCAAGCCTTTCAAGCCTTGTTTTTGTACATTCGGGGACGAATGTTGCCAAGGGGGAGATGATGTAAGGACTCATATTTTTTTAGTGGCATTTCCCAAATGTCTTGAAATTTTCCCCAGTGAACTACTAGGCATCACTCCACGGAGGAGCCTGCATGGCCAGTTTGAAGCCACCCAGACCGTGTGGCCTCCCGTGGAAGTGCCATTTAAGTCAAGTAAAGGCACACGGGCGTTCACACAGTCCGTGTGACCACACACGGCCCTTGTGGCATTTTGTGTGGCTTACTAAGTGGAAATATTTCTAAGTATAAAATTACCATCTCGTAACTTTTTTGGGCAAAATTTGTTTCAAGTATCGTGACATGGTGGGTGTCACGGCCCATGTGGAAACACAAGGACCGTGTAGGCATCTGTGTGACACAGTTCTGTAAAATTATCCTATGGCAGAACTTAAGTGTTGGTTCATGGATGTTGTTCACGGTCCGTGTGACGCTACAAGGACCGTGTAGTGAGTCGTTTGACCCAGACGGACCAAATTCAGGTCTGTTTCATTAAGGGAATTTATGTAATTTTGGTTTGTTTTAAACATGAAATATGAGCTTTTACCTTTTCTAAATCCTTAACTTAGTTGTAAACTCCCCCCCTCTTCATCCATTCACCTATATCACTCTACCCCCCCCCCTCTTCCCCCCTCTCAAGATCATTTCCCTATTCCTTCCAATTCTCCATTCTCAAGGATTCAAGCTAGTGTTCCAATTAGAGTCAATTCAAGCCTAATTTCTGCTCCTCCAATCAAGGTATGTGGAATTGGTTCTTGGTCCCTTTCAACCAAGAAGACTTCAATCTATTTCATGGATTCTAGTCACTTTAAACATGAAATTTCATTATTTAATTTTATTAAATCTAATTAGTATATGGATTGTACTTTACCTATTATTTCAATTCATTTTGAAAACTAAACTATTATGATGATTTACATTGAGTTATGAAATTGTGAATATGCATATCCCCTTTAAAATTGATTCATGCATGGGTGACTATTACTATGATTTAGATGTTGATTTAATTATGGATTTCCTTGATTTTATTTTTACATGGATGATTTTACCTTGAATCTATGTTACCCATGTTATCCTCACATCATGCATTGCATTACATTCATGAGCGTTGATATGTGTAAAGTATGAAGATGGTTAAACCCAATTATGTTTTATCAAAAGAGTATGGAATGATTTTTGTAAGGCATTGGCTATGATAAATAGGTGATCACCAATATGTCTATGATTATAGCTCTTTGAGCATTATGGGTGCTTGCAACATTATGTATGTATGTAGATGAGTTATTTCTTGCATGAGAATCATGATTATGATCTTATGATTTGGCATTTGAGCCAAAATGTGCATTGAACGTTTTGGAATGGATATTGACTCTTTTAAAAGCACGTATATGTATAAGTATTCATGTGGAATGTTGCTGACTTAGTGCCGATGGATTGGGGGTATTTAGGATATCCCCAAGGTCCCTCTCCCTTTTCTTCAACTATGTGCCAAGATAGGGACGTTATATGCGTATATGATTATGAAAACCCTTCTGAATAGGTGATTCTCGTACAGAAGGTGACCATCCGTCGAAGAGCATGTTCGTAAGGTGCAATTTAGATTACC
The DNA here is from genome assembly GCA_029948455.1 of Solanum rostratum. Lineage (NCBI taxonomy): Eukaryota > Viridiplantae > Streptophyta > Magnoliopsida > Solanales > Solanaceae > Solanum > Solanum rostratum. The sequence goes on from CM057055.1 coordinate 20,435,534, forward strand.
TTTGGTAAGTAATCTTCTCCCTACTGGTGGGAGGTTCGAATCGATTTAATCCATGTAATAGCTCGCATGAGTTTGATTTATCGGTTATAGTCCATCCCCGTTATATAGGAGCATTCTCGCATTGCATGCATCACGGATTTCATGGAATCTTGTATACTATGCTTTTGTTGGATATATGATTCTTTCTATATTATGTGCCCTTGTCATCTAATGTTGAAGTGCAGGATATTAATTCCATATGCATCGTATGCCCTCATAATTAGTACATTCAAACGTACTAACGCATACTCTATGCCTACATAATTTCACCATGTAGGGACCAAGCACTTTGAATATTAGCCTGTTGACGGATTGTCCATCCGTGGAGTTATTAAAATGAGTCCTGTCTTCCGAGGGCAAGCTGGCTATCTTCTTTATTATTACTTACATATGTTTCTCTTTATTGATGGTGAGCCCAGAATTTGTCCGGGCCCCCATTCCTTTGACTAGAGGTAATGTTGGGCACTATGTAAACTCTCTTTGGATTTGTTTGCTATAACTATTGTATTGATTTCATGTTTTCATTATGATTCCTTAAATTGGACTTGGGTACAGTTGTGTATGTTGTATGCCAATTCTCGAACTAATGATGTGGTTATGGATACTTGAGGCTTGTTTGAGGGCTCTCGGGTCCCCAACTGTTGTGTCACACTTAGGCCCCAATCCCGGGTCGTGACAATAGCTCCAATTACATCCATCACCATAGGATAAAGCTTACACTTATTTGATGTGTTAGAAGAAGCTTGAAGATCCTGTAGTGGTGGATTGGCATCTTAAAGTGGTTGTGGGTTATCATTATTTGGATTCAGTACTATATTTGAAGCATTATTCGCAGTGTTGTTTGTGTTGTCTTGGGCCATTCTTCTTAGTGTTCTCTAGATATCTAGCTCAAACTAAGTCAAGGGATTGCCTCGACTACAGGTGTTGGGCATACACTACACCTATATGCTAAAACACAAAAAGGAGAACAAGAAACATAAAACACGAAACAAAAGGATCAATTTACAAATTACCAAAACTAAAATAGTCTAAAAGTCATATTCCCCAGTATTGGCACCAAAATTTTGATGTTTCCCAAACTACTCCTCCATCTAAAGGTATAAATGATCATTGTCAAAATATATAACCTAACCAAGGTTTGGGTCGAACCCGCATGGAATATGGTCTGGACTTGGAGTGCTTACGATCAATTCAGATGAATTAACCTACTTATCTCCAAAAAAAAAGGGGGGGGGGGGTTTGCAAATGTAGTAAGTAAACCTAAACAAGAAGCATGTATTATGAATTCAGTGAGAGGAGTAACTAGGTTATTGTGTTCCCTATGAATTCCTAACTTAGTATAGCTAGATAATTGTAACCTTTTCTAATGTGTAACATGCAGAACTGGTAAGTTATGTTCACCAAATCTTTTGATCCAGATGAGAGGTAAATTTCACTACATGATTTGATCCCTCCCTGTAGTGTTGTATTACTAACCCTTACCTTTTGTTCCAATACAACCACCCCTTGATTCGGTTAGGTTGATTACACTAGAGGGATCACATCGAATCCCATTAATTATCCCTTTTCCCATTCATTACCCCCTTGATCCAACAAGTAAGAATTAGGCAAGTTCTAATATTGGCCACCGTTAAAAAGCATTCTAAACGAAGGAATTAATTAACACACGCATGCTCAATTTCCAAGAATTGCAATTTTTTTTAGTTTTACATTGTTAGTTCTTCATGGTTCCCACAATTCTAGTTATGGATTTAGCTATGCATGTTCATTCTAAATTAGAGAATCATGTTATGAAATAGCATAATCAAACACTTACAATGATAAATTGAGGAACAAGAAATAAATAATTATCCACAAGAAATCTCAATGTAATAATCCCAAAGTAAAATCACAAAGTATGAGTTCTCAAGTCTCTCTACTCATTCATAGAATTTGTTTTCCTTCCACCCTAAGAAAAAAAAACTTAAAACCTATTTATAATAAGTAAAATATAAATTCAAAATGGAATTGGAACATTGGATTTGGCAACTCAGACGGACTAAATGACCTATATCTGGGCTTGGTACTCTGTACTTTCTAAAAATAGTCTTGAACCTACAAAACCTTCTTATGGGTCGTCTTCTAACTTACAGCTTGTAAAGGGTTTCGTCTACTAGCTCATCCAAAACCCTTCAAAACTTTGGTCCTCCAAGCACGACCTAATCTACCGTCATCAAACTTACAACTCATAAGTGACTTCATCCGGCAACACTTCAACATTCATTATATTATCTGATCTTAAATGTATGAACTCACATACAGGTCGTGAAGCACTGGCTCATCTAATAACTTGTACTTTTCAATACCTGAAAAATGGTCTTTCCCTGGCTCGGACCAACAACTCATTCTACGGCTCGTAAAATAAAACACTACTCGTAGAGTGATTCATAAATCACTAAAAACTTGAAATATAGAGCTTTTCCCAAAATCATCCTGAATCTTGTAATCCTGCAAAATCAACACAAAAACACATCAAACCTATTAACATTGCTTTGAGAAAACACAAAATTCTATGTTTTAAGCATTAAAAGTGTTGTATTTTTAGACACATCAATGCCATGGACTGTGTCGGGCTGATTCAGGGTATATTGTTGACCATCTAGAGTCGCTAGAAGTGTCATGCTGACGAGAGAACTAGGCCTCTTGCGATTATGGTTGGTGGGTATCACTCATGAAGGGTGTGATAAGATTTGGGAATAGGGGCAAGCTCAATTCTAAATTTATTGGTCTATTTGATATTTTGATGAGAGTTTGTAAGGTTCCCTATGAGTTTGCATTACCACCGAGGTTATCATCAGTTCATTTTTGTACTTCATGTTTCCATGCTCTGCCAATACATTCTAGATGAGTCACATGTTATCTCTTATGATTCGATTGAGGAGAAGCCAGATTTTTCATATGAGGAGAAGCCAGTAGCTATATTGGATAGGAAGATTCAGACGTTGCGATCCAAGGATATACCTTCAGTGAAGATTTAGTGGTAATATTATCCTATTGCGGAGGCTACATGCCCGTTAGAATCAAACATGCGGGCCAAATATCCTAACGTTTTTGTGACTCCAAGAACCTTCCTTTTCCTTATATTCGGGGGTGATCTATATTTTTAGTTGTAAATAATATAGTGACCTTGTTGGTCATTTTAAGCTTATCTGTATAAATTATGATTTTTTCCTTTCATAAGTTGCTTTCGACCTATGTTGAACTATTTTATTATTAGGATAGAAATACTGAGTTTTAAAGTGGAAAATATGAGTTTTTGTATTTTTGGAAACTTAAGTTGTTGAAAAAGTGAGTTTTTGTACTATTCTGAGTGGTGGGTGTTGGATCGGAAATCAATTGATTCCATTAGCTTTGAAATGCTGAATATAATGTAGTAGATGTTACAAACCAAATTTGGAGTTAAAACTAAGATTTTAGGTCCAAAGTTGTAGCTTTAGTTGTTTCCAGAGCCAAAGTTTGACTTTAGTCAATATTCGGAGTTCGAAAGCTCGGATCAGAGATTTGACAGTTCTAGTAGTTCCAAATGGTGGTGAAACTAATATTAGAAATATTCTTGTCGTGATTTTTGGTGTTTCAAAGGGCAGTATTGGTATTTTGAGTCCTAAAGTGGTTTATGAAAGTTGCATTGGTTAATGTGTTGAGGAGAACGCAGAATCAAACTCGGATAATTTCGTTCAGTTCGGATCACCAATTTTGGTGTGAATAAAAGTTTAGTTTGTGTAATTCATAGTCCAGATGAATCCCGAGGGTCCATTTTGAGTTTTGAGGTTGGCTGATATATTTGGTTTCTGGTTCAAGACAAGTCATGAAAATGTATCCATGTTTAGGGGTGTACCTCCATGTTCATGGAGTCTTGGGGACATTGGCCTCTCTGTTCATGAAGAGTTAGATCCTTGGCGTCCATGTTCACAGGCATGGCCTCTCGTTCGCAGATATTTGTGTGTTCGTGGACTCTGCCTTTGTAGATAACCCTCCGCGTTCGCGGGGAACATTTTACCTGAGTCACTTTTAAATGAGAGAAATACTATTTTTATCCATTTTAATAAATTTCATGTTTGAGAGGTGATTTTGGATGAGATCTTTTGTGGAATTCTTTTGGGTAAGTGTTTCTATTATCATTTTGACTAATTTCCATGACTTTTATCTTGATTTTTATCTTGAATTTCATGATTTTGAATGTCAAAAATGAGATTTTATCCTTTTTTGGAAACTTTAATTGATGATTTCTCCTTCAATTTGAGGTCAATTTTAGCGGGATTTTCATCCACTAATTTTTTTCCTTGTGTATATTTATAATTTTTCATCAAAATTTCAAATTCATAAACTTCAAATTTTAGTCCTAATTTTGACTATTTTGCATGTATGCATAATTCGTGCCAATATGGGTGTCAAAACTCATCTGCTAATGCATAGTATCTATTTTTGATAGAGATTGGTTGATTCGGTGATCGTTTGGAGGCTTGGATTGATTGAAAGATTTTCTGAGTACGATTTCAGCATGGAGGTAGGTTCGGCTAACCTTTTTTGGACTAGATTTGAGTTATTGGATATGTTCTTGTGGTAATTGTATGATTTAGATTGATTCTTGAGTAATTGAATTGATATGATAGAATTTTCGTGGAAATCTGATACTGGACATGCCAAAATTCGAGTAAACTGTATTCCTATCGATGAATTAAGATGAAATCTTAAGAATTGAGATACTTTGGATATTATTGTGATAATATGAAACTTGTGGCATCATTTGGGAATTTTTTTGTAATTTGATGGTATTTTAGATATTTTGTGGTTCATGTGCATGTTTTTGGGATGTGTAAGGTCTGGTAACGTTGGTAAACTCACTTGACCATTGGTATAATATGATGATCTGAGACAAAATGATGGTTTCTGATACCAGTTGTAGCACTTGTTATTATTCCCCATGATTCTATGATGGTTATTTATTGATATTCTTATCGTAATTCTACTATATACCTTGAATTGTATCATACTTATTCATTCATTTCATATGTGATTTTACTACCCCTTGAACCAGGCCAGAGGCAAGGGTAAGATGTTTCACTTTTGAGATATTGTACCACCTTTTTATAAAATCTCTTGACCTTAGCAAGAGGCAAGGAAGGGTATACCACATTTGATATATTGTACCACCTTTTAACGAAACTCCTTGACCTGAGCAGGAGGCAAGGGCGAGATGTATCACTTTTCAAACCCCTTGACCGCAGGCAGGTGGCAAGGTTGAGATATTGAAATACTGGAAAGATTTCATTATATGGTCTGTCAAGGCCCCTATGGGTTCTACCTGGTAGCATCAGCTTGCTAGATATATACACCAGCCCTGAGACGATCGTGATTCCACCCCATGTGTTGCATTTCATACATCTCACTTGCATTGCATTATTGATTATTATTGTTACCTTTATTTTCTTTTATATATATTGTATACTAACCCATTTGTTGCAGGTGATATGATTCTTCATTATTAAATGCTTATTTGATTTCTCTTACCCAATCAGTTGAACTACTTGGTATCTTTCAATGTATTCACCCTTACTTTGTTTCCTCCCTACAGATCGAGCATAGGGACTTTTACAAGGTAGTTGATCTCATTCTACCCTAGTCTTCTTTCATCTATTTCAAATTTAGCAGTGACACTCAAGCTTTGAGTCGTTGTGGATCTATTGAGACTTTCCTTATTACTTTCTATACCAAACTCTATATTTGACTTTATCAGAAACCTTTATATTTACTTATTTGTACTACTTTAGATGTTCTTGTACTCATAACTCCAGGTATCGGGATTCAAATTAAGTCTTGTGGTTGTTTGCTTTGACTTGTTTTTCCTTTAGTCATGATCTGATTTTTGTTCACGATGGTTTGCATGCTAGGCAAGAAGTGGAAGAGACGCTAGATGTGGTGATTGGCATGTTGAAAGTCTTTGATTTTGATGTATATGCTGCTTGTTCTAAGTGCAATTTTATCTTTTGCCACTTCTTTCTTTGTTATTAATTTTGATATGAATCCTGAAATCGTAAGACAACCATTCTCAATTTATACTCTCGTGTGTGAGTCTATTCTATCCAGTAGAGTCTATCGAGGCTGTTTAGTTTCAGTTTTGTATTAAGTCCTTCCTTGTGATCTTTTTGAACATGAAATGATTGATATTGATGCCATTCTCGGGATGAATTGTTTACAAGCTTCTTATGCCTCCATAGATTGTAGGACCCAAATGATCAAGTTTCAATTTTCAAATGAGCACTTTCTTGAGTGGGTGGGTAGTAACTCCGCTTTTAAAGGTCTGTTTATCGCGTATCTCAATGCTTGAAAAATTATTAGTAACGGGGTCCATCTATAATATAGTGAGGGTTAGAGATGTTGAGTCTGAGTCCCCTACTCTTTAGTCTGTTCTAGTGGTTAATGAATTTCTGGATGTCGTTCTCGAGGATTTGCCCAGTATTCCTCTCAAAAGGGAAGTAGACTTTGAAAGCATAGATCTTCTTCCTGATACCTAACCTATTTCCATTCCTCGTTACTTTATGGCACTGGTAGAAATAAAAGAGTTGAAGGATCATTTATAAGATTTGTTGGAGAAGGGCTTTACTAGGCCAAGTATATCACCATGGGGTGCTTCTGTTTTATTAGAGAGAAACAAGGATGGATCACTTCGAATGTGTGTTGATCATCAGCAACTAATCAAGGTGGTATTAAAATAAGTATCCATTACTAAGGATTGATGACTTGTTTGATCAGCTATAGGGTGCCACTCACTTCTCTAAGATTGATCTCCTTATCACCAGTTGAGGGTAAGAAAATGTATCAATTCCCAAGATGGATTCCCGGACTAGATATGGGCACTTTGAGTTTGTGGTAATTGTTATTAGGTTGACTAATGCTCTGTAGTGTTTATGGATCTCAAGAATCAGGTGTTCAAGCCATTCCTTGATACTTTTATGGTTGTCTTTATTGATTATATTATGATTTATTCTCGGGGCGAAAAAGAGTATATGGAACACTTAAGGTTGGTTCTTTAGAATTTGACGGACAAACAGTTATTGGTCAAGTTCAGTAAATGTGAGTTCTTGTTCATGAGGTGGCCTTCCTCGGCCATATGGTGTCTGGTGGTTGTATTTTTATTGATACAAAGAAGACCGAAGTGGTGAAGAATTGGCCTAGACTGGTGTCTCCTTCAAATATTTAGAGTTCTCTTGGGTTAGCTCGTTATTATTGAAAGTGTATTGAGGATTTTTCATGTATTGCTTCACCATTGACTAAGTGGACTCCAAAGAAGGCCAAATTTCTATGGAAAATGAGTGTGAAAATAGTTTTCAGATTCAAGGATCGACTTACATTGGCTCCTATTTTGACACTACCGGGCAGCTTATATGGTTTTGTGGTTTATTATGACGCTTCTGGGATTGGTTTGGGTTGTTTGCTTATGTAACATAGCAAGGTGATAGCTTATTCATCTAGACAACTAATGGTATATGAATGAAACTATCCAACTCATAATCTTGTATTAGCGATGGTGTATTTGCATTTATGATTTGGATGCATTATATTTATGGGGGTTCATGTAGATGTGTTCACCAATCAGAAGAGTTTGCAATATATGTTTACCCAAAATGACCTAAACTTGAGTTAAAAGAGATGGTTGGAGTTTCTCAAGGACTATGACATGAGTATGCAATATCATCCAGGCAAGGTAAATGTAGTAGCTAATGCCCTTATTAGACTGCCTATCAATAGTGAAGTGCTTGTCGATGACGCCAAGAAAGCATTAGTGAATGATGTTCACTGTTTGGCTAGATTGGGTGTGAGGTTGGTTGATTCTAACGATGGTGCCATTCATGTTCAAAAAGGGGGTTGAATCTTCTGTAGTTTTTGTTGTCAAAGAAAAAAGGATCTAGACCCATCATTGGTTGAGTTGAAGAAGTTGGTTGTGAAAAGAAGATAGAGGTTTTCTCCTAAGGGGGAGATGGTGTGCTTCGTTACAAAGATCGGTTATGTGTTCCTGACATTGATGGTCTTAGAAAGGTCTTTGAGAGAAGGCCATAACTCTCCCTATTTTTTACATCAAGGAGCCACTAAGATGTATTGGGACTTAAAAGAGGTATATCGGTGGAATGGTGTGAAGAGAGTCATAGCCAAGTTTTTATCTAAATATCCAAATTGTCAACAGGTAAAGATACAACATCAAAAACCCAGTGGTTTGACCCAAGATATTGAGATTCTTACTTGAAAGTTGGAAGATATGAATACAATTTTTTTGACAGGTTCGCGCCATACTCAAAAGCAATACGAGTCTATTTAGGTGATTGAGGATAGAATTACCAAGTTGGCTCATTTTCTACCGGTCAAGACTACTTTCAATGCCGAGAATTATGCCAAGTTATATATCCAGGAGTTAGTTTTATTGCACGGTGTACCTTTGTCTATTATATCATATTGTGGTACCCAATTTACTTCTCTCTTTTGGAGCTCATTTCAAAAGGGACTTGGTACAAAGATAAAGTTGAGTACCACTTTTCATCCTCAAATCGATGGACAAGCTTATAAGACAATCCAAAATTTTGGAGGAGGTGTTGAGAGCTTCTGTCATGGAGTTCAAGGGTAGTTGGGATGATCATCTACCATTTATTGAGCTCACCAAAAACAATAGTTATCATTCAAGCATCAGGATGGCACCATTTATGTCCTTCTACGAGAAGAGATGTAGATCCCCGATAGGATGGTTTAACATAGGTGAGATTGGCATTGATTTGCCCCAATTTGGTATTGAATGCCGTGGAGAAGGTCAAGATGAGTTTTGAGAAGTAGAAAATGGCTCAAAGTAGTCAAAAGTTATGTTCAGATGTTCTAAAAGAGACCTTGAGTTCTGTGTGAGTAATTACGTGTATGTGAAGGTATCACCTATAAAGGGTGTGATGTGTTTTGGTAAAAATGACAACTTCAGTCCCCGTAATATAGGCCCTTATAAGATTATTGACCGGTTGGCAATGTGACCTATAGATTAGGTTTGCCTCTAGATATGAGTTCGATTCACCTAGTGTTCCATGTGTCTATGTTAATAAAGTTGCTTGGTGATCCTAGTACTATTATGCCTTTGGAAGGTGTTGATGTTGAGGAGAACTTGACTTATGAAGAGGTTCTGATTGAGATCTTTGATAGGCAAGTGAAGAGGGTTCATAACAAGGATATTCCATTGGTTAAGGTCCTTTAGAGAGACCAATATGTTGAGAGTGCTATATAGGAAGCGGAGTCAGATATAATGAGACGATATCCTTATCTATTCCAATCTACTCAAGCCTAAAGTACTAGGTTCCTCATACCTAAATGATCAGCATTCACTCATTTCTATGTCTTTTCCCATTGTAGCACGCATACATGTGCACGAAACTATTTAATTGATGTTTTAGCATGGATTTATTGATTTTAAAAGTTGAATTTGCATTAAGCATACATTTTGAGTTTTTTTATTTTCAATTCAAGCTTTTCAAGCCATGTTCTACCTCATTCGAGGACAAATGATCCCACACAGGAGATGACATACGGTCCCAAACTTTGTAGTGCCTTGTCGAGGTAACAAAATGGTTTCTATGCATTTTTGGAAATGGTATCCCTTCAGGAACAAACCCTTTCATGGCTTGTGAACTCCTTCACTGGCCGTGAAGGTAGCCTTGGAGGTGTCCTTGGCCCATTCCTAGGCTATCTTGGCATGTCCCTACCCTTTCAAGCCAAGTGTGCCCTCTATAGAGTGCTTCACGACTCGCTGAACTTTCCACTGGCCGTAAACGTGGCTCGTGGGAAGGGCCTTGGCGTTAGACTCAACTGCTATATGAAGTATGCTCTTCACGGAGCACACTACAGCTCGTTGTGCATACCACGTACCATGGTGTGGTCCATGAAGGGACACCTCACCACTTTCCATGTCCATCTCGTCATGAGAGTCACTTTCATGAGTGGTTTCATGAATAGTGAAGAGGTTCATGGATTGTGAAACCATCCCTGAAAGTGTCCGATTTAGGTTTTCAACCTCATTTCATTAAGGGCTTTATTGGTATGTTTCCTCAAAGTATATTTTGGACATTTTAGGACTAAGGTATATTCCTAAATTAGCCCATATACATTTCCTAACACTTCTTCTAAGCCTAACACTTAGTCTCTACAATCAAGCTCCTAAAACAACTCTCAAGCCTAGAACTCAATAATTCAAGCTAAGGATTCAATTGGGGTTTCAAGTTCAAGTTGATTTCATCTTAATTCTTCATGATTTTAATGTATGATCTAAGTATTCTTTTCATACTTTGACTTCAAATTGGTAAAATTATAAAATGGGTACTATTCAAATGATGATTTAAGCAAGAAACAAGTCTTGTTTTATTGGTTTACATAGTTTTCATGAGATTTGAACTTGCATGACCTTATGGACGATGAATTCATGCATGGGTAACCTTAATTATGACTCAAATGTTTATTTTTCATGGATTATACATGTTTCTATCTTTTTATCATGTTTCAAGTATTAATTTCATATACTCGTATTTTACTCTCACTTCTCATACATGATCACGCATGACCTTGGCTTCTACTTGGGAATTTGACTATGAACATGAATGTGCCTATAATTTCAGCATGAATTGAGTATGGCTCTATGATTATGAGCTTGGATTAGTTTTAAATTGATGGATATGAACATGAATTACATAAGTGTGATTTTGATATGACTTCAAGTATGAGTGTGATATGCTATCATGTATAATCAGGATCTGATGATGAGGCAAGGCATAATCTTCCCTTACACTATCGTGTATGAATCTTCTATAAATTGATGAGGCAGAACACAACCCTCCTTTTACACAATACATAGATGAGTATAGACACAACCAACCTTATGCATATTCATGTGTGAGATTTTGGATGTATTGATAAGGAGGGCATAACCCTCACTTTACACCAATTAAGTGTGAAGATGAGAATAGGCACAATCCACCCCATACAGAATTATGCATAAGCGTTCATGTGTATTGATGAGGCAGGGCATAACCCTCCCTTTACACAAGGTATAGATGAAGATGGGAACGACCCACCTTGTACCCATTTAATGTCATAAGCTATCTGTATTGATGAGGTAGAGTACAATCCTCCCTTTGAACAAGGTATGGATGAGGATGGCCACAACTAACCCAATACCTATCAAGGAAGGAATGACTTAATATATGCAATGACTATGACTGACTCTATGGAATTATGATGATGTGCAATAACTCATGGTGATGTAAAAAAAATTTGCTTTCATGTAACTGTATATATTTTTGTACTATGTTTTCATGTGACATTGTCATGTAGGTCTTTAATTATATACCTTTACATGGCATGCCCACGTACTTAGTACATTCAAATGTACTAATGCATACTCTATGTCTGCATTGTATCATAGTGCAGGTGCAGGTGATCCTATTATTTATCCCCATGGATAGATCCATATACTTTGACAATCCTGATTGGGTGAGTCCTCATGCTTCCACAAGAAGGCCATCTATCTTATTTTCATGTCATTTTTATGTTCCAGAGATAAATTTTTTTATGATCAAGGTGAGCTAGGATCTGTCTAAGCCCCCATCTTAGGTCATGAGTTAAAGGCATTTGTTTTGACCTATGTATTGTTTTAGTTTCAGACTTCTATCTTTCATGTTACAATCCTCCGTATGATTATGAGAAATGTTATGTAATGCTTCCGCTTATGTATTCTTCATTGATTTACCTTGAATGCTTGATTGAATGCTAAGGGGTTAATTTGAAGTTTCTTTGGGGATCTTACTCACCGTGTTACTGCTAGGCCTTAGGTTTAGGTTATAACACGTTACTATTCGTTTACTCCAGACTGAAACTTCTTTCAAGGAAGTTGAAGTCCAAGTGGAGTGGCCCATTTAAAGTTGTGCACATGTCACCTCATGGAGTGGTTGAATTATAAAATGCAACGACGATATTCATACTCTTTGTCAATTGGCAAAGAGTAAAACACAACATCACCAAATGATGTTGATCGTGAGAAAGTGATTTTGGAGCTCTAGAATGAATGAATAAAAAGTTTAGTCATGCTGCAACGTCAAATCAAGTCTACACAGAAGGCAACCTACAATTTGTTGGACTAAAGAGGACTTGGATTTTTATAATTTTTAGGCTAGATTTTTGTTTTTATATTATTTTCTTGTAATTTTAAGCTTAGGATGATTTTTAGTTGAAAAAATAGGTGCACAAAATAGAAAAGTCTGCAACATCTCTGTGTCATGGACTAGGTCGATCCTCATTCAACTTTCACCTGGTAAGTATTTTCTAACTTTTTTTATCTTTTTTTAAGTATGGCCTGTGACCTTAGCTCATTGCAAACTTAAATGTGAGTGTTCTATTTAATTAATGTTGGGACCACTAACTATAAAAGACTTGCGACCTCTTCGCATCACAGACTTCTTCCCAGTTATTTGTTTTTGTTAAATATAATAGGTCTAATCCATTTTCAATGAATAATACCCTACCTACCCCGTTTTTCCTCTTTTTTCATGTTAACTCCTAACCCGACCCCATTCTTCTTCTAAACTCCTCAATTTCTCTCTTCTCTCATGTAATCCCAAGCCTACCCATGATTTTTCCATCTAAATATCTATTGCCCATTCAATTCATCCCCATTTTTGTTGAGAATTCATCATCTTCAAGGCATTAAGGTGTGAGTTAAGTTTCTTTTAACAAGAGTGTGATGATTTAGTTCTTTGTGAAGAAGATATATGTTTTTTTGACTATTTGTGGCCAAAATTATGGTGTTGGCATTCCTAGTGCAAAACGGTCGACCTTTTCTCAATTTTTGGATGATATTTGTTAAAATATGTCATGGGCAAGAAGATTTAGTTCTTGAATGTATTTGTGGGTGGGCACTCTTGAATTAAAACCTCAGGTTAGGTAATTGTGAGAAGTTGTTGCCTTTATTCCTAACTGCTCATATTATCTGAATTCTTGAGTAACATACATGCTTAATTGTGGTTAAATTCTTGATTAACATGCATGCTTAGTTGTCGGAGATTGGAATAACCTATGATCCATTGGTGTTGTTATGTAAAATCTTGAATAATATACATGCTAATTATGGATAATTAATGGTATTATTTTAAACTAGCTCATCTATGTGAAGACTCGAGTAGAATATATAGTTATATTGGGTTTGAATTGTGTTGGAAGGATGTTTTTCATGAATTCTTGAGTAACGACATCAAGTCACGTGTTTGTGAATTGTGATATAGGGTTTGTTTGGGTTCTTGTTTTCTAAATTGTAATGATAAAAGGGAAGACTAAGTACATTTGGTTGATTATGTTGAAATATAATGATTTTCCTTGAAGTCTTGAGTTGGGGCCTTCAATTACTTGTGATGGGGTGATGTGACTTGATGTTTGAGAATGCATGTTGTTAATAATGCTAAAAAGGAAAGTCTAACTACCTTGTTATATTAGGCATTCTATGATAACATCTAAGTGTAGGGTGGTTGGGTATTTGATTATTTCTTGTGGTGGAAGCCAACAGTTTGAAGTACTTACTTGTTTGGTGGCATCTTGTAGGTCATCATGTCTTCCCACTGCAGAGCAAGTATGGAACCGACCACCATTAGTTGGAGATGAGATTGAGAGGTTCCTTTAGTGCCACTTGCACCCATGATTCCACATGGGCAATCAGTTTAGTTTGGTCTAAGAGTTGATCCTACTAAGAAGAATTATATAAAAAGCATATGGAAGAATTACATACACTACATATTTCAGGATCTCTTGAAGTGCAATCCTTATATGATGCACGAGTTCTATGCCAACTTTCAACCACATACTTGCACACACTTTATGACTATGAGGGGGTTGACGTCCCATTGACTCCTTTAGCTATTAATGTGATTTTGGAGATGGTAGAGTAGTCATCACCCACACTGATGGAGTTAAAATATTTGCCACACATTATGCAGATCTTAGTTGATGGTAGATAGGTAAGGCTTGAGTACCACCTTTCATTTCCCTATGCTCATATAAATAGGAAAGAGTGGATGTCGTTAAATATGGTGATGCACTACCTCATCCCCTATATTCATTTCACAAATGTCACTAGAGACTAGGTGTGCCTAGTATATGCCCTTATGAAAGGTGTGGAAATCAACACTGATGCTACATTAAAGCCCTTAATGAGGAAGATCTTGAGTCTAACTTGGTTTGGTGGTTTGGTTACTCTCTTGTGTAGGAATGTCGGGGTCCTTGGCATAACCCTTGAACTATATCCCATAAAACACCATGGAGACTTTTGATTTTACAAACACCAAAGAGCTAGAAACATCCCATGAGCCCACCTTGACTTCACGGAGCAAGCCAGATGAGATGAGATGTTCATGGCCCGTACATATTGTCGTGAGATACTTTAACACAGGACTGGGGGCCAACCTTCTATAGAGTGAGAGTTAGATGAAGTGGAGAGGAGATATCCTCTCAATGAGCATTCCATGGCAGTTCTGAAAATCGAGCACCTATGTTTCATAAAAGTAAATGATGATGTATCTATTAATAAGAATAGACTGAGGACTAGGTCTCACATCACTTAAAGGATGAACTGAAGGAGGTTTCACCTTTGACCATTGGAGATCTTATTGATGATGAGGACATGCATGACCAAACAAGGTAGCCCTCTCACCCAAACTGGTGCTTAATTTGATATTGTGTAGGACTAGGGATAGTTCTTTGTTAAAAGTGTAGAGTGGGGCTGACTTATTTGTATATAATACATATTCAGTCTTCTGCGTTTTTGTTATTTTGTCCACTTTGTGTTGGTTGGATGTGATTTCCAGTTGACTACTTAGTTGTGTATGTGTTTTCTTTATTGGGTTGTCATCGCATCAAGTAGTAGTTGAGTGGATGGATGGATGACGATCATCCTAAGGATATTTAAAGTCATTTTATTTGTACATATATAAGGCATCTTTCTAAGCTACGTGGTTACATAATTGGCAAGTGATTGTGAAAAGCATGCCATGAATAAAATGGCTAGTTTAAGACACCTAAGCTCATTTATGTGACTCAACCTATGCATACTTAAATTTAAATTCATGTGATTATTTGGTTGAGAATTTATAATAGTTTCCATTCTTTATTTTAATATATTCCATGTGTGTTAGGATTAATTGATATTCTATATTACCTCTTGATTACTAGAACTTGCACAGTGCGTGTGCAAAGCGCAAAAAGAAATGTGGAGTTTAGGAAGTGATCTAGGCAATTCCTTGATAGCCTTGTTTTTATGTCACTTTGTTTGTGCCTACCTTGATACATATCCATAGTTACCCCCTTTTGAGCCTTTGAGCTATTTTGGTGGTAGCCTTATAAGAAGCTTATCCCCATTCTTTCTTGATACCTTGAATTTGATCCAAAGAAGACACTTTAGGAAAAAGAAAGTGAAATAAGAGGAAGAGCTACAATCTTGTGCCCCCAAGTGATAGGCATTGGTGCTTGAAAGCTAAAAGCCTTGTTGTCAGGGAATGCAAAATGAAAGCATTATTGTGTTGAAAAAAAGCAAAGAAAATGTCCCTAAAATGAGTGTTTGAATGCTTAAAATTGAAAGGGGTAAACTAACAATAAAAAGGGATAAAAATGAGATTGTTGAGAATATGTTTGAAATTTATGAATGTAGTGTATTAAAATATTTGAGAATGTAATCACTATTTATTACCAAGAAATAGTTCCTACCCATCCCCTAAACGACATCACAATCTTTAAAGACCTAAGTGATCCTGAACTCTTAACATTCTTGTGTTAGTTGTGCACTACACTAAGGGCAAGCCTATGGTTTATCTTGGGAGCATGTGAATTCATTTGGGAGACTAAGCGAACTTCAATTTTGATACCCATTATTGTTTAAAGTTGCATATTTAAGAGTGAATATGGGTGAATTCTTTGTGGTGAGAGTACATGTTAAAGAAAGGATTGGTAGCTTGCATGGTTCTTGACTGAATAATTTATATAGATTTGTTTTAATATGGAGTCAATTCTTGAGGTGGGTGGTGTTAAACTAGTCATGCTTATGTGAAAATTTGGACATGCTTGGATGATGTTGGGCATGTAGTTTCTTATAGCCAAGTGGGACTGCCTTATATATGTTTTTGTTTCTGTCACAGCCATAGGTATGAGAATTTGTTAAAGAGCTAACAAAATACTATGTATGGGGTGGTGATAGGGGCATATTAATTCACCTAATAGTCAATTTAACTCATGTTTATAACATAGTTAGAGAATAAATTCCTTTATTTGTTGCATTTTTTAGAGTCATTTTTTGTCTTTTCAAGCTAACTAATGTGATTAGGTATTTTTCAGGGCTTAAATTGGAAGATGGGACCTAAAAAGGGATTTATCACAACATTGGATGAAAAAACAAAGTGAAAAATGGAGTTTTTAATGTAGTGCAAGAAATGAATTGAAAAGGAGCACGTTTGCGTCACAGAGGTGTTCGATACCAGGCCAATTCTAGTCGAAGTCCAGCAAAATTTAAATGCAAGGAAATGAAATCAGGCTACATTGTAGACTGAGTTAATGATAAGCCAAAATCTACCGAGCAGCTGAAAATTACAAATTATACATGGATCAAGCAAGTTCGCATTGGAGACTTAATTGCGTTTTTATTTTCCACAATTTTTTCAGACTTCAAATATATTTGTATTTTATTATTGTTCATTCAGCATTTTATCGGGGACGTGATTGGGAACACTGAATGTTTATCAAATGATTTTTTCTTGTGATTCAAACTATGAGTTGCTAATTTTCCCTATTTTGGGGCTGTAGCTACAAGATTATGATCTAATATTATTTTGCTTTGTTTGAAGATGTGGTTGTTGTTGTTTTTACTCCTATATTCTAACTTTACTATTTTAATGTCTAGTCAATATTGGAATAAATTTATTGTCTACATTGAACTCGGAAGACTGAGAGAAGATAGAACAAGGAATGTAGGAAACATGTTTATTCTAGGGTAGCTTAGGATAATTTGTGAATAGGATGCTTGTCACACACACTTGTACACTATGTTTGGTTACTAAATATGATGATAACTTAAATGTATTTTTTTAGTTCATGTTTGTTTGTGCTTAATGATGTAGTTAAACTGTCAATAAAGGTAAGCAATTAGAGATTGGAAGACAATGATTTAACATTAACCCTACAAACTAGTTCTTAAACAACCCTTGGGATGCCAAATTAAAGAGTATTGCACCAGATGTCTTTGTATGCAGCAGCCTAGGAATTCATTTTAATCAGATAAGTTTCTAGATAAATCACTACATACCTCAAATAGTAATTATTCATAATTTTCTAAAATTAGGAGTAACAAAACGCCTCATCTTTAGACAGCACTCACAATTAATTTGGTTGTGTTGGAAAGTGATTGAAATCCTAATTAAAGTCTTAAGTTGGACAACCTGGCTCTGAAAAGAGTCACTATACTACTTGTAAGGTCGTGTAACTTGCGGTGTGCTTTAAGAGCAACATCACTCTTCTATGCTAGATGCTTTTCAGACATGCATGTAAAGAGTTTATGTTGTCTTCTACTTCTTGATATCCTATGATGAAATTATAGATCTTTCATTGTCTACTTCAACATTCATACATTGTCTTTGCTTACCTTATGCATGCTTGATATGCTAAGAGACTGGGTTGGAGTTATTTGGGGTTCTAATCATCATGTAACACTTAGAGCCTAGCTTGGGTCATGATATAACAAAAAAATAATACAAGGTGACACATAGCAACCTATGTTTCACACCGCCTAGAATCCATTTCTAAAGATATTAAATGATACAAAAAACAGAAATCGACTTAGACAAACACTTACCAACTAAAAACTATAAGAAAAAACCCAACAATGGCAATGAATTGACTAATTATCAAGTAAGCCTACACTAATCCTAATTCTGTCCTTGCATATGATACTACCCAAAGTATAATCAACCTAACTAAGCCAAGTCTAAGAAAAGGGACATCTTAACCTACCTCAAGGATGAAACCCCAAATGAATGAAATTTTTGGTGATTTTCCCTTCTAAAGAACCTCAAAATACTACCAGGTGATCAAGAAAAAAAAGTGAAAATTAATACGGGACTATTGATATCCATATCATAGTAACAAAATTTAGACCAAAAATCGGGTCAAGAGTTCACCTCGAACAATAACAAATTTACAAGACTAACTCCATCATTACATTCCCTCGAGGTAAGGATCCGAAGGCCCAAAATTGAGCAAACATGAGACCAAATTCCAACCTTAAATTATCCAAATACCATTCTTGAAGAATTGAAATTAAGAGAATTAGAAGCCTAGTAATATAATTATATTAGGAAATAAAGCTAGAATCGAGTTTAGGAAATAAGAAGGAAGGAATTTACCTTTGAAGTGCTGAAAATGATCAAGAATTGTGTAAAATCACCTTAACTCGAGCTCTTATGAAAATGTTTATTTTGAGAAATGAAGCAGGAAGAAAGAACTAAATCCTTAGCAATAACTGCAAAAGTGGTCAAATTTCCACTCAAATGGTCATCGCTTAAGCGATAAGCTAGCCGCTAAAATATCCTATCTCCAAAGGTGTTTGCCAAAAAAGTGTTTATCGCAAAAGAGGTCCTTTAATTGCAAAGTGAGCCTTGCCCATGCTACCTTTTATCTAAAGCGGCTACCACTTAAGCGGTCAATGGCTGCCAAAGCAATGACACCAGTGATTGTTGCATCAACATTTGGAGCACAATGCTCCAAACTTTAAACGGGTCCTTGAAATATATTTAGGATCTAAACAATGTAGATAAAGGGCTACCAAACTGAAAACAGTATTTTGAACTCAAAGAAATTGATGAAATAACCAACAGAGGTCATCTCATCAAAATGTTAATCCAAACCAACACTTTCAAACAATTGTTAAATAAAACACAAAACGCCAAACACCAAAAGCTAGTCTTATCTACCCTGAATATCAAACCCAACGTTGTTCTCGGCAAAACTCGGTATTTTAAGATTAAAGACAATTCAAAAATTTTCATCCAAGTGCATTTAGCGAGAATGTTGGCTGAAGTAAAAAATTTTCTAGAACTTCAATATAAAATGCCTACTGACACCAACTCAAAATAAAGGCCTCAAAAACTCAAACCAAACATCCTACTATATTGAAAAGACCTTTTTGAGCTGAAGGAATTGACAGAGTTCTCATATGACATTTGAATCTTTGATTATTGACTAGAGATAGTTTTTTCACTTTACAACTCCTCAAAAGGGAAAACCTGACAACAAACTCTACGTAAATAGTGGGCAACCCAATGCAAAGCCATATAAAATCTACAAGTAAGCTATGAAAAGGGGCAAAATATTAAATGCATGCAAAATCATAAAGATGACTATGAGCATTATTATATTATTGAACTATATACTATATAAATTGTTAATTATTTGGTTGGCTGGTTTTATGTAGGTTTGTGATACCCTGGAAGTTGAAAATCTAGAATTAAACAAAAATTCAAAAATTAGTTTTTGGTGCAGGTCTACGAGACCTATTTATGAATCATAGACTGGTTCACCAGCTATTGAAAGAAGTCAAAGATGGTACTAGGAGATTTCGGTGTAGACGGTACTTGGAGACTTGGAAATATTTTGATAAGACATTGGAATTTTATGATCAAGATGTATGGCTCGTGGAAGAATGTCATAAATGACCCTTGTAGATGAGATACTGAGACTCAATTTTGAGGGGTCCAAGACAGACCAAGTATATAGATCATGGTTGGTTCTATGGACTATAGAAGGGTTCAAAGAATACTACCGACATTTAGAAAACTTTTAAGATCAAGAAAGGTTGTATGAGCAATGTGTATGGATTGTGAAAAGAACTATGGTTCATGTTTCGGTTTTGTGGATTAAGGGTTAGTTTGGGATAGTTGCTATAAGACCATATGTTTCTTCTCTTGCATTATATACTTAGTGTGAATTATTATATAAGGTGTATAAGATTTAGATAGTACATAAGGAAAATAAGCCTATTAAAGAATGGTAATATCAAGGAGTTAAAGTTTTAGGTCAAAGAAATTCCTTAAACTAATATTCAAGGTTAAAGAAATGGTTTGAGTAGCACCCTACCCTTTCAAAAAGCCTAAATTAAGTTTCACCTTTTGGATAGGACTAAGAGTGTCTAATTTTCTAATAATAGAGTTTTAAGAGGTACTTATATTAAGTTTCACCTTTTGGATAGGACTAAGAGTGTCTAATTTTCTAATAATAGAGTTTTGAGAGGTACTTTTATATCACAATCGTCATATGTTAAGTTTTGGAGTCACGAAAGTCATGAGACAAAGGTTGACAAAAGTTATTGTAAGCTTCTCTAAGAAATGTTTCTTAACTTTGGGTCGAATATCTCAGGCCATTTTTTCCATCATATAAGGGTTACAGGGGCCATCAAATCAAATGTATACAAGTCTATTTTGCAATGCGCAAAAACCATAATCAAACTAACTTTGTAGTAAAATATTATGGTTGTATTATCATGGACTATCTGAGTAGAAACTCGGGTCAGTAATCAGGTCAGTAATCAGATCAGGTCAGAAAAAGGTATAAGTTGGAAATCTAATATTTTAAGACCCCAAAATATTTATTTTATGTTCCAAAATAGTGAAAAAGTTGAAGAGAGGGTTCCTATGTAGTTCTTGAGTGATTTAGGTGTGCTTTTAGCGATTTCTACCGTTAAGTTCGTTCTAGGTTAAAATCACTTTCCCTCCTATTGGTTGTGTTTGGGCCTATTTTTGGAAGATAGTAATTTGTTGTTCCTACTCGTTCTTCTAACTTTACAACAGGTTTGTCAAGGTAATAATCAAGGAGCTCTTTTGTGATCATTTTTACGAAGTTCTATGGATGTATCATCAAGTTAGGACTATATGACAAAGTTTTCGAATTATGCTCAATTATGAACTATTTTTAGGAGTGCATAAGCTTCATAAAATAGCGTTTGTGAAGCTCAGGGCATAAGGAACAAATTTCATGAAGAAAACTTCAGGAATTCGAACGTCCCTTGGAGAGGTATGTTAATGCTAAGCTTTGCCCGTCTTTTAAACACGAAATCTGGAGAATTCTCGAAATGTTAAATATGATATTTTACTGCTCTATTGCTAGAAATACCTTCTATAAAAGGCAGTGGGATTGCATCTGAATTATTTACATAATGATATTAGGTTAATATTCCATTTGTTTGATTAAACTGGATATTCAGTATCTATATATCACTTTATCGACTTTCCAGACTATATATTCATGTGCTTGAGCTGTTACTCTTATTTGGGTGGTGTCACTAAAAACAAAGGAAGATTATGAAGGAAATTTAGTAGTCATAAACAGTCCTCCTTCCTCGTTAAGACTGTATTTGAAGAACTTAAAAAGTAGCAAACTGATTTTCAATAATCTCAAACATAATTTTCTTGTTTAAACTACTAAGGCACTTGATATTTTCAAATACTTTGTTTTACTAATTATCAAGGAACCAAGTGTAAGTATTAAGTGAAGCATCTTTAGCTCCTTATGAACAACTTGAAAGTAAAGGTATCATTCTAAAAGTTAAGTTTTCAAACTTATTCAAAAGACATATAAGATTCCATACGTCATGTGGATATGCCATGATAGTGATTATGACATTGTGAGAATAAGAGTATCAATAAGCCAAGATTGGCTAAATTCTTGTTATGGCCTACTATGTGCATTCATTTTTCATAACATACATGGCATGTTATACATGAACTCTGAGATATAATTGGAGGTAGAGGGCCTATTTGCCTAGATGACTATATATGTGCATATTATTCAGATGGACACAAGTTGGAAAATATGATGCCAATTAGCTTCCGGAAAGGACCACCATTGCGAGCATTTGGTTGGGTATGTCATATATTTGCATCTATATATATGTATTCACAACATGCGATTACTCGAGCGTACTATGCATGTTTGATCACAAGGAGGTTGAGTGTTAGTCATGAAGGTTATTTGAGTTTTAATTCTAGTGGTATCTCTATTACCCTTTTTACTACAGCTATTTATAATTTTACTTTCTACTTTACATACAAGTTTATTTTTATTTGTACTAATGTCCCATTACATAGGAATGCTACATTTTTGTTTTGTTCATGCAGGTTCAGATAGAGATTCTTATCAATCCCTCTACTAGGATTCCTATTTAGTTGTGAGTTAGTAAGTTCCACCTCTTCATAGAGCTTGCATAGGATAGTCTACTTCCATAGTACAGTTTGGATATAGTCAGGAACTTTTCTCGACAGTGCTTATGTGTTCTTATAGACTATTGTGCACTTAGTATTTTGGATTTCTGTTTGCAACTTTTAGCCTCCATCCATGTGTGTGCGCATGTATGTCTTTGGTTGCAGCCATGTCATCTAGCTAGTACTTTATTATTCTGGATTATCTACCTTTGTCTGTATGACTTGTTATGAACCAGCTCATAACTTTAATGGTCCGGGCTTAGTATTTAAAATGTTATGCTGCTGAATCTTTTCAACCCTAGTTCAGTTAGCTAGTATATTCAGTAGCTTACTCAAACAATGTTTGTATCGAGTGCCAATCGTGCCTCCCCTATTCTAGAGCGTGACAAATATTGAATCAAAGCAAGTCTTATCCTAGGGAGTCCACAATATCATGTTTAATAAAGCCATGCTTATGGATGAGTTGTGCACCACACTTATAATTAAAAGGCTAGGAGACATTTAGGAGTGGTTATGTTTCTTCAACTAAATAGTTGTGTTATAGAACAAGCTATATGAACATATGAAATATAAATTATGCATTGTGGTTTTTAGAATAAACTGTCTATGCTCAATAGATGGCACAACATGAGATAGGTATAGATTCAAGGAAAAGTACCAGTTATTCCTCACCAGGTCAGGGGGATATATTTTCTATGGATGCACACGATGAGTCTCTAATACCCATAGTACCAGCTTCCCCAGCACATGTTGAGGTCTGAGGAGATGTAGTACCCCTAGCCCCACCAGTTACATTAGTAACTGAGGCAGGTAGAGATACAGACCATCCAACACCCATTGTACCACATTAGAGACTGGGATGAGAGATGCAACTCAACTGCTAACTGGGATGATTTCTTTTCATGAGAGACAAATAGAGTTAGGAGTAGATACCAGAAGAGGTCAGATAGAAAGCTCGAAGGTATAAGAGTTCTTCACTTAGACCCTCAAGTATTTACGAGATGTAGTTCCACTGATGACCCTCAGGACATTACAGACCATATGTATTGAGGGTGATCCATACCTCTATAACCGAGGCTATGGAGTTGGATTCTTTTCGGCTATGTGATGTAGCCATCATGTGAAGTGAGGCATGGGAAAGATCTAAAGGGCAATGCTCCGCCAATAGAGTGGGGGGACTTCTTTGTGGCATTTCTAGCCTATTACTTTCCATGGGAGGTTCGAGAGGCCCGTCTTTACCAATTTATCAGTTTGAGGCAAGGTGATATGAGCGTGAGGGATTATAGTCTTAGGTTCAATTCATTGGCTAGGCATGCACAAGATATTGTACATAACATAAGAGCTAGAGCTCATCATTATATTGATGGTGTAGGGGATTATTTAATTAGAGTTTGTAGGATAGAATCTTTACAAGATGATGTAGACTTTTCCCACTCACGGACTTTCGCTCAAACTACAGAGGACCTTTCTTATTCTATTCGTGATACTAGTAGGGACAAGGAGCAGAGTAAGAGAGCTCATATTATGGGGTCTTATAGGGAGCCATAGGCTGATTTTAGTCCTTTATTTTATTGATATCCACCTCGGTTTGTAGCTAGTTTCCCACAATAGGTGCAGGGCCAGTAGTTTGATCGTATATTCAGTTAGGTTCAGGGTAGAGATCTGCCCATCTTGAGAACTATCGATATAAGCATTTTCACAAATGAGATAGACTACTCGTCTATGTACACAGTATGTAAGCTTCACATTGGGAAGTGTAGAAAAGGTTCAGGTGTATGTTACCATTGTGGTAGAAAGGATTTTATTAGAAAGTGCTCAGGGTTAGGCAGAGGTGCACCAACCCAACCTTCAAGATCCGCAGCAACCTCTTAACACTCAGTACGTGCTCTCTAGCCAAGTCCATATTCTACTCAAGGTCATAGTAGGGGGAGAAGTAGAGGAGATACTTCAGGTTCTATTGGTGGCTAGAATTGCTTTTATGCACTCACAGGCCGATATGATTCAGAGGTATCTCCAAATGTAGTTAGGGGTATCTTCACTATAAATTCTCATGCTATTTATACCCTGATAGATTTTGTTTCTACATTTTTGTATATTACTCCATTTATTGTTGTTAAGCTTGTGTAAGAAACCGGGCTTTGTATGGACTTAGTTGTGTGTGAAATTTGGTTCTAGAAAGGTTTTGACCAAGGTGATACCTTATGGGCACCTCCATGGGTTGTGTGACTCACCACGGGCCGTGTGGAGGAGCCTTGAGGTGACCCTTGGCATTGCGTATAGAGTGTTAGCCTTAAATTTGGAATTTAAAATCAAGGAACGCACCACATGAGCCCCACATAGTTCATGTTGCACTTTATGAGCTGGTAGTGGCTTGTATAGGTGGCCTTGGCCTTAATAACCTCACTTTGACGAATGTTTAATATATATGCACCTCATACGGTCTGTATAACCCTTTACGGTCCTTATGTCCGGAGCTATAGGCGCTGGTGTGAAAAATTTCTAAGTATGAAATCATCGTCTCAAAACATCGCTAGTGAAATTTTGGCTAAGTGTGGCTTAATGGAAAGGCACACGGTTTGTGTGCCTTGATACGGTCCATGTGACCTTTGTAGGGGACCCCTGGCAACATTTTATCATCTGTTTCATTAATGGTGTTCTTGCAATTTTGGCTACTCCTAAGCTTCTTTTGTGACTTTCTATGTTATCCTAAGACATTCAAATGACCTATACTCTTCTTCGCTCATTCAAATTCATTCAACACTTAGAATCTATTCAAGATCTCTCTTCAGAACTCCTCTCAAGTGAACTAGTGAAGGCTTAGCTTGGGAATTGAGAAAAGCCTCTCTTCTTCACCAAATTCTTCTTATTTCTTCTTGGATAACTAAGGTATTTTTAGTCCCATAACAGCATTACAACAACTCATACAGTACAGCATACAACAACTCTACACAACATGCAAGTAGACAACGCAACATTGCGTCCTTCCGCTACACTTCGACGTCAACAATTCCAAATCCGTTTCAACCTCAACAAAACTGTCCTCAGCATATTTACACACAATTATAGTCCTAGAAAAGTCCAAAAACAGTCCCTAAGTATATGGAAAACATGAGACAACAATTCCAAAAACAGTCCACGAATTCTTACTAATGAGCAGAATTAAGACATCATTTAAGAACTTATTTTTGCGGAAGATAAAAGTGGTCCAGCAGACTTCTTACATCATTACAGACCCAAGAATTGTTAAAAACATACATATTACTTCATAAATCAGCCAACCAACAAGATAAAAGTCTCTTATTTAACAAGAAAAGTGAACCACAATATTTGGAACACATGTTGTCCCAAAACTTCCTGCACAATCCAACCAACATACTCTTCATGTTTTTCATGGAAATATTACACCAAACCATTGGTATTTTTACTTACCTTAACCCTCAAGTTTTAGGTTCTCTTCAAGAACCCTAGATGTGTGTCTTGGCTGCTTTAGAAAATGAGGAGAGAGCAAGAACAAACTTAGAGAGAAATCTGAAATTTTGGCTTGAGAAAATGACTAAAAGTTGCTGGTTGTTGCTCCCTTTTATAGGCCACTTTTGGCCGACTTTCTTTTGGGTTTTCAACCTTATTTTATTAAGGTTATGGGGCAGCAGCTTGGCCTTTTCATTTGGGCTTAATTGGGCTTCAAATGGGATGGGCTTTGTTGCAAACATTTCTCCCTTAAGCCCACTTAGTTTGGGCCCTAGTTTTGAATTGGATTGTGATAGTAATTTGGCCCTTTTCCTATTCATCTTGGGCTGAAAATTTTGTCCTTTTATGATGCTAAACCATGGGCCCAAATGACATCCTTAATAACACCCAATCTCCTACTGAGAATTCTAGTCCTCTTCTTCTGGCATCTGCATATGATTTGTGACGGCTTTGGGCTGTTTCTAGCCGTTGTCGTATTACCTTGACTTTTTCCATGGCTTGTTGGACTAGATCTGGACCAAGCAAGGTGGTTTCACCTACTTCAAACCATCCTATTGGTGATCTACATTTCCTTCCATACAAAGCTTCATACGGTGCCATCTTAATGCTTGAATGGTAGCTATTATTATAGGCAAATTCAATAAGTGGCAAATGGTCCACCCAACTACCTTTGAAGTCCAATGCACCCGCTGGCAACATATCTTCAAGCGTTTGAATGGTGCGTTCTGCTTGACCATCTGTCTGCGGGTGGAAAGCTATACTTAAATTCACTTGTGTCCCTAAGCTCCTCTGGAAGCATTTCCAAAACTTTGTGGTGAATTGAGCTCCCCGATCAGATATAATGGATATTGGGACCCCATGTAGCCTAACTATCTCCCTGAGGTATAGCTTTGCATACTCTTCAGCCGTATAGTCACTCTTAACTGGCAAAAAGTGTGCTGACTTTGTAAGTCTATCAATGATTACCCATATGGAGTCAAACTTCTGAAATGAGCGAGGAAACCCAGTAACAAAATCCATATTAATCATATCCCACTTCCATGTTGGAAGCTCTATACATTGCATATAACCTCCCGGCTTTTGGTGCTCTACCTTAACTTGTTGGCATTTCGGACACTGAGACACAAATTCTGCAAGGTCCTTTTTCATGCCTTCCCACCAAAACATTCCCTTCAGGTCATGATACATCTTAGTTGACCCTGGGTGGATAGAATATCTTGAATGATGGGCTTCTTCCATTATCCTTCTTCTTAATCCATTTATGTTAGGAACACACAATCTATTTGGGCAATAAAGTACTCCATTTTGGGTAAGTTCAAAGCCCTTCATTGTGCCTTGACTCACCTTCTCCTTAAGTCGCCGTAGAATAGGATCTTTGAACTATTTTTCTTTTACCTCTGTTACCAATGAAGACTCCGCAGCATTATGCACAACAACCCCTTCCTTTGGAGTTTCAATCAGGCGAACCCCCAAATTGGCTAGTTGACGTAGATCCTTAGCGACTCCTTGACTCACCACGGTCTGATCATCAATATTCACAATTGCCTTGCAGCTCAAAGCATTGGCTACCACATTTTCTTTCCCCGGATGGTATAGTATATCAACATCGTAATCCTTTATTAGCTCCAGCCACCTCCGCTGCCTTAAATTTAGGTCTTTCTGTTTAAATATGTACTGTAAGCTCTTATGATCAGTATATATTTCAACATGAACTCCATACAAATAATGGCGCCATATTTTCAAGGCAAACACAACAGCTGCTAGCTCAAGGTCATGTGTCGGGTAGTTTTTCTCATGTGGCCGCAGTTGTCTCGAGGCATAAGCAATTACCCTACCATGTTGTGTCAGTACACACCCTAAGCCAACCCCCGAAGCATCACAATACACCGCATACCCCTCTGTGCCTTTTGGAAGCACTAATACAGGTGCAGAAGTTAGCCTGCTTTTCAACTCTTGAAAGCTCCTTTCACATGCATCATTCCATTTAAATTTGGTCGCCTTATGTGTCAGCTTTTTTAGAGGAGCAGAAATTGAAGAAAAACCTTCAACAAATCTTTTGTAATAACCTGCCAACCCGAAGAAGCTTTGAACTTCTGTGGGTGTTGTTGGCCTTGGCCAATCTTTCACCGCCTCTATCTTTTGTAAATCAACCCTTATTCCTACATCGGATACAATATGACCCAAGAATACCACTGATTTCAAACAAAATTCACATTTGGAAAACTTGGCATACAATTGCCGATCACGAAGAACTTGTAATACCTGCCGTAAATGATTTGCATGGTCCTCTTTTGATCTTGAATATCATATATAAATACTATAACAAAGACATCCAAGAACGGCTTGAATACCCTGTTCATTAAGTCCATAAAAACTGCTGGTGCATTTGTCAGCCCAAATGACATAACAAGAAATTCGAAGTGACCATAGTGTGTCCTAAAGGTTGTCTTGGGTATATCTTTCTCCCTCACCCTCACTTGGTGATAACCTGACCTCAAATCAATTTTTGAAAAACATTTGGCACCCTGTAACTGATCAAACAAATCGTCAATCCTGGGGAGGGGGTATTTGTTTTTAATTGTCACCTTATTCAATTGTCGATAGTCAATACACATTCTCAAGGTGCCATCCTTTTTACGTACAAATAACACTGGTGCACCCCAAGGGGACACACTAGGTCTTATAAAACCCTTTTCTAGCAAATTTTTTAATTGCTCCTTTAATTCACGTAACTCTGCCGGGGCCATTCTATATGGGATAGAAATAGGTTGAGTACCTGGAAGTAAATCAATGCCAAAATCTATTTCTTGTTCTGGAGGTAAACCTGGAAGCTCTTTGGGAAACACATCAACAAATTCATTCACTACGGGAACAGATTGAAGAGTTGGTGATTCAGCCTCCATATACCTTACTCTAACTAGATGACATATATACCCCTTTGACATCATCTTCCTTGCCTTAAAATAGGAAATAAACTTCCCCTTTGGTGCCCCAACATTACTTTTCCATTCAAGGACTGCCTCATTTGGAAAGTGGAGATACACTCTCTTAGTTCGATAATCCATAGTAGCATAGCAAGAAGCTAACCAATCCATACCCATTATAACATCAAATTCCATCATATCTAACTCAACAAGGTCCGCCACGTGTCACAGTTACAAATAGTTACGACACAGTTATAATAGACCCTTCTAGCTATAATAGATTCACCGATTGGTTTAGACACTTCAAATGGCTCATTCAATAATTTAGGTGTTCTTTTAAACTTCCCAGCCACTAGTGGTGTGATATATGATAATGTAGAACCAGGGTCAATTAATGCATACACATTATGTGAAATGATGGACAATATACCTGTGACCATATCGGGGGAAGCTTTTAAGTTCTGCCGACTCCCCAGAGCATAAGTGCGATTCTGGGCTCCGCTAGGGCTAGCTGCTCCTCCACCACCTCTACCACGACTTGTAGGTGTTTGCTGACCCCTACTTAATGGAGGAACTGACGATGATGATACAACAGCTGACCCAGCAGGTTGTGCTATATCATCCATACGTCTTTTTGGGCAATCTCTTATCATATGCCTTGGTACACCACACCAATAACAGGCATTTGTCCCAACACGACATATACCTGAATGACTCCTCCCACATTGTTTGCAAGAATGCCTAGGAGGAATCTGCTGGTTGGCTGAATATCCTGTTGTCCGCACCTTGTCCCTCACTTCTTTGATTAAACTGATTACCTCTAGGCCCTTGAAGTTGTGGTGGAGCACTGACTGCAGAATAGGAGGATGATGGTCTAGGTGGTTTACTAGGAAATCGGGGCCTAACATCACCTTAGGATGGTACAAACTGCCCTGTAGATCTGGCCCTCTTGGACTGCCCCCTTTCTATCTCTTGTGTCCTTCTCCTTTGCCTCTGATCCTCTAGTTTCTGTGCAAAAGCTTGCATCTTTGCTATATCCATGTCTTTGTTCAATGAAGCAATGGTACAGTCTCTTACCAGATACGTATCCAACCTATCCACATACCGATGAACTCTATCTGCCATAGTAGCAACTACATTAGGAGCATACCTGGCCAAGGAGTTAAACTGGAGGCTATACTCCCTCACGCTCATACCTCCTTGGTGGAGATTCAAAAACCGATCTGCACGGGCCTCTCGGATCTCATATGGCAAGTAATGGTCAAGAAAGGCCTCTTTGAACTCCTTCCAGGTAATTGGAGGTGCATCTATACCCTTAGATTGCTTCCAAGCTTCATACACAATATAGCCACACCTTTCAATCTATATGTTGCCAGTTCTACAGCTTCTGTACCAATAACATGCATAACATCCAAAGTACGTTGGATCTGGTCGATAAAGTCTTGTGGATCTTCATTAGGATCTGACCCGGTAAAAGATGGAGGGTCCAAATTAAGAAAATCACGTATTCTCGTGCTAGCTTCCCTACCCACACCACCTGCACCTACAACTAGGCCTTCTTGTCTTTGGCTTTGGCTAGCAACTATGCGGGTCAATAATTGGACCTCATGTCTCAAATCCTGCATAGCAGCATCGACAGGTGGTTCTGGGGAGTTTCACTACGACCTGGTTCATCAGGAGCGGGAGGAGTTGGAGATGTCTGGGACAGAGACTCATCTTGGGCCTCATCTCGTCATCTTACAAGACTGGGCATACCAATTACCGCTTCCACCTCCTTCCCTGCCTTTGCTTTTCCTTGTTTTGGCATGCTTACTGTACAAAATGATTTAGAGGTTAGAAATAATCAACCTACAACACTTAGCTCTATGGCACGATCTAAAGAATGAAAAGAAAGTGACAACTCCTAAATGCCACGTTGCCTCCTACATATAAATGTGGTGCACAACACATCCATAAACAAGACTCTACATAGACACGGCTTTGTAGACTCCCTAGGACGACCCGCTCTGATACCACTTCTGTCATGCCCTAAGCCCCATTAAGGCAGACTGGTACCCGTTGCCGACAAGGCTCGGGAGAACCAACGTATAATATGCATCTGCTATAAATATTTAAGAGGTTTCCATACTCAATATGTTGTCAAAAGAAAGTAAATTGTACTAACAAACCAAAAGTAAATACATAAGACTAGGCCGTTGGAGCCACGATGTCTATAATACACTATTTGACCACACTTTAATTTACATTGTCTACAAAGCCTCTAGGTAAGGAACAATATCCATATGGGTCGGGACAGGCCCCGCCTCATGACCAACTATACAATACAAAATACAAGTTCTAAACACACAAGCCCCGAAGCAACCTGGAGCTTAGTAATAGCAGCTGAAAGTCCTGTACTCTTACTAGGGAGATCTAGTAACTCCTGTACCTGCAGCATGAAATGCAGGTCCCCCGTAAGGGACATCAGTACGAGATAATGTACCGAATATGTAAGGAAGGAAATATTGTATATGAAATAAGAACTTAAATGAAATCACACACTAGTGTGTAAGGATGAAAAGACCACCTTTAGTCATACTGTGGAATCATGTACTTTATGTCTTTTTGATACTATATCTTTTTTTACTGTATAATCTGTGCACAATATATCATGTTAATGACCAGCTGAGCAGTGGTAAATCTGTAATGGGATCGACGCTGGCTAGGTGATTCCTTCACCCCTCGGGTTACCACCCGTAAATGAGATCGACCCTGGCTAGGTGATTCTTCCACCCCTCGGGTTACCACCCATTTATAAGCAACTGTAAGTTATCTTTTATTTACTTTGAGATGGTTCTTTTGGTGGTCATAACCTTTAGACTGTAGGAATATAGACATGCGACATATAAACAACCATACAAGATAATACCACAATAAAAAGAGAGATACACAACTAATGAATCGTATCGAAGATTAAACAACATATGGACTTTGCTTGGTAACAAGGAACTCATGTATATTTGGTATCCAAGTACGTATGCAGGTTTGACAATGGCTATGTATGGGAACATATGAACATGGTAAAGAGTGGAGACACAATTATTAGCGATGTCGGAATTTGTATGTGCCTTTATGTGCTAAAGAAGAACTTAGATTTCATGCCAAGTAATAAGAAATCAAGTAGCCTTACATACCTCGTTGTACTATGTCGTTATTACCTCGGAGTAGTATCCTTTTCCTCCAAACACTTATCTACAATATATTAGGTGATAAAACTAGTGTTAGCAGCCAATAAACACATCTTAGTAATCCAATTTCACCCATAAATAATATCCGGGCAGCAAGCTCGGAATTAGGAACCAAAGAGTATCCTGTCAACATTTCCGCTCCTAATCGTATTTTCTAATACAAATTCCCATATACATGTCATATCCAGCTATTTTTAGTCCCATAACAGCATTACAACAACTCATACAGTACAGCATACAACAACTCTACACAACACGCAAGTAGACAACGCAACATTGCGTCCTTCCGCTACACTTCGACGTCAACAATTCCAAATCCGTTTCAACCTCAACCAAACTGTCCTCAGCATATTTACACACAATTACAGTCCTAGAAAAGTCCAAAAACAGTCCCTAAGTATATGGAAAACATGAGACAACAATTCCAAAAACAGTCCACGAATTCTTACTAATGAGCGGAATTAAGACATCATTTAAGAACTTATTTTTGCGGAAGATAAAAGTGGTCCAGCAGACTTCTTACATCATTACAGACCCAGGAATTGTTAAAAACATACATATTACTTCATAACTCAGCCAACCAACAAGATAAAAGTCTCTTATTTAACAAGAAAAGTGAACCACAATATTTGGAACACATGCTGTCCCAAACTTCCTGCACAATACAACCAACATACTCTTCATGTTTTTCATGGAAATATTACACCAAACCATAGGTATTTTTACTTACCTTAACCCTCAAGGTTTAGGTTCTCTTCAAGAACCCTAGATGTGTGTCTTGTCTTCTTTAGAAAATGAGGAGAGAGCAAGAACAAACTTAGAGAGAAATCTGAAGTTTTGGCTTGAGAAAATGACTAAAAGTTGCTGGTTGTTGCTCCCTTTTATAGGCCACTTTTGGCCGACTTTCTTTTGGGTTTTCAACCTTATTTTATTAAGGTTATGGGGCAGCAGCTTGGCCTTTTCATTTGGGCTTAATTGGGCTTCAAATGGGATGGGCTTTGTTGCAAACATTTCTCCCTTAAGCCCACTTAGTTTGGGCCCTAGTTTTGAATTGGATTGTGATTGTAATTTGGCCCTTTTCCTATTCATCTTGGGCTGAAAATTTTGTCCTTTTATGATGCTAAACCATGGGCCCAAATGACATCCTTAACTCGGGGTTTATTCTTTATCGGACTTGAACAATTTGGTGTTGGGCCTTGTCTCCGTTTACCGAGCTTATTTAAGCTAAGCACGTAGGTGACTCACCTACTAGCTTCCTAAGTCCCACAAGAACCTCAATTATTTTACTTCATTTAAGGTCACACTCTCCTTAACTTGACTTAAAAATTATATACGCTCGGTCATCTTAAGCATTAGACGTACATATAGCCCTTTAATCTAAAATTCACGCACTTTTAAAAATGTGTGCAGATTTGACCTCGCCATATCATGTTTCATTTGCGTTGGACTAGTACATGTAAGATGTGGTTTGTTACATCCTCCCCCCCAGGAACATTCGTCCCCAAATGTAAGCATAATTGAATAGGTTAAACAAGTTCGAACTTCCGTGTAAACAAACTTTTGAAAACATAATAAGAATTCACATTCACGTACCTACTACTCCTTCAACTCTGTATCTTGGAATTCCTCTTTAGCCTCAAATAAATAAGGGTATTTAGACCTCATTGCTTCCTCAGCCTCCCATGTTATCTCTCTACCTGTTGGTTCCTACAAAGCACTTTTACTAAAAGGTATTTCTTTATTCCTTAGCTTCCTAACTTGACGATCTAGTATAGCAATAGGTACCTCTTCATAGGTGAGATCTTCCATAACCTGTATATCTTCAATAGGAGTAATACGAGATGGATCACCTATGCATTTTCGAAGCATTGAGACATGAAAAACTGGATGAACCATCGAAAGCTCCTGGGGTAGCTCCAATTCATATGCAACCTGTCCAAACCTTTTAATAATCTTATATGGCCCTATATAACGTGGTCTTAGTTTCCCTTTCTTACCAAATCTCATAACACCTTTCATTGGGGACACCTTTAATAACACCCAATCTCCTACTGAGAATTCCAGTCCTCTTCTTCTGGCATCTGCATATGATTTGTGACGGCTTTGGGCTGTTTCTAGCCATTGTCGTATTAGCTTGACTTTTTCCATGGCTTGTTGGACTAGATCTGGACCAAGCAAGGTGGTTTCACCTACTTCAAACTATCCTATTGGTGATCTACATTTCCTTCCATACAAAGCTTCATACGGTGCCATCTTGATGCTTGAATGGTAGCTATTATTATAGGCAAATTCAATAAGTGGCAAATGGTCCACCCAACTACCTTTGAAGTACAATGCACCCGCTGGCAACATATCTTCAAGCGTTTGAATGGTGCGTTCTGCTTGACCATCTGTCTGCGAGTGGAAAGCTATACTTAAATTCACTTGTGTCCCTAAGCTCCTCTGGAAGCATTTCCAAAACTTTGCGGTGAATTGAGCTCGCCGATCAGATATAATGGATATTGGGACCCCATGTAGCCTAACTATCTCCCTGAGGTATAGCTTTGCATACTCTTCAGCCGTATAGTCACTCTTAACTGGCAAAAAGTGTGCTGACTTAAGTCTATCAATGATTACCCATATGGAGTCAAACTTCTGAAATGAGCGAGGCAACCCAGTAACAAAATCCATATTAATCATATCCCACTTCCATGTTGGAAGCTCTAAACATTGCATATAACCTCCCTGCTTTTGGTGCTCTACCTTAACTTATTGGCAATTCGGACACTGAGACACAAATTCTGCAAGGTCCTTTTTCATGCCTTCCCACCAAAACATTCCCTTCAGGTCATGATACATCTTAGTTGACCCTGGGTGGATAGAATATCTTGAATGATGGGCTTCTTCCATTATCCTTCTTCTTAATCCATTTATGTTAGGAACACACAATCTATTTTGGCAATAAAGTACTCCATTTTGGGTAAGTTCAAAGCCCTTCATTGTGCCTTGACTCACCTTCTCCATAAGTCACCGTAGAATAGGATCTTTGAACTATTTTTCTTTTACCTCTGTTACCAATGAAGACTCCGCAGCATTATGCACAACAACCCCTTCCTTTGGAGTTTCAATCAGGCGAACCCCCAAATTGGCTAGTTGACGTAGATCCTTAGCGACTCCTTGACTTACCATGGTCTGATCATCAATAATCACAATTGCCTTGCGGCTCAAAGCATCGGCTACCACATTTTCTTTCCCTGGATGGTATAGTATATCAACATCGTAATCCTTTATTAGCTCCAGCCACCTCCGCTGCCTTAAATTTAGGTCTTTCTGTTTAAATATGTACTGTAAGCTCTTATGATCAGTATATATATGTCAACATGAACTCCATACAAATAATGGCGCCATATTTTCAAGGCAAACACAACAGCTGCTAGCTCAAGGTCATGTGTCGGGTAGTTTTTCTCATGTGGCCGCAGTTGTCTCGAGGCATAAGCAATTACCCTACCATGTTGTGTCAGTACACACCCTAAGCCAACCCCCGAAGCATCACAATACACCGCATACCCCTCTATGCCTTTTGGAAGCACTAATACAAGTGCAGAAGTTAGCCTGCAGAAGTTAGCCTGCTTTTCAACTCTTGAAAGCTCCTTTCACATGCATCATTCCATTTAAATTTGGTCGCCTTATGTGTCAGCTTTGTTAGAGGAGCAGAAATAGAAGAAAAACCTTCAACAAATCTTTTGTAATAACCTGCCAACCCTAAGAAGCTTTGAACTTCTGTGGGTGTTGTTGGCCTTGGCCAATCTTTCACCGCCTCTATCTTTTGTAAATCAACCCTTATTCTTTCATCGGGTACAATATGACCCAAGAATACCACTGATTTCAAACAAAATTCACATTTGGAAAACTTGGCATACAATTGCTGATCATGAAGAACTTGTAATACCTGCCGTAAATGATTTGCATGGTCCTCTTTTGATCTTGAATATCATCTATAAATACTATCACAAAGACATCCAAGAACGGCTTGAATACCCTCTTCATTAAGTCCATAAAAACTGCTGGTGCATTTGTCAGCCCAAATGACATAACAAGAAATTCGAAGTGACCATAGCGTGTCCTAAAGGTTGTCTTGGGTATATCTTTCTCCCTCACCCTCACTTGGTGATAACCTGACCTCAAATCAATTTTTGAAAAACATTTGGCACCCTGTAACTGATCAAATACTTTTCAGGGGGAGATCACTACCCTTTCTGAGACATCTGACTGGGTTACTTGGGGAGGGGGTATTTGTTTTTAATTGTCACCTTATTCAATTGCCGATAGTCAATACACATTCTCAAGGTGCCATCCTTTTTACGTACAAATAACGCTGGTGCACCCCAAGGGGACACACTAGGTCTTATAAAACCCTTTTCTAGCAAATCTTTTAATTGCTCCTTTAATTCACGTAACTCTGCCGGGGCCATTCTATATGGAGGGATAGAAATAGGTTGAGTACCTGGAAGTAAATCAATGCCAAAATCTATTTCTCGTTCTGGAGGTAAACCCGAAAGCTCTTCGGGAAACACATCAACAAATTCATTCACTATGGGAACAGATTGAAGAGTTGGTGATTCAGCCTCCATATACCTTACTCTAACTAGATGGTTATACCCCTTTGACATCATCTTCCTTGCCTTAAAATAGAAAATAAACTTCCCCTTTGGTGCCCCAACATTACCTTCCCATTCAAGGACTGCCTCATTTGGAAAGCGGAGATACACTCTCTTAGTTCGACAATCCATAGTAGCATAGCAAGAAGCTAACCAATCCATACCCATTATAACATCAAATTCCACCATATCTAACTCAACAAGGTCCGCCACGTGTCACGGTTACAAACAGTTACGACACAGTTATAATAGACCCTTCTAACTATAATAGATTCACCGGTTGGTTTAGACACTTCAAATGGCTCATCCAATAATTTAGGTGTTCTTTTAAACTTCCCAGCCACTAGTGGTGTGATATATGATAATGTAGAACCAGGGTCAATTAATGCATACACATTATGTGAAATGATGGACAATGTACCTGTGACCACATCGAGGGAAGCTTCAAAGTTCTGCCGACTCCCCAGAGCATAAGTGCGATTCTGGGCTCCGCTAGGGCTAGCTACTCCTCCACCACCTCTACCACGACCTGTAGGTGTTTGCTGACCCCTACCTAATGGAGGAACTAACGATGATGATACAACAGCTGACCCAGCAGATTGTGCTATATCACCCATACGTCTTTTTGGGCAATCTCTTATCATATGCCTTGGTAAACCACACCAATAACAGGCATTTGTCCCAACACGACATATACCTGAATGGCTCCTCCCACATTGTTTGCAAGAATGCCTAGGAGGAATCTGCTGGTTGGCCGAATATCCTGTTGTCCCTGCACCTTGACCCTCACTTCTTTGACTAAACTGATTACCTCTAGGCCCTTGAAGTTGCGGTGGAGCACTGACTGCAGAATAGGAGGATGATGGTCTAGGTGGTTTACTAGGAAATCGGGGCCTAACATCACCTTGGGATGGTACAAACTGCCCTGTAGATCTGGCCCTCTTGGACTGCCCCCTTTCTATCTCTTGTGTCCTTCTCCTTTGCCTTTGATCCTCTAGTTTCTGTGCAAAAGCTTGCATCCTTGCTATATCCATGTCTTTGTTCAATGAAGCAATGGTACAGTCTCTTACCAGATACGTATCCAACCTATCCACATACCGATGAACTCTATCTGCCATAGTAGCAACTACATTAGGAGCATACCTGGCCAAGGAGTTAAACTGGAGGCTATACTCCCTCACGCTCATACCTCCTTGGTGGAGATTCAAAAACCGATCTGCACGGGCCTCTCGGATCTCATATGGCAAGTAATGGTCAAGAAAGGCCTCTTTGAACTCCTTCCAGGTAATTGGAGGTGCATATATACCCTTAGATTGTTTCCAAGCTTCATACACAATATAGCCACACCTTTCAATCTATATGTTGCCAGTTCTACAGCTTCTGTACCAATAACATGCATAACATCCAAAGTACGTTGGATCTGGTCGATAAAGTCTTGTGGATCTTCATTAGGATCTGACCCGGTAAAAGATGGAGGGTCCAAATTAAGAAAATCACGTATCCTTGTGCTAGCTTCCCTACCCACACCACCTGCACCTACAACTAGGCCTTCTTGTCTTTGGCTTTGGCTAGCAACTATGCGGGTCAATAATTGGACCGCATGTCTCAAATCCTGCACAGCAGCATCGACAGGTGGTTCTGGGGAGTTTCACTACGACCTGGTTCATCAGGAGCGGGAGGAGTTGGAGATGTTTGGGACAGAGACTCATCTTGGGCCTCATCTCGTCGTCTCACCAGACTGGGCATACCAATTACTGCTTCCACCTCCTTCCCTGCCTTTGCTTTTCCTTGTTTTGGCATGCTTACTGTACAAAATGATTTAGAGGTTAGAAATAATCAACCTACAACACTTGGATCTATGGCACGATCTAAAGAATGAAAAGAAAGTGACAACTCCTAAATGCCACGTAGCCTCCTGCTTATAAATGTGGTGCACAACACATCCATAAACAAGACTCTACATAGACACGGCTTTGTAGACTCCCTAGGACGACCCGCTCTGATACCACTTCTGTCACGCCCTAAGCCCCATTAAGGCAGACTGGCACCCGTTGCCGACAAGGCTCGAGAGAACCAACGTATAATATGCATCTGCTATGAACATTTAAGAGGTTTCCATACTCAATATGCTGTCAAAAGAAAGTAAACTGTACTAACAAACCAAAAGTAAATACATAAGACTAGGCCGTTGGAGCCACGATGTCTATAATACACTATTTGACCACACTTTAATTTACATTGTCTACAAAGCCTCTAGGTAAGGAACAATATCCATATGGGTCGGGACAGGCCCCGCCTCATGACCAACTATACAATACAAAATACAAGTTCTAAACACACAAGCCCCGAAGCAACCTGGAGCTTAGTAATAGCAGCTGAAAGTCCTGTACTCTTACTGGGGAGATCTAGTAACTCCTGTACCTGTAGCATGAAATGCAGGTCCCCCGTAAGGGACGTCAGTACGAGATAATGTACCGAATATGTAAGGCAGGAAATATTGTATATGCAATAAGAACTTAAGTGAAATCACACACTAGTGTGTATGGATGAAAAGACCACCTTTAGTCATACTGTGGAATCATGTACTTTATGTCTTTTTATTACTATATCTTTTTTTACTGTATAATCTGTGCACAATATATCATGTTAATGACCAGCTGATCAGTGGTAAATTTGTAATGGGATCGACCCTGGCTAGGTGATTCCTTCACCCCTCGGGTTACCACCCGTAAATGAGATCGACCCTGGCTAGGTGATTCTTCCACCCCTCGGGTTACCACCCATTTATAAGCAACTGTAAGTTATCTTTTATTTACTTTGAGATGGTTCTTTTGGTGGTCATAACCTTTAGAACTGTAGGAATATAGACATGCGACATATAAACAACCATACAAGATAATACCACAATGAAAAGAGAGATACACAACTAATGAATCGTATCGAAGATTAAACAACACATGGACTTTGTTTGGTAACAAGGAACTCATGTATATTTGGTATCCAAGTACGTATGCAGGTTTGACAATGGCTATGTATGGGAACATATGAACATGGTAAAGAGTGGAGACACAATTATTAGCGATGTCGGAATTTGTATGTGCCTTTATGTGCTAAGGAAGAACTTAGATTTCATGCCAAGTAATAGGAAATCAAGTAGCCTTACATACCTCGTTGTACTATGTCGTTATTACCTCGGAGTAGTATCCTTTTCCTCCAAACACTTATCTACAATATATTAGGTGATAAAACTAGTGTTAGCAACCAATAAACACATCTTAGTAATCCAATTTCACCCAAAAATAATATCTGGGCAGCAAGCTCGGAATTAGCAACCAAAGAGTATCCTTCAACATTTCCGCTCCTAATCGTATTTTGTAATACACATTCCCATATACATGTCATATCCAGCTATTTTTAGTCCCATAACAGCATTACAACAGCTGATACAGTACAGCATACAACAACTCTATACAACACGCAAGTAGACAACGCAACATTGCGTCCTTCCGCTACACTTCGACGTCAACAATTCAAAATCTGTTTCAACCTCAACCAAACTGTCCTCAGCATATTTACACACAATTACAGTCCTAGAAAAGTCCAAAAACAGTCCCTAAGTATATGGAAAACATGAGACAACAATTCCAAAAATAGTCCACGAATTCTTACTAATGAGCGGAATTAAGACATCATTTAAGATCTTATTTTTGCGGAAGATAAAAGTGGTCCAGCAGACTTCTTACATCATACAGACCCAAGAATTGTTAAAAACATACATATTACTTCATAACTCAGCCAACCAACAAGATAAAAGTCTCTTATTTAACAAGAAAAGTGAACCACAATATTTGGAACACATGCTGTCCCAAACATCCTGCACAATACAACCAACATACTCTTCATGTTTTTCATGGAAATATTACACCAAACCATAGGTATTTTTACTTACCTTAACCCTCAAGGCTTAGGTTCTCTTCAAAAACCCTAGATGTGTGTCTTGGCTGCTTTAGAAAATGAGGAGAGAGCAAGAACAAACTTAGAGAGAAATCTGAAATTTTGGCTTGAGAAAATGACTAAAAGTTGCTGGTTGTTGCTCCCTTTTATAGGCCACCTTTGGCCGACTTTCTTTTGGGTTTTCAACCTTATTTTATTAAGGTTATGGGGAAGCAGCTTGACCTTTTCATTTGGGCTTAATTGGGCTTCAAATGGGATGGGCTTTGTTGCAAACATTTCTCCCTTAAGCCCACTTAGTTTGGGCCCTAGTTTTGAATTGGATTGTGATTGTAATTTGGCCCTTTTCCTATTCATCTTGGGCTGAAAATGTTGTCCTTTTATGATGCTAAACCATGGTCCCAAATGACATTCTTAACTCGGGGTTTATTCTTTATCGGACTTGAACAAATTCGGTGATGGGCCTTGTCTTCGTTTACCGAGCTTATTTAGGCTAAGCACTTAGGTGACTCACCTACTAGCTTCCTAAGTCCCACAAGAACCTCAATTATTTTACTTCATTTAAGGTCACACTCTCCTTAACTTGACTTAAAAACTATATACGCTCGGTCATCTTAAGCATTAGACGTACATATAACTCTTTAATCTAAAATTCACGCACTTTTAAAAATATGTGCAGATTTGACCCCGCCATATCATGTTTCATCTGCGTTGGACTAGTACATGTAAGATGTGGGTTGTTACAGGGTCATAAGGAAGGTGGCCATCATACTAAATGACTGGGTCGTAAGGTGTGGTGTAGATTACCTTTGGCCATCAGAGATTATGGTTATGGTTATGTATTGGATATGGTTATTATGATTTGGTTATGGTATGATATGGATTTATGTTATGATGTGGAAATGTGGAGGATCCTAAGTCCCGTTTTGCCCCTATAGAGTGAGTCATATATACTCGCCCCTTAGTCCTTATGTTCTATGTGTTAAGTGAATCCATGCAAATCCCTACCCCAATGATATCCCCATAGTGTGAGCCATTCTTCCCAGTCCCTTAGAAGTATGTGTTTGTTATCCCTTTTACGCTTCCAAACAGATGATGTGAATAAGGATACTTTAAGGCTTGTTTGAGGACTCTCGTATTTCCATTCGCCATCAATCCTAGACCCTAGGCCCAGGTCATGACAAGCTTGGTACTAGAGAACTAGGTTTTTAAATGATCCTCAAAGTCTAACATGCCGCGTCGAGTAGACTCCTTTTCATGGGTATGAAGTGCACTATCCCTATGAGTGGGAGGCTATGATGGCATTCTAGGAATTGTCTCATTTCTTCATTTCTTATGTCAAGCTTTGAACCATGTATTAAGGTTTCATAATCTTGATGTCCTTTCTACATTCTAGA
Source organism: Solanum rostratum (assembly GCA_029948455.1). Classification (NCBI taxonomy): domain Eukaryota; kingdom Viridiplantae; phylum Streptophyta; class Magnoliopsida; order Solanales; family Solanaceae; genus Solanum; species Solanum rostratum. The sequence continues at coordinate 20,477,505 of CM057055.1, forward strand.
AGATGCCTCCACGAAGAGCTCCCCAACCAATATCGGCCCCAATTAATGAAGCCCAAGTTCCTCAAAGGCCTATAGAAGACCCAGTCACTAATTGTGAATTCCGTGGTGCTATTGCTATGCTTCCTCAAGTGGTGAATACTTAGACTAGACAGGCCAATCTTCCTCCACGTGATCCCACTCTTGCTGCTAAAGTGAGAGATTTCACTCGGATGAATCCTTCGGAGTTCTATTGATAAAAGGCTAATGATGATGCTCAAAAGTTCATTGATAAACTCTCTAAGGTGTTGATTGATCTCGGAGTTACTTTTGGCAGAAGGTTGAGTTAGCTGCTTATCAGTTGAAGGATGTGTCTCAAGTGTGGAACACTCAATGGCTGATGGAGAGGGTCTGTGGTGATGCAGTTAATTGGGAAGAGTTCAAATTTTCCTTTCTAGATCATCTCTTCCCTCTTGAACTTAAGGAAGCTAAAATGACAGAATTTATCAACCTCAAACATGGTGGTATGAGTGTAAGGGACTATGTCCTCAAGTTCACAAAGCTCTCTAAGTATGCTCCGATGTTAGTGGTTGACCCCTATGCAAGAATACACAAGTTTATTTTTGAGATCTCTGATTTGGTTGTGAAAGAATATTGTAAGGCTATGCTTATTCGAGACATAGACATCTCCAAGTTCATGACATATGATGAATAGATTGAGGGAGAGAAGCTCAAGAAGAAGAGGGTGCATGATTCTAAAGGGCCCGTTATGATGGTGGGTTCTCCAACTCTAAGGGTTGTAGTTATGATCGCATTCAATAGGGCCAAGGTGCTAATCCAAGGTTTTCCAATTCTAGGGTTCCTCCTCTCTAGGTACCGATTAGAGGTAGGCCATTACTTTCCAGGTGTTACAGATGTGGAAAGATTCATATAGGTGCATATTGGAAAGAGTTGGGTGCATGCCATGGATCTGGTGATAAGAACCACAAAGTTAGTGATTGTTCTAAAGTTTCCCAGAAGTGTCAGGCTCAAGTGTCCCAAGGTGATCAAGGCTTGCAGAGAACTCCACAAGGTGGTGCCCCCAAGCACAACAGGTTCCATGCATAACATACTCGTTAAGAAGTTAAGGAGACTCTGGATGTTATGGATGGTATGTTAAAAGTCTTTGATTTTGATGCTTATGCTTTGCTTGATCTGGGTGCAAATTATCTTTTGGGACTCCTCTTTTGGCTGTTGAGTTTTGTTTGAGCCCTTAAATTCTAAGGGAGCCCTTTTCAGTCTATACTCTTGTGGGTGATTCTATTGTTGGCCGAAAAGTTTATCAGGGTTGTCCTGTCTCTGTTTTGCATAAAGTCTTCCCATGTGATCTTGTGGAACTTGAGGTATTTGATTTTGATGTTATTCTCGGTATGGATTGGTTGCATGCTTCATATGCATCTATAGACTATAGAACCCAGAAGGTCAAGTTCTAATTTTTGAATGAGCCCGTTCTTGAATAGAAGGGTAGTGACTCCACTATTAAAGGTTGGTTTATTATCTACCTCAAGGCCCGAAAGGTAATTTCAAAGGGTTTGTATTTATTATATTATGAGGGTTAAAGATATGAAATCTGAGTCACCTATTCTTGCATCAGTTTTGGTGGTAAATGAGTTTTTGGATGTGTTTCTCGAAGATTTTCCTGGTAGTCCTCCAGAAAGGGGAGTAGACTTTGGCATAGATCTTCTCCTGGATATCAACCTATCTCTATTCCTCCTTATTGTATGGCACGGGCTGAGTTGCAAGAGTTGAAAGATCAGTTGTAATACTTGTCGGAGAAAGGCTTCATTAGGCCAAGTATATTTTCATGGGGTGCTCTTGTATTATTTGTAAGAAAGAAAGATGGATCTCTTCAGATGTGCATTGATTATAGGCAACTGAATAAGGTAACCATCAAGAATAAATACTTGTTACCAAGGATCAATGACTTGTTTGATCAACTTTAAAGGGACACCCTTTTCTTAAAGATTGACCTCCATTCCGGTTATCATCAATTGAAGGTTAAGGAGTGTGACATTCCCAAGATATCTTTTCAAACTAGATATGGGCACTTTGTATTGGTGGTGATATCGTTTGTTTTGACTAATGTTCTTGCCGTGTTTATAGATCTTATGACAGGTGTTCAAGCCATCTCTTGATAGTTTTGTGGTTTTCTTCATTGATGATATCCTTTTTTATTCTGAAAGTGAGTGGGAGCATATGGATCATTTGAGTTTGGTTCTTCAGAATTTCAGTAGGTGTGAGTTTTGGTTATGTGAAGTAGCTTTTCTCGATCATGTGGTGTCCGATAATGGTATTAAGATTGACCTGAAGAAGACCGAGGTCGTGAAGAATTGGCCTAGACCATTGACTCCTTCAGATATTTGAAGTTTCATGGGTTGGCTCGTTATTAAAGAAGGTGTGTTGAGGGTTTCTCATCTATTGCATCTCCATTGACCAAGTTGACTCCCAAGAAGGCCAAGTTTGTATGGTCAGATGAATATGAAAGGAGTTTTCAAACTTTGAAAGACCAGCTTACATCAGTTATTGTTTTGACTACACCAAATTTCTTAGATTGGTTTGTGGTATATTATGATGCTTCTTTGATTGGTTTGGGTTGTGTGCTTATGCAACATGGTAAGGTGATAGCTTATGCATCAAGGCAATTGAAGGTGCATGAGCATAATTACCCGACTCATGATCTTGACCTAGCGGCTGTGGTGTTTTCTTTGAAGATTAGGAGACATTATTTGTATGGAGTGCATGTTGATGTTTTCAACGATTACAAGAGTTTGCGATATGTGTTCACCCAAAGGGATCTTAACTTAAGGCAAAGAAGGTGGTTGGAACTCCTTAAGGACTATGACATAAGTGTGCAATATTATCCCAGCAAGGCAAATCAAGGCAAATATAGTAATTGATGCTCTTGGTAGTCTATCTATGGGGAGTGTAGCCCATGTTGATGAAGGGAAGGAGGAGTTGGTGAAAGATGTTCACTGTTTGGCTAAGTTGGGTATTAGATTGGGTAACTCTAATGAGGGTGGTATTCATATTTTGAATGGGACCGAATCTTCTGTGGTTGTCGATGTCAAGGATAAGCAATATTTAGACCCATCATTGGTTGAGTTGAAGAAGTGGGTTGCCTAAAAGAAGAAAGAGGTTTTCTCCCAAGGAAGAGATGGTATGCTTTGGTATCAAGATCGGTTGTGTGTTCCAAGCGTTAATGGTCTTAGAAAGGTGATCATGAATGAGCCCATTAATCTCATTTTTTATTCACCTGGGATCTACCAAAATGTATCGAGATTTGAGGGAAGTGTATTGGTGGCATGGTATTAGGAAAGATATAACCAAGTTTGTATCTGAATTCCCTAATTATCAATAGGTGAAGGTAGAGCAATTAAGGCCCAGTGGTTTGTCTCATGATATTGAGATTCCTACTTGGAAGTGGGAAGATGTGAACATGGATTTTATGGTTGGGTTTCCATGGACCCAAAGACAATTTGATTCAATTTGGGTTATTGTTGATTGGATGACTAACTCGGCTCATTTTCTACCCGTCAAGACTACCTTCAATGTTGAAGCTCATGCAAGGTTATGGTGTGCCTAGGTCTATTATATTGGATCGTGGTACCCAATTTACTTCTCATATTTGTAGATCATTTCAAAGAGGACTTGGTACCAAGGTGAAGTTAAGTACCACGTTTCATCCTCAAATCAATCGACAAGCCAAGACGACAATTCAAACTTTAGAGGACATGTTGAGGGCTTGTGTGTTGGAGTTCAAGGGTAATTGGGATGATCATCTACCACTTATTGAGTTTTCTTATAACAATATCTTTCATACTAGCATTAGTATGGCTCCTTTTGAAGCTTTGCATGGTCGAAGATATAGATCTCCGGTGGGTTAGTTTGAGTTAGGAGAGATTGCTTTCATTGGCTCAGATTTAGTGTTGGAAGCTATGAAAACGGTGAAGTTGATTAGGGAGGTTGAAAATGGCTCAAGGTCTCAAAAAGTCTTATTCGGGTGTTAGGAAGAGGGGTCTTTAGTTTCTTGTTGGGGATTGGGTGTATGTGAAGTTCTCACCCATGAAGGATGTATTGCATTTTGGTATGAAGGGCAAGTGAATTCCCCGGTATGTAGGTCCTTGTGAGATTGTTATAGATTGGATTCGCACCTGGATCTGAGTTCTATTCACCCCATTTTCCATGTGTCTATGTTGAGGAAGTTGATTGGTGATCCTGGTACAATTGTGCCTTTGGAAGGTGTTGAGTTTGAGGAGAACTTGTTTTATGAGGAAGTCCTAGTTGAGATCTTGGATAGAAAAGTGAACCGACTTCACAACAAGGATGTGGCTTTGATTAAGGTGCTTTGGAGGAATCAACATGTGGAGAGGGCTACATGGGATGTGGAGTTGAACATGATAAAATAATATAAAGCCTAAGGTACTAGGTTCTTCCAATTTCAAGTGGTCCTAACTCTTTCACTCTTGTGTTTTATGACATGGCATGCATGCATGTGCATGAAAATGATTTAAAAAATGCTTTGAATGATTTAAAATGTTTTAATATGAGTTTTAATGACTTATGATTTTCAAGTGCTGAAATATGCATTATATCTTGTTTTTGGATGTTTCATGTTCAAGTCAAGCCTTTCAAGCCTTGTCCAAGCACATTCGAGGATGAATGTTCCCAAGGGGGAGATGAGGTAAGAACCCGGACATTATATGGCCTTAATGGTGCTTGGAATTAGATTTTACAAAGTTTATTAACCAAGGTTACACCTTAAGGATCCTCCACCGGCCGTGTAACTCACCATAGGCCATGTGGAGGAGCCCTGAGGTGACCCTTGGCCTTATGTATGGAGGGTTAGCCTTATCTTTGAGTTTAAGACATAGGCACGCACCACATGAACCGCCACATGATTCATGTGGCACTTTATAGGTTGTGTGGTGGCATGTGCGGGTGTCCTTGGCCTTGAAAACCACACTTTGGCCAAGGCTTGTCACATATGAACCTCATACTGTCCTTATAACCCTTCATGGTCCATATGGACATCAGTATGGGCGTTGGTGTGAAAATTTTCTAAGCATGGAATCATCATCTCGGAAGTTCATCAATGAAAGTTTGGCTAAGTTTTGCTTCATGGAAGGGAACACAGTCCATGTGCCTTGGTACTGTCCATGTGACCTTGGTACGGGACCCCTGGCATCATTTTATCATCTGTTTCATTAATGGTGTTCTTGTATATTTGGCTACTCCAAAGAGTCTTTTGTAACTTTCTATGTTATCCTTAGACATTCAAATGACTATACTCTTCTTCTCTGATTAAAATTCATTCAACGCTTAGAATCTATTCAAGCTCTCTCTTGAGAACTCCTCGCAAGTGAACTAGTGAAGGCTTAGCTTGGGAATTAAGGAAAGTCTCTCTTCTTCACCAAATTCTTCTTGTTTCTTCTTGGGTAGCTAAGGTATGTGGGTTGGTTCATGGTCTCTTTCAACCATGAAGACCCAAACTCTTTTACTTTGATTTTCATGAAATTGAGCTTACTTTAATTATGGGTTTTTAAGATTATTGTTTATTTAATTCAATTGAGATATGGGCTATGTTTTATTGTTGGCTTTAAAGTGATTTAAGCCCTAATATGTTGAATTCCATATATATTATGAAGACTTAAATATGCATTTTCCCTTTAATGTTTGATCTAAGCATGGGTAATCTAAATTGTGATTTGAATGTGGATTTTATTTATATATTTACGTGAATTTCATATCGAATTGTTGATTTAAGATTGAATCTCTATTACCCATTGATATTCATATATCATTGATAGCATGTGTATTCATGAGCATTGGATCTTGACAAAAATCATTGGTCGGTTAAACTCACATATGGTTTTTGTGAAAATGCTCCGGTGGTTCAGCTCATATATGGTTATGAAAAGAATGTGATCACAAAAATGTCTATGATGTTGGCTCTTTGAGCATATTGGGTATTTACACAATATTGTTATAAGTGAATGAGCTATTCATATGCAAGAGAAGTATGGATTGAAATATGATTTGGCTTTTGAGCCCAAGTATGAAAGATTAAGAATAATGTTTGGCTTTTAAGCCTAAGTATGCATTGGGATGATTTGAATGTCGTATGCCTCTTTTGAAAGCAAGTATATTTATAAGTATTCTTGTGGGATGATGACTTAGCACCGAATGAGATTGGAGGCATCAGGGCTACCCCCAAGGGTCCTCTTTCTCTCTCTTGAACTTTTTGCCAGCATAGGTATACGATAACCCTCTACCGAAATGATCATGTCATAAGGTATAGTTGTAAATTGTGATATGATATGATATGGAAATCCTTCCGAAATTAAAAGGTAGTAAAGAAGATGGCCATCACACTAAAATGACTGGGTCATAAGGTGCGGTATTGGTTACCTTTGGCAAGTAATCTTCTCTCACCCGATGGGAGGTCTTCATCAAGCGAATTCATGTAATAGCTGGCATGCGTTTGGGATGTCGATTATGGTCACATCCACTCTATATATGAAAGCAATATGGCATTTCATGCATCATAGATTTCATGGCATATTGTTATATTACTCTTCTTTGCTATATACCTCTTTCTATATATGTGCCCTTGTCATCTAACATCGAAATGTAGGCTTATAAGTTCATATGCCATGCATGCCCGCATACTTAGTACATTCAATGTACTAGCGCATACTTTTACCTACATGATCTAACCTTATAGAGACCAGATATTACCTTCATCCACCGTTTGACGGCTAATTTTGAGTTTGAGAAGTTGTTGTGGTGAGTCTTATCTACTAAGGACAAACCACCATCCATCTTCCTTTTGTGATGCTAACGGTAATGTTATATTTACTTTGATGGTAAGCCCGGGACATATCTTATCCCCCATCCTATTCTATGACTTGAGGCATTGTTGGACATCCTGTAGACTCTTGTACGGTTATATGATATGTGTTGTTATTCAGAGATTATGGTTATGGTTATCTATTTTATATGGTTATTATGATTTTGTTATGCTATGATATGGATTTATGTTATGACGTGAAAATTGGAAGATCCTAAGTCCGGTTTTTCCCCCATAGAGCGAGTCATACTTACCCACCCTTTAGTCCTTATGTGCTATGTGTTATATGAATCCATGCAAATCCCTATCCCTGTGATATCCCCATAGTGTTAGTCATATTTTCCCTTCCCTTAGACATATGTGTTTACTATATCTTTTACGCTTCAAAACTGATGATTTGAATATGGATACTTTGAGGCTTGTTTGGAAACTCTTGGGTTCCCATTTTGCCATCTCATTCCTAGACCCTAAGTCCTGGTCCTGACAGCTTGGCATGAGACTTTAGTTGTCGCCGTAGCCAGTTGAGGAATCTACATCGGTTAGTGACTCAATTAAGCTAATTATGTCTATCGAGGTTGTACGACTTCAATTAATTAACGTCCAAGCTCTGCTAATTTAGTTATATTGATTATGTTAGAGTTTGATTTTATTATGGGTATGGATTTGTTGGCAACTTCTTATGCTAATGTAGATTGTCATGCAAATTTGGTATGCTTTCATTTTCTAGGTGAGTTTTTCCTCAAATGAAACGGTAATGTTGCGATGTCCAAAGGTAGACTTATTTCATAGCTTAGGGCTCGGAAGCTAATTCTTTAAGGTTGTACATCCTATCTAGTTTATGTCAGGATATTGATAAGGAGCTAGCAGCCCTTCAATTAGTCTCTATTGTGAATGAATTATTGATGATATTCCCTACGAGCTTCCAGGAATTCTCCCAAAAGGGAAATCAATGTCACTACATGTTTTCTTCCCGATATGCAGTCTATATCCATTCCTCCCTGAAGAATAGCTCCTGTAGATCTAAGAAAATTGAAGTAACAACTGAAAGATTTACTCGATAAAGGATTTATTATGCTAAGTACATCTCCATGGGTGCTCTAGTGCTTTTTGTTTGAGAGAAAGATGACTCTTTAAAGATGTGTATCGGTTATAGACAACTAAATAAGGTCACTATCAAGAATAAGTATCCTCTTCCATAGATTGATGACTTGTTTGACCAGTTTTAAGGTGCCAAATGCTTTTCGAAGATTGACTTGTGATCCACTCACCACTACATGTGAATTAAGGATGTTGATATTCCTAAGACAGCATTTTGGACGATATATGGCCATTTTGAATTCCTTGTCATGTCATTAGAGCTTACAAATGGCCTAGCAGCTTTTATGGATCTATGTATCAAGTTTTTAAACCATCCTTGGATAAATTTCCTATTGTGTTTATTGACATCTTGATATAGTCATGGTTAGAAGCTTAGCATGCAAACCACTTCTGAGCTATATTATAGACTCTCCAAGACAACAGGTTATATGCTAAATTTTCTAAGTGTGAATTTTGGTTAACTTCTACATCTTTTCTTTGTCATATTATTACAAGCGATGGTATCAATGTCGATGGCCAAAAGATTAAAGTAGTGATATCTTGACCGAGATCCTTGAATCCAACAGAGGTCCGTAGCTTTTTAGGCTTGGTAGGATATTATAGAAGATTTTTGAGAGATTCTCCTCTGTGTCTATACCACTAACAAAATTGACAAATAAAGCAACTAAGTTTGAGTGGACTGAAGCATGTGAATAGAGTTTTTAGGAGCTAAAGAGAAGGTTTACCACAACACTTATCTTGGCTCTTCCGAATGGAACCAAGGGTTATGTTGTATATTGTGATGCCTTGAGGATTGGCCTAGGTCATGTTCTTATGTAGCATGGTAGGGTCATCGTGTATGCTTCCCAAAACTTGTAGTAACATGAACAGTATCCTACTTGTGATCTTGAGTTGGATATTTGTTGTTTTCGCCCTAAAGATTTTGTGGCATTATCTATACAAGGTTTATATTGATATTAATACCGATTACCTGAGCCTCCAATATTTATTTAAGCAGAAGGAGTTGAACCTATGACAAAGGAGCTTGTTGGTATTATTAAAAGACTACGATGTTGACATTTTATACCATCCCAACAAAGCTAATATTATTGTTGATGCACTTAGTGGAAGTTCATGGGCAATCTAAGTTGTGTAGAAATTGATAAGGTTAAAATGACAAAAGATGCATGTCAGCTAGCTAGTTTGTAGGTACGACTAGAAGATACAGAGAGTGGAGGTGTAATTCTTTAGAATACAGCATAAATTACTAAAGTATTACAGCGTCAGTGCAAGTATCCGGAGCTTATGACACTCAGGGAAAATATTCCACATCAATAGCATTCTTTATTTGAGTTAACTAGACATAGAGTCCTTAGGTACTAGGGCCTCTTATGTGTGTAGAAGATTGGAGAGCTCCGCATCAGTATTCTTTTCGAGGACCATTATTCTAGATATTCAGCTTACCCTAGAGTGACACAAATGTAGCGGGACCTTCTATAGATCTATTGGTGGAATGACACCAAATAAGATACTACAGAGATGGTAGCCTAATGCACCAACTTCCTGCAAGTTAAGGCATAACATTAAAGACTGGAGGCCTAGCTCAGTATATTGAGCTTTCATTAAGGAAATGGGATATTATAATTATGGGCATCATCACTGGTTTACCTCATACTCTATGCAGGTATGATTCTATTTGGGTAATCATTAATAGGCTGACAAAATTTGCTCATTTCTTCCAAATAAGAATGATGTATTCAGTGGAAGCTTACACTAGACTTTACGTTCATGAGATTGTTCGCCTTTAAAAAGCTCTGCTATACATTATTTCTGATCGAGGGGCTCAAAGTACAACAGATTTATGGTGGTCTTTTTAGAATGATCTAAGAACTTAAGTAAATCTTAAAATTGTGTTTCATCCACAAAATGATAGACAACCAGAGCATAATATTCAGATCATTGAAGATATGTTACGTGCCCGCATGCTAGATTTTAAGGGAAGCTAGGATCATCATCTACCTCTTATCGATTCACTTATGATAAGAGCTCCCAAGCTAGTATTCAAATAGCTCCTTTCTAAGCATTATATAAGCGATGGTGTTGGTCGTCGATCACTCGGTTTGAGGTCGGGAGGCAAAGTTGTTATGGCCTAATATATTCTAACAAGTGATGGAAAAGGTAAATCTTATTAAAGGGTGATTGCAAAAAACCCAAAATTGGTAAAAATCTTATGCAAATGTTTGACGACGAGGCTTAGATTTTGATGTAGAAGATTTAATTTTTTTTAAAGTATCGCCTATGAAGGGTCTCATACGATTTTGAAAGTAAGGAAAGCTTAGTCCTAGGTATGTTAGACCATATAACATTATTCAAAAAATTGATAAGGTGGTGAATGAGCTTGATTTGCCTACAGAATTGGGAGCAGTCTATTCGGTGTTCTATGTATCCATGTTGCAGAAGAGCCTTGAAGATCCTTTGCATATTACTCACTTTGAGGATATTCACATTGTTGAACACTTATCTTACAATGAGGTACCAGTGGCTATTTTAGATCGACAAGTAAGAAAGTTTCAAACTAAAGAAGTGACCTTCGTGAAAGTGTTATGGCGAAACAAACATATTAAGAAAGTAACTTAGGAAGCCAAAGAGGAAATAATAAAAAAGGACCCCCCCCCCATCTATTTAGAACTTACAGTGAGTCGCACCCCACAAATTTGCAGTTATCTTTGTATAGTAATTTAATAAGATTTTAAATAATTTGGAAGTGTAATTTGTATGTCTTGTTGCGAGAAGCTATACGAAGTTTCGTAGTTGAAATTTTCAGAAGTTGATTTATGGTTTGCAAGGGTAAAGGTATATCCTTAAAAAATAACATGTTTGTAGATAGAAATGCAGCGAAAGGACTGTCTTGACCCATTCACGAAGGAATATTCTTCAGGGGGGAGATGGTGAAACTTTACATTTCTTGTCTTGTATTATATACATAGTATGGCGTATTATATAAGGTGTAGATGATTTTGTTTATTACATCAGGTAAATAACAAAAAATTCTGGTAATTATGAATGAGTTAAAGTTTTAGGTCAAAGGCATCCCTTAAACAAATGTCGGGGTTGAAGAAATAACTTAAGTAGCACCATACCCTTTTGAAAGGTTTAAATTAAGTTTCACTTTTTGGATTGTACTAAGAGTATATGATTTGCTAAAAATAGATTATTAAGAGGTATTTTAATAGCACAATGGTCATATGTTAGGTTTGGAGTCAAGAAAGTCATGAGACAAAGGCTGACAAAAGTTATCATAAGCTTCTCTACAAAACATTCCTTCACTTTGGATAAAATGTCTCAGACAATTTCTCCCATAATATAAGGAGTTACAAGGGCCATGACCTATCAAATCAAAGGTCTATAAGTCTAGTTTTAAATGCACAACCTCACATTAAAACGACTATAATTACCCGACCTAGGGGCCTAGTTGTCACACGGCAAATGAGATACCTGAGGGCACCTTAACGAAGCCATCTTAAGTGTTCATAGGCAATAACATATAAATATTGCAGAAGTAAAAAGGGGAAGGGTCTATGGGCCTTTTTAAGATAACGAAGCAATATTAAAGAGCATGAAATACTTTATATTTTCTTTTCATAAAGCGTACCAACTAATATATAGATGGACGGAACTAGTAACTATCGGTTTCCATAAAATAGAAAAGACTCCATTATTTAACAACTAATGAGTGCATAACTTGCACTTATTTCTTACTCTTTTCTTATGATATTTTTTGTTAAATGCATAACTTTGGGATAATTATGCTTTTAATGGTATATGTTACAGGTACATATGCGTAAGATATGGCTTTGCTGAGAAGAAATGAAGATTGGAGCTGAATTGGAGCCAAAATGAGCTGAAATGCACAAAATGATACCTGGCAGTAGTTACACTCTGCAAACATGGCCTTCAGTCCCACGAACACGAAGTTGTGACAAGCAGAGAAGCGTGAACATGCTAGACCCAGGCATGAAGGTAGAGCATAACAAAACATAACCTTTGCAATCGCGGAATGCTGAACGCAATCGTGGAAGGTTGTAGAGACCAGCGTCGAGGCAGCTCTGGAATTTCACCATTTTCAGTCCCAAAATCACATATACATGCACTCACAACCCTCACTTTTTACACATTGATAGTGAGACACCATATTGAGAGAATTCATACATTCTTGAAGAAGAAAAACACACCTTAGTGTAGATTTTAGTTTGGGGTGAGGATTTAGAGTAAGTTGTCTACAAATTCTTGAGTGGATTGAAGAGCGTGGGCTTCACTTGTATTTATCTTTCACTCGCTCTTTCTTTCCTTGTTCTCGAATGCAAAATTGTAGATTTAAGTGAAGCTTGGATGTTAATTTGTATATGGTTCTTGATTATTTATCTTGCTTTCATGCTTAGTTGATGATTTACTTGCAAAATCAAAAGGCTTTCTCCCGAATTGCTTTGATTGCTTGAATTGGTTTATGAGTTCATGCATATCTTCTTGTATAACTCAAATTTGAGGTAGCTACTTGAATCTAGTTTAGATCTTCAAATTATTGCTTTAGTGGGTGTAGTTAAAGTGGAGGGTTGCATTATAGTCATGGGTTTATGTGTTGATAGCCTCAAAAGGGACTCAACGGCCAAGGTCTTGGGAGTTTTTCTTTGAGGTGGTCAAGCCAGGCGTGTCTTTGATTGACTAACGTAAGAGGCCATAGTTGGCTCTTACAAAACATCACCTATCCTAGTCGGGGTGATTACAAGCAACCTAGCTTACCCATAGAGTTACTTTGATGCTAAGTGTGATGGATCGGTTGAGTTTTGACTGATTCCCATATCCCTTATCCTTTCTCCCTTGCTTGATCAATCCTTACCCAATTGTCTTTTTGGAGTAGTTGTTAGCTTAGATTCCCTCCCATTTTAGTTAGATTATTATGCGAAAAGACCCGACCTCTAAAGTTGGATTATTATGTTGATATTGATCGCCCTTGCTTTCTTTGAGTAGCCGGGTTCAGCAACATCAACAACATAGAAAGTAAATGCCTCAAAAGGGCCATATATACATTGTTTCAAAATAAAATACAAGGTATAAAGGAAAATGATAGAGTCCCAAACTAAGGGCTCAGCATAAATAAAAGTACTAGTCTTGGACGTTGAATACTAGTCGCGAGCCGTCGCAAGAGTGCCTATCCCTACATGGTTAAATCATACAGGCAAAATGTACATTAGTATATTGGAATATACTAAGTATGTGAGATGCAATGCATGTATGAAATTATAATTCCATCATTCATAAATATGTTGTATAAGTACGTATGAGACGAAAGGTACATAAAGTGAGCTTAAGCACGTACAAGGAATATAGCTCGACATGGAAAGGAGTCAATGCATGAGGAATCACATGTAATGGAAACATATCAAAGAATCATAAACTTGTGGGAGAAGACCTTAATCGACAAATAAGACCATATGAGCTACTACATGAAATCCAACATAACCCCCCACATTGGCACGAAGAGACCACTTGCTAGGTGGAGCTCCATTAGTTTAGCATGGATCTTAATAATTAGCCTACGTTAATCCACTATCCTAGCCTACAAGGGCTTCTATGGTAGCACATAGTTAGGGACTTTAAGATTTAACTATTATGGGCCATGCCATAACCAACAGGATGAAACCCAATCTCAAGTCCACTCGGTGCTAAGTCATGTCACAGAATCTTTAAAATGTATCTTAGAATCATAAGTAGCAATCATAGTAGTATCTCGAATTTAGGAACCAGCAAGTAAGTATTGTCTTTTCATCTTAGGGGCCTTTCTTAAACATCTTTAGGACAATTGTCAACATACTTATATCTTTGACAAGTCATTATTTTTAAACTTAACTTTACTTCCCTAATCATCATCATAAATCATGCAAACATTAGTTGAAAACTAGGTGGGCTAGGGTTTTTAATGTAACAATCATAAATCACAAAAATCGTGAAAATATACTACTTTAGAAACATGTGAAACAGACCACATCATATCAACAACATAACTCTTCATTGGGATCATCATTAACAACTCAAAATCATGCATATACTTGGTAAAATATCATGGCATCATTATAATCAATTATAATCATTTAATAATATGATGTAACATGAAATCATCATAAGCATGCATAATATCTTAAAGGAACATAAAGAAAAGGTAAAATGCTTAAAAGAGGACTTTATGGGTTGAAGGGTACCCATAAATCAAACTCACATACCTTAGAAAACTTAGGAAGAACAAACTTGGAAACTTTGGTGAAGAACATTGAAACCCTAGCTTTGCCTTGTCCTTTCCTTGAGAGAGTATTGCCTTAAAAAAATTTGAGAGTTGAGAGAATGAAGGGAAGAATGGGGTCTTAGGGCTTTAAGGTTCATTTAGGGTCCCTTTTGTTGCCAAAAACGGTAGGGTTAAGAATATAAATGATGGAAATGACAAAATTGTCCTTCATTAAAACTATCAAATGTAACTTAGGAAAGCCCATTTACGAGCCATGGAATGACGCACGGACCATAGGTCCTACTCGTGTTGTTAACTTTTCAAAAATCCCTGAAACTAGTTTATTGAACTCAAAACCACAAAACTTTCTTACGGGTCATATATGGACCTAAGGGTCATAGCTGAAATCGTAGAGTCGGCCCATACTTAGTCATTTTTTCCACTTTCTTGGACCCTCTCCATGAAGGGTTTCTATGGGTTGTGCTTTATTCTATAGTCTGTGTTGGTAACACATAAATCATTTGTAAGGACCCAGACTCTGTATGACCTTAATGGAGCTTGGAATTTTGTTCTGGAAAGTTTTAGACCAAGGTGGCACTTCAGAAAAGTCTTCACGGGTGTTGTGAAGGTATACGAACTGTGTAGAGGCACCTTGAGGTGGCTTTTTGCCTTGTGTGTAGAGTGTTGGAATTTATGTGGAGTTTGAGACAAAGGTTCGCCTCACATGAACCCCACACGGTTCGTGTGAGGCTTCACAGGCCGTGTGATGGACCGTGTAGAGGGCCTTGGCCTTGAAAATCCACATTTTAGCCAATGCACTTCACACATGGACCTCTCATGGACAATATAGCCTTTCATGGTCCGTGACGCCTTCCATAGGGCGTTAGATTAAAAATTTTCTAAGTACTAGATCACCGTCTTGGAACTTTGTCATCAAAAAATTTTCTAAGTGAAGCTTCACAAGAGGTCACACGGACCGTGTGACCTCTCACGGGCCATGAAGCCCTCCGTATGGGTGTTGGCGTGCAAATTTCTAAGTATGGAATTCCATTGGCTAAGCTTTCCACAAGAACTGATAGAAAGGTCAACTTTAAATAGTCATATCTCTTAGCATAAAAATAACTTGATGGCCTCCAACCTATCAAATTGAATCTCTTTGAATTAGCTTTCCAACATATTAGGTTTCATCTAATTCCGAGTTCGGAGCAAGAAGTTATGCCCATTTTGGTAAAGCCCATCCGTGTAGACTTTCTTGTGATTTGGATACGTATGGTTTCACAGGAGGGTGAATGGTCCGCGCGACCTTATACGGACCATGAGACCTTCTCACGGGACCCCTAGCAACAAATCTTATTCCGCTTCGTTAATGGTTTTTTTTGTAATTATGGCTACTCTAAAGGGGCTTTTGTGACTTCCTATTCTATCCTAAGACATTCAAATGACCTAAACTCTTCTCCTGTCATTCTATTTTATTCTTACACTAAGAATTATATTCAACTCTCTTAAAACTCATCTCAAAGAATCTAGTGGAGAATTGGCTTGAGATTCAAGGAAAGGCTCCAATCTTCATCAAATTATTTTTTTGCTTCTTCTTGGTGCACCTAGGTATGTGGGATTGATTCTTGGTCCTTTTAAACCAAGAAGACCCAAACTCTTTTAACTTAAATTTATGAAATTTTGCTTACTTTAAATATGGATTTTGAAGATTATTGTTTATTAAATTCAATTGAAGTGTAGGCTATGCTTTATTATTGATTTTAAGTTGATTTAAGCCCTAATATGTTGAATTACATGATTATTTTGAAGATCTGAACATGTATTGCTTTAAAGTTTGATTTGAGCATAGATAATCTAAATTGTTGTTTGAATGTGGATTTACTTAAATTTCATATTGGAATCTTCATTTATGATTGAATTTATATTCTCCATTTCTATTCCCATATCATTCATGGCATATGCATTCATGAGCATTGGATTTGATGAAAATTATCGGTGGGTTAAACTCACATATGTTTTATGAAAATGATTTCGGTGAGTTAAGCTCACACATATGGTTATGACTAGAATGTGATCACATAAATGTCTATCGTTATTGTCTCTTAGAGCATATTGGGTGCTTGCACCAAATTGTTAAGTGAATGAGCTATTCCTATGCATAAAAAGTATGGATTAAAATGTGATTTGGCTTTTGAGCCGAAGTGTAAATGATTACGAAGAATGTTTGGCTTTTAAGTTCAAGTGTGCATTGAAATGATTTGAGTGACTATTGCCTCTTTTGAAAGCAGGTATATGTAGAAGTATTCTTGTGGGATGATAACTTAGCAACGTATGGATTGAAGGCATCAAGGCTATCCTTAAGGGCCATCTCCCTTTCCTTGAACTATGTGCCAGCATAGGTATATGGTAACTATTACTGAAATGACTGGATTGTAAGGAATATTTACATATTGATATGATAAGGTATGAAATGAAATGGGAATCCTTCTTAAATGACTGGGTCGTAAAGAAGGTGGCCATCACACCAAAATGACTGGGTCGTAAGGTATGGTGTAGATTACCTTTGGCATGTAATCTTCTATCACCCGATGGGAGGTCAACATCGAGAAATTCATGTATTTGAGATGTAGGTTATGGTCCCATCCCCACTATATATGAGATTATGGCATTTCATGCATCATGAATTTCATCGCATATTGTTATACTGCTTCTCATTGATATATATATATATATATATATATATATATATATATATATATATATATATATATATATATATATACAAACACACACACATTATGTGCCCTTGTCATCTAACATTGAATGCAGGTTTAAAAAGTTCATATGCATTGCATGCCTACATACTTAGTACATCCAAACGTACTAATGTATACTTTTACCTACATGATCTAACCATGTAGTGATCAATGACTACCTTCATACACCGTTTGACGGCTAGATCTGATTTCAGAAAGTGTTGTGGTAAGTCCTATCTTCCGAGGACGTCACTATCTATCTACCCTATGTTGCTTCTATTTTGCAATTTACTTTGAAGCTGAGCCCGGGTCATGACTTGGCCCTCGTCCTATCCTATGACTAGAGGCATTGTTAGACATCTTGACTCTTGTCAGATCTATATATTATGTGTTGTATTTTAATCTTATGGTTATGGTTATCTATTTTATATGGCTATTATGGATTGATTATAAGAATTATAATAAGTATGTATGTTTTGTTGTGGAAATGTAGAAGATCCTAAGTCCTGTATTTCCCTCATAGAGTGAGTTATACTTACCCGCCACTTAGTTCTTATGTGTTATGTGCTATGTTAATTCATGTTAATCCTTATCCCTATGACATGCCCATAGCATGGGCCATATTTTCTTGTCCCTTAGAACTGTATGTTTACTACCTTTAATACACTTCTAAATCGATGATGTGAATATGGATATTGTGAGGCTTGTTTGGGGACTTTCAGGTTCCCATTCACCATGTCACTCCTGGACCCTAGGTCCAGGTCATGTTAGAGATTGTATCAGAGCACTAGGTTTATAAATGGTCCTCGAAGTCCAACATGTCGTGTTAAGTAGAGTCATATTCATGGGTGTGAAGTGTGCCACATATATGGGTAGAAGGCTATAAAGCGTTTTAGGAAATGTTTCACTTTTTCATGATTCATATCATGCCATGGAGCGTGTCTTAGGATTTCCTATCTCCATCCTTCCCTACCAAATAGCGAGAGTTACTTTGGTCGCATAATGCAATCTAGGTAAGGAAGATGTTGTAGTTGATCTTACAGATGAGGTCAAAAGGAGCTGGTGAAGGATGTGCATCGTTTGACAAGATTGGGGAATTGGGTTTAGTGAATCTAATTATGGATTTTTTTTCATGTTCAGAATGGGGTTGAATCTTCTATGGTTGTTGATGTCAAGGAAAAGCAAGAATTAGACCCGTCATTGGTTGGGTTGAAGAGGTTAGTTGCTGAAAATAAGATAGAGTTTTTCTCCTAAGGGGGAGATGGTGTAACTCGGTACTAAGATCGATTGTGTGTTCCAAAACGTGGATGGTCTTAAAGAGATGATCATGAGTGAATCCCATAACTCTCATTATTCCATACATCCTAGATCTACCACAATGTGTCGGGACATGAGGGAAATGTATTGGTGACATATTATTAAGAAAGAGATAGCTAGATTTGTATCTGGATGCTCTAATCGCCAAGAAGTGAAGGTGGAACATCAAAGGCTCGATTGTTTGGCCTAAAATATTGAAAGCCCTACTTGAAATGAGAGAATGGGAATGTGGACTTTATGATTGGGTTTCCCCATATCGGAAGCAATTTGACTCCATGTGGGTAATTGTTGGAAGAATGACAAAATATGCTCACTTATAATTGGTTGAGAATACTTTCAATGTTTAGGACAATGCCAAGTTATATATTTAGAAGTTGGTTAGACTGGATGGTGTGCCTACTTTTTATAATATCGGATTGAGGTACCCGACTTACTCTCACTTTTGGAAATCATTTCTAAAAGGGGCTTTCTTCCTCAAATTGACGAACAAGCCGAAAAGACGATTCAAACTTTGGAAGACATGTTAGGGACTTGTATGTTGGAATTCAAAGGTAATTGGGATGACCATCTACCATTTATCGAGTATGTCTACAACAATAGCTTTCATGCTAGCATTGGTATGGGATTGTTTGGGCTTTTATGGTAGAAGGTGTAGATCTCTGATAGGGTGGTTTGAGTTGGGAGAGATAGCTTTGGTTGGCCCGGATCTAGTGTTAGAGGTTGTGGAAAGGATAAGTTTATTAGGGGGAGGTTGTACATGGCTCAAAGTTTCCAAAAGTCTTATTTGGATGTTAGAAGCAGGGATCTTGAGTTTTTTATTGGTGATTGGGTGTATGTGAAGGTTTTACCCATGAAGGGTGTAATGTGTTTTGGTAAAAAAGAAAAACTAAGTCCTTGAAATATAGGTCCTTATAAGATTGTTGAGCGGATTCGCAATGTGGCTTATAGGTTTGGTTTGCCCGGATTTGAGTTCTATTCACCCGGTTTTCCATGTCCATGTTGAGGAAATTGGTTGCAGATCCTAATACCATTGTGCCTTTTGAAAGTGTTGAGGTTGAGGAGAATTTTTCTTATGAGGAAGTTCTGGTTGAGATTTTGGATAGGCAAGTGAAGTGGCTTCACTATAAGGATGTGCTTCGGTTAAGGTGCTTTGGAGAAATCAACATGTGTACGGTGCTATATGGGAGGCGGAGTTAGACATGATGAAATAATATCCCCATCTTTTCCAATCTACTCAATCCTAAGGTATTAGGTTCTTCCTAGTTCATGTGGTCCTATTCTTTCACTCTTGTGTTTCAAGACATAACATGTGTACATGTGCACGAAAATGATTTAAAGATGTTTTAAATAATTTAAAGATGTTTTGATATGATTTTTAATGACTTTATGATTTTCAAATGATGAAATATGCATTGTATCTTGTATTTGGATGTTTCATATTCTAAGTCGAGCCTTTCAAGCCTTGTTCTAGAACATTCGAGGATAAATGTTCCCAAGGGGGAGATGATGTAAGGACCCGACTTTGTATGACCTTAATGGAGCTTGGAATTTGGTTTCGAAAAGTTTTGGACCAAGGTGACACTTCAGGGGAGCCTCCACGGGTCCTGTGAAGGTATACGGACTGTGTAGAGGTGCCTTGAGGTGGCCTTTGGCCTTGTGTGTAGAGTGTTGACATTTATATGAAGTTTAAGACCAAGGTTCACCTCACATGAACCCCACACAGTCTGTATGAGGCTTCACGGGCCGTGTGGTGGACCATGTGGAGGGCCTTGGCCTTGAAAATCCACATTTTGGCCAAGGCACTTCACACATAGATCTCTCATGAAATGTATAGCCTTTCACGGTCCGTGAGGCCTTCTATATATGCGCGGAGTGAAAATTTTCTAAGTATTGAATTACTATTTCAAAATTTTGTCGTTAAAATATTTTCTAAGTGAAGATTCACGAGAGGGAACATGGTCGTGTGACCTCTCACCGCCGATGAAGCCCTCCGTATGGTTGTTGTCATGCAATTTTTGAAGTATGGAATTGCATTGGCTAAGCTTTCTATAAGAACCAATAGAAGGGTCAACTTTAAATGGTCATATCTCTTATCACAAAAAGAATTGGGTGGCCTATGACTTATCAAATTAAAGCTCTTTGAATTAGTTTTCCAACTCATCCAGTTTCACCTAATTCAGAGTTCGGAGCAAGAGGTTATGCCTATTTTTGTAAAGCCCATTTTTTAGAGTTTCCTGTGATTTGGCTAAGTATGGCTTCACCGGAGGGTTCACGGTCTTTGTGACCTTGTACGGACCGTGATACCTTCTCACGAGACCCCTGGCAACAAATTTTATTCCACTTCTTTAATAGTTTTTTTATAATTATGGCTACTCCTAAGGGAATTTTGTGACTTCCTATGATATCCTAAGACATTCAAATAACCTAAACTCTTCTCCTCTCATTCAAATTCATTCTCACACTTAGAATTATACTCGACTCTCTTAAGAACTCCTCTCAAAGACTCTAGCAAAGAATTTCCTTGGGATTCAAGGAAGGGCTCCAATTTTCATCAAATTCTTCTTGTTTCTTCTTGGTGAACTTAGGTATATGGGATAGATTCTTGGTCCCTTTCAACCAAGAAGACCCAAACACTTTTCACTTGGATTTTATGAAATTTTTCTTACTTTAAATATCGATTTTGAATATTATTGTTTATTAAATTTAATTGATGTGTGGGCTATGATTTATTGTAAATTTTAAGTTGATTTAAGCCCTAATATGTTGAATAAAATGATTATTTTGATGATTTGAGCATGCATTATCCCTTTATAGTTTGATTTGAGCATGGATAATCAAAATTGTGGTTTGGATGTGGATTTACTTATAGATTTACTTGAATTTCTTACTGGAATGTTGATTTAAGATTGAATCTATATTGCCCATTGTTGTTCATATATCATTCATGGCATATGCATTCATGAGCATTGAATTTCATGAAAATTATCGGAGGGTTAAGCTCACATATGTTTTATGAAAATGATTTTGGTGAGTTAAGCTCACACATATGGTTATGACAAGAACAAGACGACATAAATGTCTATTGTCATTGGCTCTTGCAGCATGTTGGGTTCTTATACCATATTGTTAAGTGAATGAGTTATTCCTATGCATGAAAAGTATGGATTGAAATGTGATTTGGTTTATGAGCCCAAGTGTAAATGATTATGAAGAATGTTTGGCTTTTAAGCTTAAGTGTGCATTGAAATGATTTGCAATAACTATTGCCTCTTCTAAAAGCATGTATATGTATAAGCATTCTTGTGGGATAATGACTTATCACCAAATGGATTGGGGCGTCAGGGCTATCCCCAAGGGCCCTCTCCCTTTCCTTGAACTATGTGCCAGTGTAGGTATGTGGTAGCCAATACCGAAATGACCAAGTTGTAAGAAATGGTTACATATATTGATATGATATGATATGAAATGAAATGGAAATCATTCTGAAATAACAAGGTCGTAAGAAAGGTGGCCATCACACCAAAATGATCGGGTTGTAAGGTGTGGTGTGTATTACCTTTGGAAAGCAAACTTCTCTCACCCGATAGGAAGTCAACAATAGGCCAATTCATGTAATAGCTCGCATGAGTTTGAGATGCCAGTTATGGTCTCATTTCCACTATATATGTGTATTATGCATATCATGCATCATAAAATTTTATGGCATATTGTTATATTACTTATATTTGGCACATATATATATATATATATATATATATATATATATATATATATATATATATATATATATATATGTATGTATGTATGTATATGTATATATATCTTTTTATATTATGTTCCCTTGTCATCTAACATTGAATGCAGGTTTAACAAGTTTATATGCATTGCATGCCCTAACGCATACTTTTGCCTATGATCTAACCATGTAGGGACCAGAGATTGCCTTCATCCACCGTTCAGCGACTAGATCGTATATGCATAAGTATTTTGGTGAGTCCTATCTTCCAAGGACAAGCCACCATCTATCTACCCTATGTTGCTTCCTTTTTTCTATTTACTTTAAGGGTGAGCCTTAGACATGTCTTGGCCCCTGTCTATCCTATGACTAGAGGCATTGTTGGAGATCTAGTAGACTCTTGTCGGATCTATATGTTATGTGTTGTATTTGAAGCTCATGATTATGGTTATCTATTAGATATGGCTATTATGGATTGATTATGGAAATTATGATAAACGTGTATGTTTTGATGTGGAAATATGGAAGATCTTAAGTCCCATATTGGCTAGATTGAATGAGTCATACATACCCACCCCTTACTTCTTATGTGCTATGTGCTATGTGAATCCATGTTAATCTCTTTTCCTATGACATCACCACAGCATGAGTCCTATTTTCTCATCCCTTAGAACTATGATTTTACTATCTTTAATGCGCTTCCAAACCAATCATGTGAATATGGATACTTTGAGGCTTGTTTGGGAACTCTCGGGTTCCTGATTCTCCATGTCCCTCCTAGACCCTAGGTCCGGGTCGTGACATCACTTCCAACAAACCTCAAAATTTTCCTTCATGTCCGATAGTCTTATTCATGACCCTATCTATAGACCATCGTCTTTTCTACATGCCATCAATGTGTTCGTGGGCTACCCACACTTGGAAAAATTTTTCCTTTCCTAAAGTTCATGTTTAAAGGTCGAACCTACGATTCGTATACCTACGGACTATACGTCACCCTCGCGCACTTGCCTTCAGATCATTTTCTGTCCAATATTTTTGCACTCAAGGCTTCTAAACAGGGGGTCATTACGACGTTTCCCCTTTGGGAAAATTCATCCCCTAATGTATTTAAAGGCCTGCTCTAAAGAGTAAATCATTAGCTAATAACCCAGTATGCATGCAAAAATACAACTTAAACATCATTTCATAAAATTTTCAAAATCTACACTTGAACATGTCTCAAAACAGTCCACAAACATAAATATAAATGCATGCATCATGTAAAACTAAAATACAAGGAATTAGAGTTTGTAGAAAGAATTTCTTAATACCTTAAACTTGAGTAGAGTGGAATAGATGCAGATAAAACTTCATCATATCTGCTTCTTCTTTCGATGTAGCACCCTCCACTTATTGATTCCTCCAAAGAACTTTGATAGATGTAACTTTCTTGTTCCTTAGGCTTTTCACTTGTCATTTTCAAGATTTCAACTGGTGCCACTTTATGACTAAAACCTCTTCAATGTTCATATCATGCAAAGGAACTATGGAGATCACTTATGAATTTCCTTAATATCGACACATGAAAAATCGGATGAATCAAATGCATCTCATTGGGTAGATCCAACTCATATACCACTTTTCCCACTCTTCTCACCACCTTATAGTGCCCTACATACCTAGGGCTCAATTTCCCTTTCTTATCGAACTGGATTACACCTTTCATCGGAGACACCTTCAAATAGTCCAATCACCAACTTGGAACTTAAGTTCCGTAGTTCTCACATCGGAGTAGGAGTTTTGTCAGCTTTAGGCCATTTGAAATTTTTCCCTTATGCTTTTAATTTTCTCCATTGCATTCATCACCAAGTCTGGTCCTATCAATGCACCACAAAGACTTCGAACAACCCGATGGATAATTTACACCCTTTACCATACAATGCCCCAAATGGTGCCATCCCGATACTTCATGGAAGTTATTGTTGCAAGTAAACTCGATAAGTGGCAAATTCTCATCCCAACTTCCCTTAAACTCCAATGCACAAGTTGTCAACATGTCTTCAAATGTATGAATAGTCCTTTCGGCTTGCCTGTTGGTTTGGGAATAAAAAATGGTACTCAAGTTCACCTTAGTGCCAAGTCCCTTTTGAAAAGACTTTCAAATGTGAGAGGTGAATTGGACTCCACAATCTGATATGATGTACAATGGAACACCATTCAACCTCACCAACTCTCAGATATACAAGCGGGCATAATCTTCAGCACTGAATGTAGTCTTGATTTGTAAGAAGTGACCTGACTTTGTCATATGATCGACTATCACCAATATGGATTCAAAATGCGTTTTGGTCTTTGGAAAACCCACTATGAAGTCCATGTTAATCTCTTCCCACATCCAAGTAGGGAATGTCAATGTCTTGTGCTAGGCCGCGCGACCTTTGGTATTCAACTTTGACTAGTTGGCAATTAGCACATTCAGACACGAATTGGGCAATATCCTTCTTCATTCCATTCAACCATAGATCTCCCTCAAGTCTCTATACATCTTTTTAGTGCCCAGATGAATAGAATATGAAGATCTATGAGCTTTTCTTATGATCAACTTTTTCAACTCACAATCATTGGTACGCACAACCTCCCTTGATATCAAAGTACCCCACCTCCCCTTTGTGAGAAATATTATATCCTTTCATCCTTCACTAACGCTTTCAACTCAACCAAGGCGGGATCAAGGTCTTGCTTTGTTGTATCCTCATCAATCAAAGATGATGCGGACCCATGGAGAACCATTGCACCACCATTTCTGGATTCACTAAATTTTACTCCGAATCTAGCTAACCTATGAACATCTTTGGCCAACTCTCGTTTTCCATCATCTAAAAGGTAAGACACACTACCATGGAAACTCTACTAAGGTCTTCCGCTACCATATTGGCCTTTTCGATGTGATACTTCACACTACTGTCGTAATCTTTGAGTAGTAATGACCACCTCTGTTGCCTCAAATTGAAATCTTTTTGGACGAACACATATTTGAGGCTCTTCTGGTCAGTGAAGACATCCACATGAACCCTATAAAAGTAATGTCACCAAATTTTCAAGGCAAACACCACCGTCATAAGCTCAAGATCATGAGTCGGGTAATTCTTCTCATGCACTTTCAATTGTCTTGAAGCATAAGCAATCACCTTACCATTTTGCATTAGCACACAACCCAACTCAATCCTTGATGCATCACAATATATGACGAACCCATTATTTCCCTCTGGAAATGTGGATATTGGGGCCAAGGTTAGTCAATCCTTTAAAGTTTGAAAGTTTTTCTCACACTCATCTATCCACACAAACATAGCTTTCTTTTGAGTCAACTTGGTAAGTGGGGACGAAATGGAAGAGAAGTCTTGCACAAACCTTCTATAGTAATCGGCTAGGCCCAAGAAATTCCTCATATCAGTAGGAGTCAATGGCCTTGGCCAATTTCTCACCATTTCAGTCTTCTTATGATCAACTTTGATACCATCATATGATACCACCTGCCCAAGGAAGGGCAACCAAATCTAGCCAAAACTCACACTTGTCAAACTTTGCATGAAGCTTTTTCTCCCTTAGGGTTTGCAATACCACCCTCAAGTGCTCCATATGCTCTTGCTCACCTCGGGAGTAGATAAAGATGTCATCAATGAACACCACGATGAACATGTCAAGGTAGGGATTGAACACCCTATTAAGAGGTCTACAAATATAGCTGGAGCATTAGTGAGACCAAACAACATCACTACAAACTCAAAGTTACCATACCTAGTCTAAAATGTCGTCGTAGGAATGTCACTTTCTCTTACCCTCAATTGGTGATAACCGAACCTCAAGTAAACTTTGGAGAATTTTGTAGCCTCTTGAAATTAATCAAACAAATCATCTTTTCTCGAAAGGGGAAACTTATTCGTGATGGTGACCTTATTAAGTTGTTGGAAGTCAATGCACATACGGAATGACCCATCCTTCTTCTTTACAAATAAAATTGGAACACCCTATGGACACCATCTAGGTCTAGAAAAACCTATCACTCCCCAAAGAGATGGGACGCGCGACTGGCACCCAATACTGTTATTGGCCGGGTAAGCCACTACACATGTTAGTTAACTAAACTAGGGACCAAAAGAAAATTTGGCAGCATAACATCTGAAAGTCTAAGACTAGACATTTTAGGTCATGATCTGGTCAACAGTAAATCATGTACATCAAGATAGGTAAACTAAAACAATAGAGTACTAGCTAGCCAACAAGGCTGCAACGACAGAGATACAGGCACACACTATACATACATGCCAAACTGATGACTAGAGAATGAAAAGCACAAAAGAACCAACCCACAATAACATGCCCACAATAGCCTCTAAGAGAAGTACTAACACTGCCAGGACAGGGCCCCGACTATAACCAACTGTACAATAATAAGTAAGCATCATGTGAAAGCTCTAGGAAGAGGTGGAGCTTACCAATTCATAGTTGAACGTGGCTCCTGGTGGAGGGGTCAATATGAACCCCTACTTGAACCTGCACGCACGAAATAAAATGCAGCGTCCCCAGGAAAAGGGACGTCAGTACAAATAAACATGTACTAGTATGTAAAGCAGGAAGTAAATTCATAGATAACTGTAGTCCAAAGGGTCAATAGAAATACCACCTGTAACTAAAACTCAAATAGCCTTAATGGCCAATATGCAACCTCCTAGTGATCAAATATGCATGGTATGCTCGAGTATCGCATCTCTTGAATACATATATATAGATGCAAATGCATGACATACCCAACCAAATGCTAGCAATGGTGGTCCTTTCCGGTAGCTAACCGGTATCATCTCTTTCAACCCGTGGCCATCTGTACCATATAGATATACATAATTATTTGGAAAAATAAGCCCCATACCTTCGATTATAGGTCGAAGTCCATGCATAACGTGCAATGTATGATACGAATGTTGAATGCACATAGTAGGCCATAGCAAGAACTTAGCCAATCTTGGCTTATTATTCTCATAGAATCATAATCATTTTCATTTAGCCAATCTTGGCTCATTAGTACACTTATTCTCATAACATCATAATCATTTTCATAGCATATACACATGACTCGTGAGATTTTATATCTTTTTTAAAAAGTTTGGGAACTTAACCAACATTTAGAGTGAAACCTTAACTTTGAAAATGTTCATAAAGGTGTTTTACATAATGCTTATACTTGGTCCCATGTCAATTAGGAAAGGTTAAACAGAATTAAGTGCTTTAGTCGTATAAATAAGGGCATTACATTAGACATTATTGGAAATCAACGTGTTACTTGTTAAATGCTTCAATTATATTTTTGTGTGGAGGAAGGATTGAGTATGAATACTACATTCCCTTTGCATTCTGCATTTATTTTAATGGAACTACACCAAGAAGAGAAACACCTTGAACATATGGATAGGTAGCCAGGAAGATTGACAAAAGGATATATAGATATTGAATTTCCAATTTAAGAAAACGAATGGAATTTCAACCTAATACCATCATGAAAATAACTCAGCTGCAATCTCAAGGCCTTTCATAGAAGGTCTTTGTAGCAACAGAATAGTAAGATATTGCATTTGACGTTTTGGAACACTTCCCGAATTTCGTGCTAAAAGGAGGGATGGATCTTAGCCTTAACATACCTCTACAATGATCGCCTAATTTCTCAAAGTTCCTTCACAAAAGTTGTTCCTTGCATCCTAAGCTTCACAACCACTATATATACACAACTTATAACCACCTATAAACAGTCCATAGATTAACATTAATCAACAGATTTTCCATATAGCATTTATGCGAGTAGACGTTCATAAAACTTCATAAAATGATCGTAAAAGAGCCCCAAGATTATTACTTGAACACACCAGCTACAAACCTAGAATAACCAGTAAGAACATCCATTTTTTCCTAGCTGAAAAACAGCTCCAAACACAGCTAATAGGAGGGAAAAATAATTGCAAAGCGTAAGGCATGCATTTCTAGGCACAGAGGCGAATTTTAACGGTAAAAATGTGAAAAACTTACTCAAATCCCTTTGGTACCTTGAGGGAACTTTTCCTTCAGTGTATAAGTTGTTTAGGGATGAAATGGCACTGGTTTTAACTTTAAAAAGCTCAAATTAGCCAACATTAAGGTGGGTCGACCCGACCCGACCCGACCCATGACCCATGACCCGATTTCTTGCTTGGAATCTGTTATTATAAGCAAACTCAATAAGAGGTAGGTGATCATCCCAGCTTCCTTCAAAGTCCAACACACAGGCGTGTAACATATCCTCAACGGTCTAGACAGTACGCTATGCCTGCCCATCAGTTTGTAGATGAAAAGAGGTATTGAGATTCACCTGAATGCCCACACCCTTCTGAAAAGACTTCTAGAATGTATGATAAATTGAGTCCTTCGATCAGAGATAATAAATAATGGAAATCCATGAAGGCAAACAATCTCATGAATGTAAAGTTTAGCATAATCCTCCGCTGAAAATGTCATTATTACTGGCAAGAAATCAGTAGATTTTGTCAACCAATAAATGATTACCAAAATAGAATCATACCTATGTGGAGTACGAGGCAAACAAGTGGTGAAGTCCATATTTATCATGTCTCATTTCCATAGCGGAAGCTCAATATACTGAGCTAGGCCTCCAGGTCTCTAATGTTTTGCCTTAACTTCCTAGCAATTAGGACATTAGGCTACCATCTCTGCAATATACTTTTTCATGCCATTCCACTAATAGATTTGTCGAAGGTCCCGATATCTGATATATTTTTGTTGCTCCAAAGTGGGTTGAGTATCTAGAATAATTGGCCTCAGAAAGAATCTTGGCACGGAGTCCTCTGATATCTGGCAAATATAAGCAGCCCTGGTACCTAAGGACTCCATCTCTCATTAGCTCAAATGAAGGATGTTGTTGTTGTGGAATGCTCTCCCTTAGGGTTCTAAGCTCAGGATCCTCGCGCTGACGCTCTTTTACTTCAGTAACAATAGAAGATTTTGTTTATTTTGAACAATTACACCTCCATCCTTTGTATCTACCTATCGTACCTGCAAACTAGTTATCCAACCTAGGTCTTTTATCATTTCAACCTTATCAGCTTCAACATGGCTTAGACTTCCCATGGACTTTCGACTAAGAACGTCAGCAACAACATTAGTTGTACCGGGATGGTACAAAATGTCAACATAATAATCTTTTAGTAATTTTAGCTACCTCCTTTGTTGTAGGTTCAACTCCTTTTGCTTAAATAAATATTGAAGGCTCTGGTGGTCAGTAGAAACATCAACATAAACTCCGTAGATAATGTCCCCAAATCTTTAAGGCAAATACAACTACAGTGAGCTCTGGATCATGGGTAGGATAGTTTTGTCCGTGCATTCGCAACTGTCTAGAGGTATATGTAATAACTCTACCATTCTGTATAAGAATACAACCTAGGTCAATTCTCAAGGCATCACAATATACAATGTAGCCTTTGGTTCCAGCCGAAAGAGCCAGAATAGGTTCGGTGGTAACCTTTTCTTTAACTCTTGAAAACTCTGTTCACATGATTCAATCTATTGAAACTTATTTGCTTTATGCGTCAAATTCATTAGTGGTGTAGAGGTAGTGGAGAATCCCTGCACAAACCTCCTATAATATCCTGCCAATCCCAAAATGCTATGGACCTCTATCGGATTCATGGGTCTCAGCTAGGCCATTACTGCTTCAATTTTTGGCCATCGACCTTGATACTATCACTAGTAATAACATGGCCACGAAAAGATATAGAAGTTAACAAAAAATCACATTTGGAGAATTCAGTATATAACTTGTGGTCCTAGAGAGTCTGTAACATAACTCGCATGTGGTCTGCATGCTCAGCTTCTGACTCATCCTAAACATTGCCTTTGGAATATCAACATCCCTGACTCATAACTGGTAGTACCTGGGTCACAGGTCGATCTTTGAAAAGTTATCAATCCATGAAAAAGGATAATTATTCTTAATTGTGACTTTATGTAGTTGTCTGTTACCTATACACATCCGTAAGGAGCCATCTTTCTTTCAAGGAAGGAGCACTGGAGCACCCCATAGAGATGTGCTTGCCTAATAAAGCCTTTATCAAGCAAGCCCTTCAGTTGTTCCTTCAAGTCTCTTTTCTCTAGAGGAGTCATTCCTTAGGGAGGAATGGATATAGACCGCATATCACGAAGAATATCTATAACAAATCCAGATCCCTTTCGGGGGATCCCTGGAAGCTTATCAGGGAATCTTATCAGGAATTCATTCATAGTAGGGACTAACTAAAGGGGCAGTTACTAATAAAATATCTTGTCTTCCTATAATGTTAACACGCACTTGAACCCCTTTCTACATTGCCTAGTAAGAAGCTTATTGCATTGTGTACATGGGGGAGTAGGTTGTCTCATTTGTGCATAACACTCCTATTGACGGCTATCAGGCTGATCTAAATTCTGCCTTTGTCTTGACTGAATATATTAATCAAATCTCTAGCCTTGCAGTTGTGGTAGGAAACTACCTACTAGTGAAGATAGATATCAGTGAAATGGGGGCCTAAAATCACCCTATGGCTCCCTATAAGATCTCATAGTATGAGCCCTATTATTCTTATCCCTATCTATACGGGTATCTCAAATCCAACGAGAAAGTTCCTCTGTAGTCTAAGTAAAAGCCTGAATATGAGAAATATCTACACCATCTTGTAAAGAGGCTATCCTGCTGGCTCTGATCAAATGATCCCCTAAACCATCCACATAATGGTGAACTCTAGCACTCGTGGTACGCAAATATATGGTTCATACCTAGCCAAAGAACTAAACCTAAGGCTATTATCCCTTACACTCATATCCCCTTGCCTCAAACTGATAAACTGGTCAAGACGGGCCTCCCGCACCTCCCGTGGTAAGTAATGTGCTAAAAATGCCCCAGAGAAATCCTCCAACTCTTCTAGCGGAGCATCAGGCCCTTTGGATCTCTCCACGCCTCATACCATAAGATGGCGACATCACGTAGTCAAAAAGAATCCAACTCCATTGCCTCAGTAACAGAGGCATGCATCACCTTCAATATTCTATACATATGGTCTATAAAGTCTGTGGATCCTTAGTGGGATTGGACCCTGTAAATATAGGAGGGGCCAAGTGAAGAAACTCTCGTATATTTGAGCTTTCTGTTTGATCCCTTCTGGTATCTGCTCTCGCCTCTAGTTGTCTCTCATGAATAGAAACCATCCTAGTTAGTAGTTGAATAGCCTCTTTCATCCCCTACTCCTTAGTCTCTGATGGGGCTTGGAGTACTAGATCTCCTTGGGCACAAACAAGTCTTGGTGAATCTGGTACTATGGGCATCGGAGACTCCCTATGTGGCTCAATAGGGAATATATTCGCCTCACTAGTTAAGAAACGATTAGCGATTAGTACCTTCTCTTGGATCCATACTTATCTCATGTTGTGCCATCTCCTGAGTGTAGGCAGCCCATTAAATAAGAATAACATAACACGATATAGATTTCATATGTTCCTATAGCTATGCTCTGTAGCACGATCTATTAAGTTAAAGAAATGTAACCATCCATAAATGCCTCAAAGCCTCCTGATTATAAGTGTGGTGCACAACACACCCATAAGCAAGACTCAACTAGACACGGCATTGTGGACTCCCTGGGACATGACCTGCTCTGATACCACGTTTGTCATGCCCCAAAGAGAGGGGAGGCGCAACTGGCACCCGATACTGTTATTGGTCGGGGAAGCCACTAAATATGCTAGTTAACTAAACTAGGGGCCAGGAGAAAATTGGGCAGCATAACGTTTGAAAGTCTAAGCCTGAACATTTTAGGTCATGACCTGGTCAACAGTAAATCATGTACATCAAGATAGGTAAATCGAAATGATATAGTACTAGCTAGCCTAAAAGGCTACAACAATAGAGGTACAGGCACACATTATACAAACATGCCAAATTGATGACTGGAGACTGAAAGGCACAAAAGAACAAACCCACAATAGCCTCTAAGAGAAGCACTAACACTGTCGGGATTGGGCCCCGACTATACCCAATTGTACAACAAAAAGTAAGCATCTTGTGAAAGCTCCAAGAAGAAGTAGAGCTTACCAACTCACAGATGAACGGGGCTCCTAGTGGAGGGGTAAATCAGAACCCCTACCTGAACTTACACGCACGAAATAAAATGCAACTTCCCTAGGTAAAGGGACGTCAGTACAAATAAACATGTACTAGTATGTATAGCAAGAAGTAAATTCATAGATAACTGTAGTCTAAAGCGTTAATAGAAATACCACCTGTAACCAAAACTCAAGTAGCCTTAATGGCCAATAAGCACCCTCCTAGTGATCAAATATGCATGGTATGCCGACCAAATGCTAGCAATGATGGTCCTTTTCGGTAGCTAATCGGCATCATATCTGCCAACCTGTGTCCATCTGTACCATATATATATATAATCATTTGGGCAAATAGGCCCCACACCTTCTATTATAGCTAGAATTCCATACATAACGTGCAATGTATGATATGAATATTGAATGCACATAGTAGGCTGTAGCAAGAACTTAGCCAATCTTGGCTCATTGGTACACTTATTCTCATAGCATCATAATCATTTTCATTTATCCAATCTTGGCTCATTAGTATACTTATTCTCATAACATCATAATCGCTGTCATAGCATATACACATGACTCGCGGGATCTTATATATTTTTTTTAACAAGTTTGGGAACTTAACCCAACATGTAGAGTAAAGCCTTAACTTTGAAAATATTCATAAAGGTGTTTTAAATAATGCTTATACTTGGTCCCATGTCAATTAGTAAAGGAAAGTATATAACCAGAATTAAGTGCTTTAGTCATTTAAATAGGGGCATTACGTTAGAAATTATTGGAAATCAACGTGTTACTTGTTAAATGCTTCAATTATATTTTTGTGTGGAAGAAAGACTGATTATGAATACTACATCCCCTTCTCATTCTGCATTTATTTTAATGGCACTATACCAAGAAGATAAGCACCTCGAACATATGAATAGGTAGCCAGGAAGATTGACATAACGATATATAGATATTGAATGTCTAGTTTAAGCAAACGAATGCAACTTCAACCTAATACCATTATGAAAATAACTCAGTTGCAATCCCAATACCATTCACAAAAGCTCTTTCTAGCAACAGAATAGGAAGATATCGCATTTGACGTTTTACAAAACATCACGGATTTTGTGCTAAAAGGAAGGACGGAGCTTAGCCTTAACATACCTCTACAACGATCGCCCAATTGCTCAAAGTTCTTTCATAAAAGTTGTTCCTTATGTCCTACCTTTGCAACCACTATATATACACAACTTATAACCACCTATAAACAGTCCATAAATTAACATTAATCGGCAGATTTTCCATATAGCATTTACGCGAGTAGACGTGCATAAAACTTCATAAAAATGATTGTAAAAGAGCCCCAAGATTATTTTGAACACACCAGCTGCAAACCTAGAATAACCAGCAAGAACACCTTTTTTCAGCCAAAAAACAGCTCCAAACACAGCTAATAGGAGGGGAAAACAATTGTAAAGCGTAAGGCATGCATTTCTAGGCACGAGGACAAATATTATTGGTAAAAATGTGAAAACTTACTCAAGTCCCTTTGGTACCTTGAGGGAACTTCTCCTTCAGTTTATAAGTTGTTTGGGGATGAAATGGCACTGGTTTGAACTTTAAAAAGCTCGAATTACCCGACATTAAGGTGGGTCAACCCGACCCATGACCTGATTTCTTGCTCGGTCAGTCTCAGTAAACTTTCATAACTTCTTATTCTAAGGTCAGTTTGATGTACAGTTTTATGCATTCAAACTAGACTCATAGATATTCAATTTGATAGTTCATAGACCTTTTCACTTCTTATATTTTGTGATATATGGCCTATTACATTTGACCCAAATTTAAGAAGAATTTCTTAAAGAAACTTACGCTAACCTTGGCCAACCTTTATCTTGCAACTTTCTTGATTCCAAAATTTAATGTATGAACTTTGTTCTATTATAATTACCTTTAAAAAAATCCATTATTAGAAAATTATGAACTTTTAGTCCCATCCAAAAAGTTAAACCTAATTTAAACCTTCTGAAAAGGGCGAGGTGCCACTCGGGTCATTTCTTTAATCCCCAATGTGTATTTAAGGTATTACTTTGGCTTAAAACTTTAGGTCCTTGACATCAACACTTATTGGCCGCCTTAATATCCTTAGGTTCTATCGAAGTCATATATGTCTTATATTACACACCACCCTATATATATATATATAGAAGACGAGGAACACGGGATTGCACAAAGCCCTTGTCCAATAAATTCCTCAATTGCTCCTTTAGCTCCTTCAACTCCATGGGAGTCATTTTATATGGAGGGATTTAGATGGTTTGAGTATCGAGTAGGAGGTATATACCAAAGTCTATTTCCTTTTCGGGAGGAACACCTGATAACTCATCCGGAAAGACATTGGGAAACTTATTAATAACGGGGATCGACTCAAGGGATGGAATTATAGAAGTGACATCTTTGACTCTTACTAAATAATCGATGCACCCCTTGGAAATCATTTTACAGGCTTTTAAGAAGGAAATTAACCGACCCCTAAATGAAGAGTTACTACCATCCCACTCAAGAATTGGCTCATTTGAGAATTAGAACTTGACCTTACGGGTTCTAACATCAATGGAAGCACAGGAAGCATGCAACCAATCTATCCCAAGAATTACATCAAAGTCTACCATGGAAAGCTCAACTAAGTCACAAGAGCCACTTTATGCAAGATGGAGATGGGATAATTTTTATAGACTCTCTAGGCAACAATGGACTCTCCTATAGGGTTACTTACTTCACAGGACTCATGGAGGACTTTGGGACATGCATGAAATTTATTATCAAGGAATGGGGTTGCAAAGCTAAATTTTCTCCGGATCTAAAATTGCAAATGCATCATAATAAAAAACTTTTGACATACGAATGTGTAAGGACCTAGATTTTTCGAGTGGCATTTCTCAATTCTCTTGGAATTGCCCTGAGTGAACTTCCGGGCATAGCTCCATGAAAGGCCCACACGGGCCGTGTGAAGCAACACGGACAACATGGCATCTCATGAAAGGACACTTGGTGTAGTTCACGATAGGGGCAACTTTGAGACGGAAGGGGATTTTGACCAAGTGAGGGCACACAGTCCGTGTGATGTGTCACGGACCATGTGGCCGTCCCTGTAACTCGTTACGTAAAATTTTTTTAAGTATAGAAGTACCGTCTGATAACTTTGTCATGCGGAAATTATTGCAAGTACCATTACACAGTCGATGTCACGGACCGTGTAGTTGTCCATGTAGTACCCTTTAGCTCCGTGTAAAGTCCCTCTATGAAATTCTAACTAATGGATCATGGCCACTGTTCACGGTCTATTTGACATCTCACGGACCGTGTAGCAGACCATGTGGACCTAACGGTTCTGATTTCTATCCATTTAATTAATGACGTCTCTGTAGTTTTAGTTTATGATAATTAAAAATTATGACCTTTTACCTATCCTAAACCCCTAATTCAGCTGATATCCCTCCCCTCTTAATTCATTCTCCAAAAACCCTATACTCCTCATAAGATCACCTCCATATTTCTCTCTACTCTCCC
This sequence comes from Solanum rostratum, assembly GCA_029948455.1. Lineage (NCBI taxonomy): Eukaryota > Viridiplantae > Streptophyta > Magnoliopsida > Solanales > Solanaceae > Solanum > Solanum rostratum. The sequence goes on from CM057055.1 coordinate 20,513,240, forward strand.
CTCTCAAGGTTCAAGCTAGGGTTATATTGGAGTCCAATTCAAGCTAAGTTCATCCCTCAAATTCAGCTCCTCAATTAAGGTATGTCGGATTGATTCTTGGTCCGTTTCAACCAAGAAGCCCAAAAATCTTTCAATTGATTTCATGAATTTAGTCTACTTTAAATATGAATTTTCATTACTTGATTTACTTAAATCCAATTGATGTATGGGTTGTATTCTACCTATGATCTCAATTCACTTTGAACATTATTATGATGATTATGATGATTTAAATTGAGTTATGAAGTTATGAACATGCATGTCCCCTCTAAAGTTGATTTATGCATGGGTGATCTACATTACGTTTTACATGTGGATTTAATTATGAATTTCCCCAATTTCATTTTATATAGATGATTTAAACTTGAATCTATGTTACCCATGCCAACCTCACATCATGCATTACATTTGCATTCATACACATTGGCTTATATGAAAATTATGAAGTGGGTTAAGCCCAATTATGTTTTATGAAACTATTATGATATGATTTTTGTAAGGCATTGGTTATGACAAGAATGTGATCACATACATGTCTATAATTATGGATCTTTGAGCATTCTGGGTGCTTACACCATTCGGTATATATGAATGAGCTGTTCCCTGCATGAACATTACGATTATGATCTATGATTTGGAAAATGAGCGTAACTGTGTATTGAACGGTTTGAAATGAGCATTATATCTCCTGAAAGCATGTATATGTATAAGTATTCATGTGGGATATTGATGACTTAGCACCGATAGATTAGGGGAGTCAGGGCTATCCCATAGGGCCCTCTTCCTTTCCTTGGACTATGTGCCAACATAAGAACGTTTTTCATTACCGAAAAGACCAGGTCATAAGAAATGGTTATTTGTTTATTATGTTTATGATATGATATGATTATGAAAAATTCTTATGAAAAATGGGTCGTAAGGAAGGTGACCATCCACTGAAAAGTGTGGTCATAAGGTGTGATATAGACTACCTTTGGCAAGTAATCTTCTCCCTACTAGTGGGAGGTCCTAATCAGTCTAATAGCTCACATGAGTTTGATTTTTCGGTTATAGTCCATCCCCAATATATATGAGCATTGTTGCATTTCATGCATCATAAATTTCATGGCATCTTGTATATATTTCCATTGAATATATGATTCTTTCTATATTATGTTCCGTTATCATCTAACATTGAAATACAGGTTTGGAGAGTCATATGCATTGCATGCCCGCATACTTAGTACATCCAAATGTACTAACGCATACTCTATGCCTACATGATTTTACCATGTAGGGGCTGAGCACTTTGATTACCAACAAGTTGACGAATAGTCCAATCCTGGAGTATACTGTGGTGAGTCCCGTCTTCCAAGGATGAGCCAACTGCCTTTCTTTTATGTTATTTCTGGACATTCTTCCTTATTTGAGGGTGAGCCCAGAACTTGTCTCGGCCCCCGTTCCTTTTGACTAGAGGAATTTGTTGGACATTATGTAGACTCTTCTGAAATTCGTTTGTTATGACTAGTATCTTGCTTATGTATTGTGGGAGAGATTTATGAGAATTTTCTATTTGACTATCTATATGTTTGGTGAGGAAATGTTGGAAGTGTCTAGCCCCGTATTGCCCCATAGCGTGAGTCCTATTTCCTCGACCCTTAGAACTATGTGTTATTAATTGAATGCTATTCTTGAACCGATAATGTGGATATAGATACTTGAGGCTTGTTTTAGGATTCTCGGGTTCCATTCGCCCTGTCACATCTAGGCCCTAACCCCGGGTCGTGACAAAAAATTGTATCAGAGCACTAGGTTAATAAATGGTCCTCGGAGTCCAACATGCCGCATCAAGTAGAGTCCTATTCATGGGTATGTAGTGCATCATCCCTATGAGTGGGAGGCTACGAAGATTCTATAGGAATTGCCTCACTTCTTCATATCTTATGTCATGCTATGACTAGTATATTTTGTTCCCTTTCTTGACGATGTCATTGATAAATTTCAGAATATGTCTCGAGGAAGACCCCTCCCACCAAGGCCAGCTCCAGCTGATGAGGATCAAGATCCCCTTGAGCCTATGGAGGGACCCATCTCAAATGTTGAGTTCCGCACAGCCTTCGCCATGCTCGCTCAGGTGGTGACTTCTCAAACAAGTCAGGCTAACTTGCCACGGGATCCTACGCCTACTTCCAGGGTGAGGGATTTCACTCGCATGAATCCTCCGAATTTTCATGGGTCAAAGGTCAACGAGGATGTCCAGGAGTTCATTAATGAGCTTACCAAGATACTGAACATCATAGGTGTCACTTCTGAAGAGAAGGTTGAATTGGCTGCCTAAACTGAAAGATGTGGCTCAGGTGTGGTATACTCAATGGTCTTTGGAGAGAGTTTGAGGTGGTGATGTCAATTGGGAGGAGTTCAGATTTGCTTTCCTTGATCGTTTTTTTCCACTTTAGCTCAGGGAGGCCAAACTGAGTTTATCAATTTCAAGCAAGGAGGTATGAGTGTGAGAGATTATGCCCTCAAATTCACGAAGCTTTCCAAGTATGCTCCGTCACTGGTGGTTGACCCCCGTACAAGGATGCATAAGTTTGTTTTGGGTATCTCTAATTTACTTGTGAAGGAATGTCGTACTGCTATGCTTATACAGGATATAGATATTGTCATACTAATGGTGTATCCAGAGTAGATCGAAGGGGAAAAACTCAAGGAGAGAAGGGTTCACGATCCTAAAAGGGCCCGTTTTGATGGTGGATTCTCTGGCTCTTGGAATGATGGTTTCGATCGCTTTCAACAGGGCCAAGGTTCGGGTACTTGAGTTGCTAATGATCGGGTACCTCCTCCTAGGGCACAAGTTGATGGTGGTCAGGGGTATTCTGTGTGTGATAAGTGTGGCAGGCCTCACCCGGGGGGTTGTTGGCAGGAGGTGGGTGTTTGCTACCGGTGTGGTGATAAAAATCATAAGGTTGTTGATTGTCCTAGGAATGCCCGTAGAAGCGAAGGTCTAGTGGCCCAAGGTGGGCAAGGTCAACAAAGAGCTCCCCAAGGTGTTTCCCCAAAGAACAATCGTTTTAGGCGTTCCATGCCCGCCAGGATGTTGAGGAAGCTCTGGATGTTGCAACCGGTATGTTAAAAGTCTTTGATTTAGATGCTTATGTTTTGCTTGATTCGGGTGCAAAATTGTCTTTTGTGAATCCTCTGTTGGCTATTAAATTTTCGTTAAGTCACAAGGTTTTGAGAGACCCTTTCTCAGTTTATACTCTCATGGGTGAATATATTGTTGCTCATAGAGTCTATCATGGTTCCCCTGTTTCTGTGTTGCACAAAAGTTTTCCATGTGATCTTGTAGAACTTGAGATGTTCGACTTTGACGTGATTCTTGGGATGTATTGGTTGCATGCATCATATGCCTCTATATATTGTAAAACTTGGAAGGTAAGTTCCAACCTCTCGGTGAACCCATTTTTGAATGGAAGGGTGATGACTCCTCTATTAAAGGTCGGCTTATTTCCTACCTTAAGGCACGGAGAATGATTTCTAAGGGGTGCATTTACTGTGAGGGTCAAGGATATGGAGTCCAAAGTGCCTATTCTTGAGTCGGTCCTTGTGGTAAATGAGTTTTTGAATGTGTTCCTCGAAGACTTATCGAACATCCCTCCTAAAAGAGAGGTAGACTTTGGCATAGATCTTCGTACGGATACTCAGCCTATCTCTATTTCTCCTTATCGTATGGCGCCGGTGGAATGGAAAGAATTAAAAGAGCAGTTAAAAGATTTGTTGTAGAAGGGTTTCATTCGGTCTAGTATGTTGCAGTGGGTGCTCCAGTGTTGTTTGTAAGGAAGACGAACGGGACTCTTCGGATGTGTATTGATTACAGGCAACTGAATAAGGTAATCGTTAAGAATAAATACATATTGCCCAGTGTTGATGATTTGTTTAAGCATCTTCAAGGCGCTACTCATTTCTCAAAGCTTGATTTTCGTTCTGGGTATCATCAGTTGAAGGTTAGGGAGTGTGACATTCCCAAAATGGCTTTTCAGACAAGATGTAGGCACTTTTAGTTTGTGGTGATGTCGTTTGCCCTAACCAATGCTCTGGTCGTGTTTATGGATCTAATGAATCGGGTGTTTAGGTCATTCCTTGACAGTTTTGTGGTAGTCTTCATTGATGACATTCTTATTTACTCCTAAAGTGAGCAAGAGCACGAGTATCACTTGAGGATGGTCCTCCAAACTTTGAGAAAGAGGAAATTGTATGCCAAGTTTAGCAAATGTGAATTTTGGTTGGGCGAAGTGGCTTTTCTTTGTTATGTGGTGTCTGGTGATGGTATCAAGGTGGATCCGAAGAAGTCCGAGGCTCTGAAGAATTGGCCCAGACCATTGACTCCTTCAGATATTTGCAGTTTCCTTAGGTTGGCCGGGTATTATAGAAGGTTTGTTGGAGGATTCTCAAGTATTGCATCTCCATTGACTAAGCTGACCCAGAAGAAGGCTAAGTTTGTGTGGTTAGACAAATGGGAGCTTAGTTTCCAGACTTTAAAGGATCAGCTTACATTGGCTCTCGTCTTCACTTTACCAAATGGTTTTGAGGGATTCATGGTGTATTGTGATGCCTCGCGGATTGGATTGAGTTCTGTGCTTATGCAACATGGTAAGGTTATAGCGTATCCATCAAGGCAGTTGAAGGTGCATGAATGTAATTATCCAACGCACGACCTTGAATTGGGAGCGGTGGTTTTTGCCTCGAAGATTTTGAGATATTATTTGTATAGGGTTCATGTGCATGTGTTCACCGATCATAAGAGTTTGCAATATGTATTCACTCAGAGGGATCTCAATTCGAGGCAAAGGAGGTGGTTGGAGCTCCTAAAGAATTATGACATGAGTGTTCTGTATAATCCCAGCAAGGCCAATGTTGTGGCCGATGCTCTCAGCAGGTTGTCTATGGGAAGTATGGCGCATGTTGGGGAAGAAAGAAAGGAGTTGGCAAGAGATGTTCACTGGTTAGCTAAGTTGGGTGTCAGGTTGGCTGATTCGAGCGATGGTGGTATTCGTGTTCAAAGTGGGGCAGAATCTTCTATGGTAAGTAATGTAAAGGCAAAGCAAGATTTAGACCCATCTTTACTTAATTGAAGAAGTTGGCTGCTGAAAAGTAGATCGAGGTGTTCTCCCAAGGGGGAGATGGTGTACTCTGGTACCAAGACCGGCTTTGTGTTCCAGATATGGATGATCTTAAGAGGGTGATTATGAGTAAGGCTGACAACTCTCATTATTCTATTCACCCGGGGTCTACCAAAATGTATCGGGATTTGAAAGAAGTATATTGGTGGCATGGTATGAAGAAGGACATTGCTAAGTTCGTATCTGAATACCCAAGTTGTCAACAAGTGAAGGTAGAACACCAAAGGCCCGGTGGCTTGGCCCAAGACATTAAGATTCCCACATGGAAATGAGAAGATGTGAATATGGATTTTGTAGTTGGGTTTCCTCGGACTCGAAGGTAATTTGATTCCATTTGGGTTGTCGTGGATCAGATGACTAAGTCGACTCATTTCCAACCGGTCAAGACTACTATCAGCGCCGAGGATTATGCAAGGTTGTATATCAAAGAGTTGGTGAGGTTGCATGGTGTGCCTAGTTCTATTATATCGGATCGTGGTACAAAATTCACTTCCCATTTTTTGAGGTCATTTCAGAAGGGACTTGGAACTAAGATTAAGTTGAACACTGCTTTTCATCCTCAAACCGATGGCCAAGTGGAGAGGAAGAGGACTATTCAAACCTTGAAGGATACGTTGAGGGCTTGTGTGTTGGAGTTTAAAGGCAATTGGGAGGACCATCTTCCACTCATTGAGTTTGCTTATAATAATAGCTTTCATGCTAGCATTAGTATGGCACCATTTGACGCTTTATATGGGAGAATGTGTAGGTCACCTATGGGGTAGTTTGAGTTGGGAGAGATGGCACTAGTTGGTCCAGATTTACTGATAGAGGCCATGGATAAGGTGAAGGTGATTAGGGAAAGGTTGAAAATGGCTCAAAGTCGTCAAAAGTCTTATTCGGATATTAGGAGAAGGGATCTTGAGTTCCGTGTTGGCGATTGGGTATATGTGAAGTTTTCGCCAATGGATGGCGTGATGTGTTTTGGTAAGAAGGGCAAGCTAAGCCCCCAGTATTTTGGCCCTTATGAGATTGTTGAACAAGTTTGAGGTGTGGCTTATAGGTTGGAGTTGCTTCCGAATTTGAGTCCCATTCACCCGGTCTTCCATGTGCCTATGTTGAGGAAGCTAGTTAGTGATCCTAGAACTATTGTGCCCTTGGAAGGGATTGAGGTTGAAGAAAATTTGTCTTATGAGGAAGTTCCGGTGGAAATCTTGGATAGGAATTTAAAGGGCTTTGTAACAAGGACGTGGCTTCAGTGAAGGTGCTTTGGAGAAATCAACATGTGGAAAGTGCTACTTGAGAGGCGGAGCTGGACATGGTGAAGCGATACCCTCATCTTTTCCAATCTACGCAAACCTAAGGTGTTAGGATTCTTCCGTTTCTAATGGTTCCATTTCTCGCCCTCTTGAGTCTCATGACATGACATGCATACATATGCATGAAAAGGGATTTTTATAATGTTTTGAGAGACTTGAATATGATTTTGATATGAGCTTAAAGGCTTTCTGATTTTTTTTCAAATAATGAACTATGCATTGTCTCCTATGTTGTTGTTACATGCTCTAAGTAAAGCCTTTCAAGCCTTGTGCTTGCACATTCGGGACGAATGTTCCCAAGGGGGAGATGATGTAAGGATCCTTATTTTTCGAGTGGCGTTTCCCAATTCTCTTGGAATTGCCCTGAGCGACTGCCAGGCAATGCTTCACGAAAGGCCAACACGGGTCGTATGAAGCCACACGGACCATGTGGCCTCCAGTGAAGGGACACTTGGTCCTGTTCACGATAGAGGAAACTTTGAGACGGAAGGGGATTTTGACCAAGTGTGGGCACACGGCCACTCATACGGTCCGTGTGATGTGTCACAGACCGTGTGGCCCTTCATGTAACTCACTACGTAAAAAAATTTTAAGTATGGAAGTACCGTCTTATAACTTTGTCGTGCGAAAATTATTTCAAGTACCATCACACGGTCGATGTCACGGATCGTGTGGAGTCACACGGACCGGTCCGTGTGGTATGCCTTAGCTCTGTGTACATTCCCTCTATGAAATTTTAAGTAATGGATCACGGCCACTGTTCACTATCCGTGTGATGTCTCATGGACCATGTAATGGATCGTGTGGACCTGATGGTTCCAATTTTTGTCCGTTTCATTAATGGTGTTTATGTAATTTTGGTTTATTTTAATTATGAATTATGACTTTTTACCTATCCTAAACCCCTAATCAGCTGATATCTCTCCCCTCTTGATTCATTCTCGTAAAACCCTCTACCCCTCATAAGATCACCTCCCTCTCAAGGTTCAAGCTAGGGTTCTATTGGAGTCCAATTCAAGCTAAGTTCATCCCTCAAATTCAGCTCCTCAACCAAGGTATGTGGGATTGATTCTTCGTCCCTTTCAACCAAGAAGACCCAAAAATCTTTCAATTGATTTCATGCATTTAGTCTACTTTAAATATGAATTTTCATTACTTGATTTACTTAAATCCAATTGATGTATGGGTTGGATTCTACCTATGATCTCAATTCACTTTGAACATTATTATGATGATTTACATTGAGTTATAAAGTTATGCACATGCATGTCCCCTTTAAAGTTGATTTATGCATGGGTGATCCCCATTATGATTTACATGTGGATTTAATTATGGATTTCCTCAATTTCATTTTATATAGATGATTTAAACTTGAATCTATGTTACCCATGCCAACCTCACATCATGCATTGCATTTGCATTCATACATATTGGCTTATATGAAAATTATGAAGTGGGTTAAGCCCAATTATGTTTTATGAAACTATTATGATATGATTTTTGTAAGGAATTGGTTATGACAAGAATGTGATCATATACATGTTTATGATTATGGCTCTTTGAGAATTCAGGGTGTTTGCACCATTCTGTATATGTGAATGAGTTATTCGCTGCATGAGCATTACGATCATGATCTATGATTCGGTATTTGAGCCTAAATGTGTATTGAACAGTTTGAAATGAGCATTGTATCTCCTGAATGCATGTATATGTATAAGTATTCATGTGCTATGTCAATGACTTAGCACCGATGGATTGAGGGCGTCAGCGCTATCCCCAAGGGTCTTCTCCCTTTCCTTGAACTGTGCCAACATAGAAATGTTTGTCATTACCGAAAAGACCAGGCCATAAGGAATGGTTATTCGTTTATTATGTTTATGATATGATATGATTATGAAAAAATCCTTGGGAAAAGCAGGTCGTAAGAAAGGTGACCATCCACTGAAAAGCATGGTCATAAAGTGTGATGTATATTATCTTTGGCAAGTAATCTTCTCCCTACCGGCGGGAGGTCCCAATGGGTCTAATTCGTGTAATAGCTCGCATGAGTTTGATTTGTCAGTTATAGTCCATCTCTAATATATATGAGCATTATTGCATGCCATGCATCATAAATTTCATGGCATCTTGTATATATTTCCATTGAATATATGATTCTTTCTACATTATCTGCCCTTGTCATTTAACATTGAAATGCAGGTTTCATAAGTCATATGCATTGCATGCCCGCATACTTAGTACATTCAACGTGCTAATGCATATTCATATGCCTACATGATTTTACCCTGTAGGGGCCAAGCACTTTGATTACCAATAGGTTGATGAATAGTCTGATCCCGGAGTATACTGTGGTAAGTCCTGTCTTCCAAGGACGAGCCAACTACCTTTCTTTTATGTTATTTTAGGAAAATCTTCCTTATTTGTAGGTGAGCCCAGAACATATCCCGGCCACCATTCCTTTTGACTAGAGGCATTTGTTGGACATTATGTAGAGTCTTCTGAAATCTGTTTGTTTTGACTAGTATGTTGCTTATGTATTGTGGGAGTGATTTATGAGAATTTCCTATGTGACTATTTGTATGTTTGGTGTGGAAATGTGGGAAGTCCCTAGCCCGTATTGCCCCATAGCGTGAGTCTTATTTCCCCGTCCCTTAGAACTGTGTTATTAATTGAATGTTATTTTTGAATCGATGATGTGGATATAGATACTTGAGGCTTGTTTGGGGACTCTTGGGTTCCCATTCGCCGTGTCATATCTAGGCCCTAACCTTGGGTCGTGAGACGGTGACAACGTTCGGAGCCTCTTCCACCTCTTGGCGACTATAAAGAGCATAGAACTGGTTAGTCCTTTGGACGGCTTGGACTTGTCCACTTGGCCTTGGGTCCTTGCACCATCACTTCTTCAATCTTTGGCATGGTGGTCGGGCTTCCCATATTTGAAGCAAGTGTTGGACCCGACAAGGCATTCTCTATTATGGAGTCATCCGCACTTAAGGAAACTTTGCTTTTTGGGCTTAGGAGCAACCCCTTGTCCTTTGTGGTCTAAGGAGGAGGAGTGTTGGTCGATCCTTGCCTACCTTGCTTTTTGCCACCATGAAACTTGTGGCCACCACTCCTTTGGTGAGAGTAGCTCCCACTATCATCTCGAGCCCTCGTTGACTCCCTTGACCTCTCTCAAAGCTTCTCCTCATCAATTTGCTTCGCATACATCATCAAGTGGGAGATGTCCATCTCCTTAACTAGCATGGCCATCTTGCATTCTGTGGAGATCAAATCAGAGACACTGGAAATGAACTTGCTCATGTGAGCCCTCGGATCCGCAACTATGAAAAGAGTGTACTTGGAAAGCTTTGTGAATTTGAACATATACTCCCTCACACTCATGATCCCTTGTTTATGATCGATAAACTCTTTGACCTTTGCCTCCCTAAGCTCAATTGGGAAGAACGGGTCCAAGAAAGCATACTTGAACTCTTTCCATCTGATAGGACCCGCTTCTTGGCCCTCTCATCCGCCCATTCCTCATACCAAATCTTGGCTAGCCATTGAGTTGGTAGGCCACCAAATCGGCTTTATCTTTATGAGACCCCGTATTTCTCGTCTTCCATTATTTAAATAGTGCGGCGTTATATAAGGCACATGTGATTTTTGATAGCATGTAAGGATAATAAGTCTTCCAATAAGTGGTTTTATCAAGGACCTAAAGTTTTAAGCCAAAGGAATACCCTAAATGTACATTCGGGATTAAAGAAATGACCCGAATCGCACCTTGCCCTTTTTGGAAATTTTAAATTAGGTTTCACTTTTTGGATGGGACTAAAAGCTTATAATTTGCTAATAATGGATTCTTTTAAGTTATTCTAATAGCACAAAGGTCATACATTAAGTTTTGGAATCAAGAAAGTTGCAAGATAAAGGTTGGCAAAAGTTACCGTAAGTTTCTTTGAGAAATCCTTCTTAAATTTGGATCACATGTATCAGGCCATATCTCCCAAAATACAAGGAGTTCGAAGCTTCATTACCTATCATATAGAAGTTCTATGACTCTAGTTTACAACGCACAAAACCGCTCATCAAACCGACCTCAGAATAAAGAGTTATGACTATTTTACCGAGACTGTCCAAGCTGGAAACCGGGTCAGGGTTGGATCGGGTTAACCCAACTTAATGTCGGCTATTTTGACATTTTAAAGCTCAAAAATGAGCCATTTTCATCCCAAACTAGTATGAAACTGAAGAAAAAGCTCCAAAAGTTCTCTAAGTGATTTAGGTAAGTTTTGGGCATTTTTACCGTTAAAATTCGTCCCCGTGCCCAGAAATGTGTGCCTTACGCTTTGCAATTGTTTTCCCCTCGTATTAGTTGTGTTCGGAGCTGTTTTTGGAGTGTAAAAAAATGGTGTTCTTTCTGGTTATTGTTGGTTTGCATCTGGTGTGTTCAGGTAATAATTTTAGGGCTCTTTTACGGTCATTTTTACGAAGTTTTATGGATATTTCCTCGCGTAAATGCTCCTTGCTGAATCTAGTCATTAATGTTTAATTTTTGACTATTTATAGGTGTCTTTAAGATGTGTATATATAGTCATTGTGAAGCTTAGGATGTAAGGAATAACTTTAGTGAAGGAACTTTTGGCAATTGGACATGCGTTGGAGAGGTATGTTAAGGTTAAGCTCTGTCTCTCCTCTTAGCACGAAATCCGGGACGTTTCCCAAAACATCAAATGTGATATCTTAATATTTTGTTGCTAGAAAGACCTTTTGTGAAAGGCATTGGTATTGCAGCTGAGTTATATTCACGATGGTATTAGGTTGAAATTCCATTCATTCACTTAAACTGGACATTTATTTTCTATAATTTATTTTGTCGGTTTCCCGGCTACCTATTCATATGTTCGAGGCATTTCTCTTCTTGGTGTAGTGCCATTAAAATAAATGTAGAATGTGAAGGGAATGTAGTATTCATAATTAGTCCTTCTTCCATACAAAAATATAATTGAAGAATTTAACAAGTAACGTGTTGGTTTCCAATACTCTCAAGTGAATGCTCCTGTCTAAACTACTAAGGCACTTGATCCCATTTAAATATATTCTTACTAATTGACATGGGACCAAATATAATCATTATGTAAAGAACCTTTATGAACATTTTCAAAGTTAAGGCTTGACTCTAAATATTGGGTTAAGTTCCCAAACTTGTTAAAAAGGACATGTATGATCCCACGAGCCATATGTATATGTTATGACAACGATTATGATGTTATGAGAATAAGTGTACCAATGAGCCAAGATTGGCTAAATGACAATGATTCTGATGCTATAAGAAGAAATGTACCGATGAGCCAAGATTGGCTAAGTTCTTGCTATGGTCTGCTATGTGCATTCAACATTCATATCATATATTGCACATTATGCATGGACTTCGAGCTATAGTCGAAGGTATGAGGCCTATTTGCCCAACTATATATATGTATATGGTACAGATGGCCACAGGTTGGCAGATTTGATGTCGGTTAGCTACCGAAAAGGACCACCAGTGTTAGCATTTAGTTGGGTATGTCATGCATTTGCATATATATATATATATATGTATGTATTAACGACATGCGATACTCGAGCATACCATGCATTGTTTTTATCACTAGGAGGTGGATTATTGGCCATTAAGGCTATTTGAGTTTTGGTTACAGGTGGTATTTCTATTAACCTTTTTACTACGGTTATCTATGATTTTACTTCCTGCCTTACATACCAGTACATGTTTATTCGTACTGACGTCCCTTTGTCTGGAAATGCTACATTATTTCGTGTGTGCAAGGTCAGGTAGGGATTCTGATTTACCCCTCCACTAGAAGCCCCGTTCAGTTGTGAATTGGTAAGCTCTACCTCTTCCTAGAGCTTTCACAGGATGCTTACTTGTTGTTGTATAGTTGGGTATAGTCGGGGCCCTGTCCCGGCAGTGTTAGTGACTCTCTTAAAGGCTATTGTGGACATGTTATTGTGGGTTGGTCCTTTTGTGTCTTTCAGTCTCCAATCATAAGATTGGCATGTATATATGGTGTGTGCCTGTACCTCTGTGGTGGCAGCCTTGTTGGCTAGCTTTTACTTTATCATTCTGTTTTATCTATCTTGAAGTACATGATTTACTGTTGACCAGGTCATGAGCTACAATTTTCAAGCTTAGTCTTTGAGACGTTATGCTGCCCGATTTTCTTCTGGTCCCTAGTTAGTTCACTAGCATGTTTGGTGGCTTACCTGGCCAATAGCGGTATTGGGTGCCAGTCGCGCCTCCCCTCTCTTTGGGGTGTGACAATCTTCTATTGGGTTACCCTTCACCACAACTTTTCGATAAGCTTCTTCAATAAAATCAATTAGATCCTCCTCCATTTTAGAACCATGAAACTCCGGAGGGCTCATCCGCTTGAAGTCACGCACTGTAGCAGCCAGAGTAGGCACTTGGGGAGGAATGACTATCTCTCGGTTGGCTTGGTTGGCCTATGCTTATGCCAACAAAGTAAGGTGGTTCGAGTGTGCCTCTTTGATATGGATCTCTCTTTGGCGGCATGATCTAGAAATGAGAAGAAGATCATTGTTAGCTATAGGAATACCTTAGCAAACTCTGAAGGCACGACATGAATAAGGAAAAGGGAAGACTTTCCTTAACCGTCTCATAGCCTCAGATTCAATATAGTGGAGTGCTTCACAACCTTGAATGAGACTATACTCAATGGGGTATTCATGGATATCCAAGGAATATTTTAAAATCTCGTGTTGTGATATCAAGTTTGTAACAACCTGACCTAGGGGCCTAGTCATCACACGGAGAATGAAATATCCGATGGCACCTCACCCAAGCCATCTTAAGCATTCGTAGGCAATAACATATAAATATTGCAAAAGTAAAACAAGGAAGGGTCTATGGGCCTTTTTTAAGACAATGAAGCAACATTAAAAAGCATGAAATATATAACACATTTTTTGTCCATAAAGCATACCGAATAACATATCAACGGATGGAACCGGCAATGGTCGGTTTCCATCAAATAAAAAAGACTCCATTATTTAATATCATACAAAGTAAATGGCTCAAAAGGGCCATAAATACATTGTCTCAAAATAAAATACAAGGTAGAAAGAAAAATAGTAGAGACCCGAATTATGGGCTCACCACAAATAAAAGTGCTAGTATTGGATGCTGAATACTAGCCACGAGCCAGTGGATGAGTGCTTGTCCCTACATGGTTAAATCATGCAGGCAAAATATGCATTAGTACATTGGAATGTACTAAGTATGTGAGATTCAATGCATGTAAGAAATTGTAATGCCATAATTTATAAATAGAACATATAAGTACGTATGAGATAAAAGGTACATAAAGTGAGCTTAAGTATGCACAAGGAATAATCTCAATATAGAAAGGAATGGATGCATGAAGAATCACATGTAACGAAAATATATCATATAATCATCAACTTATGGGAGAATACCTTAACCGACATATAAGACCATGTGAGGTACTATATAAAATCCAACATAACCCCCTGCATTGGTACAGGGAGACCACTTTCCTGGTGGAACTACGTCAACTTTGCATGCATCATAATAACATAAATAGCCTACATAGATCCACTAGCTTAGCCTACAAGGGCTCCTATGGTGGCACATAGTTAGGGACTTTAAGATTTAGCTTTTATAGGGCATGCCTCGACTAATGGAATGAAACCCAATCTCAAGTCTTCTTGGTGTCAAGTCATCCCACGGAATCTTTAAAATATAACTTAGAATCATAAGTAGCAATCAAAGGAGTAGCTTGTACTTAAGAACCACCAAATTAGTATTGTTCTTTCATCTTGGGGACCTTTCTTAAACATATTTAGGGTAATTGCCAACATGATTATATCTTTGACAAGTTATTACTTTAAAACGTAACTTTAATCATCATAAATCATGCAAATCTTTACTTGAAAACTAGGTGGGCCGGGATTTTAAATGGAACAAACACAAATCACATAAACCATGGGAATGTACTTCTTTAGAAACATTTGAAACAACCCACATCGTATCAATAAGAAAACTCCTCATTAGGGTCATCATTAACAACTCAAAATCATGCATATACCTGGTGAAATATCATAAGGCATCATTATAATCAGTTATACTCATTTAATAACATAATGTAACCAGAAATCATCATAAGCATGCATAATATCTTGAAGAAACTTAAAGAAAAGGTAAAATGCTTAAATGAGGACTTTATAGGTGAAAGGGTATCCATAAATCAAGCTCACATATCATAGAAAACTTGGGAAGAAAAAACTTGGAACCTTTGGTGAAGAACTTTATAACCCTAGCTTTGTGTTGCCCTTTCCTTGAGAGAGTATTGCCTAAGAAAAATTTGATAGTTGAGAGAATGAACTAAAGAATAGGGTCTTAGAGATTTAAGGTTGGTTTAGGGTCCTTTTTGTTCCCAAAAATAATAGGGTTTAGGAATAGGAGTGATGGAAATGAAAAAATTATCGCTCACTAAAACTGTCATATTTAACCTACAAAAGCCCGTTTACAGGCCGTGGAATGAACCACGGACAGTAGATCCTACTCATGCTGTTAACTTTTCTAAAATCCCTGAAACCATTTTATTGAACTCAAAACCATGAAACCTTCTTACGAGCCGTACATGGACTTACGGATCATGGTTGGACTAATAGAGTCCTTCCATACTTAGACATTTTTCACTTTCCTGGGCCCTATCCACAAAGGGTTTCTATGGATCGTTCTTTGTTCTATGGGCCATACTAGTAACACGTAGATCACTTTTAGCAAAACTCTGAATTTCTTTTATGTTTGATAGTCTCACTCACGACCCTATCTACGGACCCTTGTCCTTTCTACAGGTTATCAATGGATCCACGGGTTACCCACACTTGGAAATGTTTTCCCTTTCTTGAAGTTTATGTTTAAGGGTCGAACCTATGGGCCTATCTCTACCTATGGAATGTATGTCACCCTCATGGACTTGACTTCAGGTCATTTTTTGTCTAACTTTTATGCACTGAAGGCTCCTAAACTGGGGGGTTATTACACGAGCTTAGAGTAAAATGTTATAGTTATTTTATCGTGGACTGTTTGATTAGAAAATTGGGTCATGAACTGGGTGAGGTTAGAAAAAGGTATAAGTCAATGATGTAGGATTTGGCATTCAATCACTCTCACCCTACTTATGGCTAGTTTTGATTTCCACTCGAAGATCAACTTGGTGAGTCTTCATAATATAAGGGCAAAACCATTAGGTTTTCTTGTTATGTTTTGAAATATTTTACTTACATGAGTTTTGGGTGAGCTGGGGCTTGTCCTATGTCCCCCTCTTGGAATACTATAGGATTAATTAGACACATGATGAGATGTATTCCTATTTATTCGGGCTTTGACTTGACTTTTGTACTATCTAGACTTTCATGATTTGAGAATTGTCTTCTGCAATTTTTTATGTCATTGCTAATACTTATTAACTTATGTATGCAATGAATGCTAAGAACCTTGGTTATGTATGCAATGAATGTTAATAGCCTTGGTTGGATTTCCTCGGGATCCTAACCATCATGTATGTCTAGGGCCTAGATTAGGTCATTACAAGGTTGCCGTTGTGGAGCTTTGACTGGAGTGTTAGGAGTACTCGTATTCTATATTATTTGACTTCGTTTTTAGGAGTTCCATTGCAAGATATCCATTGTTTGAAGTTTAGCCGTTGCTTCAACATTTGTATAGGTTACAAGTCTAGATCTTCATGATACTCTCTCTTATCTCTTTATTTTAGGCTTCCCACGGGGATTGGTGAGGTAGTTGTTTAATATCTCAATAGACCCTCTTTCTCCTATTATAACACCTCACATGTTCAAAAGCCTAGAAAATGGAAAGTTGCAGAAACTTTGAAATTGACTAGTGTCACGAGCCAATCTATGGCTCGTGTATAGGACCACAGGTGTAGAAAGGTCTCTAGTTATGGTACTAAAGCTGGTGAAAATTTTGTTGCTGGAAGTTGAAGTATGAAGGACTCTACGGGTCGAACTCTTTAATACGGATCGTAAAATGGGTCGTGAAAGGGATCCTAAAATGAATTTTTTTTCTAAGTCTGGAGAATTTTATGGAAGGGTTTTACGGTCCATAAGTATAACTATAGACTGTATATAGGGATTTGTGGCTCTCAACTGCAATAGCTCAATTTTTTAGACCATGCCTAGTATGAGACAAAGCACGAACCGTGGAATGGATTACGGGCCATGAAAGTGATTTCGTGGTTGGGTCCTGCAGATTTTTTATGAATGACTTTTTGGTCATTGTTTCAAGTTTTACTAAGGATTTCCAGGTCTTTCATCCCTAATTTCTAAGGTTCGTCACTTGAGGTATGTAAGGTTTCATCCTTAGATTAGATTCATCCAGGAAGCCCAACTCAAATCTTCTTTTTCTCAAAGTTCGAGAATGGATTCTATGGGTTTTTATGATAACATTCCAAATGGTTGGATTATGCTTATTACATGATTATTATTTATGCATGAGTTATAAGGGATTACATGATTTCTATAATTTCCAAGTGAAGGAAAGTGATTTCAAGTATATGATGATTAGAGCTTGTTGAATTGATGTTGGTTCTTTTACTAATGATCCAAATTGATCTCAATTGCATTATTTTTCTCTATGATTTTATCTAATTACATGATTTTAGCTCAATTGCTTATGAACTCACACATGGCTCTAATTTCCTATGACAAAGTTATGCTTATTCATGAATTATGATTTTAAGTATGAAAAGTATATTTTTATGATGATGAAGATGATGTTATAATGATGAAGATGATGATATGATGATGAGGATGACTTAAGACCCTAAATATCGATAAAATGGTGATAAGATGGGGAGTATACCCACACTATATGTGAAAATTATGCAGATGGTTGTTCCTATGATACAACATGCTTTCATGAAGTTATGATGTCTATTTTAAAAGGCCAAACACATATGTAGACCCTTAAATTTTCCCTAAATTTTATTTTTGCACTCCAACTCAACCTTATTCCATTTTAACCCTTCAACTCCAATTTTCATGTTCCATTTTAACAGTTCTATCCTAGGAATCAATAAAATGGAGAGAGTGTACTTCACATGCCATGACATGGCACAAATTCCAATTAAAAATACACACACAACCACTTTAACTTGCCCTTATTTTTTTAGTTTGATACTTTATCTTACCTTTGTTCCATTTTAACCTTTAAACTTTATTTTTTATGTATCATTTAAATATAATTACTAATTTTATAATTTTGTTATTTTTATATTTGTTCTTTATTTTTAGTTTTTTATTTTAATATCGTCGTTTGTCCGTTTGTTTTCAAAAAAATTTTTAAACAATTAACAAACAACTGTTTTTAAAAAATAATATTTTTTAGAGCTTCTCTATATTTTTAAAAAAAAAATAATCAAGGAAAGTGTGTCAGTTTTCTTTTTTAAAATAATCAATTAAATTAAATAACATCATATTTTTTTTTTCTCATATTCAAGTTTTGATGTTTTAACTCAAATACTAGCTCATATTTTTTGTATCCGCAAATCTTATGAGGTGTATGTGAAAGTTATGTAGATGGATTATTCCATGATATGAGGCGTTTTCATGAAGTTATGATGTCTATTTTACAAGCTATGAAAGTATGATTTTGATAAAGTATGAATTATGTTAAAACTTAGGTATATGCATGATTATATATTCCGTGGGATTTGACATAGCAATGATTGAGCTTGTGTGAGGGGACTATTCCCAACGTTCCTTATATAAATTCTCAAGTCTCATAACTACGTGCCACCATAGGTTGATGATTATGCACCTATAAGGCTAGCTAATGGACCCATTTAGCATTATGTTTCATATGATACTCACTGTGCTAGAATAGGGCCTAAAGGATAGGCTCTTTATGTACATGTGATTCTCACTATACTAGGATAGAGCCTATAGGATGAGGATTGAGTCTACCTTAGCAAAGTATACTTCTCTTTCGCTCGGTGTAGAGAAAATATTGGGATTCCATATAATAATTCGTATGCTTTTATTGTCGGTTATGGTCTTATTTCCGCATATGTATGCCAGGTGATGAAAGGTTTCATGATGCTTCTACTCATTGTATTAAACATGTATTGATTATTCATATCTTGTCCTTATTCTATTGATTATGATTATGCATATTGATATTATGTTATGATGTTCCTTGATGCATGGCATAGCTACATACTTAATACATTCCACATACTAATGCATACTTCCTTGCCTACTTGATCTAACCATGTAAGGATGGAAGACGAGACTATTCCATCTAGCATACATATGTGGAAATAAAACCATCACTAATCTCTTTCTTCTCTTCCTCATTTTATTTCTCTACGTTTGCAAGAATATGAGAATGTCTTCCCAAAAGAGCTTCCTAGTGGCTTACCTCTACTTTGAGGTATTGAGCATCAAATTGAATTCATGCTGGCATCTAAATTATCCAACAAATCGGTTTATCAAATCAATCTGCAAGACACCAAAGAGCTTTAAAGGCAATTCGAGAAACTCCTCAACAAAGGTTATGTGAGAAAGAGCATGAGTCCATGTGTCATTCTGGTTATTTTAGTCCCAAAGAAAGATGGAATGTGGCGCATGTGTGTGGATTGCCAAGCAATCAACAAAATCACAATAAAGTATCATCATCCTATCCCTAGGTTAGATGATATGCTTGATGAGTTCAATGGTTCTTGTGTGATTTCAAAGATTAATCTTAGGAGTGATTATCATTAAATTCGGATGGACCCCAGTGATAAATGGGAAATCGCATTCAAGACAAAATTTGGTCTATATAAATGGTTAGTGATGCCTTTTGGTTTTACTAATTCTCCTAGTACCTTTATGCGACTCATGATCTATGTGATGAAACCCTTCATAAAGAAGTTTGTTATTGTTTACTTTGATGATATTTTGGTCTATAGAAAAGCCACGAATTAGCATGTAGAGCATTTGAGATGTGTCTTTTATGTGCTTAGAAAGGAACAGCTTTATGCTAATCTTGAAAAGTGTTCATTTTATGTTAATGAAGTTGTTTTTTTGGGCTTTGTTGTGAGTACAAGGGGCATTGAGGTTGATGAATCTTAGATAGACGCTATTAAAAATTGGCCAACTCCGAAATCCGTAAGTGATATAAGAAGTTCTTATGGATTGGCTAGCTTTATAGGTGTTAACTAAGGTAATTTGAAAGGATAAGCCTTGCAAGTAAGGTGAGGAGCAAACAAAGGCCTTTGAGACCTTAACATCTGTGCTTAGTTTCGCTCGGTTGTTATAATTACCAAATATTGAGAATATCTTTTAAGTGGAATGTGATGCTAGTAAAATAGGCACTAAAGCCATTTTAATGCAAGACCAAAAGCCCATTGCTTACTTTAGTAAAAAGCTAACAGGTACAACATTGAATTATTCAACTTATGATCTTGAATTGTATTATTTGATAGGGCATTGAGAAATTGACAACATTACTTGTGGAGCAAAGAATTTGTTATTCGGAACAATCATGAGTCCCTAAAGCATATTCAGGGTGAATGTAAGTTGAACAAGAGGCATATCAAATGGATTTAATTCCTTAAAACTTTCCCTTATGTAATCCAATACAAAAAGGGGAAGGAAATGTAGTGGCCTATGCCTTGTCAAGAAAACATGTGTTGATAAGTACTTTCTCTTTTAAATTGATTGGTTTTGATTGTTTGAAGGCATTGTATCCCAAGGACCCCATATTTTCTCAAATCTACCAAGATCGTAAGGAAGGGGAAAGGAATTGATGGCTTAGGGATAAGTCTTTTACTCCCAATTCCAAGTTTGATAGTTTCTTGTTCAAAGGCAAGAGACTATGTATGCCTATGAGCACTTAGAGAGATCTATCTGTGAGAGAGGCACAAGATGGAGGATGAATGGGACACTTTGGTGAGGACAAAACTAAGGGAGTTTTGGAGGATCAATTCTATTGGCCCAAGATGGATAAAGACGTTGTGTGAATTTGTAGCCAATGCATTGGGTGCCCACATGCTAAGTCACGCCTCCTTCCCTAAGGTTTGTACACTCCACTTCCCATACCTTAAAGATCCTAGCTTGATATTACTATGGATTTTATTTTGGGTTTGCCAAAGAACAAAAGAGGTAGAGATAGCATCTTTGTAGTTGTTGGTCGATTTTCAGAGATGGCTCATTTCATTCCATGTCATAAATTTGATGATGCTCCTCATGTTGCATATTTATTTCTTGAAAATGTTGTTAAATTATATGGAATTCCTCAAACCATTGTAAGTGATTGGGATCAAAGTTCCTTAATCACTTTTAGAAAGAATTATGGGGTAATCTTGGTACCAAAATATTGTTTTCTACTTCTTTTCACCCACAAATCGATGGCCAAATCGAAGTTGTTAATAGGACCTTGGACTCTATGCGTTGTGCCATGGTAAATGAAAAGTTGGCATCATGGGGAAAACATTTACCTCTAGTCGAATTAGCTTACAATCGTGTTATTCATAAACTATTATCATATCTCCATTTGAGGTTGTATATGGCTTTAACCCACCCCCTTGGATTTACCTTATCTTTCCCAAGATGTTGTTTTGAGCTTAGATGGAAATAAGAGGGATGAAGCTATGAAGAAACTCCATGAGAAAGTTTGGCTTTTACATTGAAAAGAAGAATCAAGAAGTGGCAAAGAAGGCGAACAAGGGTAGGAAAAGGGTTGTGCTTGAACCGGGTGATTGGGTATGAGTGCATTTTTGCAAAGAGTGGTTTCCCAATCAAAGGAAAGCTAAGTTGATGCCAAGAGGTGATGGTTCATTCCAAGTGCTTGAGAGGCACAATGACATTGCTTACAAGCACTACAATAAATGTGATATTTAGCTACAAAATTTTTAGGTATGATACAAAATTCGTCTTTAGTTATTCACTTTTTGTGACAAAAATTACATTTCGTATTTAAATGCATGATCAATATCTTTTTAGCGAAAAAAATATAATTTCGTAGCAAAACTTTGTCCAAAATAATTTTCCACGAAAAATAATTTGGCGCTATTTATGAAGTATCATTAGCGGTGAATTTTAAGTTATCGGTGACACATTATTTTATCGCTAATAATATATTTAATTTGTGACAAATTATTATTTTTCTTTAAATTAGTAATTATTTTGGCTCAAAAAAATTTCATCAAAGAAAAAATTATTGCAATAGTGACAAAGTAGAGTTCGTAGTTAAATGTTGTAATCTTTAGCTACAAAAAATTATATCTTATTGTGACCTTAGATTATGTCACTAATAATATAAGCAATTAATGAGATCGTTTTATCATCTTTAATTAACTTGTGACTTAGTGACAACATATTTTTGTCACAAAATATGTAATATTTAAATAGCGACGACTTAAAATTTGTAGCGAAATAGTTTAACTATTTGCTACAAAAAAATCCATAGCTAAATATAAAATAATCTGTGATTATGTTTGTTTACGATTACAAGTGGCGACTGACATTTTCTTTTCAACCGCTCTCATAGAAAATCACAAAACAAAATCATAAAATGATATGACATGCCAAACCATATCTTACAAAAAGAAAAATTAATGCAAACATAAAATCTAATATTAGTCAGGGTCTTTATATTATTGAAAGCAACTATATGTAGATAATTCAATTTGTAAGACTATATTTTACTAAAGTGTAAAATATTTTGTGGATATTTGATCAATTATTTTTCACCAACATTAAAAAAATGAAATACAGTAAAATGAAAGCACTAATTAATTAAAGAAATTAACTAATTAGGATTTCAAGATATTATGATAAGGCACTATAGTAGTAAAATATTATACATGCTCCTAACATACGTGGATGCACGATTTTTGTATCTGATTCTAAGATAGTCTAATGATTTACGTGGTCATTGTGTTTCTTTAAACTAACTTTTCTTAGTTTGAACCTTTTCACGACTTTATTATGTTTTTTCATTATATTTTGAGAATGTGTTGCATGATTTTTTATGTAATCAAATGAATATTGATTAAGATTTATTTCAAAATTGAGAAGTTTGATCAAAGTTAATATTTTAGATTAACGAGGCCTGTTTCATTTCTGACAGTTTTATTAGGTCGAAAAGATAATTTTTGACTTAATTGGATGGTTGATACAGGTCCCAAGGTGTTCGAAATTGATTTGGGCCATGGTTGAATTTTTGAGTTTTAAGGAAGCTAAATTTAACCATGGTCAACTTTTGATCAATACAATCTCGTATGAATGATTTGATGATCATAACAAGTCTGCTACATGTTTTAAGATTGATTTGCATTACTAATTTGTGTTTTGGGATCTCTAATGAGCTTCGGGTGCTTGTTGAAAGATTGATATTTTGACTTGTTGAACTTTAATGGTACCACTTGAAGCAAATGACCTCCAATTGAAATTTTAATTGAATCATTAAATACTTGTCATAATTTTGAAATCATTGCAAAATAAATAGGCTCATTTAGAGGTTGTGTGAGAGAATCTAATTTATTTTAGTGAAATAAATCATTATTGGTGCTCACTAGGGACGGATCTATGTTGATCCAAAGGGTGTCACATAACACGACTTCGTCAATTTTTTTTTCTAAATATACACACATATAAATATTAAAAATAAAAGATATAAAAGTAAAATTAAAAGGATGCTATTAGTGCTGAACTCCTTGTAGCTCAGGTGGTCGAAGTGATTGTTGCAGCCTGGACATTTTAGGTTCGATTCCCTATGTTATTTTAATTTTTTTCCTCTTAAAAATTTGTTTTGATAACTGAAGCCTATACTGTTTTTATCCTTCACTGCCTTTTAT
This sequence comes from Solanum rostratum, assembly GCA_029948455.1. Classification (NCBI taxonomy): domain Eukaryota; kingdom Viridiplantae; phylum Streptophyta; class Magnoliopsida; order Solanales; family Solanaceae; genus Solanum; species Solanum rostratum. The sequence continues at coordinate 20,536,631 of CM057055.1, forward strand.
TTTAGGAATAGAATTAAAATAAAATTCAAATCTTTTAGTCCTTTATCAATAAGAACTATAGTTAGATAAAATATTGCCTTATCTTTTTGTCGTTCATCAATTTCAGTCGTCTTGCTACTAAATTTGTTTCTTATTGCCATTTCATATTTGTTTAATATATCTATAGATGTTACTGCCGCTTCATTATTGGGTTTCTTATTATTTCTTAGTGTTTCTAAACTTTCTGCTGATAAGTTTTGTAACCATATTTTTGTTGTTCCTATAAGTGTTCTTTCAATATATCCAGGGGAATCTGCTTTGAATTCCGTTGGTTTTTGAAACACAAGGTCATTATGTTTTGAAAAAATCAATTTTGTCACTAAATTCAGAATTATCATATGAAGTTCATTGTTTTAAACCACGTATGAGTGAAGGAATTTAAAATTTTATATTCTAAATTTAAGAAATATATTTTAGTGGTTTGATGAGCAATTTGACCTCTATTTTCGACGAAATTGTAGACTTAAGTTTCTTCCGTTATGGATAATCTAATTTTTAAAGAAAATTATTCTTTATCGTTGATACCTTGAAAATGATTTTGAATTGACTTTTTGGACTTGGGATAGAAATGTGATATAGACTTGCATTCACACGTAGGTCATGTAGTAAACATAGATGTTTGCCTTTACTTAAGTTTTTCAACAAATCATCTCTTCTGTCTACTTTTATTTGTCCACTGTCGTTTAAATAAACTAGTATGCATGTCCGCGCGTTGCACGGATATTTTTAAATTAAAAAAGTCCATCGAAATCTCGAATATTGTAATGAATAATTTGATATCTTCTATTCTGATATAGTTTGACATATTATCATGGTTCCTATAAAGTCAAAATAATATATGCATAATTATTTAGCAAAAGAATAAAATAACTAACAATTTAAATTCTTATGCTTAGCCCTCTCTCTCTTTTGCTTGTAACTTGAAATAACAATTAACCAATATATTTTACATTGATCACAATATTAATTTATTAAACTTTTGCAACATCTCATTATTGCAAATGTAAACTAAGTCTTTCTACGGAATCAAAGGTCACTATTTATTGACTTAAAAATTATCAGGAAAAAATTATACTACTAAACTAACAAAGAGAAAAGTTAAAAATAACTATAACGAAGAATACTTAATATACAAATGAATAGTTTCATGTGATTTTTTTAGTAAGGTAAATTTAAAAATATAAGTATTTATTTGTAAAATATCAAATGAATAAAGAGAATTTTATCTTTCATGGTATAATAATTTATAGAAGATGAATTGTACAAAGTAATTTTCAAGGTAAAATATAACGAAAAAAATACTCTTGTGGTTACTCTTCATCAATCTAAAAAAGACCATTTTTCAAAAACTAAAAAATATCTCAAAAAGAGAATCATTCTATATTTTTACCATTATTATAATTTAACAAAACATAAACAAACTTTTATATTAAAAAAATATAAAACATTTGTTGAAAAAAAAAACTGCAAGCATAAATTATTAGCATGTAGAAGTGAAAAGTTTTACTTTTAATTTGTAATCTTATCCAAGGTGAAAATTTTTAATGAAAATATATAATGGTGAAAGTGATTGCTTGTGTTTAAATTTTAAAAGATTTACATATAATTAGGAATAAAAGATAATAGTAATGGATGAAGATCATTTATCAAAAATTAATGTGGCTAATTTATTGAGATATTTAAGGTCAAATGGTTGTTTGGTTTATGTATTAATTTAAACATTCAATTTGTTTTATTTATACATTAATGGTTCGTCTTTTAAGTTAGTATAGTATTAGTAATTTTAATTTTTTTGATGGTAAATTTAAATAAAAAATATAATTAAAATCAATAAATTTATTGAAGTTCCATAATTCATGGCTAGTAGGACTATCATGGGAAGTTTTAAAACTTCTATTTACTTGGACATATCTTTATTTTTAAAAAGATTAATTCATAATTAATTCTTAGTAACGTGCAAAAGTGGGAAAAAAGATGTATTCATATATTTGTTTAACTTAATTTTTTTAATTTTAATTTGTTTATCATTCAGTTTTTTTTAATTTAAGAGCAATAACAAAGTTATCTAATTTACTATCAAATCAAAAATTTAATGTGAGAAAATTAAAACTTACTTGGATACTTACAAAACTAATTCATGTCTTAAATGTAACAATTTATTTAGTATGTATTTTTTAAGGAATTATTTTTCACTTAAAACTTTTTAAGTTTATTTATAATTAGAAGTGTTGTGGGAAGTTGTAAAACTCCTATTTAATTGGATACACATTCATTATTAAAACTAAAGATAAACTTGTCTAGGGAAAATAGTTGGATGCATTTATTTAAAACATAACATTTATTATTTAAATTTTTTCGACAATAAATTTAAAAATACTTGTATTTTTCAAAATTAGCAGTTTTTTTTTAAAAAAAATATTAAAATAAGTATTTCATAATTAATTCTTTTCAACGTGTTAAAAGTGAAAACTCAATTTCAACTGTTCAAAAAAATATGGGAAAATGGGTAATGGGGAGTGGAAAGTGCAAAGAGGTTATTGTGGTGTTAATTTATTTATTTTCATTTTTTGACTTAAATAAATGTATTAACGGCATCACTTTTCAGTCTTTTTTTTATGTGTGTTTGTATTTTTAATTTTTATTTTCAGATGTTGTTAGCGCAATGATAAATATTTTCTTTTGTGCCAACACATATCAATTTAGTAAGAGTGGATAATGTTTAGATTAACTTTGATTTAAATAATAAATAATGAATTTGAGTTTTTTTTAATGAGTTTGATATATAAATAAATAAATATTGAAGAAGAATAATCTATTTTACAAATTTCAAAGTAATTATTCTCTAATTATATTATTGTAGATATAAACAGTTCGACATTGTAGCTAATAATCTTAATCAAAATATTTGAAATAATTTAATTATTAAAATGAAAAAATGCAGAGAAAATTGGAGCATTAGAATGAAAATAAAAGCCGTTGAAAATTCTTCATTATTTTTTCGTTTACATTTTTACGGAGGGAAAAAATCAGTTGTCATTTTTAATTTTTCCTTATTTCAATTATTCAGTTTACAATTTTTATTTTTTAGATTGTATTATGTCATTAATAAGCATAAATACTGTACTAATATTAATCTCGTAGAATTAATTTATAAAATTATTCATTAGTCATTATATGTATCATTAAGTCTACATATATGTACTATTGAATTTATTAGAAGATGATCAAAGAATTTTATTAAGGAGGTAAGTTATGTATACAACAATATACACGTGACAATCAAAGAATTTTATTAAGGAGGTAAGTTATGTATACAACAATATACACGTGACATACTAATACACTTTGTAGTATTTTTTTTATGTTATATGTCTTACTAAAAGAACTACGACAACTATACTAAAGAATAATTAATTATACGTAAATATAAAGCACACAATTTGCTTTTGAAAACACCTACTAGATTGTTTTTTTTAAAAAATCATCTTATATATACATAGGGTGGTGTGTCATATAAGACATACATGAATTTGGATAAAACCTAAGGATAATAAGGCTGTCAATAAGTGGTAATTTCAAGGACCTAAATTTTTAAGCCAAAGGAATACCCTAAATGCACTTTCGAGATTAAAGAAATGACCCAAGTGGCACCTCGTCCTTTTCAGAAGGTCTAAATTAGGTTTCACTTTTCAGATGGAGTTAAAAGTTTATAACTTGCTAATAATGGATTTCTTTAAGTTATTTTAATAAAACAAAGGTCATACATTAAGTTTTGGAATCAAGAAAGTTGCAAGATAAAGGTTGGCCAAAGTTACCGTAACTTTCTTTAAGAAATCCTTCTTAAATTTGGGTCAAATGTATTGGGTCATATCTCCCAAACTATAAGGAGTTAGAAGGTCCATGACCTATCAAATTGAAGATCTATGAGTCTAGTTTGCAACACACAAAAATGCGCATCAAACCGACCTCAGAATAAAGAGTTATGACCGTTTTAACGAGACTGCCCGAGCTGGAAACCGGGTCATGTGTCGGGTCGGGTTGACCCGACTTAAATGTCGGCTATTTTGACACTTTAAGGCTCAAAATTGAGCCATTTTCGTCCCAAACAAGTTTACAACTGAAGAGAAAGCTCCCAAGTGTTCTCTAAGCGATTTAGGTAAGTTTTTCGCATTTTTACCGTTAAAATTCGTCTTTGTGCCTAGAAATGTGTGCCTTACGCTTTGGAATTGTTTTTCCCTCATATTAGCTGTGTTTGGAGCTGTTCTTGGGCTGTAAAAAAAGTGGTGTTCTTGCTGGTATTGTTGGTTTGCAGCTGGTGTGTTTAGGTTATAATTGTGGAGCTCTTTTCCGTTAATTTTACGAAGTTTTACGGACATTTCCTCGCGTAAATGCTCCTTGCCGAATCTGGTCATTAATGCTGAATTTTTAATTGTTTATAGGTGTCTTTAAGCTGCGTATATATAGTCGTTGCGAAGCTTAGAACGTAAGGAACAACTTTCATGAATGAACTTTTGGCAATCGGACGTTCGTTGGAGAGGTATGTTAAGGCTAAGCTCCGTCCCTCCTTTTAGCACGAAATCTGGGAAATTTCCCAACACGTCAAATGTGATATCTTACTATTCTATTGCTAGAAAGACCTTCTGTGAAGGCATTGGGATTGCAGTTGAGTTATATTCATCATGGTATTAGGTTGAAAAAATTCCATTTGTTCGCTTAAACTGGACATTCAATTTCTATATATCATTTTGTCAGTTTCCTGGCTACCTATTCACAAGTCCAAGGTGTTTCTCTTCTTGGTATAGTGCCATTAAAATAAATGTAGAATGCAAAAGGAATGTAGTATTCAAAACCAGTCCTTCTTTCATACAAAAATATAATTGAACAATTTAACCAATAACCCGATGGTTTCCAATATTTCCCAGTGAAATGCTCCCGTCTAAACTACTTTGGCGCTTGATCCTGTTAAATACATTCTTTTACTAATTGACATGGGACCAAATATAATCATTATGTAAAACACCTTTATGAACATTTTCAAAGTTAAGGCTTCACTCTAAATGTTGGGTTAAGTTCCCAAACTTGTTAAAAAGGACATGTATGATTACACAAGCCATATGTATATATTATGACAACGATTATGATTTTATGAGAATAAATGTACCAATGAGCCAAGATTGGCCAAATGACAATGACTATGATGCTATGAGAATAAGTGTACCAATAGCCAAGATTGGCTAAGTTCTTGCTATGGCTTACTATGTGCATTCAACATTTATATCATACATTGCACGTTATGCATGGACTTCGAGCTATAATCGAAGGTATGGGGCCTATTTGCCCAACTATATATGTATATGGTACCGATGGCCACAGGTTGGCAGATATGATGCCGGTTAGCTACCGGAAAGGACCACCAGTGCTAGCATTTGGTTGGGTATGTCATGCATTTGCATCTATATATATGTATTCACGACATGCGACACTCGAGCATACCATGCATTTTTTTATCACTAGGAGGTGGCTTGTTGGCCATTAAGACTACTTGAGTTTTGGTTACAGGTAATGTTTCTATTAACCTTTTTACTATGGTTATCTATGATTTTACTTCCTGCCTTACATACCAGTACATGTTTATTCGTACTGACGTCCCTTTGCCTGGGGAAGCTGCATTTTATTTCGTGCGTACAGGTTCAGGTAGGGGTTCTGATTTACCCCTCCACTAGGAGCCCCATTCAGCTATGAGTTGGTAAGCTCCACCTCTTCCTGGAGCTTTCACAGGATGTTTACTTTTTTTGTATAGTTGGGTATGTCGGGGCCCTGTCCCGATAGTGTTAGTGATTCTCATAGAGGCTATTGTAGACATGTTATTGTGGGTTGGTTCTTTTGTGCCCTTCAATCTCCGGTCATAAGATTGGCATGTATATATAGTGTGTGTCTGTACCTCTGTTGTGGCAGCCTTGTCGGCTAGCTAGTACTTTATTATTTTGGCTTACTTCTCTTAATGTACATAATCTGTTGCTGACCAGGTCATGACCTAAATGGTCCTGACTTAGTTTCTTGTTTTTCTAAGCATTATGCTGCCCAATTTTCTTTTGGTCCAAAGTTTGGTTAACTAGTATGTTTAGTGGCTTACCCGGCCAATAACGGTATCGGGTGCCAGTCGCGCCTCCCCTCTTTTTGGGGCGTGACATATGTTTTGTTGCTTCATCGATTCCCCTTTTTTACCCTCTTTTACTTCATTAGTGGCCTTCTCCTTTGCAGTGTTTCGCGGGTTTCACACTGTCCATGCCTGCTACGGATGCTACTATCTTGAATTTTTAGCTTTTTGCACAGACATGCTCTTCCATCCTCTCTTTCCTTGGCCTGTACCGCCTTCTTCTTCCTCTGATTGTGGGTATTTGCTCTTGTAGTTGCATGTAGGCTGCTGATCTCCGACTCCCATAGCACAATTCGTCGTTGGACTTCCTCAATTTTTGCTGGACATTTTTGTGTACCAAAATGCTTTCTTTTCTCATTTTCAGCCTTATTATTGGTCTGTCCTGTAATTGTACCTGCTGCGCTATTGTATTTCATAGTTGTGTAGATTTAATTCTTCTAGTTCTAATTCTAACAGTAGGGATCTGATGTTTATCCATATTCAGTAGTTGTCTAGTTTTGTTAGGCAGTTGTCTGTAATTATGATACTCTGCATTTCTGCCTTCCTCCATTGCGCTATTAGCTAGATAGTCAGCTACCTGATTATCTTCCCTCAGTTCCCTGTATATGTGTGGTAATTTATTCTCTACATGTGTATTTTCTTTCTAATCTCTTCAATCTCTTCAACAATCTCCCATGGTATTGTCCATATTCCTCTCACAGCTTTTATCACAACTAAAGAATCTGACTCTATGATTTTCTCTACTTCATTCTTGTCCCTCCATTATCTTATTGCTTCCAGTATTGCTTTTTCTTCTGCTTGAATGTTGGTAGCTATTCCCATGTTTTATGATTGAGCATATCTTAAATTACCTTCATGATCTCTTATGCAAAAGCTATATGAGCTTACACCTAGATTGCCTCTGTTGGATCTATCAGTGTTGCATTTGTGGACTCCTGGCTTTGGAAATTCCTATCTAACCACACGATGATATAGCTTAGGCTTGTACCTCATCATAGTATCTACCATCTCCCCCCAATCTTGTTGTATTCTCCTTATTTTTGGATACCTGTCCTTGATCATCAAATATATGTTCAGCTGGATATGGTTAACCATTTCCAGAAACTGTGCATCTTCCCCATATCTCCTATTGTCCCTTCTCTTCCGTAGCTCTCAAATTATTCATGGTGGGATTGCCTTATATAGTTGCTGCACCTTTGTATTTCCTTTGTCTATCCACCACTGTCTGATCACACCTTCCAAATTGAGCCCATTTACATGAAAACCTGCAAAATTAGCAAAATGTTTCCAGAGCTTAGTAGCTATGGGAGATGTTAGAAATAGGCGTGTCATTGTCTCTTGATTGTATTCCTCACAGCACCAACATCTTGACCCCAAATTAATTCTCATCCTTTTTAGGTTATCATCCGTAGCAATCCTCCCTTTCCATGCCCTCCAAAAAAAGAAAGGAACTCCTTCTACCCAGATTTGTTTGTAGAAATCCTTAACTTCCCTTTTACTTCTAACCATATCCCATGCTGATTTCACCATGAATTTGCCATTGGAATTCCCCATCCACCATACTGTATCCACAGTTTCCTCCCTCCTCGGTGGTACTATGTTTTCACAGATGTAGTCCACCATTTCTTCAGAAATAAATAGTCCCAATTTCCTTCTATCCCACCCTTCTGCATTTGCAAATTCTTTCACTTCTAGCTCGTCATTTCCCCAGTTGTCCTGTTCTACATAATAAAGAGCACCCAACTTCGTCCAATTATCAAACCAAAAACTAGCGTTGCCAACTTTTACTTGCCACCGGATATTATGCTCAATTTCCTCCCTTACCTTCACCATCTTCCTCCAAGTCTGTGATGCCCCAATACCTTGCACCATTACTGGGTTTTGTTTCTTACAGTTCTTATTCCACATGAATGATCCCCAAAGAGAATTAGTAGAAGTCCTAAAAATCCACCATAATTTGACAAATAAGGCATCTGCAACTGATGTAAGGATCTAAAATCAATCCCTCCTTCTTCCCTGGGCAGACATAAAGAATCCCATGCAATCTAGTGTTTGCTTGTGATATCACCTACTTGGCCCCAAAAAAATATATCCAAAACTTTATGAATTTGCTCAATAGTTCCTTTGGGAGGAGTCATTGTCGACATCAAATTAAATTGGCATAGACTAGAGAACATGACAGATGAGAGTATATTTCCCTGCATATGACAGTAGCTTATTATGCCAGACCATAATTCTGCCCCTAATTTTACTAATCAGATTCTCAAAATATTCTTTCTTCTTTCTACCATAGTAAATAGGAAATCTCAGATATGTGAATGGAAAGGTGCCCTGACCAATTCCAGTCAGTTTTTAAGTCTTTGTCCTATAACTATATTAACCTTTTCATGCACATAGCAGAAGCTTTATGAAAGGTTTATCAACTGGCCTGAAACCTTCTTATAATCCTGAAGTATTCCCATCATTTTCTTCACTGATCTTTCATGGGCTGGACGAAATAATATTGTGTCGTCTGCATACGACAAGTGATTTATTTATTCACTTCATTTTGGTAATCCATATCCTATATATTCTCTATCAGGTTGTTCAACCCTCTTGCTAGTAACTCTGCTGCAATAATAAACAAGGAAGGAGATAGAGGGTCTCCCTACTTGAGCCCTCTTGTAGAAAGGAAGAAACCATAAGTCTGACCATTCAATAATATTGAATACCAATTATTAGATAGAATCCTCCATACCATGTCTATCATCCTTTCCCCAAATCCAAAATTCCTCATGACTTTCAACAAAAATACCCAAGATACTCTATCATATGCCTTTGCCATATCCAACTTTACCACCACATTTGTGTATTCATTCCTCTTCTTAATGTCCCTCACCATCTCATGTGCCAATAACCTATTCTCCGAGATACTCCTACCCCTCATAAAACCAATTTGATTTCTGGAGATTATCTTGGGAAGCACTTCTTCTATTCTCCCTTGTATCAGCTTAGAGATTATTTTATTTATGAAAGTACTCAAACTGATTGGTCTTAAATCATCGGGTGTCCTCACATTCTCCTTCTTTGGCAGCAATACCAAGGTAGTGTGAGTGATGTATTTAGGAATTTCATACCCACAAAAGAATGCATTTATTACTCCCATAACATCAGCCTTGATGATATCCCAACAGAACTGATAGAAAGCTCCTGAGAGCCCATCCGATCCACACTCACTATCTTTATTTAGCTCAAAAACTGTTTTTTTACCTCATCACCATCTGGACGCTGAACCATCTCCTCCTATTCTTCATCCAAATCAGTCTTGGAATAAGATCCAGCATTTAATAATTCCTTGGCATGTTATTTTCACTAAATTGTCCTTTAAAAACCTTCACTGCCTCTTCCCCAATATCCCGATCACTTTCAAAGGAGAGAAGGAAAGGGTGAATTACATCAGAAAAGGGCAGTCACATGCAGACAAGGAGTAGTTCAGCAAATCCTATTATAAGAAGATGATTGAGTACAACATATTGTTTTGGAATATTAGGCCAGTTCAAACTCAAAATGCTTTTGAGAGGGTTATGGACCTAAGAAGAAGACACAAATATTCATATACTTCACTCGTGGAGCCTTCAAAAGGGCCTCATGAATTGGAGAATATAGAAGGAGGATTAGGATAGAAAATGCGGTAGTGAATCAATTAGGGAAAATATGGGTCTTTTGGGAGGCAGAATGGATTGGGGATATAATTTTAGATACTTATCAACAGTTATCTATTAAGTTCACTCAAGTGAGTGGAGGTGGGGCTATGGTTATATCAGCAACGTATGGAAGATGTAGTGCTTTAGATAGGTTGGAATTATGGAGTGACTTAGAGTGGGTTGCAGACTCTATCTCATACCCATGGTGGTAGGAGGGGATTTTAATATTATTAGGGAAGAGTCGGAGAAATTGGGGTGGGGGGGGGGGGGGGGTTGCCTGTTACTGATATGGAAGTAGGTGACTTTGTTAAATGTATTAATAATTGTATGATCAGTGAAATTACGTTTTTTGGTGGAATGGGAGAAATTGGAGATGATTTTATTTTCAAAAGATTGGACAGGGTGTTAAGTAATGGTTTGTTTTTTCAACAATTTATTGAGTCAGAAGTACAACATTTGATAAGGGATGAGTCGGATCATACTCCTCCACATGTTATATGTAGAGCAAGAGTTTTTTGAACTTTTGGGTAAGGCATAGTATGCTTAAAAAGGTGTGGCAGAAGGTGGTGATGGGATCGCCTTTCAATATTATCAGCAAAAAATTAAATGAGTTGAAAAAGGAACTAATAACATGGAGTAGAGAAACCTATGGTGATTTTTTCAAAAAGTTAGCTACTTTAGAAGATTTGGTTAGGGTGAGAGACACACAGTTGGAAATAGATCCTACTGAACATAATAGGGCAGAAATAAATAAAAAGGAGGCTGAGCTAAGAAAATTTCCAAGGACTAAAGAAGAAATATTGGAAGCAGAAGGCAGGTATGCAATGGTTCAAGGATGGGGATAAAAATACTGGATTTTTCCACTCTTATGTCAAAGGGATTTTATTTATTCCATTTATAGTCATTTATTTAAATTTTTGATCTAATAATATTGATATTACTTTAAAAAAATAATGTACTAAATGGTTTGACATTCACGTGCAAAGTATGTTACATCAAAACTAGTAGAAAAATTTCTTATCCTACTTTAATTTATCAAAAATGACAAATAAAAGTGAAAATCGAATTAGAAATTTTTTGATAACTAAAACTAAACAAAGGGAGTATATATTTAATTATTTTAATTTCTTTCTTTGTAAAATATTTATTTTCTTCCTCATTTTAATTTTTTTGTTTTTTCATTAATTTCTTATATCTCCACTTTTAATTATTTGATTTGTGATTATTCAATTTTCTTAATCAATTTTTTCTTTATTTTTGGTTATTCAATTCTTTATTAAAAAAATTTAGAAGAGTTCTAAAAATACTCCTAAATTGGCACACATTATTAATTTAATTCTCGAATTATTGATAATGTTAAAAACACTGCTTTATTTGGCTAATTGAACTTAAATATACCCTTGATCTTGTAATAAAAGACAAAATACACCTCTAAATTCTTGCCACATTAAAGGGTATTTTTAATACTTGTGATAGTTTGAGGGTGTATTTTAGTTAAGTTAGTCAATTAGAGGGATATTTTTAAGATTGTTAATAATTCAGACATAAAACTAATAACTTATGTAAGTTCAGGTATTTTAATAGTTTTCTAAAAAAAAAAAAAACACTGGCATATAAAATTTTTTAAATGCATGCGCCAAAGTTTTCCTCTTTTTTCTTGTTCTTTTCCTAACATAACTTCCTCTTTTGTTTTAGTATAGATTTCAAGAAAAACCATTTTTCTCTTCATTTGGATTTTAATTTGGGTTTCCAAGGTAAAAAATTCTTGTTCCTCATGTAAATATGTTCATCTTCTCTTTGCATAGTGATTTACAAAATCCTCTAATTTGCAGATTTTTGGTGGCACCAGGAGTGACAAAATGGGTAAATTAATTGGGTATCTATCCATATTTATCCATTTTAAATGAGTTGGGTACCCAACTCATTTAAGATAGATAAAAAAATGGATAAGACTCATATTTATCCATTTAAAAATGGGTAAAGTATGGGTAAAAGTGATTCATTCATAATATAAATAAATTCTTTTTTGGAAGAAGTTGGGTGGTGAGGCTAAGTAAATTTTTTTGAATTTTCTAATAATTAAATTAACTTTTTATTGGGAGGGGAAAAATTATTTTTTTTTAACATTTGGGTGTAGGGGTGTGGATCAGTCGGTTCAGTTCGATTTTATACTTTGTTGGTTTGGTTTATCAATTTTTGATTTTTAAATATGCTAAACCAACCGCTATGAGGTAGTGGTAAGGTCTGCGTACATTCTACCCTCCCCAGACCCCACTTGTGGGATTTCACTGGGTATGTTATTGTTGTGTAAATCAATAGCAAACCAATAAGATAATTTTATTGATTTTAAATTCTTAACAGTTCAATTTTTAATTTATCCGATAAGAATGATAATTAGAATTTGTTTTAATAAAGTAGACGGAGTATGAAAGAGTAAAGGCTAAATACTAAAGTGGAACTAATTACTTAAATACAATAAAAATCAAAACAGGTAAGGTAATGCTATAATATCCTATTACTATTAAATTACTAACATTTAATATTTACAAAAAGATAAAATAATAAATTATTATACCGATAAACCAACAGTAAAAATCAATATTGAACTGATTAATCCAATAATTTGTTTTTCAAAATTATTAAAAACCTGGTAACCTAATAATTCAATAACAATAAACCAATAACATTTTTATCGGTTCAGTTTATTGGTCGGTTCAATTTTTGCACTCTCCTATTTAGGGGTAAGGGTGAGGTTTTAAAAAAATTATACTTTTTTTAGAAAAAAATACATTTTTTTGGGTAAGGTGAGGGGTAAGGAGACACTCGGGGGTGGGGTGAGAGTTAGACATAAAAAAAATTAAGAATATTTTTTTAAAGAAAATCATTTTTTACAAAACCTTTTTTGGGATCGGGAAGGGGGGGGGGGAGCAGGGAGCTTAGGTGGGGGGTAATAATTTATTTTCTTTTAAAAAAGTTAAATTTCTTTTTACATTTTATTTTGTGTAGGGGGCCCTCGAGCGATAGGGGGTGATGAATGGTTAAAATGATTTATTTTTGAAACTTTTAATATGACTCCCACTATAATTTGAGTATCCATATTAATCCTTATTATTCATTGGGTAACTCATTTTTATCCATTTAAAATATGATTCAATTTGGATATTTTATCCATTTTTATTTATCATATTTGCTCGACTCATATCCAACTCGACTCGCTTGTTTGTCATTCCTAGGTGGCAACATGGATCGAATATTCTCATCGCTGCACATTGATTTCTTTGAACTTCAACTAGGTTTGATTAGTTTTACAACTTCATGAGATAACTCAACTTTCTAAGCTTCCTTCGTCAATTAAATTTTAGATTAGCGTTCGTGTTAGCATTTCCCTTCCTCGTCATATATATTAATCTAGGTATTTTTTTCCTGATTAGAATAAATTTGGCATTGATGATAGTCTTGTTTCCTTTATTTGTTGGTATAATTTTTTCATGACATATTAGGTCTAAAAGAGGGAATCATCCTACCCAACCCCCTCAACAAAAACCGTCTTGTTTAATTTGGGCTTGGGTAGGATTGAGATGAAAGTTCTAGGACTTATTCACGATCAATAACAGGCTCCTCATTAGAAACTAGTTGGGAAAAAAGTTATAATTTGTAAATTAAGCTTGTTTAGAATAGTAAATTATACTTTTATCAACATTTTTGGCTTTCTATTGCGCTGGTCTGTTATACTTTTTGTTTTATTATCTAGTGTTCGTAATATATGATCTCATATAGTTGTTGTGATGTTAAGTCGATAAACATCGACAAAATTAACTAGTTTATAATATTAAAGCATTAGTTGAGAGATGACCTCCGTGAGGTAATGAAAAGGTTTGTATAAACTCTATCATTTTCCAAGCTCCACTTGGTAGAACTCACTGGGTATGTTGTTGTAGCTAAGGGATGACAGAAAGGTATCTGTTTCTTGTTCTCATATGTATCACAGTAGCTAAATATCCGTAGGTAAGTCATTATTTTGTTGTTTTGCACAAAAAACATACTTATTTTCTATTTTTCTGCTTATTAGTGTTGCATTGATATTAATAGGTTTAGACATTCTGATTATTCTTTGGTTTGCAAATTTCAGATCTTATGTTCAATTCAACTTTAAGCATGTCAATGTTTCATTTCTATTAGCCTTTTATTTTTCTTCCTCTCAAAATTTACAAGGTTCCACTTCCATTCATTTTCTAAGAAAAGAGAACTCTATTTTCCTTCTTGGTCTCTATGTTTTGCAACACTACTCATCTTATTTGGTCTTTTGAGGGTGAAAACAATTTAATATGGAAGGACAAACTGTATAGATTGAATCTTGAAACTATATAGATCATAGAATTTACTGAAAGATACTCACCTATTTTCCCTTGCTATGTTGCCATATATATTTACAAAGTTGATAACAAGGGTCAATATGTATCTCAGGTAAAACATAACTCAATGAATCTTTGAGGCATAAGCAAAATAGGTAGGTAGAAGTAGTTTCATAGAGTTTCTAGCACATGAAGTTACATGGATACATGGAAGGTTGCATTTGTATGGGTTTATTCCATTGTGATGAGATATTTTATTGAGTTAGGTGTCTTAAAATAACTAGAAGATTCACATAGAAGAAACTATATAGGTTAGAGAATTTAATGAAAACAAACAAGATGCCTACAGAAAGAATTAACTCTTACAGTGAGTTGACTATATAGACAAGGATTTAATAAAAACATACCGGCTCAAATCAATTATGGAAGTATGCCCATGACTTGTAGTTTCTTATTAGTATCAACATCAATAGGAGCCAGTGAACAAATTGTTACAATTGATCCCCACTCTCAGTAACAAAGTGTGATTTTAATGATTGATAGAACGAATAAAATTTTAATTGTTCATGTGTTATGCCTCGGGAGGGTACCTCTGGAGTGACCGGCACTTGAAGAACCATTGTTGATTCCCGAAGAGAACAACTTAGCCTTATCGTCATATGTTACTCAACAATGGATGAAAGTGTGATGTCGCCCAAGCTACACCACCTTTTTGAAGGTATAAGCGGTGTTATCAAAATATATAACCTAACTGAAGTTAGGGTCGATCCCATAGGGAATATGGTGTAGACCTGGAGTAATTAGAAGCAAGTCGAGCAAATTAACCGCCTTACTTCCCGAAAGGGCGGGGGAGGGGGGATTATGTAATTGCAGTAAGTAAGCCTAAACTAGAAGGTGTTGGGAAAATTAGTGAGAGAGGTAACTAGGGTATTGTTGTGATGCCCGGTAAAATTACCGAAATACCCCTAGAGGAGGGGTATGCACATAACACACCTTCTAATGCTTGTATGACAAATCCGAGATCAGATTTGTGATCAGCACAAAAAATTACGTAGGAAAATAGTCTTGGTCGATTTTTAGAGCGACTGGATCAAAAGATAATTTTTTGACCAAAAAACCGAAATAGTGTTAGTGCGCGACGGAGGTGTGTGGCGCCTCTGTAGCGGACTGACAGCTATTCTTTTCAAGATTTTTTGACGAAATTGGGAAAACTCGTTCAGAAACTTTTCGAAGAAAAATACACTATACACGACCAGTTCGCGTCGCATACTAAGTTATTCTGAAGTTGAAAAATTTCTAAATTTTGTAAGGGGCATTCTGGTTAATTTTCAATCCCTCCTAAACTCAATACACGATCTAAATAGGTCATTTTGATGTAAAAAGAGTCTAAAACTCCATTCTAAGTCCTTTCTAAACAATTGGACAAGACTAGGGCTTGAGAGAAAAGGAGAAGAACGCAAGATTGAAAAATTTAAGGGAGAATTCTTGTAGGTGATCATTGAAAGCTTCATCTCAGGCATGTAAGGCTAAACTAAAAGCATGAGATTGTCCTCTCATGTACCCCATAGATAGTTATTGAGAAGTTGAGTGTCCATGAGTCCTCATACATACTTCTCACATTGATTTTTGAATGTTTTCTCACAAATCATATCTAATTACATGTATATCCGTATGTTGATGATCATCAGAAATTTTTTCTTGAATTGGATATTTTCATGAGAAATTGCATAACCCTACATGCTAACTTTTGAAAGCATGCATGAATGAACCCAGGGGTTGAGTCTAGAGCCTTGACGTGAGATTGTTGATTATGATTGTGATTGCAATTGTGAATGATGATGAGTTTATAGAGATTGATAGCCCTAAGAGTCTCCATAAATGAACTCTTATGATGTCTATTCGATTGTTCTCTGAAGATTATTCCAAGCCTTGAGCTATTGATTGAGATGTTCTAGATGAGAGGGTTAAAGTCCCTATGAGTTGATTAATGAATTAGTTAAAGTCCCTATGAGTTTGATTGATGATAGGGTTAGAGTCCCTATGAGATACTGATCGATGATGGGGTTAGAGTCCCTATGAGATTGGTTGAGATGGAGGTCTTATGAGCATTGAGTTTTGGGAGGAGTATCGAGCATTAAAAGAGTGAGAGTTAGTCCAACTTGAACTTGTCAAACTATGTCACCAAACGTAGGTGAGGATTAGAACCATCACATTACATTATGGTTCCCTTTTGAGTTGAGTTTATGTCCCTGAATCAATAGAGGACTTGTTGAGGCTATTTCCCTTAGGGGATTCAATTCGTTCCCTACCTGGCAAGTGCAAAACGGCCGTGGCAACACTGGCGGGATGTTATACAATGGCTCATAAGTGATTGTTATCAAATAAGAGAAACTCCCAAAAGTTCATATCTTGAGTACTCTGAGTTGAGTTGAGTTGAGTTCCATTGAGTTGAGTTGAGTGGAGTTCCCTTTAGATGAGTCTGATTTGATTGATGAAGTTGAGGTGTTGATGGGTCACTTGTCTACTCTTTATTCTTGCTTTAGAATAGACATTTGACATGTTGATTGTTTACTATTTTTGAGTTGCTGTTGTTCCATATTATTCCACCTGTTTCTATTTCATTCAACTATTTTACATACCATACATTTCACATATTGACCCCACTCGGCGCTGCATCATTTTATGATGCAGATACAGGGATTAGAGATCATCAACAGGCGCACCGTTGAGGATCCGAGACATTCAGCTGATTGGTGAGCGACCCCTACTACGGAGGGTT
Source organism: Solanum rostratum (assembly GCA_029948455.1). Taxonomy (NCBI): domain Eukaryota; kingdom Viridiplantae; phylum Streptophyta; class Magnoliopsida; order Solanales; family Solanaceae; genus Solanum; species Solanum rostratum. Next base: position 20,553,641 of record CM057055.1, read on the forward strand.
CACTACCTTTATCTCATCATGCTTTTGAGTTAGACTAGTCTAGTCTTATATTTTGATTTCGGTAGCCATGAGTCTATCATTGGCACCACTTGATTAGTGATAGAGGCTTCATAGATGATAGTTGGACGTTGATGTTGAGATTGTGAGCTAGTTCTTCCTACTAGCGTTTATTATTAATCTATCATTATTTGAGACATTAGATGAGATGAGTGCATTTACTTTTATTTAATTCCACTGATCTGTAGATTTGTTGGATTAAATAGATGTGATGAAGTCAAGTGGTTTGCTTGGGGACTAGCAATAGTCTCTGGGTTCTAGTCACATCATGGGTACCCTCTCGGGGCGTGACAAACTTGTTATCAGAGCACAGAATTCAAGTATCTTAGGGAGTCTATGAAGTCGTGTCTAGTAGAGTCCATATTATTGGTGTGAAGAGCTCCATACCTATAATATGGAGGCTATAGGACATTTAGGAATTGTTTCACTTCTTTCATGTTCTAAGTCGTGCGATAAAGTTATACTCCATGAAAGGTTCTTCTCTTATTTGTGCTCTACGCATTGTAGAGTTGTAATTATGCCTCGCAGAAGAGCCGTCAGAGATAGGGGACGTCCCACTAGGAAAAATGTTAACCCACCTGAGCCTCAAAGACACGAGAAGCCTGCGGACCAAGCCTTCCCAATTGAGCAGCCCCTGCAAGATGAGGTCTCTAATGCCGAGTTATGCCAGACTATTCAAACTCTACCCTAGGCTGTCACAACACCTACTGCGAGACAAGGAGCAGGTAGATAGGATTCCCATGACACGTCTAGAGTCCTGGAATTCTTGAGGATAAATCCGCCTGAGTTCACAGGGTTTGCATCCACTGAAGATACTGTAATGCATGTGGCTGGTGCTGGCAGGGTTGAACTGGCTGCTTACCAACTCAAGGATATGACCAGACTATGGTTCGACCAATCGAAGAAAGGTAGAGAAGATGATGCTCCATTGTTGACTTTACTCAATCTTCTGCACCAGCCCCGCTAGCTAGAGGAAACAAGAGGGGCAATGAGTCAGGCGCAAGTGGAGCTACAAACCATTTGTATGCCATGTGTAGTCGCCAAAATTAAGAGAACTTCCCAGATATTGTGACGGGTATGATTCAAGTCTTTACTTTTTGATTGTTTTATTTTGATGGATTCGGGTGCCGCATTGTCATTTGTAACTCCTTATGTGGCCAGTAGATTTGATAGAACCCCTAAGCGTCTTGTTGAACCCTTTGATGTTTCTACTCCAATGGGTAGGTCTATTCGAGCTGAGAGAATCTATAGAGCTTGTATAGTGTCCATCAATCATAGAGATACTTTTGTTGATTTGGTTGAGTTGGAGATGGTTGATTTTGATTTGATCCTTTGCATGGATTGACTTCACACCTATTATGCCTCCGTTGATTGTAGAGCCCGAACCATTAAGTTCCAATTCCCAAATGAATCGGTTCTTGAGTGGAAGGGTAATTCTGTTGCACCTAAGGGAAAGTTTATCTTATACCTTAGGGCTAGAATTATGATTTCCAAAGGTTGTATCTATCACCTTGTGCGACTTAAATTTGATGATGTTGAGTATCCTACTCTTGAGTCAGTCTCGATTGTGAATGAGTTTCCTGAGGATTTGCACAGAGTCCCTCCTGATAGGGATATTGACTTTAGGATTGATGTTCTTCCCGATACCCAGACCTTCTCAATTCCACCTTATAGGATGACCCCCGTTGAGTTACAAGAGTTAAAAGAACAATTGAAAGATCTGTTAGAGATGGGATTCATTAGGCCGAGTGTTTCTCCTTGGGGTGCCCCTGTCCTATTCGTGCGAAAGAAAGATGGATACATCAGAATGTGTATTGACTACATGCAACTGAACAAAGTCACAATAAAGAATAAATATCCTCTTACAAGGATAAATGATTTGTTTGACCAACTTCAAGGTGCCTCTTGTTTCTCAAAGATAGACCTCAGATCTGGCTAACATTAATTAAAAGTGAGGGAATGTGATATTCCAAAGATAGCCTTTAGGACCACATATGGTCATTTTGAGTTCTTGATTGTCCTTTGGGTTGACGAATGCACCTGCAACCTTTATGGACTTGATGAATAGAGTATTCAAACAATATCTTGATATGTTTATGATTGTGTTCATCGACAACATTTTGGTGTATTTGAAGAATGAGGAGGAGCATGCTAATCACCTCAGAGTTTTCTTCCAAACACTTAAGGACCATGAGTTGTATGTGAAATTCTCGAAGTGTGAATTCTGGCTTAAATCAACGCTTTCCTAGGCTATGTTATCTCTTGTGATGGTATTCCAGTGGATGCCCAAAAGATTGAAGTGGTTAAGAACTTGTAAGGACCCAAATTTTTCGAGTGGCATTTCCCAAATCTCTTGGAATTGTCCCAAGTTAACTGCCATGCATCACTCCACGGAAGGCCCACATGGGCCGTGTGAAGCCACACAGACCGTGTGACCTCCTGTGAAGGGACACTTGGTCCAGTTCACGGTAGGTGCAACATTGAGACGGAAAGGGATTTTGACCAAGTGAGGGCACACAGCCACTCACACGGTCCGTGTGATGTGTCACGACCGTGTAGCCCTCCATGTAACATACTACATAAAAATTTTCTAAGTATGGAAGTACCGTCTCATAACTTTGTTATGGGGAAATTATTTCAAGTACCATCATACTGTCGATGTCACGACCTGTGTGGAGTTACACAGACCGTGTAGCCGTTCATGTGGTACCCCTTAGCTCCATGTGAATTCCCTCTGCGAAATTCTAAGTAATAGATCACGGCCACTGTTCACGATCCGTGTGACATCTCATGGACCGTGTGGACCTGACGGTTCCAATTTCCATCTATTTCATCGATGGAGATTATGTAATTTTGGTTTATTTAAATTATGACTTATGACCTGTTACCTATCCTAAACCCCTGATTTAGCTTATATCCCCTCCCCTCTTAATTCATTCTCCTAAAACCTTCAAACCCTCATAAGATCACCTCCCTATTCTTCTCTACTCTACCCTCTCAAGGTTCAAGCTAGGGTTCTAGTGGAGTCCAATTCAAACTAAGTTCATCCCTCAAATTTAGCTCCTCAATCAAGGTATGTGGGATTGACTCTTGGTCCATTTCAACCAAGAAGACCCAAAAATCTTTCAATCTATTTCATGAATTTTAGTTACTTTAAATATGAGATTTCATTGTTTGATTTTATTAAATACAATTGATGTATGGGTTGTATTCTACCTGTGATTTCAATTCACTTTTATTACAACTATGATGATTTACATTGTGTTATAAAGTATGAACATGCATGTCACCTTTTCAAAGTTGATTTATACATGGGTGATCTATATTACGATTTACATGTGAATTTAATTATGGATTTACTCAATTTTATATTTTGATGTTGATTTTAACTTGAATCTAGTTTACCCATGCTATCCTCATATCATGCATTTTATTGCATTCATGAACATGATATATGGAAATTATGAAGTGGGTTAAGCCCAACTATGTTTTCTGAAACGATTATGATATGATTTTGATAAGATGTTGGCTATGACAAAAAGGTGATCACATACATGTCTATGATTCTGGCTCATTGAGCATTCTGGGTGCTTGCACCATTCTTTATATGTGAATAAGCTATTCCGTGCATGAGCATTACAATTATGATCTATGATTTGGCATTTGAGCCTAAATGTGTATTGAACAGTTTGAAATGAGCATTGTATCTCCTGAAAGCATGTATGTCTATAAGTAATCAAGTGCTATGTTATTGACTTAGCACCGATGGATTGGGGGTGTTAGGGCTATCCCCAAGGGCCCTCTCTCTTTCCTTGTGCTAACATAGGAAATTTAGCCATTATCGAAATGACCGGGTCATAAGGAATGGTTATTCGTTTTGTGATTCTGATATGTTCTGTATAATTCTGAGAAATCCTTCTGAAATGGTGAGTTCTGTAAGGAAAGTGACCATCTGCCATAATGGTGAGTTTTGTAAGGTGTGATGTCGATCACCTTTGGCAAGTAGTCTTCTTCTATCGATGGGAGGTCTTTATCAGACTAATTCATGTAATAGCTCACATAGATTTTATTTGTCGGTTATAGTCCATCCCCAATATATATGAGCATTGTTGCATTTCGTCCATCATAAATTTCATGGCATCTCGTATATGTTTCTATTGAATATATGATACTTTCTATATTATGTGTCCTTGTCACCTAACATTGAAATGCAGGTTTGGTAAGTCATATGCATTGCATGCCTGCATACTTAGTACATTCAAACGTACTAATGCATACTGTACGCCTACATGATTTTATCATATAGGGGCCGAGCACTTTGATTACGAATAGATTGATGAATAGCCCAATCCAGGAGTATACTGTGGTGAGTCCCATCTTCCAAGAACAAACCAACTGCCTTTATTTTATGCTATTTTAGGACGTTCTTCCTTATTTGAGGGTGAGCTTGGAACTTGTCCCGGTCCCCGTTCTTTTTTACTAGAGGCACTCGTTGGATATTTTGTAGACTCCATTGAAATTAATTTGTTATGACTAGTATCTTGCTTATGTATTGTTGGAGTGATGTTATGAGAATTTCCTAGTTGACCATATGTAAGATTTTGTATGGAAATGTGGGAAGTCCCTAGCCCCGTATTGCCCCATAGCACGAATCCTGTTTCCCCGCCCCTTAGAAGTATGTGTTATTATTTGAATGTCTTCTTGAACCGATGATGTGGATATAGATATTTAAGGCTTATTTGGGGACTCTCCGGTTCCCATTCTACGTGTCACATCTAGGCCCTAACTCTGGGTCGTGACAAGAGATGGTATCAGAGCACTAGGTTTATAAATGGTCCTCGGAATCCAACATGCCGCATCGATGGGTGTAAGGTGCACCATGCCTATGAGTGGGAGGCTACGAAGATGTTTTTAGGAATTGCCTCACTTGTTCATGTCTTATGTTGTGCTATGACTAGTATATTTGGTTCCCTTATCTTGACGGTGTCGTTGATCCATTTCAGAAGATGCCTCGAGGAACACCTCTCCCACCAAGGCCGGCTCCGGCTAATGAGGATCAGGCTCCCCACGAGCCTATGGATGAACCCATCTCAAATGGTGAATTTCGTACAACCTTTGTCATGCTTACTCAGGTGGTGACCTCTCAGACAAGGAAGGCCAACTTGCCACAGGATCCTACACCTGCTTCTAGGGTGAGGGATTTCACCCGGATGAATCCTCTAGAGTTCCATGGGTCAAAGGCTGGTGAGGATGCTCAGAAGTTCATTGATGAGATTACCAAGATACTGAACATCATGGGTATCACTTCTAAAGAGAAGGTTGAATTGGCTGCCTATCAACTGAAAGATATGGCCTAGGTATGGTATACTCAATGGGCTATAGAGAGAGTTTGCGGTTGTGATGTTAATTGGGAAGCGTTCAGGTGTGCTTTCCTTGATCGTTTCTTTCTACTTAAGCTTAGAGAGGCCAAAATGACCGAGTTTATCAATCTCAAGCAGGGGAGTATGAGTATGAGAGACTATATCCTCAAGTTCACGAAGCTTTCTAAGTATGCTCCGTCACTTGTGGCTGATCCCCGTGCAAGAATGCACAAGTTTATTTCAGGTATCTCTGATTTACTTGTGAAGGAATGCCGTACAACTATGTTTATACGGGATGTGGATATTGCCAGACTCATGGTGTATGCTGAACAAATCGAAGGGGAGAAACTCTAGGAGAGAAGGGTTCACAATCCCAAGAGGACCCATTTTGATGGTGGATTCTCTGGTTCTTGAAGTGGTGGTTTCGGTCACTTCCAATAGGGCCAAGGTTTCGGTACTCAAGTTGCTAATAATCTAGTGCCTCCTCCTAGAGCACCGGTTGGTGGGGGTCAGGGGTATCTTGTGTGCGACAAGTGTGGGAAGCCCCATACGGGAGTCTGTTGGAAAGACTTGGGTGTTTGCTTCAGATATGGTGATAAAGATTATAAGGTTGCTGATTGTCCTAGAAATGCCTATAGAGGCCAAGGTTAGGTAGCCCAAGGCGGGCAAGGCCAACAAAGAGCTCCCAAAGTTGTTGCCCCAAGTAATAATCGGTTCTATGCACTCCATGCCCGCCAGGATATTGAGGAAGCTCCAGATGTTGTGACTGTTATGTTAAAAGTCTTTGATTTTGATTCTTATGTTTTACTTGATCCGGGTGAAAAGTTTTCTTTTGTGACTCTTCTGTTGGCTGTTAAATTTGGTTTGAGTGCCAAGGTGTTTTGGGACCCTTTCTCAGTTTATACTCCCATGGGTGCATTTGTTGTTGCACATAGAGTCTATCATGGTTGCCCTATTTTTGTGTTGCACAAAATTTTTTTGTGTGATCTTGTAGAACTTAAGATGTTCGAATTTCACATGATTCTTGGGATGGATTGGTTGCATGCATCATATGCCTCTACAGATTGTAGAACTCGGAAGGTCAGGTTTCAACCTCCCGTTGAACCAGTTCTTGAATGGAAGGGTGGTGACTCCTCTATTAAAGGTCGGTTTATTTCCTACCTCAAGGCGCGGAGAATGATTCTCTAAGGGGTGCATTTGTCATATTGTGAAGGTCAAGGATATGGATTCTAAAGTGCCTACTCTTGAGTCGGTCCCTGTGGTGAATGAATTTTTGGATGTGTTTCCCGAATACTTATCAAGCATTCCTCCTGAAAGAGAGGTAGACTTCGGCATAAATCATCTTTCGAATACCCAACCTATCTCTATTCCTCCTTATCATATGGCGCCGGCGGAGTTGAAAGAATCAAAGGAGCAGTTAAAGGATTTGTTGGATAAAGGTTTCATTTGGCCCTGTATATCGCCATGGGGTGCTACAATTTTGTTTGTAAGAAAGAAGGACGGATCTCTTCAGATGTGTATTGATTACAGGCAACTAGATAAGGTGACCGTTAAGAATAAATATCTGTTGCCCAGGATTGATGACTTGTTTGACCAGCTTCAAGGGGCTACTCATTTCACAAAGATTGATCTTCGTTCTGAGTATCATCAGTTGAAGGTTAGGGAGTGTGATATTTCCATAACAACGTTTCGGACAAGGTATGGGCACTTTGAGATTGTGATAGTGTCGTTTGGCTTAACCAATGCTCCGACCGTGTTTTTGGATCTAATGAACCAGGTGTTTAAGCCATTCCTTGATAGTTTTATGGTGGTCTTTATTGACGACATTCGTATTTACTCTCGGAGTGAGAAGGAGCATCAGGATCACTTGAGGATGGTCCTCGAAACTTTGAGAGAGAAGAAGTTGTATGCCAAGTTTAGAAAATGTGAATTTCGGTTGGGCGAAGTGACTTTCCTTGGTCATGTGGTGTCCGGTGATGGTATCAAGGTGGATCCGAAGAAGACCAAGGCCGTGAAGAATTAGCCCAGACCGTTGACTCCTTCCAATGTTCGCAGTTTCCTTGGGTTGGTCGGGTATTACAGAAGGTTTGTTGAAGGGTTCTCAACTATTGCATCTCCATTTACTAAGTTGACCCAGAAAAAGGCTAAGTTTCTATGGTCAGATGAATGTGAGTGGAGTTTCCAGACTTTAAAGGATCGACTTACATCGGCTCCTGTCTCGACTTTACCAAATGGTTTGGAGGGATTCGTTGTGTATTGTGATGCCTTGCTGATCGGATTGGGTTGTATGCTTATGCAACTGGGTAAGGTAATAGCGTATGCATCAAGGCAGTTGAAGGTGCATGAATGTAATTACCCGACGTTCGACCTCGAACTGGCGGCGGAAGTTTTTTCCCTAAAGATTTGGAGACATTATTTGTATAGGGTTCATGATGATGTGTTCACTGGTCACAAGAGTTTACAATATGTTTTCACCTCAGAGTGATCTCAATTTAAGGCAAAGGAGATGGTTAGAACTCCTTAAGGACTACGACATGAGTGTTCTGTATCTCCCGACAAGGCCAATGTTATGGTCGATGCTCTCATCAAGCTATCTATGGGAAGTGTGGTGCATGTTGGGGAGGAAAGGAAGTAGTTGGCAAGAGATGTTCACCGGTTAGCTAGGTTAGGTGTCAGGTTGGCTGATTCGAACGATGGTGGTATTCGTGTTCAAAGTGGGGCAGAATCTTCTATGGTAAGTGATGTAAAGGCTAAGCAAGATTTAGACCCATCGTTACTTGAATTGAAGAAGTTGGTTGCTGAAAAGAAGATCGAGGTGTTCTCCCAATGGGGAGATGGTGTACTCCGGTACCAAGACTGATTTTGTGTTCCGGATGTGGATGACCTTAGAAGGGTGATTATTAGTGAGGTTCATAACTCTCATTATTCTATTCATCGGGGGTCTACCAAAATGTATCGGGATTTGAAAGAAGTGTATTGTTGACATGATATGAAGAAAGACATCACTAAGTTCGTATTTGAATGCCCGAGTTGTCAACAAGTGAAGGTAGATCACCAAAGGCCCGGTTGCTTAGCCTAAGACATTGAGATTCCCACATTGGAAAGAGAAGATGTAAACATGGATTTTGTAGTTGGGTTTCCTCGGACCTGAAGGTAATTTGATTCCATTTGGGTTATCGTGCATCGGATGATGAAGTTGGATTATTTCCTAGCGGTCAAGACTACTTTCGGCGTTGAGGATTACGCAAGCTTATATATCAAAGAGTTGGTGAGATTGCATGGTGTGCCTGGCCCCATTATATCGGATCGTGGTACCCAATTCACTTCCCACTTTTGGAGGTCTTTTCAGAAGGGACTTGGAACCAAGATTAAGTTGAGCATTGCTTTGCATCCTCAAACCAATGACCAAGCGGATAGGACTATTTAAACCTTTGAGGATATGTTAAGGGCTTGTGTGTTGGAGTTTAAAGGAAATTAGGATGACCACCTTTCACTCATTGAGTTTGCTTATAATAATAGCTTCCATGCTAGCATTGATATGGCGCCGTTTGAGGCTTTATATGAGAGAAGGTGTAGGTCACCGGTGGGGTGGTTTGCGTTGGGAGAGATGACACTAGTTGGTCCGAATTTAGTGATGGAGGCCATGGACAAGGTGAAGGTGATTAGGGAAAGGTTGAAAACAGCCCAAAGTCATCAAAAGTCTTATCAGATGTCAGGAGAAGGGATCTTGAGTTTCGTGTCAGTGATTGGGTATATGTGAAGGTTTCGCCTATGAAGGGTGTGATGCATTTTGGTAAGAAGGGCAAGATAAGCCCCCGGTATATTGGCCCTTATGAGATTGTTTAGCGAGTTGGAGGTGTGGCTTATAGGTTGTTCCGGATTTGAGTTTTATTCACCCGATCTTCCATGTGTCTATGTTGAGGAAGCTAGTTGGTAATCCTAGCACCATTATGCCCTTGGAAGGGATTTAGGTTGAAGAAAACTTGTCTTATAAGGAAATTTCGATAGAGATCTTTGATAGGCAAGAAAAGCAGCTTCGTAACAAGGACGTGGCTTCGGTGAAGGTAATTTGGAAAAATCATCATGTGGAGAGTGCTACTTGGGAGGCGGAGTTGGACATGGTGAAGCGATACTCTCATCTTTTCCAATCTACTCAAGCCAAAGGTATTAGGATTTTTCCTTTTCTAATGGTGCCATTTCTTGCCCTCTCGAGTCTCATGACATGACATGCATACATATGCACAAAAAAGGATTTTAATAATGTTTTGAGTGACTTGAATACGATTTTGATATGAGTTTAAGGGCTTTATGATTTGTCCAAATAATGAACTACGGATTGTACCATATGTTGGGTGTTTCATGCTCTAAGTTAAGCCTTTCAAGCCTTGTTCTTGCACATTTGGGGACGAACGTTCCCAAGGGGGAGATGATGTAAGGACCTGGATTTTTCGAATGGCGTTTCCCAGATCTCTTGGAACTGTCCCAAGTGAACTGCAAAGCATCACTCTACGGAAGGCCCACACGGGCCATGTGAAGCCACACGGATCGTGTGGCCTCCCATGAAGGGACACTTGGTCTAGATCACGGTAGGGGCAACTTTGAGACGGAAGGGGATTTTGACCAAGTGAGGGCACACGACCACTCACACAGACTACATAAAATTTTTCTAAGTATGGAAGTATCGTCTCGTAACTTTGTCGTGTGGAAATTATTACAAGTACCATCACACGGTCGATATCACGACCCATGTGGAGTCACACAGACCGTGTGGTACTCCTTAGCTCCGTGTGAATTCCCTCTGCGAAATTCTAAGTAATGGATCACGGCCATTATTCATGGTCCGTGTGACATCTCACGGACTGTGTAATGGACTGTGGACCTGACGGTTCCAATTTCTGTGCATTTCATTAATGGCGTTGATATAATTGCAGTTTATTTTAATTATGAATTATGATCATTTACCTATCCTAAAACCCCTAATTCAGCTGATATCCCCTCCCCTCTTAATTCATTCTCCTAAAACCTTCTACCCCTCATAAGATTACCTCCCTATTCCTCTCTACTCTGCCCTCTCAAGGTTCAAGCTAGGGTTCCACTGGAGTTCAATTCAAGCTAAGTTTATCCCTCAAATTCAGCTCCTCAATCAAGGTATGTGGGATTGATTCTTGGTCCATTTCAACCAAGAAGACCCAAAGATCTTTCAATCTATTTCATGAATGTTAGTTACTTTAAATATGAGATTTCATTGTTTTGTTTTATTAAATCCAATTTATGTATGGGCTGTATTCTACCTATGATTTCAATTCACTTTGATTACAATATTGTGTTATAAAGTATGAACATACATTTCCCTTTTGAAAGTTTATTTATGCACGGGTGATCTATATTACGATTTACATGTGGATTTAATTATGGATTTACTCAATTTTATATTGTGATATTGATTCTAACTTGAACCTAGGCTACCCATGCTATCCTCACATAATGCATTGCATTGCATTCATGAACATTGATATATGGAAATTATTAAGTGGGTTAAGCCCAACTATATTTTCTGATATGATTATGATATGATTCTGATAAGATATTGGCTATGATAAAAATGTGATCACATACATGTCTATGATTTTGGCTTATTGAGCATTCTGGGTGCTTGCACCATTCTTTATATGTGAATAAGCTATTCCGTGCATGAGCATTACGATTATGATCTATGATTTGGCATTTGAGCGTAAATGTGTATTGAACAGTTTGAAATGAGCATTGTATCTCCTGAAAGCATGTATATGTATAAATATTCAAGTGGGATGCTATTGACTTAGCACCGAGACATTTAGCTGATTGGTGAGCCTCCCCTACTCCGGAGGGTTAACTACCTTTATCTCATCATGCTTTTGAGTTAGACTAGACTAGTCTTATATTTTGATTTCGGTAGCCATGGGTTTGTCATTGACACCACTTGATTAGTGATAGATGCTTCATTGATGATAGTCGAATGTTGATGTTGAGATTGTGAGCTAGTTCTTCCTACTAGCCTTTAGTATTAATCTATCATTATTTGAGACATTAAATCAGATGAGCCCATTTACTTTCATTTACTTCTGCTGATCTGTAGAGTTGTTGGATTGAATGGATGTGATGAGACCAAGTGGTTCGCTTGGGGACTAGCAATAGTCTCTGGGTGTCGGCCACGTCTTGGGTACCCTCTCGTGGCGTGACAATTGTGTTCCCCATGAATTCCTAATTTAGTATCACCGGATAATCCTAATCTTTTCTAGTGTGTAACATGCTGAACTGGTAAGTTATGTTTACCAAATCCTTTAATCCAGGGGAGAGGTAAATTTCACTATGTGATTTGATCCATCCCCGCAATATGACATTACTAACCCTTACCTTTTGTTCCAGTACAACTGCCTCTTGATCCAGTTTGGTTGATTAGATGAGAGGGATTACATTGTATTCTGTTAATTAATCTCTTTTTCTATTCATTACTACCTTGATCTAGTTAGTAAGAATTAGACGGATTCTAATGTTAGCCACCGTTAAAAAGCATTTATAACAAAGAAAATTAATTAATACATGCATGCACACTTTTCAAGAATTATGGATTATTCAGTTTTACCTTGTTAGTTTTTTATGGTTCCTACAACCCTAGTTGTGGATTTAGTATGCATTAATCATTGTTATGGAATAGCATAAGTGAACATTTACAATGATGAAATTAAGAACAAGAAATTCAAAGTTCTCCATAAGAAATCACAATGTAATTATTTCAATATAAAAATCACAAAAGATGAAGTCTCAAATGTGTTTTTTGTCCTCTCTCATGCGTCTCTCTCCTAAAAAGACCTAAAATACCTGTTTATAATAAGTAAAATACAAATCTAAAACGAAATAGGAAACAAGATACAGTAGCTTTTACGGACGAAGTTATGGGATGTATAAGGAACCACAGCCTATACCTTAGCTTCGTACTTTGCAACATCAAACATCAGACTTCAGTTCCATGAGACAATCTCATGGGGCATTTTCTAACTTACGACCCGTGGAGGGTTTCATCTGTCAACCTTTATGAAACTCTTCAAAATCTGATCCTCTAGGCATGACCCTTATCCATGACTCGTGAAGGAATCTACGACTCATTTGATAGTTCGTGGATGCAACATCTAAAACTTGGACCTTCACTGGATCTAACTCACGAAACTTCTTGTAAAGTAGCCCGTAAATCCTCAAAAACTCTAATTCAGCAGAACTTTGCCCAAAATCAAATTGAATCCTGTAATCCTGTAAAATAAATATAAAAACACATCAAACCTACTAATATCGCTTTGATAACACCCAAAATTCCAGTTTTAAGCATCACAAGTGTTGTATTTTTGCAACACATCAACACCCTCAACTTAAAATTATTGTTTGTCCTTAAGCGACAGACTCAATCTACAAAAGCAGCATAAAACACGCAAACCTCAATCTAATGGCATACGTAATCTCTAAATCAATCACAAATACCCAAACTAACTCATCAGTGCATATTAGATAGTTAGCAAACAAACCAATGCAGATTAATCTATGTGACAGTTCAACTATGATAAGCAAGGTAACCACAAATAAGCAACAATCATTGAAATAGCCTAGAATGAATAGTGTAACTCAAGTTCCCTCACAAAAATAAGTCACATATCTCAGTCATGATATTATTTTCAGATTTGATGCTTGGGACTAACATAATCACTCCTACTCCCGATAAATATTCAAACACTTTGCTTAATACCATATGCTTTCCCCTATACTCACAATATGACCTTCGACTACTTGGACTAGGATCACTATAGGACTTTCTTGGCTTGTAACGTAGGCTTAGGGGGCTTTGGAATGATGTTTTAGGAACATAGTGACTAATGACCCCCTTGACAATGCGTAATTCTACACTTTCGCCCTACTAACACCATTATTTTCAACTTATTCTTCCCTTCTATTTCAAATCTTTCTGGGTGCCTAACTCACATTTCTAAACTCATTACCTTTTATTTTCTCATTCTTCTTCGTTTTATCTCATTATTTAGGCATCTATTCATTTTTCTTGCACCCATAGCATATTTCCCCCTTTTTCACGTATCATTAGCTTCCACCCTATTTAGTGTGAATTCCCTGCCACCAGCCACCCTCAACTTAGGCTTTTGGCCTGAGTTGTGGTGCATTATATCCAACCTATAAACCAGGGCCACTTTGGTTGCCATCCTAAACTTAGGCTTTTTGCTTGAGTCAAGGTGCATGATATTCAAGGAAGGACCAAAGCCAAATTAAGGATTTTACATTCAAAAAGGCTAGGTTACTTAGGTGTTTACAACGAAAAAGGGTACATGTAAAGATCAAATATTTGGACCAAGGAATATATCAAGTATTTGGTTGGTTATTTAGGCTAAGTTGACTAATATGAACAACAACCTAAGTTCCTTTCCGAGTAACCTACAATCTTAGTTAGAGTAACAGGGCAAGTTCTGAACTGAAACACAATATAAGAATTTTGCAAAGAAGCTCACACACACTTGACACTAATTATACTATCAATATAGACTCTAAGATCATTCTTCTCATCACAATTAAACCTCAACTTATGAGAACAAGCACTGTCAATTACTAATTTCACATGGTTGTTATGAAAACTACCTAACACAAAATTGATGCGTATCATTTTTTCAGAAAAATTAACATATGCCACAAACTTTAGTACAATATGCTACTAATACTACTTATAGATCCTAAAAGTGCTGGTTCAATAGAAAATAAATGTCTTTAGGGAAAGAACACAGGTAAGAAAACTCTTCAGACTCAAAGTTTGGGATAGTTATAGGCCATGGTTACTTAGACTTCACCGAGGTCTATAATTACCTACGCCCTATCAAAAGAAGTTTGCATTGTCCTCAATGCAACAAAATAAAACTAAATCAAAGCATAGGGGTCAAAAGGAACATACCTAGGCATCTAAGCACCAATCTCCATCTTGGGTTGCCTCCCAAGCAACACCCGATTTAGTGTCGCGGCATGACTTAGACAACTTGGGTGTGAAGGCTTCACTAAGTGTCCATGCTTCCACTGTCCACACTTCTTCAATATTTCAGAGATATAGTTTGACTCTTTGGATATTTACTTTGAATTTCGTGCCATTTCTCTTTTCCAATTCAATAGCCCCATGGTTGAAAACATGTGAAACTTTGAACGGCTCCAACCATCTAGACTTGAGTTTCCCAGAGAACAACCTCAATATAGAGGTGTATGACAAGACCAAATCTCCTGGTGCAAACTGGTGATTCTCAATATGACGATCATGCTGCAACTTCATCCTTTTTTTGTATAGCGCTAAGCTCTCATATTCCTTCAAATGGAACTCATCAAGCTTGTTTAGTTGGCTCAGCCTTGAGTTTGCTGCATTATTCCAATCTAGATTCAACTTTTTGAGAGCCCACATCGTCTTGTTCTCAAGCTCTACCAGTAAGTGACAAGATTTACCATAGACAAGTTGGTAAGGAAACATGCCTATGGGAGTCTTGAATGCAGTTCGGTACGCCTATAATGCATCATCAAGCTTTCCCAACCAGTCAGTCTAGTTTGCATTCATAGTCTTAGATTGGATCTGTTTGATCTCCCTGTTGGACACCTCAACTTTCCAACTCGTTTGTGGATGATAGGGTGTATCCAATGATGCTTTACCCCATATTTTCAAGAAGATCTTTGAACAATGTATTGCAAAAATGGGAACCTCCACCGCTTATGATTGCCTGAGGGAGAAGATGTTCCTTTTCAGGAATGTTGTGACACTCTTGCCTTCTTTATTAGGAAGCGTCACCACCTCCACCCATTTTGACACATAGTCCACAACCACAAAAATGTACATAAAATAGTCCACAACCACAAAAATGTACCTATTCCCGTGAGAGTTAACAAACGGGCCCATGAAATCTATCCTCCAAACATAAAAAAATTCAATCACCATAATGGGTTTTAGAGGGAGCTTGTGCTTACGGAAAACACCATCTTCTCTCTAGCATCTGTCATAAGTCTTCGCATAGTCATGGATATTTTGGTAGATGGTTAGCTAATAGTAGCCACACTGCAAGATGTCCTAATTTCACCATGACCCCCGCCCACCAAGCATGAGTGGCAGGCCTCTAGAAATGCTCATCATTTCCACCCCAAGAACACAACAATGACTAATCCCATCTACATAGACACAAAAAATATGAATCATCCTAGAAAACTTTCTCACATCAGACATAAACTTATGGCACTGGTGAGTAGTCAAGTTCGGTGGCACAATATCACTAACCAAATAGTTTGCATAATCTGCTAACCATGGTATCAAGTCATGATATGCTACTAGTACTCTCTCATTAGGGAATGAATCATCAATTTCCATCCTATCGCCAAACTTTGCCATGACCTCGTCCTCTAATCTGGATAGGTGGTCTGTAACCTGATTTTTAATCCCTTCTCTATCAATCTCGTCGAAGTCAATCTTTTGAAGAAGAAGTACCCATTGAATCAGTTTGGGTTTTGCATCCTTCTTCGCTATTAAGTACCACAATGTTGAGTAGTCGGTATGTACAATGACTTTGGTTCCCAAAATATAAGACCTAAACTTCTAGAACACAAAGACCACTACGAGTTACTCCTGCTCTATTAGTGTAGTTCTTTTGTGCGGCATTTAGGGCTTTGCTGGCATAATAGATAGGATGTAGAATCTTCTCTCTGTGCTGTCCCAACATCAGACCGAATATCCCCACTTGCATCACATATGATCTCAAAGGGCTTCGACCAATCTAGAACAACTAGGAAAGGAGCTGATATCAACTTTTGCTCTAACCCTTTAAAAGCTTTTAGGCATGCATCATCAAACATGATCTTGACATCCTTCTGATGTAGTTTGCACAAAGGGTGTGCAATCATTGAGAAGTCTTTTTTAAAGCACTTGGAATAACCTACATGACCTAGGAAACTTCTCACACTTTTAATAGAGATGGGTGGAGGTAGCTTCTCAATTACTTCTACTTTGGCTCTATCTACCTTGATTCCTTTGATGGACATTTTGTGCCCTAACACAATACCTTCTCTCACCATAAAGTGACACTATTCCCAATTAAGAACCAGATAACATTCTCCACATCTCTAAAGCACCGCATGTAAATGCTTCAAGCAATCATCAAATGAGTCTCTTGCCAAACTAAAGTCATCCATGAATATCTCGATAATGTCTTCCTCTATGTCTAAGAAAATGGATATCATGCATCTTTGGAATGTCGCTGGTGCATTACAAAACAAAAATGACATCCTTTTAAATGCGAAGGTGCCATAGGGACATGCGAAAGTTGTTTTCTCCTGGTCTTATGGAGCAATAAAGATCTGATTTTAGCCTGAGTAACCATCTAGAAAGCAATACCATCCTTTTCCCGCCAAACGATCTAGTATCTGGTCCATGAATGGCATACGAAAGTGGCCTTTTTCAGTTGATGCATTGAGCTTCCTATGATCCATGCAAACCCTCTAACCTATGATTGGTCTCATGAGGATCAACTCGTTGCTAGCATTTGGAACCATGGTGATACCTCTCTTCTTTGGAACACACTGGATCGGATTAACCCATTCACTGTCAACAGTGAGATATATCACACCTGCGTCAAACCTCTTAATGATCTCTTTGCGCACGACCTCTTGCATCATCGGGTTGAGGAACCTTTGGTGTTCAATACTTGGTTTGTAGTCTTT
Organism: Solanum rostratum; assembly: GCA_029948455.1. Taxonomy (NCBI): domain Eukaryota; kingdom Viridiplantae; phylum Streptophyta; class Magnoliopsida; order Solanales; family Solanaceae; genus Solanum; species Solanum rostratum. Next base: position 20,570,818 of record CM057055.1, read on the forward strand.
AACCAGTTGAATCTTGTGAGTGCATACTCCAGGTAGGATGCCAATGATGTCAACAGTTGTCCATCCAATAGCCTTTTTAAATTGCTTAAGTACCGAAACCAATGAGTCCACCTATTCATCATTAAGATCTGCGGCAACAACGACAGGCAAAGTATTGTTAGTACCCAAAAACACATGCCTTAGATAAGCTGGAAAAGTCTTCAACTTCAACACTAGTGGCTCCTCAATGGATGGTCTAGTAGGTGGTGAGCCTCGATTTTTTAGGTCCTACTCAAGTTTAGCTTGATTTCTGGTGAAACCAGAAATCTAGGGCTTTTAATGTCTCATCATAGTCTGGGATGCCATCACTCTCGAAGTTCATTAAAATAGCTTCTAGTGTTCCGACACCTAGCCTTTCCTCAATTAGTACCTCTGGTTTCACTTCATCAACACTCTCAATGACAGAAACTACTTTCAGATCGTTAGTTTTCTTCGTATGCTGGTAGGCATTAAAGACGACCTCATCATTACCCTATTTGAACTTGAGTTGATGCAACTCCATGTCCACTAGTGCTCATCCAGTGGCTAGGAAGGGCCTTCCCAAGATGATTGGGACTTCGAAATCCATCTCACAATCAAGAATCACAAATTCCGCGGGGAATGTAAATTTTTCAACTTTAATAAGAACATCATACAATATCGCACAGGCTTCTTCACTTTCCTGTAAACCATAAACAACAACATGCTTGTTGGAGTAGGGGCTCCCAAGCCTAACTTATTGAATATTGCAAAAGGCATTAAATTGATGCTGGCGCCTAAGTCACACAGTGCCTTTGCAAATCCCACATCTCCCGGATCTTCTTTCTTTTGCACCAAGGACCAGGTTGCCATGGCACTGCAATGTTGAAGTTTTTGAAAGAGCTCTTGCCTCACAGTCCTCTTTTTCATTACCAAGTCCTTCATGAATTTTGAATACCTGCAAATATTTGCCAATGCCTCAATGAGAGGTATGTTGATGGAGAGCTTCTTCAACATGGAGATGAAGTGCTAAAACTTACCTTCCTTCTCCTTCTTTTTGAATCTTTGAGGGAAAGGAGAAGGAGATCTTAGTATGGGATTGAACTTTTGTGGCATCACTACCTTATCAGTCACCCCATCTTTGGCGCTAGTATCTCCGGTCTCAGCATCCTTGCTATCAACCATCTCCATACGAACGTCATCATCATCAACTGGTATCAGTGGATCAATGGTCTATTTGCCGCCACATGCACTGCCCCTCATTCTTTGGATTCTACACTATATTGCTAGACTATGTGCCTTTCTTATGCTAGTTCAATTGGGTTGACATTTGATTGAATTGTTGCTCCAGCTGCTTGAGAGCAATAGAATGAGACTCGATCTTCTGATAAATACTGGAGATGTCATATTTTATCCTCTTTAAGGTCTTATCCTAAGCATCAACTTTCTTTAACAACCAGTCAAACACCTCCTCGATTCGCAAACTACCAGCCCTAGAGTCACCATTGTATGGTGGCACATATGGACCATTTTGTAACCATCTTTGTGTCCCTAATCAACATCACTATCCTGACCCCTGTTCCAGTCATAGTAGCCACCTTAATTATTATTATATGTGAAAGCGCTGTCTCAATTGAAGGTCCAACGTTGATTTCCTTGACCTTGGCACCAGTAGTCCTGATTGGACCCTTGGAAATTGGTCCCGAAACCCCCCATTGGATTAGGGACAAAACAAGTGTCCTTCTCATAGAAGGGCTCCTCATACATGGATACTCGTAGAGCTAATGATTTTCTGCATTCACGCACTCCTGACTTTTCTTCACCAATAACCTCACATTATTACTAATTCGAGCCAGATCCTTGTAAGGACCCAGACTTAGTACGACCTCAATGGATCTTGGAAATTTGGTTTTAGAAAAAGTTTGGACCAAGGTGACGCTTTATGGAAGCCTTCACGGTCTGTGTAGTGCTTTACGGACCGTATGGAGCCTCCTTGAAGTGGCCCTTGGCCTTATGTGGGGTGTGAGGGCCTTAATGTGGAGTTTGGGACCAAGGCATACCACACTTGGACTTCACACTGTCTTTGTGAGGCCATATAGACCGTGTAGTGGACTGTATGGTAGCCTTGAGCTTGAGACTCCACAGTTTTGAGCCTAAGGGAAGTCACACGGCCCCTCTCACGGACCGTAAGGTGCTTAAAGGTCAGTGAGGCCCTTGTTTATAGGTGTCGAATTGAAAAATTTTCTAAGTATTGGATCACTTTCTCGAAACTTCATCATGGAGAAATGTTCTAAGTGAAGTGGTACGGAGGAGTACATGGGCCGTGTGGCTTGGTACGATCCGTATAACCCTTCTGTCTGGGTGCCTACATTAAACTTTTCCAAGTATAGGATTTCCATCTCGGAACTTCGTCAAGTGGAGTTTTCTAAGTGTTGGAACATGGGCAAGTATAACGGTCCGTATAGTGCCTCACGAACTGTATACCCCGTCCTTGGGACCTTGACTTCAATTTTTCTACTCGTTTCATTAATGTTATTTTCATAATTATGGTTTATCATTAGGGTCTTTTGTGACTTTCTATGCTACCTAAAGACATTCAAATGACCTATACTTTATTTCACCCATTCAAATTTATCCTTACACTTAGAATTATATTGAAATCTCCTTAAGAACTCTCTCAAAGGCTCTTGTGAAGACTAAGCTTGGAAATCAAGGGAAAACGCATGTCTTCATTAATTTCTTCTTGAATCTTCTTCATTAGCTAAGGTATGTGGGATTGATTCTTGGTCCCTTTCAATCAAGAAGACCCAAACTCTTTTCACTTGAATTTTATGAAATTTTGCTTACTTTAAATATGGATTCTGAAGATTATTGTTTATTAAATTCAATTGAAGTGTGGGCTATGCTTTATTGATGATTTTAAGTTGATTTAAACCCTTATATGTTGAATTACATCATTACTATAAAGATTTTAGTATGCATTGTCCCTTTAAAGTTTGATCTAAGCATGGGGAATTAATATCATGAATTGAATGTGGATTTTACTTATGGATTTACATGAATTTCATATTGGATTGTTGATTTTAGATAGAATCTGTATTACTCATTGCTATTCATATATCATTCATAGCATATGCATTCATAAAAATTGGATTTTAGTAAAAATTAAATAGTGGGTTAAGCTCACATATGTTTTGAAAATGAAATAGTGGGTTAAACTCACATATGTTTTGAAAATGAATTTGTGAATTGAGCTCACTCATATGGTTATGACAAGAATGTGATCATATAGATGTCTATGATATGACTCTTTGAGCATTTTGGGTGCTTGCACCATTCCGTACATGTGAATGAGCTATTCCTATGCATGAGAAGTATGATTATGAACTATGATTTGACTTTTGAGCCGAACTATAAATGTAAAAGAAATATGTTTGGCTTTTGAGACCACGTGTGCATTGAAATGATTTGAAATGACTTGCATCTCTTTTGAAAGCATGCATACGTATATATATTCTTGTGGGATGATGAATTAGCACCAATGGATTAGGGTGTTAAGGTTATCCGCAAGGGTCCTCTCCCTTTCCTTGAACTGTGTGCCAGTAGTATATATATATGGTAACCCTCGCCGAAATGGGAGGCCTATAAGGTGCAGTTACAACTTTGATATGATATGATAAAATAGTGAAAATCCTATCCAAAATAGGAGACACGTAAGGAAGGTCACTTTTCTGAAATGGGAGGCCCGTACGGAGAAGTATGGTTTACCTTTGGTAAGTAGACCACCTCTTTTCTGTTGTGGGGATAACATCAGAATTCCAAGTAATAGCTTGCTTTGTCTTATATGTAGGTTGAGGTATCATCCTCACTATATATGAGCATTATTGTATTTCATGCATCATTGATTTTATGGCATATTGTATACTACATCTCTTGCTATATATCTCTTTCTATATTATGTGCCCTTTTCATCTAACATTGTATGTAGGTTTGATATGTCATATGCATTGCATGCCCGCATACTTAGTACATTCAAATGTACTAATGCATACTTTTGACTACATGATGTAACCATATAGGGACCGAGGACTACCTTCATCCATCGTACGACAGTTAGCTTGGATCTTGAGATTTTCTTGTTATGGTGAGTCCTATTTTCCAAGGACAAGCCACCATTCCTCTACCTATGGTGTTTTTTTTTACGTTATTTACTTTGAGGGTGAGCTTGGGACATGTCTTGGCCCCCGTCCTATCTTATGACTAGAGGCATTATTGGACAACTTGTAAACTCTTTTACGTTTATATGCTAAGTATTGTATTTGGAGATCATGTTTATGGATATATCTATTAGATATCGTTATGTGGATTGGCTATGAGTATGATGATGTGATTATATGTTGCGATGTGAAAGATCTCAAGTCCCGAATTGCCCCTAGAGAGTGAGTCATACTTACCTGCCCCTTAGTAATTATGTGCTACATGTTATGTGAATTCATGTTACTCCATTTCTCTATGACAACCCCATAGCGTGAGTCCTATTTCCCCGTCCCTTAGTGCTACGTGTTTACTATTAGTGTACTCTTTCGAACAAATGATTGAATATAGATACATTGAGGATTGTTTGAGGACTCTTGGGTTCTATTCGCCATGTCACCCCTAGACCCTAGGTATGGGACGTGACACTTTTGCATCATCTCCTTATTGATCTTTACCTGCTCAGAGTTTGTATTAACTGAGAAAGAGTTCTTAGTCATCAACTTATATCTCGTCCCCCATGCACGATTCATCTTGGTCACCTTCTCCAACCGCTCAACTATAACTAGAATTGGATAATTTAAAAATGATCCTCACATGATATTGTAAGTGAGAACTTGGCTTTTTTAATCTAAGGCTCGGTATAAGATTTTCATGAAGGCGTTATCAACAATCTTGTGGTCAAGGACACTCCTTAGGCACTTTGTAAGCCTCTCCCATGTAGTGCTAGTCGAATCACCGGGAAATTGATTGAAGTTGTCGATATAATCCTTCAACTTTAGCTTCTTCGACCTAGAAATGAACCTCTCTAAAAAGGCCTTCTACATTTCCACCCAGTTGGTGATTGAGTTCTGTGGGAGCCAACGAGAAGACAAGAATATCCATTGCCATAGGGTCAAGCCACGGAGGTGATATTGCAACGTTGTTAGAGACAATGAGAAGACACGGAGGCCAACGACATCCATGGACAGATTCAGACTCCCAATACACTCTTGCAGATGAAGGCGATGTTGTGTAGATGGTTATACGGATTCTCTTTTGGTAAGCTCCTGGACAACCCTCTAGTCTGCAACATTTGAAGTAACCCACTCGATAGTACAAATTTTATGTCATCTGGTAGGGAGATAACATAATAGCTTCGGTGACATTCATTGCCATAGGGTCAAGCCTGCATTGATTCCATGTATTAGCCGTGGCTTGAAGATCATGTGGTGGTAGATTCACATCCTTAAGTGGTGGTGGGTTATTATTATTTGTGTTCAGTGCTACATTCACAACATCATTTGCAGCATTGTTCATACTGTTTTGGGCCATTCTTCTTAGTGTCTTCTGAATCTTAGGATCAAATGGAGTCAAAGGATTGCCTCGACTACAAGTGTTGTGCATACACCACACACCTGTACGCTGAAACAAAACAAAAACAACAAGAAATGTTCAATAAGGAAAATAAGGAGTAATTCCCAAATTATCCAAACTAAACTAGTCTTAAAGTTGTATTCTCCAGTAACGGTGCCAAAATTTTAATGTCGCCCAAAATACACTTCTTTTTTGAAGGTATAGGTGGTTGTTGCCAAAATACATAACCTAACAAAAGTTAAGATCGATCCCACAGGGAATATGGTCTAGACTTGGAGTAATTACGAGTAAGTCGAATGAATTAACCAACTTGTCTTCCAAAAAGGGGGGGGGGGGGGCGGGGCAAAATTATGTAAGTGTAAACCTAAACTAGAAGCAACTGTTGTGAAATTAGCGAGATAAGTAACTAGGGTATTGTGTTCCCCATGAATTCCTAACTTAGTATCACCTGGTAATCATAATCTTTTCTAGTGTATAGCATGCAGAACTGGTAAGTTAAGTTTAGTAAACCCTTTCACGCAGAGGAGAAGTAAATTTCACTACGTGATTTGATCCATCCCCGCAGTGTGACATTTCAAAACCTTACCTTTTATTCCAGTACAATTGCCCCTTGATCCAGTTTGGTTGATTAGACTAGAGGGATCACATCGAATCCTGTTAACTAATCCCTTTTCCTATTCATTACTGCCTTGATCAAGTCAGTATGAATTCAGTGGGTTCTAACGTTAACCACAATTAAAAAGCATTTATAACAAAGAAAATTAATACATGCATGCACACTTTTCAAGAATTACGGATTATCCAGTTTTACCTTGTTAGTTCTTCATGGTTCTCATAACTCTAGTTATGGATTGAGCTATGCATAATCATTGTAGGTGAAAGAATCATGTTATGGAATAACACAATTCAACACTTACAATGATGAAATTAAGAACAAGAAATCTAAAGTTCTCCAAAAGAAATCACAATATAACAATTTCAATGTAAAAGTCAACAAAGATGAAGTCTCAAAAGTGTTTCCTATCCTCTCTCATGCATCTCTCTACTAAAAAGACCTAAAAACCTATTTATAATAAGTAAAATACAAATACAAAATAAAATAGGAAAACTAGATTCAGTAGCTCCTACAGATGAAGCTACAGGCCGTATAAGGAACTACGACCCATACCTACGCTTCGTACTTTGCAACTTCCAAAATTAGACTTTAGTTCCATGAGACCTTCTTACGGGTTGTCTTCTGACTTACGACCCATGGAGGGTTTCGTGTGACAGCTTTTCTAAAACTTTTCAAAATCCAATCCTCCAAGAATAACTTGTGAAGGAATCTATGGCTCGTTTAACAGTTCGTGGTGCCACATTTGAAACTTGTCCCGTTAGTGGATCTAATTCATGAAACCTCTCTACGACTCATAGATTGAACCAGACCCTATAGAGTAGCCTATAAATCCTCAAAAACTCTAATTCTGCAGAATATTGCCTGTGTAGTCATCCTCTCCTGCTTCAGATTCACAAACTCTTCAATCTTGGTCTCTCTCAACTCCTGGGAAAAGAAGTGATCAAGGAAGGCACTCTCAGATTCACTCTACTTAGCAGGCTTAACATGCTCACATTGACCCTCTTCCCATTGGTTGTACTGGACATTTGCCACATCCTTAAGCTGGTAAGAGGCAAGTTCAACTCCCTCAATCTCAAACGTATGCATGGATTTCAACACTTTCCATATCTTATCTATGAAGTTCTAGGGGTCTTCCTCAACCTTAGACCCTGTGAAAACTGGTGGGTTCATCCGCAGAAAATCCATAAGCCTTGTTGCAGCAGTTGGCTCTTTGAAGCTGGAACTAGGAATGTGTGAAGTTTGATTACACTCTGGGAAGCCACAAGCTGGGTGAGCATAGTGATTGCTTCCCTAAACTTAGCCTCTGAAGTGGGAGCTGGATGAACAGTGGGCGCCTATGGGACCCCAACAGTTCTAACAGGTTGAACACCTTTTGTTTCCATTTTGGTAGGCACTTCGGGTGGGGGATTCTAAGTGTTGCTAACTGAGGCATCTCTTTGGGAGGCGGTATGCTTACGTGGTATGATCTGCAAATGTGTAATGCTCGAATCAAATAGATGTTTTAATAGAGTTAAACTCTATTGCACGAACTCAAAATATAATATAAGTGTAACCATTCCTAATGTCCTATAGCCTCCTGCTTATAAAGTATGGTGCACCACACACCCATAAACAAGATTTTACTAGACACGACTTTATAGACTCCCTAAGACACTTGAACTTTGTGCTCAAATAGCGAGTTTATCACACCCCGAGAGGGTACCATTGACATGGCTGGAACTTAAAAAACCATTGCTGATTCACCAAAAGAACCACCTGGCCTTATCGTCACGTCCTACTCAACAATGAAAGAAAATACTCAAATGAAAGACATTCAAATGGAATAGTAAGACTCTTACAAAATATAAGTTCCAATGATCAAGTTTGGAAACAATACCAAATCGATTATCTCTACTCAGTGTCTATGAAGCCTCTAATCTACTCTAAAAGGTTCCAAGACAAGCACCGAACTACATTAACAGAAATAATGTTATACTCAAACAAGAAAGAAAAGAAAAGCTCCTCCGAAAAGATAGGAGGGCTCACCAAATCTGGAAGTGAGAAGCTGGACCTCAATGATGTGCTGATCAAAGTCCTCTTCACTTGTGTTTGCATCATTGATGATGCAAGCCAAAATGAACATCAGTACATGGAATATATGGCATTTTAAAATGGCTCAAGAAAACAGGTAAAGCTCAAATTCATCTCAATCAAATCAGCTCAAGATTCAACTCGTCCTCTCATAATCCAACTCAATGGATACACAAGTTTAAAACAAATCATGCTTTGCAAATAGACTCAATATTATGGAACTTAGTTTAAAACATTATAGCTCAATCAATATTTGCTTAGAAGTTTCTCTTAACCGACATTCAATCCCACCACCTTTAGTTTGGTGATGCACAATGAAGGCGACATCGTTGTCACACCCGTCCTAAACTTGCCAAGGTAAATGATGATAAACTTTCTCATGGATCCAAAACAAATGTCCATCATTTGGGACATGAGTCGCCAAAGTCAACTGCGCGACTATCTTATGCTGGAAACGTGGTTTATGTGTTAGAGTTGTTCTTTACTCGCTCCCCATATAGTGCTCAATACTCATCACAAGACTAAATCATGCTCATGCCAATCAACTCTAAACTCATCTTGATGGATCATCTCAACTTAACTCAACCCCATTACTCAACAACTCAGTCAATCAAGGAAATCAATCATGCATATACTCATAACTCAACTCTGACTGAAATGAGCTTTAAGACTCCACTCTATCATGCTCATCACATAAAGTAAATAGGATGCTCATTAAATATGCATATATGTAGGAAATATGCTCCTCGTGCTCAATCATACTCAATTTACTCAACTCAGACAATCATAGTCATGGTCTCAATCCGATCAATGCAACAAAGACTATATAAGATAATGCAATTCAAGCTTCATAATATTGAATGCAAATTTTGTACTCTAATTTCATGCAACCAGCATGTAATTCCTTAGTTCATTTATAAATACGTATAGAAACTAAAAATACATGCAAGCAACTCAAAGTTTAGGATAATAGGATTTTCAATACTCAATTATCATTCGTGAATCCAACTCAAGTAGATGGAAGGGCGTGTGGATGGACTTAGTCCTATGCTTTAGGAATTCTTACATACCTGGAACAAAGTTTGATTGTTAGTTGGCAAAGGTTTGTCCTCCACTTATTGAATCTCTCACTTTCTCCTCCTCTCATTAGCCTAACTTTGTTTTAGCCAAATAAGGACTTAGGAATTAGTTTAAAAAATCTTTTTACGCTTAAAATGGCCTATATTGGTTGTGGTTTGAGTTTAGAAGGTGTGGAAAAAAAGTCTAGAATGCCCCTCAAAAGAACTGAAATTTTTGCACTACGGCGTACCAAGTCCGCGTCGAGGACTTAGGCACTTTTAGAGCAATTTTCGTCAAAAGTTTTCTGATCGATTTTCTAATCCCATAGAAAATATTAAAATCACCACTAAATGAAAGTTTGCAACAAGTCCGTGAGACAGACTTGTTATGTATTTTTCTGGAATTGCATTTTTCGCTCCAAAAAAATATCTTTTGATCCGGTTGCTCTAAATTTCAACCAAGATCATTTTCACACAATTTTTTGTGCTGATCGCGATTCCAGCCTTGGATTTGCAAAAAATGTTTGGGAAGATATGTTATGCAAGCGTTCCTTTATCTAGGGGTATTTTGGTAATTTTACCAGGTGTAACATCATCTTCATTAAGCATCACAAGGCTCCCTTTCTAATAATGGAGCTTTGTGTTTTCTTTGCCCTAAAGGTAACTTATGTCTATAAATTTAAAGAATAAGAAAGCTCCAATCTATTTTAAGTTCTGTAACTACCAAAATGATAGTGTGGCAATTTCGAATATGCCACTATGTTGTTCCTTCCAAGTGCAGCTTATACCGATATCAGTGTATAAACTAATGAGACTAGCTTAAGTTTTGTTTATAATAAGATTTTCTCATTTGTCAAGATTTAACATGACATATTTTTCTCTGCAAAATTGAGTGCCTAGATGGTATTATCTTGTACTGCAATGCCTTTTACAAAAAATAGTTGTACATTGAAGGTGTCACCTCATTTCGTTGATGCAACAACTTATTATACCTATTCAGCCTTTTAATTTGGTAAAGACTCTTTATAGAGGATTATTATTTATACAATTAGCTTTTTGTCCTCTGATTTTAGGCTGATGTAATCATATAAAGTCTATTCTAGACTATTTTGAGCCTAAAAATTAATAACTTTAGTTGTTTGTATTGTGAGATGTCCACCATCCAGGGTGTGAATGACTTTAGGTCTCAGGTTTAAGTTACTACTCAGAATAAAAGATCCACTTCTAAATATTATCTTATTGGTAACTTTGGTTTGTGAAATTTGAAGTCCGAAATGTTTACCTATATAAAGAGCTTTTCGTTTCTTTGTGACAGAGGGAGAACTCATTTAGAGCTTCCATAGGAAAAAAAGTGTTCTTTCTATATCTACTTGTCTTTAGTTCCTTGTAAATTCTTAGAGCCCTGTTAGAGTTATCTACTACTTCCTTCTTAACTTATTAACACTAGCTATAGAGTTGAAGTTGGATCTTGATGAAATATATATCATGAAAAGGAAAGCTTGTTGCATATTTTGATGTTTTGGTGCTGTATTTATAACAACAATTGTTGGAAAATTATACGCGCAGTGGAAGCATATAAGGATCGTACTGCTTACATGAATAATAGATAACATACACGTTTATGCTAGAACACAAATAATCATGCTAGAACACATAAACTTTACAAAAATTAATTAGATAAATACCTCTTGAAGCGTGAGCACATACCTTCAAGCAAATCCACGAGTTGGACTGCAGTTATGTGATCTTCTACAGTGATCCCAAGTTCACATCCAAACTCTCTCAATACTTGGGTGGGCAAGCATTGTATAGAAACCCTAATTCTTTTTCATCCAAATCCCTTCTTTTCTAGATTAGGAAAACCCCTATTTATAGAGGACCTTTTCCAAATCCAAAAGAAGAAGGAAACCTACTTTTCTTGAAAAACAAGAAACTAATATATGTCCTTCTTTTATTAAAAATAGGATTCTGAGTTCTAGTTAAATTTGGGCACTGTAGGGACCACAGAATTAATTACTGAGGCTCCTTATTATGGAAATAATTCAAATAATTAATTTGAAATTATTCTTACCATAATAAATTATAAATCATTCCACTAAAGATTCATAATTGCACTCCTCTATTTATATTTCGAAATTCCCCATTAAACACTTATGTAATTCCCCATGTTAAGATTACAGATACTAATCAATAAATTAAATTACTGACAAATTTAATTTAAAGATTAATTTCCTTTAGAGGACTGCTTAACTTATTTCATGTGCCGGATTCATAAATCCACTTGCAAGGTTTGACACGATGAAAACTTATAAGCTTCTCAAAAGGCATATCATCAATCTCTATATTGAGACATGGATTCCGTCAACTAACTTATTATTTCACCAATATATATTATTATCATCCAATCTACCAGGCATATTGATCCATCTCAGAATCTCACCTTTTAATAAATCAAAACGATAAATAATATATACATATCATAATCGTTATATAAGGATTGAGAATATAAGTACATTTAACAGTTTAGAGAACATGTTATTATCAGTCAGTCCAAAACAACTATCTCTACTCGGTCCCGTTCAATACATACAATATGCACTAGCACAAGAAGTTGGAACTGCACCGTTCCCATAATCAAGATAAATTACATATAATCTTGTGCTACAATCGTACCGATGGCTTATCCAATTTCCATCTTAGATTGTGAACGAAAAACTTTATACTTATAAGAACCGATGATTTAATCCTCTGTGTATAAGCTCAAACTCTATACACTAAATCATCTACTATATGAGTAAATGGACATATAAACGATTATATGATCTATTAAAACTTTTATTAAAATTGGATGAATAACTGTCCTATAATAAATACTATATCTAAACTCATGGTTAATAGTATATATCCCAACAATCTCCCACTTAGACTTTTAACCATCACAATTATTAATAATATACTATATCTAAATGCATGGTTAATAGTATATACCCTAACAATCTCCCACTTAGATATACAATCTTGGAAATTGTTATAATACTATGTCTAGATCCATGATTAATAGTATATACCCTAACAATCTCCCACTTAGACTTTTAACTATGCATTTACAACTTTCACAGGCATTCCTTTAATATGACTTATCAAAAGGATCTTACCAAGTTGTTTTCCTATGCAATTCCGTCTATTAGTGCTTAGTCGTAACAATCAATTTGGTAATAGATCTTGCGGGACCTTATCAAAAACTCTTCAAGAGTGTACTTCTTTTTAGAGAGTTCTATCATGAAACAGTCTCAAGAATATACAACAAATCAATATTTATTATGATTCTCCCACTACGACTAAGTACTACTACTATAGTCACACTTTCATGTTCTTAAGTCTTAATATTTTCCTCGAAACCTTTTGGTATTAAAATATTAACAACTTATTCATGTAGTGTTATTTAATTTGCTCAACATCACTCCCACTACTTGAGGTAGTATATTTTTCTTATGTCAAGCAACGTTTCTCCCACTATTTAAATATAATGAAACATCAGTTTTGACATACCGATTAGATGTTCTTGAGCATCTGAATTTATGATTGACTCATTTGTTATTTCTTTGTTCAGTTTCTGTAAAACTAGTTTACTTCTAGAAACATGGTTTACTAAATAGTCCTTTTCTAGAAATCTGGCAGTTGTGTTAACAAGCCATATTTTCTTCAGGACAATAAGATAAACATTCTTTTATTGTTTTTGAATATCCAGTTAACATGCACACACATTCATAATTAATTCCAACTTGTTTTATGCTAGACAATTCTATATCTGAACATGACACAGACTAGACTTATGTCAAGTCCTTACTAGTTCTATAGTTGTCAAAGTTACAAACATGCAAGGAATTAAATTCCGAATGTGACATATAGTTCTTAGGATATATTCCAAAAGAAGTAAAAACAACTTCAAATAAGTCAATCATTAATCTTACCATTTCTATAAGAGTCTATTTTTCTTTCTTCTTTTACACCAATCTATTATAAAGTGTCTGGTGTAAATAATTGAAATGCAATTACTCTATCAAATAAGTGACTAATGAACTTTGCAAAGAGGTATACCCCACTACAATCAGATTGAAGGGGCTTTATATATTTTTCATGATGCTATCTTTATTTTTGTCTTAAATATCTTGAGTTTATCAAAATAATTTAGACTCACATAGCATCAAAAAATATGTATTCATATCATGAGTAATCTTTAATGAATATTCTACAATACTCAAAATCACCTCTTGCCTGAATGTTCATTTATCACACAAATTAATATAGATTAATTCTAACTTATCACTTCCTCCATTTTCTTTCTAAGAGGAAAGGTCTCTAAGTCATTTTTCTTTCTAAATAGTACTCTCACATTGGTAGTGACTTCACTTTCAATGAACCATTATGTCCATCCTTTAACTAACGTTGAAGTTCTATTTAGAATAAATAACTTTAGATACTAGTGAACAGATAAGTTATATTCAATTTGAAAGATGTTTTCTCTTGTAAGATAGATTAATATTATTCGATTCATAAGAAATAATACTAATAAAAAGTTCATACACCAATGTACTATAAGAGATCAAATATTTATCAAACTCAATAATAGGAGAGTTACTAAAAAATATATTAAGCATTTATCTCTTATTTAGTTAGAAACTGAAAATCGATTCTTTCTAACATAAAGTACACGCATAATGCATTCTTTAATATTAGTATCTTATCTAAAAAAATCCTTGAGTAGTACTAAGTGGGTCTGTGAAGTCTTTTGAGAGTTTGAGATATAATAGATCATAATATATCGAATAATTCTGAATAATAACATTCAGAGCTCATTTATACATATATATCCATGCATCTTGAATAGCCAATCGTTGGGATTGGAGAACTATTCATACAATACACATGTATAATGATCGATTATTCACTCCATAAACTTATACAGACCTGACTCAGTTGGAGAGTCTACTGTTGGCCTAAGTCAAGTGAAAATCACTCTAGTTTCATTGATCCGGTCTTATATTACTCAGTTTAGGAGAGTTAATATAGATTATCAAAACTAGCGATTAAATACATAGTGACTTGCATTAAATTCATCTGTTATGGAGGAAGGTCTAAGTCAGCACATGAAATTAACACTTCACTATTATTTAATTTGGTAATCATTGGAAGGATCCGTATATACCGAATAATTTTGAATACTAAAATCCAGAGTTTATTTATACATATATATATCCATGCATCTCGAATAGCCAATCGTTGGGATTGGAGAACTACTCATGCAATATACATGTACAACGACCGATTATTCACTCCATAAACTTATACAAGCCCAACTCAGTTGGAGAGCCTACTGTTAGTTTAAGTCAAGCGAAAATCACTCTAGTTCCATTGATCCAATCATATATTACTAAGTTTAGGAGAGTTAATACAAATTATCAAAACTAGCGATTAAATACATAGTGACTTGTATCAAATTCATCCATTATGGAGGAAGGTCTAATGCCAGCACATGAAATTAATACTTCACTACTATTTAATCTTAGTAATCATGGGAAGGATCCGTATCACCAAATATGACCAAAACTCATATAACGATATGAATAGAAAAGAAATATTTCTTATCAAGTCGTTCTTATGAACCTACCGAATTCAGATCAATTAAAGTCCTTTTTTTTTACTAAAACTATGATCAATTCGGTTGAAAATATTGTTTGGTCAAAATAGAATTTAAATTTTTTCCGTTCAATAATTCCTATCACATGTCACCATTTGTATAACAGATACACGGATAAAGAATAACGAACAAAATCTTAAAATTATTTTCATTGTCTGAGCATTATTTTTTTTTTAAAATCAACATGTTTATGTATTCATTGAATATTAAAATTCAAAAATACACCATATAAGTGTTCATGAATCTTGAACAATAAATTTCCTGAAAAATAACTATTATACGACATACATATGTGGTGTCAGATATTCACTCCATAAATTTAGAACAAAAGCTAACTCATATGAAGAGTATACTGGTAATTTAAGTCAAGTGAATATCATTATCCCTAGATCTATTGATCCAATCATATATTACTCAATTTAGGAGAGCTAATACAGATTATCAAAACTAGTGATCAGATTAAATCTAGTGACTTGTATTAATTTAATCCGTTATGGAGGAAGGTCTAATGCCAGCACATGAACTTAATACTTCACTAAAATTTAGTCGTGAGAGTCATAGAGAACAATCTCTATCACCACTATATCACAATTGAGTTATTTTTCATTAAATTTAATTTTCAAGACATAACAAAAACACTTAAAACTATCATTTAAAATGATCTGAAGTTGTCAAATCACTGCATGAAAGTGATTATTTTTAATTGGATAGTTTCTTATGAACCTCTTGAATATCAAATCAATTGGAGTTCAAAATTAATATTTATCTCCAAATCTATGATCAAATTCAGATTCAAACAATTAAAAAAAAATATCAGATCTATATCCTTATCATATATCAATTCATGTTAAATAATCATATGTAATCATTACAATATCTAACATAAATAAAATCGATATAAAGGATTGTTTTCATACTAAATCACATTTTAATTCGAAAGAACAACTTGAAAATCATCTTAACGACCTCAAAAATCATAACTGCATGACAATGAATATTTCTAGTTAGGTCGTTTCCGATGAACTTATCAAAATTTCAGGTCAATTGGAGTATATAAAAAATTTATTTCCAAAGCTATGACCAAATTTAAACTCCCATGATTTAAGCATCTTTACGAATTAAAACATAACTAAAGATTAAAAAACTTGATTTAGAATTTTATTCTCTTTTAATAATTATCTCATGAGCACAAGACATCCATTGTGTCTTTCATGTTACTAAGACACACAACACCTTCTTATATCATATTGTCCTCTCAATTAATATACTTGAGAATCCAAGATATATATATTTTTTTCTTTCAAAGGTGAAAACCTTTAATATCTCATCTCACTAATTAATTAAGTGTTAACAACACCTTAAGGTACATCTTCTATCACGTAAATAAACATCTATTGACAAAGTATACTTACGAGACAATTTATACATGAATCATCAAGTAATTCTTATGAATCAATAAATAAATCACCTTTTGTGAATCCTATTTATTAATCATAATTCTCAATTCATGTATTACAATATACATTACCTTATAGGTATAAAATTTTAAGAATTTTCAATGATTCAAAATAAACAAACCACTTAAGTGATAACTATTTATTAATCACAAAATTCTTAATTTATTCAAATTAATATATGTATGTAATAATCAGTGCTCATATAATTATTCAACAAAAAAGAACTATTTTTTTTTTATAAATTCAATAAAATTTAGTGGCCTTCACTGCCACTAAATGTTGTATGACCAGTAACTCGGTCAAAAGGGACAAGAATGATTACTCACTTGCCATCACAACATCTTTTAAAAAAAATTACTGTCCGCCATTGGTTTCGACAATTAGTGAAAAAATTATTGTCCATATCCTTGCACAATCAATTCATGAGGTGTCATAAATTGAAGGAATCATTACAACACCCAGATCAAATCACTAAGAATTTTAATAGAACTTTCGAAAGCTCTACTTATTTACGGACCTTGTGATTTACTCTTCTGCCTAGCGGATTACGTTCTAGGCTTAAACCAAAGTTAACGGAATAAAGAATTATTATTCCCACTTTTAAGGAGGCTTTATATGCAAAATAATCTAGCTGTCGCAAAAAACTTTCAACGATCTCACATTATTTATATATATTCACAATATATATTTATATCAATTATCTATTTAGATGCAAGCAAGGCTCTGATGCCAATTGTTGGAAAATTATACGCGCAGCGGAAGCATATAAGGATCGTACTACTTACATGAATAATAGATAACATACACGTTTATGCTAGAATACAAATAATCATGCTAGAACACATAAACTTTACAAAAATTAAATAGATAAATACCTCTTGAAGCGTGAGCGCATACCTTCAAGCAAATCCACGAGTTAAACTGCAGTTATGTGATCTTCTACAGTGATCCCAAGTTCACATCCAAAATCTCTCAATACTTGGGTGGGCAAGCATTGTATAGAAACCCTAATTCTTTTTCATCCAAATCCCTCCTTTTCTAGATTAGGAAAGCCCCTATTTATAGAGGACCTTTTCCAAATCCAAAAGGAAGAAGGAAACCTACTTTTCTTGAAAAACAAGAAACTAATATGTGTCCTTCTTTTATTAGAAATAGGATTCTGAGTTCTAGTTAAATTTGGGCACTGTAGGGACCACAGAATTAATTACTGAAGCTCCTTTTATGGAAATAATTCAAATAATTAATTTGAAATTATTCTTACCATAATAAATTATAAATCATTCCACTAAAGATTCATAATTGCACTCCTCTATTTATATTTCGAAATTCCCCATTAAACACTTATGTAATTCCCCATGTTAAGATTACAGATACTAATCAATAAATTAAATTACTGACAAATTTAATTTAAAGATTAATTTCCTTTAGAGGACTGCTTAACTTATTTCATGTGCCGGATTCATAAATCCACTTGCAAGGTTTGACACGATGAAAACTTATAAGCTTCTCAAAAGGCATATCATCAATCTCTATATTGAGACATGGATTCCGTCAACTAACTTATTATTTCACCAATATATATTATTATCATCCAATCTACCAGGCATATTGATCCATCTCAAAATCTCACCTTTTAATAAATCAAAACGATAAATAATATATACAAATCATAATCGTTATATCAGGATTGAGAATATAAGTTCATTTAACAGTTTAGAGAACATGTTATTATCAGTCAGTCCAAAACAACTATCTCTACTCGGTCCCGTTTAATACATACAATATGCACTAGCACAAGAAGTTGGAACTGCACCGTTCCCATAATCAAGATAAATTACATATAATCTTGTGCTACAATCGTACCGATGGCTTGTCCAATTTCCATCTTAGATTGTGAACGAAAAACTTTATACTTATAAGAACCGATGATTTAATCCTCTGTGTATAAGCTCAAACTCTATACACTAAATCATCTACTATATGAGTAAATGGACATATAAACGATTATATGATCTATTAAAACTTTTATTAAAATTGGATGAATAACTGTCCTATAATAAATACTATATCTAAACTCATGGTTAATAGTATATATCTAAACTCATGCCAATTGTTGGAAATAGGTGCACTGTGTAATGTTTTCCAACAATTGGTATCCTAACTATGTTGACTGGAGAAGAAATCTTGACATTGTGTTAACTGCTGAAGGGTACAAATTTTTACTCCATGAAGAGTGTCCATTAAAACCTGATGAACAGTCTAGTGATGAGGAAAAACTCGCCTATCAAAAATGGCAAAAGGCTGATGAGATGGTGCGGTGTTACATTCTGGCTTCAATGTCAAATGTACTGCAATATCAGAATCAAGCTACAGCCTCTGCTTTTAAGATCCTGGAGAATCTCAAACAAATGTTTGGGGACCAGAATAATAAATTACAAATTATTCCACTAAAAATTCGTAATTGCACTCCTCCATTTATATTTCAAAATTCCCCATTAAACACTTATGTAATTCCCCATGTTAAGACTATCGATACTAATCAATAAATTAAATTACTGACGTATTTAATTTAATGATTAATTTCCTTTAGAGCAATACTTAACTTATTTCATGCGCCAGATTTATAAATCTACCGGCCGGATTTGCACATGAAAACTTATAAGCTTCTCATAAAAAGGTGTATCATCAATCTCTATGTTGAGACATGGATTCCATCAACTAACTAATTATTTCACCAATATATATTATTATCATCCAACTTACGAGGCATATTGACCCATCTCAGAATCTCACCTTTTAGTAAATCAAAATGATAAGTAATATATACAGCTCATAATCGTTATATCAAGATTAAGAATATAAGTACATTTAATAGTTTAGAGAACATGTTTTTATTAGTCAGTCCAAAACATCTATCTCTACTTGGTCCCATTCAATACATATAAAATGTACTAACGCGAGAAGTTAGAATTATACCATTCTCGTAATCAAGATAAATTACATATAATCTCGTGCTACAATCTACCCGATGGTTTGTCCAAATTTCCATCTAGATTGTGAACTATAATTTCAACTTATAAGAACCGACAATTTGATCCTCTGTGTATAAGCTCAAACTCTATACACCAAATCATCTACTATATAAGTTGAGGACACATATATGACAAATTGATCTATTTAAAGTAACACTTTATTGAATTGAATAAATAAATAAACAATTGTTCAATAAATAATAACATATCTAAACGCATGGTTAATAGTATATTCTAACAATCTCCCACTTAGACTCATAACCATGCACCCACAACTCTAACACCCATTCCTTCAACATGTCTATCAAAAGACTTTTGTGGTAAAGCTTTTGTGAAAGGGTCTGCCAGGTTGTTTTCTGATGCAATCTTCGCAACCACCACATCTCCTCTTTGCACTATGTCTCGAATCAAATGATATTTACGCTCAATGTGTTTTGCTTTCTTATGACTTCGTGGTTCTTTTGAATTTGCAACCGCACCACTATTATCACAAAATATTGTGAGTGGAACTTTCATCGCAGGAACTACACCTAAGTCTTTTAGAAAGTTTCTGAGCCATACTGCCTCCTTAGCTGCCTCAGAGGCTGCTACATATTCGGCTTCCATGGTGGAACAGCAACACAAGTTTGCTTAATGCTCCTCCAAATAACAGCTCCACCTCCCAAAGTAAACACATTTCCCGAGGTCGACTTTCTGGAGTCCTTATCAGATTGGAAATTTGAGTCTGTGTACCCTGTGGGCACCAATTCATTCGAATGATAGACCAACATATAATCCCTAGTCCTTTTCAGGTACTTGATTATATGCTTAACTGCTGTCCAGTGTTCTCGTCCAGGGTTAGACTGAAATCTACTAACCATGCCTACAGCAAAGCAGATGTCAGGTCTAGTACACAACATCGCATACATGAGGCTTCCTACAGCTGATGCATAAGGAACTGCCTTCATGCTTTCTATTTCCTCATCTGTCTTAGGACACTGATCCTTAGATAAAGAAATTCCATGTCTGAAAGGGAGAAATCCTTTCTTGGACTCATGCATGCTGAACCTGGTGAGAATTGTATCAATGTAAAGAGCTTGAGATAAGCCTAACATCCTTTTATTGCGATCACGTAGGACCTTGATCCCAAGAATGTGAGCAACTTCTCCCAAATCTTTCATATCAAAATTAGTGGACAATCATTCCTTAACTGAATTCATCATGCCCACATTGTTTCCTATGAGCAAGATATCATCTACATATAATACCAAGAATACCACTTTGTCCCCATTCCACTTTTTGTACACGCAAGACTCGTCAAGACATTGCTCAAAACCAAAAGTGTCTTGATCGCATTGTCAAAACAAGTATTCTATGCCCTAGAAGCTTGCTTTAATCCATAAATGGACCTTTTAAGCTTGCACAACATGTGTTCTTTTCCTTTTTCTATGAAACCATCTGGTTGTCGCATAAAGATGCTCTCATCAAGACTTCCATTAAGGAAAGCTGTCTTGACGTCCATCTGCCAAATCTCATAATCATAATGAGCAGCAATGGATAAGAGAATTCTAATAGACTTAAGCATGACTACTGGCGAAAAGGTTTCCTCATAATTGATCTCTTCTTTCTGAGTAAACCCTTTTGCAACAAGTCTAGCTTTATAAGTTTGTACTTTTCCGTCTACTCCTCTCTTTTTCTTATAGATCCACTTGCATCCAATGGGTTTGACTCCATCTACAGGTGGTTCTACAAGATCCCAGACTTTATTAGAGTACATGGACTCCATCTCTGATTTCATAGCAATGATCCATTTTTCTGCATCTTTATCTTGTAGTGCTTCGTCGTAATTCAAGGGTTCGGTATTCAACTCTTCAGGGATTCTGTCAAAAGACTTTCCCAAGAGTGCATACCGAAGTGGTTTTCTTATCACTCTCCCACTACGACTAGTCACTACAGGTGCAGGGGCAGATGCAGAGAGAGTTGCATTATTATGATCTTATGGTTGAACCACATCATTTGTAGGATCTTGAGTCTCTATGTTATCTTCATCACCTTGCGGTGTAGAGATATTAACAACTTCTTCCTCTAATGCAATCTGCTCAGTGCTACTCCCACTGCCTTGATGTAATGGATTTTCAGGAATCTGTACTTGTGGAATTGTGTGTCTATTAACATCACTCCCACTACTAGAATGTAATGGTATGTTAAGTCTAACATCTGGGGTTTTAATTTGGCTTTCATTATATTCAGTAGATTGATTTGTTATCTCTTTGCTTAATTCCTGTAAAACTAGTTTACTTCTGGGGACATGGTTTGTTAAAAAATCCCTTTCAAGAAACTTAGCATTGGTACTTACAATGACTTTCTTTTCCTTAGGATTATAAAACAGACCACCTTTTGTTCCTATGGGGACCCAATAAAAACACATACTTCTGTTCTAGGCTCCAATTTATCTGTCTTCCCTTTCAGCACATGTGCTGGACATCCCCAAATCCGAATGTGTTTCAAACTAGGTTTGCGCCCAGTCCACAATTCAATGGGTTTCATAGGTATAGACTTAGAAGGAACTAAGTTCAGAATATAATTTGCAGTTTCTAATGCATATCCCCAAAATGAAAAAAACAAATCAGAGTAACTCATCATAGATCTGACCGTTTCTAAAAGAGTTCTGTTTCTTCTTTCTGCTACACCATTTTGTTGTGGCGTTCTTGGCGCAGACATTTGAGATGTAATTCCTTGTTCTGATAAGTAACTAATGAACTCATGGGAGAGGTATTCGCCACCACGATCAGATCGCAGTGACTTGATATATTTTCCATGTCGCTTCTCCGTTTCTGCCTTAAATTCTTTGAATTTCTCAAAGCATTCAGACTTACGACGCAACAAATAAATATATCCATATTTTGAGTAGTCATCAATGAAAGTCACGAAATACTCATATCCACCTCTCGCTTGTATGCTCATTGGGCCACACAAATCAGAATGAATTAACTCTAATTTATTATTGGCTCTATTTCCTTTTGAGGGGAAGGGTCTCTTAGTCATTTTTCCTTCTAAACAAGATTCACATGTTGGTAGTGCCTCCACTTTTAATGAACCTAAAGGTCCATCCCGAACCAACCTTGAAATCCTATCTAGATTTATATGACATAGACGCAAGTTCTATAAATAAGTCTCATTAAATTCAGAAGAACGTTTTCTTTTACATGAAATGTTCACATTATTCAGTTCTTTAGTTTGTTGCAGTTCTGGAGAGACATTAATAATATAAAGACCATCAATTAATGAACCTGCAGAGATAAAATGTTTATTATAACTAATAACACAACCGTTATCAGAAAAATTAACATCATAACCATCTCTCAAAGCTTTAGAAACTGAAATCAAATTTCTTCTAACAGCAGGTGCATATAAAACGTCTTTTAAAATTAAAACTCTACCACTACCAAATGAAATGCTAAGATTTCCTAATGCTAATGCTGGAGCCGTTGAGCCATCTGCTTGAAAAACACTAACTTCACCTCTAATTAGCTTGCGCGTTTCTTGAAACCCCTGCAAAGTAGTGCAGATATGATCAGTGGCTCCTGAATCTACACACCATGAAGTGATAGAAACAGCCGCTAAACATGTTTCAACGACAAGTAAAAGTGAGTTACCTGAGTTTTTCTTGGCTAAGAAAACTGGACACTGCGCCTTCCAATGACCTGGCATCTTGCAATGAAAACACTTGCCCTTAGGCTTTTTCACGCCTCCAGTTGAAGGTGCAACTGCCTTATCTTTTTGAGCTTTTTTCTTCTTCTGTCTACCTTTCGGTTTAGAAGTAGAACCTTTCTCAACATGTAGTGCCATAGATGGTACTTGTTTTCTGATAATCGTCTCTGCCGCTTGTAGCTCATCATTCAACAATTGCGCCAAAGACAAACTCATCTTACTCATATTATAGTTCAGGCGAAATTGTTGAAAACTATCTGGCAGAGATTGCAATATCATCTCAACTTGAGATTCATTATCAATTTCAGCCCCTAGGACCTCTAGTTCATTCAAAAGACTTATCATCTTCAGAACATGATCCCTAACAGGAGTACTTTCAGCCATCTAAGTGTTCATGAGGTCTCTCATGGCATTCTGCTTAGCTGCGCGATTCTGGTCCCCAAACATTTGTTTGAGATTCTCCAGGATCTCAAAAGCAGAGGCTGTAGCTTGATTCTGATGTTGCAGTACATTTGACATTGAAGCCAGAATGTAACACCGCGCCATCTCATCAGCCTTTTGCCATTTTTGATAGGCGAGTTTTTCCTCATCACTAGACTGTTCATCAGGTTTTAATGGACACTCTTCATGGAGTACAAATTTGTACCCTTCAGCAGTTAACACAATGTCAAGATTTCTTCTCCAGTCAACATAGTTAGGACCCTCAAGTTTATTTTGACTCAAAATAGTGGCAATGGGGTTAAAAGGAGACATGTTGAATCTCTGAGATTCAAAAAGTTACAATAGATCAATATGCAGTCATATAAACATTGAATAATTAAATTCAAACTCATCACACATATATATATATATATATTCATGCACCTTGAATAGCCAATCGTTGGGATTGGAGAACTACTCATACAATACATATGTAACGACTGATTATTTACTCCATAAACTTTTATAGACCTAACTCAGTTAGAGAGTTTACTATTAGTTTAAGTCAAGTGAAAATCATAAACCCTAGTTACATTGATCCAATCATATATTACTTAGTTTAGGAGAGTTAATACAGATTATCAAATTAGAAATTAAATACGTAATGACTTGTATTAAATTCATCCGTTAGGGAGGAAGGTCTAAGCCATCACATAAATTTAATACTTCATTACTATTTAATTTTTGGTAATTATAGAGAAGGAAATAAAATCACAAACCCTAGTTACATTGATCCAATCATATATTACTCAGTTTAGGAGAGTTAATACAGATTATCAAACTAGAAATTAAATACGTAATAACTTGTATTAAATTCATCCGTTAGGGAGGAAGGTCTAAGCCAACACATAAATTTAATACTATATTACTATTTAAACTGAGTAATATAGGAGAGTTAACATCACATTCAGTGAAATCTCATAGGTATGGTCAGGGAAGGGTAGAATGTATGTAAGCCTTGCCCTTACTTCTTTGAGATAAAAAGGCCCTCTCCCCTGAGGACACATGACTCAAGTAACATATATCAACGAAGATGCCACAGTATTTATAGTGATTTATATAAAAAGTCTTGAAAATATTATAAACCAAAAGAATTTTCCAGCAACATCTAAGTTGTGGGGACTCTTCACTTTTAATGCTGCACTCGTGTCGGACTCTTCGAAAATACACAACTTTTGGAGAATTCAACACGCACCCGCTAACACTTTTGAAGAGTCCGAGCAATATAGGCTAGTGCATAGGAGGGATTTTGGGTTGTGATGGCTTAGCTTGCAAGTATATCATCAGCGTTCATGGAAAACGTTTAAGTCCAGTGCTTGAAATTTTTTCTGATGAAAGTTAAAAAAATCAACCTTGTGGAACATGATGGATAGGCCTGCCACGAACATAGCCAACTAATTGGTTTAATGGTATACTACTTACAGAATATTCACTACACTCTACATTCAAAAATTGTTTTAACACTTGTGAGAGTAGATTTGAATTCCAAATAACATGTCTTCCTGGCTCTATCACCATGCTAGTAGAGAGGATATCTTTTCCAATAATGTGTTAGAAGCCTATTTACATATTCGATTTAAGGATATAAAAATATCTGAAATACAATCATCTTAATAGTTAAATTAGGACATCTATAAACAACAAAATAAATTTTAGTTGGAGACTCTAGATCATTTGAATGTTGTATCACAGTGTATTGCAATCAAGTTTCAGTCTTAAGCCTTTTTTTTTTTAAAATCAGAATGTAATTTCCCTTGTCAGAGGGTTGGATTAGCTTTAAAAATAGCTTGAACGATAAAAGTCGTATGTTGACAATGGATCTTTTGCTTTTAGCTTCTTTTAATACTTTTTTGGCCTAAAGGTAAGTGCTTAAAACACTTTTTATCTTTCTCAAAAAAATTAAAAAAGAGAATAAAAGTCAAAAACACTTGTAATAATTCAATCCAAACACCTCAAGTGCTTAAATTAAAAGCTTGGAGGTATGTGATGGCTGCATTCTGTTCCTTCAATTTTCTTTACCAATGTGTATGTTATTTACAGCTGCATGTTATGTCAAACCACTCTACTGTTGCTTGGGTGGTAAAATTATATTGGTTTTATGAGTTGTAGTCTGATATTTTCCATTTTTGAGATTCTCTAGAGTAAGCAATATGAAATGAGAGCAGGAGAGAAAGGATCAACAACCATCATGACTCCAGTAGATTTTCTCAAGTCAATTCGTGGATGACCTGTGCATTGACCATTGAGGTTTAGTCATTCTGATTTACACTTTGGCTTCTTTTTGTCGTTCTTTTAAGCTTATTGTTGTCTTGCTTATACATGTTTATAAGTAGTTTTTGTACTCAATAACATGATGAAACTCTATTGACATGTATAAGATGGCAAATGTAGTGACCATTGCCTATTCTAATAGATTTATTAACAGAATAGCAACTGAATAGAAGGAAGAAAGTTCAATTGTTGTGAAGTTAATTGTTGTATTATGACATTTCTAATATTAATTGCTCAGTCTGTGCTATATAGGTTAGGCATTTGCATAGGCTATTATTTGTCTGCATATATAGTCTAAATTAAGCATTCAGATTAACTTTTTTCTATATATGTAATAAACATCTAACTTACAAATGTTAAAATAGTTATGCTATTTAGTAAGAAATTATTGTAAATTGCCTCAAAAGCTAGTCTTGAATATGATTAAGTATTTTTTTCATCTGACATTCTCTTTCATTTATGGAGCAAAGAGAGTGGGCTTTACCCAGCTATCGTCTTTCCTGAGAAACAAAAAGAGCTATCCCGACCTTGTTGCTCTAAACCCTATGCATGCATAATATTAAGCTTATCTACCTAATTTATTTAAGTCACCACTTCTGTAATATCCGCTCGAAGTTGGAACTAGAGAAGTTCCAATAAAGATAAGTTTACTGTGCTCAATAGTTCAATCACTTTTAAGTCTTTATTTTTTTCTCTTCTACATTTATATTTACTCTTAAATTTGACTAGCTTTGACATCTACTAGACACAAGGTGCTACCTTGTAGAAGGTAATACTTTTATACCTTAACTCTAAAGCTTGATTTACTTGTTAGGATTTACAATAATAGGATTATAACTTAGTAAATCATAAGTCTAGATATAGTTGAGATTGACTGACTGATTAATTAATATGTAGGTTGTTTTTACATTCACATGCCAATCATATGTATATGCTTGAAATTGAAGACTTGGATATGCAAGAAAATGAACTGCTGGAGTTCTCAGTGATAAAAAATTGCTCTTGAATTTTTTCTTTTAAACTCTTATTATACATCATAATATTCATTAATTTCTTAAATATATTATTTTAATTTCATTCTTTAGACATTTGTTATTATTAAAGTTGATAATACTTTAAAGAGTTATTTTGGAGGTGTGTGACTTTGCAGAAGGCAAAGTCAATACATTATGAGATGATATGGTTTAGTCAACATCTTATGGACAATTGGAGATTAGATGGAATGCCTATCTTATTACATGATTAAGAATGCTTTTTTTAATTTTTTTTCTATTTGTTGAATTTTGAGTAGTTACAAGTAATCTACTTAGTGAATTAACCATGAGTAAGGGATTGACCAATGAGTTTAGTAGCTTAAACACTTCATCTAGGTTGTAAAGATGTGGGATCCTATTTTTTTTTTTAAAACTAAAAATAGGAGGTTTAACTGCAGCAAGTTCTTGGCAAGAAAATGAGTGTTGTTCACTCAGGATGACCTTCATATATGTATATTTTGTTTTTCATGTGCTTATAAAATTGGCATTACAATATATGAAAGATATAGATTGTGTTACGGTTTTTTTTAATCCTAGTATGAATACTTCAACTAAATCTTAATCTTCTTTTCTCTCTTTTCTCTCTTTTCCACAGGATTAAAGGTGAGAATTGAATCAAGACTAATTGCAAGCTAAGTGTCACAAATTCTTGGTACTTGGAAGAAACCTCCACTTATTTTGTCTTGCGACAGTTTGAATTGGCTCATTTTAGTGCTCTTAAGCAAAATAACTTTTAAATAATTTTGAAGTTTTTGGATAAAGTAAAAAAGTGCTTATAAGTACTTACTTTTAAGGAAAAACAACAACATTAAGCTCAAAGCCATAAGTTAGAAATTCTGACGTACCCTTTTGACTTATCAGTCATAAGCCAAAAGCCGATCCAAATAGGCTTTTAGTTTAGGAGTAATATTTAGTATATTTCAGTTAGAATTGTTTTGTTATTGGACATATTTTACTTTTACATAAGGAATTTGTAATTAGATATTACCTTAGTACAATTTAAAGATATTCTTAATTGTATGGTTATTTACTTTATTTTTAATTTATGCAATTATAATTTAAAAATATCAATATAAAATAATTATACGCCATAAAATGTTTGTAACTAGTGAGAAAAAATTATAACATCTATAGAATTATATTTAGTAATGATAAAATTAAACTTTTTAAGACAAATGTTTTGCCACGGAATATATTATTTCATCATAAGACGACTATATTTGGTGACAAATATATTTGTCCTAGTATCCTTCTTTTTGTTCAATACAAATTAATTTTATATTTTATGAAAATTTTAATCATCATTAATCATAAAAATTTATAGTAACAATTTTACGTTGTAGGTAAAAAGCAATATTTTTAGCGACTAAATAGATTTAACTACAAAATTGTTAATCTTTTTTCATTTAAGGATGAAACATTTTTTTTATATTAAAAAAAGTCATTCGGGACAAAACTACATTTGTTCAATTACAAAATAGATGTAACATTAGCAGCAATTGGTATCGTCACTTATTGAATTAAATAACTAGAGGCGCTGTAGTTTTGTCAGTCATAGCAACTTTTTAGTGACAAAATCATACTATAAACTACAAAAAATAAATATTTTACAACAAATAAATTTGTCAACAAATGTTTACGCATTTGGGGATGATTTTTCTTTTTGTAGTTAATGTAACTCTTTAAGCGACGAATTACTAAATTGTCTTTATATACTTTTAGTGCCCCACTTTTAGGAGCGACTGAATGACAAAATTTTATTCATCACACAAAATCTTTTGTGAGAAAATAT
This sequence comes from Solanum rostratum, assembly GCA_029948455.1. NCBI lineage: Eukaryota > Viridiplantae > Streptophyta > Magnoliopsida > Solanales > Solanaceae > Solanum > Solanum rostratum. The sequence goes on from CM057055.1 coordinate 20,599,623, forward strand.
AATTTATAAGTGACGAAATTATCCATCTTTTATAATTGAATTTGTTGTAGTGAAGGTTGACCTTCCCTTGGAATATCAAGTCCACAATACTTTCAATGTGTGTGATTTGTCCCCATTTTCAACTCTTGAGGATGAGGAAGTTCTTAATTGAGGACAAATTCTTTTCAAGAAGGAGAGGATGATGCAAGTTGGATCGCGTCAAAGCCATTCACCAGGAGTCAAGCTCGAGAACTAGAAAGTATTCAAGGGCTATTCATAATATCGGAGGTCCTTGAACTTACGAGTCCAATGAAGGGGTACTATGTGTAGAAGATAGCTTGGAAAGGTGAAGACGAAGCGGGGGACACTGTCCACTTCAGTGACGAAGGAAGCAATCGGCAATCCGCTGATTGAGTTCGGTGATAGCGTACTAGACAGCCAAATATTTTAGAACGTTTGAGTTTAAGAAGTTGTCTAGATCGACGATAAGGCGCCAATTTGGCGATCCACCAAATGAAGAAGGTGACTGTCACTTTAACCGTTGTCTGGTCATTTCAGCCACTTTTGGCCATTTTTATAATAAAGTTACCTAAAAATATAAATAGCTCATAGTTTTTCATTTGTAGGTAGACTACTTTGAATATTGATGAATAATACTCCTTGAGTGAGTTTGAGAGCTTGGTTAAGCTTGGATTGAACCTTGTTTAGAAACATTGGTTGCAAGGCTAATTCAATTCCCTCGAGGTCGACTAAGAGATTTGGTGCTTGATTTGAATTAATCAATTAAGGTCTTTAGGTTTAATACATCTTCAGGTTGCTTCGGATTTCCTTTGTTGTGTTAATCTATCCATCTTTAATTTCTTGTTGTTCATTCTTCGTAGCTTTATCTTGTTTTCCTCGTGTTGTGTTACATAAAAAACAACGTTAAACATCTCTCAATCAATAGAACCTTCTTCAACTCTTTCAGATTTTCATTGTGTGAACCAAACTTAAGCAACTCCCTTAAGTTGATAAGCCTCCAATTCGGCCTTCTCCTCGGATGATACCCTTATAATCTCCACCACCTTGTAGACGTCATCAATAAACTCTTGTGGATCCTCGTCCACCTTAGAACCATGAAACACCATAGGACTCATCCTAGCGAAATCTCTCACCCTTAAAGTTGGAGTAGTAGTATTTGGAGAAGAAACCACTCGAGCCAACATAGTAATAATTCAAGATCATAAGTTGAATAATTCAATTTGGCACCTTTTCGTGGAAATGGGTAGGGATGGACGACGAGAATATTCCTCTATTTAGTGGCTAGACTTGGATTTATTCTTTTAAGATTGTTAGTGAGTTTCTATGTTTAGGGAAAATCCTTGTTCATGTTATGTTTTCATGTTGAGACTCTATGATTTCAATATTATTATATCTTGAGGGTGAGCTAGTAGCATGTTCTAGTCCCCACCAAGATCTTACAATGTAGAGGAATGTTTTGGACTAAAGGTGTTGTAATTCCCCTAAGGTAAACTATTATCTGGTATTGATATGTTCTTCTTGCTTACTCTCTTATGAATTACTTGTTTTACCTTATGTATGCTTATGGTATGAACAACAGGCTTGGATGGGGCGTCTTTAGGTGTCACATTCACCATGTCATGGCTAGACCCTAAGGTTAGGTCATGACAAACTTGGCATCAAAGTACAAGGTTTGAAAGCATTATTGGGAGTCCAACATGCCGTGTCTAGTAGATTCTTGTTCATAGGTGTGAAGCGCGCCACGTCTATGAGCGAAAGGCTATGAGAAATTTAGAAAATCTTTGCTTTTTTTCTGATCTGTGTCCTGCCTTAAAGACTCTTGTTCCCTAATGCTTGCCTTTTGATCTTTTCAGAGAATACCTCCACAACATGCTTTATTTCCTAGGGTAGTTAATGCTAATGAAGACCAAGTTACTCCGGCTCCTCAAATTCCTCTAGGTCCTCAAGCAGATCAAGTGACTAATGAGGAGTTTAGGGCCACTATATCTATGTTGGCTCACATGGATGTGTGAGAGAAAGCATGAGTCTGTGTCTTGTTTTGATTATCTTGGTTACAAAGAAGGATGGAACATGGCGCATGTGTGTGGATTGTCAAGCCATTAACAAAATCATGGTAAAGTATCATTATCCTATCCCTCGATTAAATGATATTCTTGATGAGCTAAATGGTTCTTGTGTGTTTTCAAAGATTGATCTTAGGAGTGGTTATCATCAAATATGGATACACCCCAGTGATGAATAGAAAACTGCATTCAAGACTAAGTTTGGTCTATATGAATGGTTGGTGATGCCTTTTGGTGTCACTAATGCTCTTAGTACTTTTATGCGACTCATGAACCATGTGATGAAACCCTTCATTGGGAAGTTTGTTGTTGTTTACTTTGATGATATCTTGGTCTATAGTAAAGCCCTAAATGAGCATGTGGAGCATTTGACAAGTGTTTTTGATAGAACTGGTTACCATGCGGACCAAGCACAAGAAAGAGATTGGTGAAGAAAGAGATAAGCCACTAGGAAGCACTTTTGGGAAAACATCCTCATATTCTATTTCTCTACTTTTGCAGGAATTCGATGATGTCTCCCCAAAGAAACTTCCTAGTGGATTACCTCCACTTCGAGGTGTTGAGCATCAAATTGACTTTGCATTGGGATCTCCATTTCCTAAACAAATTGTCTTACTAAAAAACCCCAAAAGACACCAAAGAGCTTCAAAGACAAGTTGAGGAACTCCTCAACTAAGGTTTTGTAATAGAAAGTAAGAGTCTGTGTGTTGTTTAGATTATCTTGGTTCCAAAGAAGGATGGAATGTGGAACATGTATGTGTATTTTCAATCCATCAACAAAATCACGATAAAGTATCATCATCCAGTCCTTGGATTAGATGACATGCTTGATGAGCTCATTGGTTCTTGTGTGTTCTCAAAGATTGATCTTAGGAGTAGTTATTATCAAATTCGGATGCACTCTGGTGATGAAAGGAAAATTGCATTCAATACTAAGTTTGCCCTATATGAATGGTTGGTGATGCCTTTTGGTCTCACTAATGCTCTTAGTACTTTTATGTAACTCATGAACCATGTGATGAAACCCATTATAGGGAAGTTTGTTATTGTTTACTGTGATGATATCATGGTCTATATCAATGCCATAAATGAGCATGTAAGAGCATTTGAGATGTGTTTTCATGTGCTTAGAAAGGAACAACTTGATGCCAATCTTGAAAAGTGTTCATTTTATGTTGATGAAGTTGTTTTGTTGGGATTTGTTTTAGTGCAATGGGCATTGAGATTGATGAATCTAAGATAGACGTTATTAAGAATTCGCCAACTCTGAAGTCCATAAGTAATGTTCGAAGTTTTCATGGATTGGCTTGTCTGGTTTGTCAAAGGATTTAGTACCATTGCCGCTCCTCTAACTGAGGTAATCCAAAAGGTTACCTTTCAAGTAGGGTGAGGAGCGAGCAAAGGCCTTTGAGACGTTAAAATCGTGCTTAGTTTTTGTCCATTATTGCAATTTCTCAATTTTGAGAAAATGTTTGAAGTGGAATGTGATGCAAGTAATGTAGCCATTGGAGCCGTCTTAATGCAAGAACAAAAACCCACTGCTCAATTTAGTGAAAACATAAAAAGTTCCACATTGAATTATTTCACTTATGATCTTGAATTGTATTCTTTGATTAGGGCATTGGGAAATTGGCAACATTACTTGTGGCCCAAAGAATTTGTTATTCAAACCGATCATGAGTACCTAAAGAATATTCGGGGTCAAGGTAAATTTAACAAGAGGCACGCCAAATGGATTGAATTCCTTGACACTTTACTTTATGTAATCCAATACAAAATGGGAAAGAAAAACATGATGGCCGATGCCTTGTCAAAAAAAGATGTGTTGATAAGTATTTTGTCTTCTATATTGCTTGGCTTTGGTTATTTAAAGGTATTGTATCCCAAGGACCCCATATTTGATCCAGTCTACTAAGATTGCGAGGGATGGGAAAGGAAAAGATGGCTTAGGGATAGTTCTTCTACTCCCCATTCATAGTTTGATGGTTTCTTATTCAGAGGAAAGAGGTTATGTGTGCCTATGAGCTCTCGGAGAGAATTATTTATGAGGGAGGCACATGATGGAAGATTGATGGAACACTTTTGTGTGGACAAAGCTAAGGGAATTTTAGATGAGGAGTTCTATTGGACCAAAATGCACAAAGACATTGTTCGAATTTATAGCCAATGCATTGAGCGCTGATGTGCTAAGTCACTCTTCCATCTTTAAGGTTTGTACACTCTACTTCTTACACCTGGAAGACCTTGGCTTGATATTTCTATGGATTTTGTTTTGGGTTTGCGAAGGACTAAAAGAGGTAGAGATAGCATCTTTGTAGTTGTTGATCGATTTTCAAAGATTGCTCATTTCATTCCATGTCATAAATGTGATGACGCACCTCATGTTACATCTTTATTCCCTGAAAATGTTGTCAAATTGCATGGAATTCCTCAAACCATTGTAAGTGATAAGGATCTTAAGTTCCTTAGTCACTTTTGAAAAGAGTTATGAGTAGGCTTGATACCAAATTGTTGTTTCCGAGTTCTTGTCACCCACAAACCGATGGCCGAACCTAAGTTGTGAATAGGATCCTAGGTGCTATTCTTTGTGCCATGATAAATGGAAAAATTGGTATCCTATGAGGAACCTTTACCATTAGTCAAATTTTCTTATGATCATGTTATTCATAGGACTAATAGTATGTCTCCATTTAAAAGTTGTATATGGTTTTAACCCCTTACCCCTTTGGATTTAACCCCTCTTTCCCAAGATGTTGTTTTAAGCTTAGATGGAAGCAAAAGGGCGATGGCCATGATGAAACTCAATGGGAAAGTTTGAGTTTACCTTGAAAAGAAGAATCAAGAAGTGGAAAAGAAGGCGAACAAGGGTAGAAAAAAGGTTGTACTTGAAGAGGGTGATTGGGTATTGGTGCATCTTTGCAAAGAGAGGTTTCCCAATCAAAGGAAAGCTAAGTTAATGCTAAGAGGTGATGGTCCATTCCAAGTGTTTGAGAGGCTCGATGACAATCGGGAATATCAAGTCCACAATACTTTTAATATGTGTGATTTTTTCCTTTTCCCAACTCTTGAGGATAAGGAAGCGCTGAATTTGAGGACAAATTCTTTTCAAGAAGGAGAGGATGATGCAAGCCAGATCATGTCAAGGACATTCACTAGGAGCCAAGCTCGAGAACTTCAGAGGGTGCTAGGGCTATTCATGAAGATGTAGGTACTTGAGCTTGTATTGGGGCCAAAAGAAGGATCTATGTTTTGAAGATAACTTGTAGAGGTAAAGGCAAAGTAGGGGAAGAAACTGCCAAATTCAGCCATGTGTCGTAGATCGACGATCCACCGAATGTAAACAGTGATGGCCCTTTGACCGCTATATGTTATTGGATGATCAAGCCTCAGAAGTTTTCAAGATTGGTGGCAGGGTGCCTATATCGTGATCCACCAAATAAAAAAGGTGACAGTCACTTTGACAACCTTTTAGCCAATTTTAGTAACTTTTGGGCCAATTTTGTCACATAAGACTTGTCATAACCCAAGACTAGGGCCTAGGTGTAATACAGAGTATAGGGAACCAAAAGAGACCCCAAACAAGCCTCTTAAGTATGTATGGTACACCTTTGGTTGCAGAAGCATAACTAAGGCAACAAACACATAATTCTAGGAGAAACAGGACTTAGGAGTCAAGCTATGGAGATGTTATAGGAAAGACGATTATAATGAACACATTGCAAATAATATTTAAGGGAAACTAAGTATGACTCACTCTATGGGGCTGTAATGAACTGGTTGGTCATTTTTGGTATTATCCATAAATTTTACTATTTTACCTTTTTGTAAGTTTCTTTGGGCCTAATTTAAAATATTTGAATGGTTGGAATTGAAATTCTGAGTTTTAAAAGTTGAAAATATAAGTTTTGATCGTTTTGGAAGCATAAGTTAGTGAGAAAGTAAGTTTTTATGTCATTCTAAGTTTTAGAGGTTAGATTGGGGATCCGTTGATTCCATTAGCACCGGAATATTGAAACTGAACTATAGGATGTTGCAGAACTTAATATGGAGTTAAAATGAGATTTTTAGGCTCAAAGTTGTGATTTTAGTCGTTTCCAAAACTAAAGTTTGACTTTGATCAACATTTGGAGTTTGGAAGCTTGGATTGGAATTTCGACAGTTTCAATAGTTTTGGGTGATGAAACTAACACTAGAAATAGTTATAGAATAATTTTTGGAGTTACTGAGGGCAGTTATGGTATTTTGATGCTTTAAACTAGTTTTACTAACTTGAATCGAATAATGTGGCTAGAAGGCCTTAAAACTGATTTCTAATGATTCTGTTGAGTCTAGATCATTGTTTATGGTATGGAGAAATATTTGATTTATGAAATTCTGAGTTCAGATGAGTTTTAGGGGTCTATTCCAAGTATGGGAATTGGACTTGGCTATTGCTGGGTGTGCTGATATCTGGTTCAGGCAGTCTTCTTCTCCATATTCACGGAGGTATGACTCTATTGAGCTCCGCGTTCACAAACGTATTCATACGTTCATGGAGTTGAGGCCTATAGGTCTCCGCGTTCGTGGGATGGGCTCTGCGATCGCAGAGTAGTTTTTATACCTGGACAATTATAAACTCGAGAAACTCTTTTTATAATCATTTTTGAAACTTCTAAGCTTTTTGGGGAAATTATGAAGAAAGTTTTCGAACATTCTTTTTGGATAAGTGTTTTGACACTAAACTGATCATTTGGTATGAGTTTTATCTTGATTTATCTTTGATTTCATGAAATTACACACCTGAATTGGGGATTTTTAGACTATGTTTTCAAAACTTTAACCATTGATTTCTCATTCAATGTAAGCTTGATTTAGATGGGATTTTCGCGCATAAACTCGAATTTTCGAGTAGAACATGACATTAAAATTAATTTTCAGATTTGAGACTTTTGTTTAGCCCTAATTTTAACCATTTCCCCCTAAGCCTAAATTATGTGAATTTGAGTATCAAAATGCTTCTCTTCATGAGTAGTGACTATTATTGATAGTGGTTGATCAAATTGGGGGATTGATTTGAGGATTCGAGTTGATCAAAAGTTTTTCTTAGTGCGGTTTCGGCATCGAGGTAGGTTCAGTTAACTTTTTGGGGCTGGATTTGAGTTATTGATCTTGTTCAAGTGCTAATTGTGAGATTAGATGGATAATTGTGTAATTGAATTGATATGTTGAAATGATGATGGAAAAGTGATCCCTATTGAGTCGAACTGTGGTATAATTTTGATCATATTAATGTTCTAGGTGAATTACGATGAAATGATGAGGACTTGAGATAACGTGACTTAATAAGACTTGTGAGACTAATTTGGCAGAGAGATCCGATATTATTGATGTACTTGTATTATTGGGACGAGATAGGTCTGACATAATTATTATATTTGTATATTGGGACGAGTTAGGTCCGATAATACTGATATTATTTCATACTTGGGACGAGTAAGGTCTGATACTATTGACACTTTTGATTATTGTGTAATTATGATGATCTTAAATATGTTGACGATTTGGCCATTAACTATGACACTTGATATTACTCCTTGAGTACATACGATTATTATGCGTTTCATGTATTGGTATCCCTATTATAATGCTATTCCATGTTCACATGCGTATATGGATTGCACTGTTAATTTATATTTATTGTGTGTGTGGCTTGTAACATTCCTTGACCAAGGTAGGAGGCCAGGGCATTATGATTCACATTGGGACCACCCCCTTGACCTGGGCAGGAGGCAAGGGTGAGATTCATACTTCATATACCTTAACCACGGGCAGGTGGCAAGGACTTGACATTATATTATTACTTGACCACAAACAGGTGGCGAGGTTGTGGCATTTTGATATTACTTAACAACGGACAGGTAGCAAGGTTGTGGCACTCTGATATTACTTGACCACAGGCAGGTGGTAAGGCTGTTACACCCTTGGTATTTGGACTTATGAGTTCTGCATTATATTCTTATTGTGGTTATATGTCATCATGGATTCTTGAGGACATTTTTAGCTCATTATTATTGTTTATATTATCATCTTGTGTTAACCTTTTTGGATGTAGGGATAGGGTTCTTCGTTATTACATGCTTGATGTGATATCTCTTACCTAGTCGATTAAACCTACTGGGTATATTTCAGTGTACTTTCCCCCTGCGCTTCCTCCCAGCAGATCATGCACAATGCTTAGGATAGGATAGTTTATCATTCCATTTAAGTGTTACCGTTACCACCTGATCTCAGTGGTAAGGCTCAGACTTTGAGTCATTGTGGATCTTTGGATCCTCTTTTTATTTCTTTTCTCTCCTACTATGTATCAGATATTCTAAAGTAGTATTGTATTTTCTTTCGACACAGTTATATTTACCGTTCGGTATTGTTTTAGATGCTCTTGTACTTATGATTATAAATTTTGGAAGATTTGTTAAGTCATGTTTGAGATGGTTTCCATTTTATTTCCTTTCTTTTAGTTGCGATCCATTTTGGGCTGTGACAAGTTTAGTATCAGACTGTAGGTTCGTTGGGCCCATGAGTCCAGAGCAGGGTGTCTAGTAGAGTCTCATGGATTGGTGTGTAGACGTCCACACCCATCTTCGAGAGGCTATGGGATACTTGTTAGGAAAGAGTTTTCGCATCTTGTTTCCATTTATGTGTTCCTTTGTGTTACCCACCTTGAAAGTATCTAATCTACTCCTTCTTTGCAAATGTGATTATTCGATACCATTGATCAGCGGGAGAGCCCGAGTCAGCTGATATGATACCTACTCGAGGTCGAGGCAGAACACGTGATAGGGAAAGGGGCCGAAGGCTTTCTAGGGGGCAGCTCCATCCATGGGACGAACCCGATCAGATTCTGTAGAGCCTACTATGGTGCTAGAGGGGCCTATAGATTCTATTTCACCTCCATCAACTCCATCCCTTACACCGTTAGTTCAGGAGATACTTATGAGGTTATTAGCTAGATTGGAGGGAGATCCTCCAGCCCTAGCTACCATTGAGATACTGGTTTCTACCATACCAGTTGGTCCTTCTAGTACTTTAACTTAGCAAGTTATTATTCATGTTGGTCCATCCTTAGCTCCAACGAACCCTCCTGCGACTGTCAATACTCCATTTCAAGCCTGTAGACTATGTTTGAGTACTCAACTTCATAGTTTGGTTGTTGCTTCATCTATTGCACCTCCCTTGTTTATGGTGCCACCATCTTCTACCAGCCCAACCATGTCTACAGTAGAGCAAAAGAGTTTTGAGAGGTTTGTATGATTGGCTCCACCGTATTTTGATTGCACTCCTTGAGATATATCTTATGATTTTCTATCAGAGTGCCAAGACCGATTATGTAATTTAGCCATTCTTAAGTCGCATGGGGTTGTCTACACTTCATACAAGTTCACCTTTCTTACCAAGGAGTGGTCCATTCTAGCTTGTTAGGTTATTCGATCTCCAACTATGACTTGGGGGCAGTTCATCGAGATGATTTTGTAGAGGTTTATGCCATACAACCTCCGACATAGCCATATATATGAGTTTGATCAACTACAGTAGGGCTACATATCAGTTTTAGATTATGAGGCTAGATTCCATGCCTTATCTAGATATGCTCTGTCCAGTATTCCTACTGAGTTTGAGAGGATTCGATGGTTTGCCAAGGGTTTGGTAGGATATCATTAGGAGGGTCACAACTTTTCTAGTGTTGGCGGAAGGCACTTTCTAGAGTGTTATGGATCAAGCTCGTATGATAGAGCTCATTAGGCATGTGAGGAAGGGTAGCAGGAAGAGATTCTGTTAGAATGGTCAGTTTGGTGAACACCCTCCACGTGATAGAGGGTTTCAGAGGTTGGGCCATCAGGGCAAGGCGGTTCAGGCAGCTCTTCCAGCATCTGACACTGTTGATAGATCTAGGCCTACACATACAGGTCGTGATGGTTCCTAGGTACAACTAGATATGGTGGTTCTTCATCGTAGTCATCTGAGGTGCCCCAAGGCTTGTTATATTAGGGTAATTCACCAACCGTTGTCCACATCGGGTGCTTCCTACTTAGACTTCAAGACCTCAGGCAACATCCGGAAATGCCTCTCAGGGTATGAGGGGTGGTTTTAGGGGAGGTCGTGGTATAAGGAGAGGTGGTGACCGTGGAGGCCCACAGGCTAGTAGTGGTCATTGGATTTGCTATGCTGTTATTGACAGAAGCGAGGTAGAGGTTTCTGATACAATTATCACAAGTATGGTTCTAGTGTGTCACCATTCAAAGGCTCTACTTATTCATATGTGCTAGCCTATTTTGCTTCTGATATTGATATTATGTGTGAACCGATTGCCGCGCCTATTTGTGTTTCCACCCTAGTAGGTGAATCATTAGTGGTGAGTCAAGTTTAGCGGGGTTCTGTTTTGACTTTCATAGGGAGAGGTACTGTTGCTGATCTGATATTATTGGATATGGCAGATTTTGATGTGATATTGGTATGGACTGGTTCTCACCTTATCATGCTATTCTTGACTGTCATGCGAAGATCGTGACCCTATCTTGCCCTGACTTACCTCAGCTGATGTAGACTAAAGCACCTAGCTCCTATCCTAAGGGTGTTATTTCTTATATGTATGCTTGTTGGTTGATGGGGAAGAGGTGTGTGGCTTCTTTAGCACATGTTCGGGTTATTTCTCAAGAGTCCCCATCATTGGAGACCAACAGGATTGCTAGAGGGTTTAAGGATGTGTTTTCGACTAATTTTCCTAGTGTCCCCCCCGAATTGTGATATTGACTTTGCTATCGATGTAGAGCTGGGTACTAAGCCCATATCTATTGCTACTTATCTGATGGCCTTGGTCAAATTGAAATGTAAGGACTCAGACTTTGTAAGGCCTTAATGGTGCATGGAAATTTGGTTCCAAAAAGTTTTTGACCAAGGTGTTGCCACAAGACCATCTCCACGAGACATGGAGCAGTCCATGAGTCATGTGAAGGTGTCTTGAGGTGATCCTTGACCTTGTGTGTAGTGTGTTTGGGCTTATGGTGGAGTTCAAGACAAAGGCACCCTTCACTAAGCCCTTCACGGCTCGTGGGACTCACCACTGGCTGTGAAGTGGCTCGTGGGAGGAGCCTTGGGCTTGAAAACCATGGTTTGGCTAAGGCACATCACACACAAACCCCTTTACGGGTCGTGTAGCACCACATGGCTCGTGTGGTGTCCCATGAGGGTGTTAGGCTGGAAATTTTCTAAATATAGAATTACTGTCCCGGAAGAGAATTTTTCTGAGTATAGTCTCATGGACAACCATACGATCCGTGTGACTTCACATGAGCCATAAGGCTTCTTGATGGGACCCCTGGCAACCTTTTGAAGCTCATTTTATTAATGGCTTTCTTGTAAGTTTGGTTATTTCTAAGGGTCATTTATGACTTTTAACCGTATCCTAAACCCCTGAAAAGACTTATACTCCTATATTCCTATTCAAATTCATTCCTCATACTCTCATCTAAAGAGTCATCTCAAGTGAGCCATTGAGGATCAACTTAGAGCTTAAGGAAGGGATTGAGGATTAGCTTAAAGCTTAAGGAAGTGTCTTCTTCTTTAATCGATTTCTTCTTGATTTTTCTTATTAGCTCAGGTATGCAGAATTTATTCATGGTCCCTTTCAACCATGAAGACCCCAAACTCTTTCTCCTTGATTTATGAAAATTAAGCTTACTTTGAATATGGGTCTTTTAAATCAATGTTGATTTGGTTCAATTGAGATATAGACTATGTTTAATTGATGTTTTCAAAGTGATTTAATCCCTAATATGTTGAATTGCATCGATATTATGAAGGTTTAAATATGCATGTCCCCTTTAAATGTTGATTTAAGCATGGGTAATCTGAAGTATGATTTAAATGTGAATTCACTTATAGATGTACTTGAATTTCATATTGTATTGTTGATTTAAGTATTAATCTCAATTTCCCATGCTATTCTCTAATCATTCATGGCATATACATACATGAGCATTGATTTTCATGAAGATCATGAAGTGGGTTAAGACCCAAGTATGTATATGAGTATGATTTTGACAAAAGTATGGGTTCGACAAGAATGTGATCACATAATGTCTACGATATGACTCTTTGAGCAAACTTTGGTTGGTTACAGCATTCTGATATATGTGAATGAGTTATTCCTACGCATGAAAGTATGAATTGAAGAATGATTTGATTTGTAAGCCTAAGTATGTATTTAAGAATTTGAAATGACTTATGCCTCTTTTGAAAGAATGCGTGTATGTCTATATATATATATATATATATATATATATATATATATATATATATATATATATATATATATATATATATATATATATATATATATATATATATATATATATATATATATATATATGTATGTATGTATGTACGTATGTATGTATGTATGTATTCTTGTGGGATGATGACCTAGAACTGAGAGGACTTGTAGGAGAGGTGCTATCTCCAAGGATCCAGTATTCAAGTCCCATAACTACGTGCCAGCATAGGTAATACGTGTATGCCTCTTCATGAGATGATTATGAAATCCTTCTGAAGTGACCGGGTTGTAAGGAAGGTGGCCATCACACCAAAATGATCAGGTCGTAACGTGTGATGTAGATTACCTTTGACAAGTAGTATTCTCTTACCCATTGGGAGGATTTGATTGGGCAAATTTCATGTAATAGCCCGCATGAGTTCGGGATGTCGGTCATGCTCTCATCCCCTCTATGTTGAAGTAATATGCATTGCATGCATCATGGATTTAATGGCATATCGATATATTACTCTTCCTTGCTTATATATTTTTTTTATATATGTGCCCTTGTCTAACATTGAATGCAAGTTTAATGAGTTCATATGCATTGCATGCCCACATACTTAGTATATTCAAATATACTAACACATACTCTTTGCCTACATGATCTAACCATGTACCAGAGACTATCTTCATCCTCCTCTTGACGGTTAGCTCAGATTGTGAAAGTTGTGGTGGTGAGTCCTATCATTCACGGACAAGCCATCATTCATTTACCTATTATGTTTCTTTCACTTACGTTTTATTTATTTTGAGGATGAGCTCGGACATATCTTGACCCCTGTCCTATTATATGACTTAGAGGCATCATTGCACAACATGTACACTCTTGTATGGATTTGTGCTATGCCTTCTTATTTGCTTATGGAGAGATTAATATTATGGCTATCTATTGAATGCTGTTGTTATGATGATACGTTTATGAAGAGATAAAGAATATTAAACTCATAAGTCCCATTCTATCCTCATAGCGTGAGTCACACTTACCTGTCCCTTAATTCTTATGTGCTATGTGGATCATGCTAATCCCTACCCCTATGACATCCCCATAGCATGAGTCCTACTTTTCCGTTCCTTAGAACTTTTTGTTTACTACTTCCTTATGCACTTCTGAACTGATGAATGTGGATACTTTGAGGCTTGTTTGGGGACTCTCCGATTCCTATTCACCATGTCACTCCTAGACCTTAGGTTTGAGTCATGACGTGAAGGAGTTGAAGGAACTGTTGGAAGATTCTTTAAAGAAGCAATTTATTCATTTGAGTGTATCTCCCTGGAGTGCTTCTATATTATTGGGGAAGAAGAAGGATGGCACTATGCGCATATGTATTTACTATCGTCTGCTTACCAAAGTGACCATTAAGAACAAGTACCCCTTTCCTTACATTGATGATCTTTTTGACCAATTGTCGGGTGCCTCAGTGTTCTCCAAGATTAACTTGAGGTCTGATTACCATCGGTTGAGAGTTCTGGAATCTAATATCCCAAAGACATCTTCCAGGACCCGTTATGGGAATTATGAGTTCGTGGTTATGTCATTCGAATTGAATAATGCCCCGATTGCTTTTATGGAGTTGATGAACCAAGTGTTCAAGCCCTATTTAGACATCTTTGTGATTGTATTCAAAGATGATATCTTGGTTTATTCCAAGAGTTAGGTAGATCTTGTTCAATATTTGAGGACTGTACTCTAGAAATTGAGGGAAGTGAAGTTGTATGGTAAGTTCTCAAAGTGCGGGTACTTTAGTCTGTTGTATTTCTTTACCATGTTGTGTCAAAAGAGGGTATTATGGTCAACTTGGCCAAGGTAGCAACTGTTTGTGAGTGTGCTAGGCCTACTTCGGTGGCCGAGATTCAAAGTTTCCTTGGTTTAGCAGGGTATTATCGGCATTTTATAAAGGAATTTTAATCTATAGCAGCCTTGTTGACTAGATTGACTCAGAAGGATATAGCATTGTAGTGGTTGTATGATCACGAGTTGAGCTTTTAAAAGCTCAAGGATTTGTTGAATTCAACACTTATTATTGCTTTACTCGAGGAAGGAGTTCCATTTTGTGGTATATTGTGATGCTTTTGGTGTGGGTTTGGGTGGCGTATTGGTGTAGAAGGGGGGAAGTGATAGCTTATGCTTCTAGACAACCGAAGGTGCATAAGAACAACTACCCTACCCTAACCATGACTTGGAGTTGGCTAGTGTTGAAGTTGTGGTGACATTATCTTTATGGGGTGCATTATGAGATCTATACCAATCACCGGAGTGTCAAATACATCTTTTCTCAGCCTAATCTGAACATGGGACAGTGTAGGTAGTTAGAGTTACTTAAGGACTATGATATCTTTATTCTATATCACCCTGGGAAGGCCAATATAGCGGCAGATGCTTTGAGCTAGAAGGCTACTAGTATGGGCATTTTGGCATTCTTGAAGGTTGAGGAGAGGCCCTTAGCCTTAGAAGTTCTGTCACTTGCTAGAAAGATGGTTCGTTTGAATATTTATCCTCTTCAAAGTATCTTGGCCTTTGTAGATGCTAGGTTTATTCACCAGCTTAAGGACCTCAAATTTTGCAGACAAAGTATTGAGAGGTGAAGCCAAAGTGACTATTATTGATTCTAATGGTGTTTTGAGGGTTAATGGTAGAGTGTGTGTGCCTAAAGTTGGGGATTGGGTGAGATTGATATTTGAGGAGGCCCATTGTACTAGATATTCCATTCATCCAAGTGTGGCTAAGATGTATCATGATCTTAAATGACATAATTGATGGTTTTTCATGAGAAGAGACAGTTGAGTTTGTGGCAAAGTGTTTTCAATTGCCAACAGGAGAAGTATGAGCATCAAAAGTCCGGTGGATCGATGCAAAGGATGCTCATTCCCTAGTAGAAGTGGGAGAGAGTGACTATGAACTTTGTTATAGGTCTGCCCATGGCCTTGGGCATGATTTATTTAGGTTGGGTGGTTATTGATTGATTGACCAAGTCAACACACTTCATACATGTAAAGACTAGTTATCATGCATAGCAGTTGGCCAAACTGTATATTCGAGACACTGTCAGATTGCATAGTGTGCCAGTGTCTATAGTATTATGTTCACTTCTCATTTTTGGGTGTCTCTACAACGTGGTTTTGGTACTGGAATGGATTTGACTTCAGCCTTTCACCCTCAGACTGATGGTCAATCAGAGCGCACCATTCAAGTGTTAGAGGACATGCTTAGGGCTTGTGTTACTGATTTTGGTGCCCAATGGGACCAACACTTACATTGGAGTTCTCATATAACAACAGTTACCATTCCAGCATCTAGATGGCACCATTTGAGGTCTTGTATGGCTGGAGGTGTAAACATTGATCGAATGGTTTGATTTAGGTTTGGCTGAGGTGTTGGGTGTTGATTTACTTTAGGATGCCATGGACCGGGTCCGGCTGATTTAGAGTAGACTTTTGACAGCTTAGAGTCGCTAAAAGAGTTATGCTGATAAGAGGGTCAGGCCTCTTGAGTTCTCTATTAGTAACAGTGTTTGGCTAAAAGTTTCACCCATGAAGGGTGAGATGAGATTCAGGAAGAGGGGCAAGCTTAGTCCCAAGTTTCACCCATGAAGGGTGATATGATTTGGCTTTACAACCAATGTTATCTTCTGTTCATCCTATATTTCATGTTTCTATGTTGTGTCAGCACATCCTAGATGAATCCCATGTGATTCTTATGACTCTATTAAGTTGGGTCCAAATTTGTCCTTTGAAGAGGAACCTATAGCCATATTGGACAAGCAGGTCCATAGATTATGATCCAAAGATATACCTTCGGTGAAGGTCCAATGGAGGCACTATTTTGTTGATAAGGCTACTTGGGAGTTGGAGCCTGACATGTACTCCTCTTTTCCTTATGTGAGGACAAATATTCTTTTTAGTGGTGAATGATGTAATGAGCTGGTTGGTCATTTTTGACATTATCTGTGAAATTTACTATTTTAACTTTTCGTAAGCTTCTTTGGGCCTAATTTGAACTAATTGAATGGTTGAAATTGAAATCCTGAGTTTTAAAAGTTGAAAAATATGAGTTTTGATCTTTTTGGAGGCTTAAGTTAGTGAAAAAATGAGTTTTTTACGTCATTTTGAGTTTCAGAGGTCGGATCGTGGATCCATTGATTCCATTAACTCCAGAATGTGAAAATTGAACTACAGGAAGTTGCAGAACAAAATTTGGATTTAAAATGAGGTTTTAAGGCCCAAAGTTGTGATTTTAGTCATTTTTCGAACTTTGGGTCAACATTCAGTGTTCAGAAGATCAACTCGAAATTTTGACTATTTCATTAGTTTTGGTTGGTGAAACCAATCCTAGAAGTAATCTCGTAATAATTTTTTAAGATACCTAGGACAGTTTTGGTCTTTTGATGCTTTAAACTAGGTTTATTTACTTGAATCGGTAATGTGGAGAGAAGACCTCAAAACTAATTTTTGATGATTCTATTGAGTCTGTATCGTTGTTTCTAGTATGGATGCATATTTGGTTTGTGAAGTTCTTAGTTCGGATGAGTTTTGGAGGTCTATTCTGAGTAGGAAAATCAGACTTGGCTATTGCTGGGTGTTGATATCTGGTGCAGGTAGCCTTTTTCTCCTCGAACGCGGAGAAGCCTCTGCGATCGCGGAGGTGTGGGTCTACTGAGCTTCGCATTCGCGAACTGAGTCACACGTTCATGGAGTTAATGCCTATAGGTCTCCGCGTTCGCAGGATGGGCTCCGTGATTGCGGAGTAGTTTTTATACCTGGATAGTTTTAAACTCAGGAAACACCATTTTTAATATATCTTTGAACTTCTAAGCTTTCTGGGGTGATTTTGAAGAAAGCTTTTTGAAGATTCTTGTTGGGTAAGTGTTTCTAACACTAAACTGATCATTTTCTATGAGTTTATCTTGATTTTATCTTTGATTTCATAAAATTACACACCCAAAATGGGGGATTTTTAGAGTATGTTTTCCAAACTTTAACCATTGATTTCTCCTTCAATTTAAGCTTGATTTTAATGATAGTTTTGCCAATGAACTCTATTTTTCGAGTAGAACATGATTCCAAAAACAATTTTAGATTTCACACTTTCAAATTTTAGCCCTAAGTTTGATAATTTTCCCCTTATGCCTAAATTATGCCAATATGGGTATTAAAATGCTTCTCTTAATGAGCAGTAATGATTGTTGATAGTAGTTGATCGAATTGGAGGATCGATTTGAGGATTTGAGTTGATCAAAAGTTTGTCCGAGTGTAGTTTTGGTATCGAGGTAGGTTCGACTAACCTTTTGGGACCGGATTTGAGTTATTAATCTTGTTCATGTGATAATCGTGAGATTTAGATGGATAATCGTGTAATTGAGTTGAATAAATGAGACTTGTGAGACCAATTACGGTGAGTAAGGTGTGATATTATACTTATATCGGTGGGACGAGCGATGTCTGATATTATTGTTATGTTTGTATATCTGGGGCGAGTTAGGTTTGGTAATACTGATATTATTGCATACATGGGGTGAGTAAGGTCCGGTACTATTGACACTCTTAGTTATTGGTATAATTATGATAATCTAAAATATGATGATTGTTTTGGCATTAACCGTGACACTTGATATTACTCCTTGAGTACATACTGTTATTATGAGTTTCATGCATTGGTATTCCTGTTGTAATGTTATTCCATGTTCACATGCATATTTGGATTGCACTGTTGATTTATATCTATTGTGTGTGTGGCTCGTAACATCCCTTGATCCAGGTAGGAGGAAAGGATATTATGATTCATATTGGTACCACCCCCTTGATCTGGACATGAGGCAAGGGTGAAATTCATACTTCATATACCTTGACCATGGCTAGGTGGCAAGGACTTGGCATCATACTATTACTTGACCATGGGTAGGTGGAAAGGTTGTGGCATTCTGATATTACTTTACCATGGGCAGGTAGCAAGGTTGTGGGACTTTGATATTACTTGACCACGGGCAGGTGGCATGTGGCAACCCTCGTGGGAGGATGCTACTTCTGTACAATCTGGGCTTACATAATACTTGCTAAAATATTGAAAGTTTAATACGTAGAATATTAATCATAATTTGATGATGAATCCAAAATGGCTACAGGTACAACAATATTTTTTCCTAAAGGTAGTTTAGTTGATTTTGGGTACCGGTTTATAGCATAAGCAACTTCCAAAATAATTTAAACTAATATCTTGTAAGATTATTATACATTACCCATATTATTATAGTACACACTGAAAATTATTACCAATCTTAACATATAACGACATAAAACATACTAGTTTCCATTTCATACAATCATCTCAAAATAACTGGTAATTTAATATAAAAACAAGTTCGCATGCTCCAATTTAACTAAACAAGCCAAAACTTTAAGTTATAAACCACGGTTTCATAATTTACACTAGCCTTTCAAATTTACACGTACATATGCCACAGGAGAATCATGTACATGTCCCAAAACTACTACAATATATATGTCTAGATGCAAATGTAATCTTCTGCATAGCTCCAAAAATTTATCTTTTAGTGGTCATCCTCAAGCATCATCTCGGATATTCCCTATGATAGAAAAAACTTTCACTAAACATGAAGTTTAGTGGTGTAAGAGCTTCAAGCTGAAACCTTTAGATTCCTCAATTTACCTTTCTTAAGTCAAGGCGACACAAATGCAATATAATAAGTAGACCAAGTGAACGAATAGATCAATAGGATCAAGTATGATATTTAAAGGTCTAAGTGTCAAGAGCTTCTTGGAAGCATTTATATAAGACAGTCAATTAACAAGTTCACCCAATGTGTATTTGATGCCTTCACACCAAACATGATCAAATATCAAGAAGGACCGAAACCCTGTATCAAGAAGGGTGAAAACCCAATTATCAAGAGAACCAAGAACCATCTTAAGAGTGACTTTCTAGCTCGTGCTTAAAATGGAGGCTTCCATACTTAGGACGAACCAAAAATCCATAGTCAAGATGACAATTGATCCGAACAAGAGGCATGCCAATAGTGACAAAGTCACGGCCAAGAGTTGGACAAAGTCAACAAGGATGTCAAGTGATCAAGCAATCCACACAAATAGGAGAATAAAGCAAGTGTCTTGAAAGTCTCAGAAGATTCCAACACAACAAGATACCAAGATAACATTCAGATATACCAGCATGTAACAAGAGGACAAGAATATGTTTTTTTCACAAACCTTAACCTTTTAGCACATAACGACCCTACAGAATTCAATTCATTGATCAACACGGAATCAGTTTCTCCAACAATTCCCTTAAGATTTTACAAAAGTGTAAGAACCTTAATACTCAATTCAAATGCTCATTTAATACTCAACACTTTTACAAGTAAAAACTGACAAGATAGATACCAAAAGTGAGTCCCATTTTCGCAAATCACACTCTTTTGACCAGCTTCAGTGCCTTGCATTGTAACTAGACATTAAATTGGTAAATTGAAAAACTAAGATTTTTAGTCTACATAAAAGATGTGGGTATATAAATATAGGTTGAAAAAAATTAAGAATCACTACGAAATACCTTTTGCACAAGAATTTATAATCAAAACACTAATAGGTGCACATAAAGAGTTTCAAAGTCAAGAATCTGGACAGAAATTGTCCTAAATTACATCCACTGTTTCGAATCCATAATTACCAAATTAGATCACTACATGAACACAAGAAATACAGATACATGTCTTGGGGTTGCAAAGAACCAATAAACGTTGAAACATACAGCTAACACATCAAGATATGCTTAAAATACTAACAGTTGTACATAGAAGGCTTCTTAGACAGAAAAACTGCGCAGAAGTTTTACTGTGTTTCGTCCCTTTTTACAGTATCATCCAAGCAGATTCAAAATTTTACATATACATAAATGTTGTACATATGTGAATTTTAGTTCCAAAATATATTTACACACTAAAAACTAAGCTATATAACATGAGATATTCCACATTTACTAAACATTACACAATTTCAAGACAGAATTTAGCTGCTTACCAAAGGGTAGGGATTTCTTGATTTTTTCTCAAAGGAACTGATTATTTTTGTCAAATATACATCTATGAGGGTGCTTATAAGGTGTATCTAAGTTTTGGGACCGACTTTATAAAGGGAGAATTATATATTATACTAAAAGTAACTAAGGAGGCTGCCCAAACATCTTTTTCATTCCTTATTTGTTTCCTCACATCTTAATAATTATTATTAAAGCTTGTGTAATATATATAATTGTATAATAGTAAACAAATTACACTAAGACAAACCCCTCCCTCTTTTCTTTCCGATGATTCAAGAAAATGAATTCCTCTAACGACACAAAGTCGAGTCAAAGAGTTTGAAGTAGGGGTTGATTTTACCTCAAGGAAATACCTTTTTGAAAGTGAATACATTATTTAATAATAATGGTATTACAACTCTCTCCCCCTTATGAAATTTTATCTCAAAATTTACCTTATGCTAGTCCCGAAACAAGTGTGGATACAGGATCCTCATATCTTCTTCTCTCTCCCAAGTGGCTTCTTCTCTAGAATGGTTACTCCAAAGTACCTTCAGTAAGAAAATTTATTTGTTTCTGAGTTGTTTTATTTCCTGAGCTTGAATATGGATAGGTTCCTCGTCATACGTCAAGTCTTGATTAACCTCAATAGATTTAGTTGGTAGGATATGAGAGGGGTCAGAACGATGCCTTTGGAGCATTAACATATGGAAGATATTGTGGATCTTGTCCAACTTAGGTGGTAATGCTAATTTATATGCAACTGGTCCCACTCTTTCAAGTACCTCATAGGGTCTGATAAAACTGGGGCTATGTTTTCCCTTTCGACCCAATCTCATAATCTTCTTCTATGGAGATACCTTTAAGAATACCTTATCACCAACTTGATACTCGATATCACGACTTTGAAGATCAGCATATGATTTTTTTCTATCCAAAGCAATCTTCAGACGATCCTTGATCAGTTTTATCTTATCTTTTATTTGCTACATAATTTCAGGACCAGTAAGTTTTTTTTCACTAACTTCACTCCAACACAGAGGTATCCGACATTTTCTTCCATATAAGGCCTCGTAAGGAAGCATTCCAGTGCTCGATTGATCTCTATTATTATAAGCAAAATTTACTAAAGCCAAATGTTAGTCCCAACTACCTTCAAACTCTATGATGCATGCTCGAAGCATATCCTTCAAAATTTGTATCACTCTTTCGGACCGACCGTCTGTCTGAGGATGAAATAAGGTTCTAAAATTCAACTTAGTACCCAAGGCCTTTTGTAAGCTAGACCGAAAACTAGATGTAAACCTCAGGTTTTGGTCATATACAATATAGATAGGGATTCCATGTAGCCTTACAATCTCATTAATGTATAACTTTGCTAACCTCTCAAGTGAATAATCTATCCTGATTGCTAAGAAGTGAGCACTCTTCATAAAACTATCCACTATCACCCATAGTGCATCATGGTTCTTTAGAGTGCAAGGAAGTCCAGAAACAAAGTCGATTATTATTCTCTCCCATTTCCATTCTGGCATCGTCAAGGGTTGGAGTAGCCCAATTGGGACTTGATGTTGTACTTTTACTTGTTGACAAACCAAACATTTTGGAATGCACTCTGCAATGTCCTTCTTTATACCATTCCACTTCTAGTATTCTTTAAAGGCCCATAACATCTTCATACCTCTAGGATACATGGCATATGATGAAGTGGATGCTTCATTAAAGATTTCTCTTCTTAATCTTTCATCATTAGGGATACACAACCTATTTTGACAGGACAAGACACCATCGTTTGTTAATGAAAAATCATGTTTTTCCCTATTTTGAACTTCTTTGGTCAGTTTTACGAGTTCCTCATCTAACTTTTGTGCTTCGCTAACCTGTTCAAGTAATACGTAAACTTGCAGCTGAGAGATAATTTGTCCATATAATCAAGTGCAACACAAACATTCATGGCTCTTAACTCAAGAAGCAAAGGCAACGGACTCAAGGATAGGCTTACAAAGGACTTGCGAATTAAGGCATTCGCAACCACATTAGCTTTTGTTTTTTATGATAATCGATCGTGCAATCATAATCCTTAATGAGCTCAAGCCATCTAAGCTGCATTAGGTTCAACTCTTTTTGTGTACCCAAGTATTTTAAACTCTTGTGATTAGTGAATATATGATACTTTCTCCATACAGATAATGCCTCCGTACCTTTAAGGCAAATACTATAACAACAACTTCTGGATCAAGAGTAGGATAATTCAATTCATGTTGTTTTAATTGTGGAGAGGCATAAGAAATAACTTTCCCTTCCTGTATCAAAACACACCCTAGACCACAATAAGAAGCATCACTATATACCACATACTCCTTTCTCTCCATTGGTAGAGTAAGTACAAGAGCTTGCACCAACAAGGACTTAAGGGTTTCAAAGCTCTCTTGGCATTTGTCTTTCCAAATAAACTTTTCCTCTTTCTTCAAGAGTTTGGTCAAAGGGAAGGCTATTATGGAGAAGCCTTTCACGAACCTCCTATAGTATCTTGCCAAGCCTAGGAAGCTTCTTACTTTTGTTGGACTTTTGTGAGGTTTCCATTCAAAAATTGCTTGGATTTTCCTAGGATCCACCTTTACACCTTCAGTTGACATGACATGTCCCAAAAAGGTCACTTCATTTAGACAAAATTCACACTTGGAAAGCTTATCATAAGTTCTTTCTCTTTCAAAATTTGCAAAACAATTCGGACACTACCAAAAATTAGGCCTATGGCAACGATATTTATGGCAATAGTTTCAAAACCGTTGCTATAGAACTCTATGGCAATGGTTATACGTGTTGCATAAAGTATATTGACTTGTTAACACGTATTATCAAACAAGCGTTGCAATTGTAATAACCGTTGCCGCAGAGAGCTTATTACAACAGTTTTGTACAACTGTTGTGATAAATCTTTATGGCCACGGTTTTATTTCTATAGCTATGGTTGTGGCTATGACTTCAATAGCAATGGTGGGTAAATTGTTTCCATAGAGGACATATAGCAACGGTTATGTGTTGCATAAGGTTCATGAAGTTCTTAGTATAATTATCTATCTAACCATTGCAAATTACTTATGAACCGTTGCAAGAGATAATTTTATGCAACAGTTTGTACTGCTATTGCTACAATTTATATTTCCCTCCCTATATTTCCCTAATTTCATTAGACCGCCATCTCCACCATAAAACGACCCCTCTTAGCCCTCTCCTCCGCCGGTTAACATGGAGTGACCAAATGACCCTTCCTTGTTGGGAAACTTCCCTCGCCGGCAAAGATCCTACTGGCGACCCCTCCTTCCCCTCGAACTAGACCCCAAACCTCCTCTCCTTTTTGTCTTTCATTTTTCACCGGAAGAACCGCAAGAACCCTCGCTGGGAACCACCTACGAACCACCAGGGTTGCAGGTGGGCTCCATTCTCTTCCTCTTCTCTTCGGTGAGATTGACTAGCAGTACAACATTGTTGCTCGCACCAGATTCGGGCTCCATCCTCTCCCTCTTACTGTAAAGAGGGCTTCTTTCTCGTGGAGCTCATCTCTCTTTCTCTCTTCTATAAATTTTACAATTTCTGTTGTACATAGTGAATCACCAAAAAAAATGTTTTATCGATCGTGTTAGGTTTTATGTTGTAGAGTGTGAAGAACCATCGCTACTACCGCTCAGGCGATCCGTTATCCAGTTGCAACCACCGGTGCCGTAAATATCAATGCTCTCAATAGAGTTCCTGCTGACCTATGAACCAGGCGCAATCCTAAGGTTCTTCAATCTTTTCTCTTTTTTTCAAATTTCTTTTGGCTGAATTGTGGAGTTAGAACAGTTCAGGGAAGCTTCATGTGAGTTTTGTGTTGTTCTGTAGTCATTTGCTGTTGTTTTTTCTTTCTTTCTTTTGGTGTTGTGCTGTTACTTGTTGAATTTTCATAATCATTTGCTACTGTTCATGTGAGTTCTGTGTTGTTTCTTTAGAAATGATTTTGATTTTCAAAGGAATTGACGAAAATAACTCTTCAAGATTTTAGCTCATGGTGTATCTTGAGTTCTTTTCTTGATTTTCCTTTCTAAATTTAAGAGAAAGTCTTCCTTGTAAAAAATGATTGAAATAGAAGAAAGCAAAATGCTACACTTTACACTTTTGGGAACATTTATGTTTATTAATATATGTGGAAGAAGACCAGCAGATACACTCCTTTCTGCATTTTTTTGAACATCTCTACTCTTTATTTATATATATTTTGAGTTGAATAATCTGTTTGCTTGAGTTACACCTTTGATCATCATTCTAGCTCTTAAATTTATCTGTTCTACATAATCCATAATTAGAGTGTAATAAGTTTCATGTTTTGTCAAATTGCATCTTAAGGTACCTTTTTTCCTCCATTTTAATGGCCATTTCTATTTAATATTCTCTGGTTGAGGAATCTTTCTTGGCTATATCCAGTTTTGCTACTTAAGCGAATTATTCCACAGCGACTGCTCTCACTTCTGCTATGCTATTTAGACCTATAAGCTCATCCAAAATAATGGATTTTCTTGCTTTCGTGTTCCCAGAACAACTAATATCCACCTTTTTATTTGCAAAAAAATGGATTTTCTTTGCATTTAAAAAATGTCAAGTTCTTGTCTAACACAACATTTAGGTTGTTTTTTACTAAAAGGAACTACACCATTGTTGTACCCTTTCCATGAATCCTTCTGCTTCTAGCCTCATGCTCAAACTTAAGGTAATCGCTCTTCCTTTCCCTCCGTTAGATAAAGAACAATATAATTTAGTCAGAACCCATCCTATCCTAAACCCGAAGATCAAGCACAAAACACTTACAAAATAGAGAAAGTTGGGCGTAATTATTTGAGATGACTATCATGCCCACCAAGATCAGTGTACAACTTTTTGCTGGGAAAAGGTAGGTAGAAATGTAAAATATCCTATGTTTTAATGGTTTAAGGTCATCTTGGCACCAGAAAATCGTCAAGACGCTGACATACTTACTGATACTCTATGTAAAATTACTAGTGCATTTTAGCCTATATTTACTGAATATTTTCCGGATAAAAACTTTTTGTTTGCTCATCTGAGGTATTGTCTTCTTTTATGATTAGATGGTTGGTAAACTGATGGGTCACCCTTCAGTTTGGGTTTTTGAAGGCTAGATTGTGAATTTTGGCTAGACTAGTCTGGTGGTTGTTCCAGTTATAAAGTATAACTTGTATGCTTGCACTTGTTTGTAGAAGCGATTCTCATGTCTGGCTTGTTGCCTATGTGGAAGTCATTGATATATGTGGAAGAAGACCAAAAGATACACTCCTTAAAGTCTTTCTTCTGGTCCAGTCTTAGAAGGAAAATCAATTAGTTGTCATATTGTCAATTCTAAGGGACTAAACCAATTAGTTGTCATATTGTCAATTCTAATTTCAATTAAACTTATAAAGATAATAGATACATTTTTAGACATAGCACTATGGGTATGTCCTAGTGGCCAATAAAGTGGGAGCAGAGCCTTTCAACATGTTTCTCACCTCCTCAAGATTTTTTTGCAGGAGAAAATAGCTAGGCATGTTTTGTCAACCTGTTTCTCTATTGGAACATTACATTCTTGTAGATGTTCTTTGGATGTTAAATACAACACCTATTCTATGCATTTTATGGAAGGCATTCCTTGTTCATAGTAATGTTTTGTTTCTATTTAGCTAATATTCATTAGATAGTGTGGCGTAATTGGTTGACTGATTGTTTAATAGCATCAGTTCGCTGCTGGAAGATTGAAATTTGACAAATTGAAACACTTTTGCAGGAGGAGATGGAGCGCTATGAAATAATTGATTCAAAAGTTGATGAAACTTCAAATTCTTTAGCTTAACTCTTTTGTTTCTTTCGATGTTTTGAAACTGTGCTGAGCTACGATCTTTTCTTTTCAACAATATAAAACTTATGCCAATTGTTGGAAACTTGTTTTGGTATATTTTGTCTATTTGAGTATTATGATTTGGATATTCTGAAATATGGCTTGTTAATTTTTCTCTTTCATGATTTATGGACTTTGTAGTTTATGATATTTGCGTTATATTTAAATTTGTAGCCCTTGCGATAGATTATTGTTGTTTTATATACTATTGAAGAAAATATAAGAAGTGTTGCAATAGTTTGGAAAAACTGTTGCGAAGACTTATAACTATTGCAACAAAAACTAAAATTGTTGCTGGAACCTTTAAAAATAAGCTATATATAGAAAGAATCCGTTGCAATAAACTATATTGCAACGGTAGATAAACATTGCAATAAATTGTTGATGACCGTTGCAATAAACTATATTGTAACGGTTAATGACCGTTGCAAAAAACTATATTGCAACAGTTGATAACCGTTACCATAGATGCAATATAATAGTTCCTATAGGTGGAAGAAAACTATTGCAATAGAGATGCCTATGGCAACGGTTTTGGGGAACCGTCCCAATAGAGCTATGGCTACGCGATCAGATGTAACGATTCCTAACCCGTTGCCGTATCTCTATGGCAACGGTTTTAGAACCTATTGCGACAAATACCGAACTGTTGCCATAAGCCTAAGGTGCTTATCATGATCTTCACTAACCTTGGAATACACTAAAATATTATCTATAAGAGCTACCACAAAATCGATCTAGATATGGCTTGAATATTTGATTCATTAGATCCATGAATATTGCGAGAGCATTAGTCAATCCGAATGGCATCACTGAAAGTTCAGAACGACCATACCGAGTTTTCAAAGTAGTTTTGGGAATATATTTCTCTATAACGCGCAGTTGGTGATACCCATACCTCAAATCGATCTTCGAGGATAAATTAGCACCCTTCAACTGATAAAATAAATCATCAATCCTTGGTAGTAGATATCTTTATTGACTGTTATTTTGTTCAGTTGTCTATAGTCAAACACAACCGAAGAGTTTCATCTTTCTTCTTCACAAATAAAACAGGGACTCCCTAGGGAGAAACACTGGGACATAAAACCCTTCTAAAGAAGTTCTTGTAATTGACTTTTTAAGTCCTTTAGTTCTACTGGAGCCATCCTATACGGAGAAATAGAAATAGGATTAGACCCAGGAATAAGCTCAATTGGAAATTCAACTTCCCTTTGTAGGAGTAACCTAGGAAGATTTTTTGGTAAGACTTTTGCAAAATCACACACAGTAGGTATATCTTTAAGTCTAGGGCTCTCCAAGCATGTATCAACTATGTGAGCAAGATACGCATCACAACCTTGCCGAATCATCTTTCTCACCAAGAGCGCAGTAACAGTACTAGATGTCAATGATCTTTCACCTTGTACTCTAATATGAGAAAATGCAGGGTCCTTAAAGGTCACATGCTTTGACTTACAACCCACTACTGCATGATAAGCCAATCCATCCCAATAATAACATCAAAATATTAGAATGTCAAATCAGCCAGGATGACTAAGTCTTCGATCATGAATGGACAAGCTTGGTCAATTCAATTACAAACAACTTAGAAGCCCAAAGGACTTTCAACTAGAACATTATGGTCAAGTCTCATAGATTTCACATTTTTTGGTAGAACTAGGGATGAACAATTATAAGAATATGTAGAACTAAGATCAAACAATGTAAACACACATAAGCCAAATAAGCAAAATTTACCATCAACCACGTCCCGACCATATTGATCATTCCTTTGTTTCATAGCATAAGCTCTTGCAGTAGCCCTTGGCCCACTAAGTTGATTTGCTCCACTTGCTCCTGCTACTGAGTGTTTTTTGGTCTTGCACCTCTATTGGTTTGAGGAAGATTAATAGAAGGCTTTTGAACTAAGCTTTCAGTGCGCAAGGAAGGAACTTTTTTAGGACAATCCTTCATTTTATGATCAAAGTTGTCACAAGTAAAACACACACTAGAGGCTCTCGTGCAAACACCATTATGATTTTTTCCACATTATTCACATGCAGGAACACGAGTCTTGCCTTGTCCATTATTTGGAGTGCTATCCATAGAAATATCAGATCTGCTTTGCTTGGGTTGAGATGGTCTGTTAATACCACTAGCCTTAGAATCATCAAACCTTCCTCTTTTGTATGGACCTCCTTAATCTGATCTGGGCTTCCAGAGTTTATTTCATATCTACTAGCTGCTTCCTTATCAAGTCTTTCCCAGGTAAGAGCAGCAGAAACTAGTTTACGGAAGTTCTCATATTGCAAGATCGCTACATTCTTTCTGATAGAATCATTCAAACCATCTTCTAATCTCCTGCACTCATCTTTCTCCTCTTTAATAATGTCTCCAGCATAACGAGAAAGCCTTAGAAACTTTTGTTGATATTCAGCAATAGACATTCCTCATTGCCTCAGACTTGAAAATTCTTTTTTCTTAGCATTATAGTAGGCAGATGGAACATATTTCATGCGACACTACTTAACAAAACCATCCCAAGTAAGAACTGGAGGTTTTACCTTGGCATTTGGAACACTTACCCACCAATCATACGCATCCTTTTGTAATAGTGAGATAACATACTTAACTTTGGCAACATCTGAACACTCTAATTGCTAAAATGCTCTCTCCATGCGTTCCAGCCATTGCTCAGCATCAGTGGGATTAACAATACCTTCAAACTCGATTCCACCCATTTTTCTCATTTTCTCGAAGTTTATCCCATTGGGATCATGCATCGCTTCAAACATTCGGTGTAAGAACTCAGGGATCTGTTGGAAAGATGGGTTCATAACCTGAGTACTATTGTTCATATGAAGATGTGGTCTAGGTCTCACACCCTGTTGATTTCCCACTTTAGACCCACTAGTGCGAGGGACGTATGGATCTGAGAAATGTTTGCCAACCCCTTCTAGTGCATGAGGTTGGGAATAAGAGTTAGTTGATCCTTTTCGTGCAGCTTCTATATGTTTATTAGAGAATGATACCATAATTTAATTTCTTCAAAAGGGAAGATCACATTACATTAGGGACATGTACATGATGCATATGCACTTTACATGCAATAAAATAATATTAATCATGTAAATGAACAAATAACATCGCTTGGACCTTTTACGAAATAGACAAGTATACAAGTAATATTTCACATCAAAAGTCCTAGAATCACAAGCCTAGGATCTAATACCAACACTTGTGGCAACCCTCATCGGAGGATGCCACTTTTGTACACTCTAAGATTACATATTACTTGCTAAAATATTTAGAGTTTAATAAGAAAAATATTAATCATAATTTAATGATGAATTCAAAATTGTTACAGGTATAGGATTTTTTTCTTAAAGGTCGTTCAGTTGATTTCGGGTTTCGATTTATAGTGTAAGGAAATTTCAAAATAATTTAAACTAATATCTTGTAAGATTTTTATACATTGCCCATACAATTATAGTACACGCTAAAAATTATAAACAATGTTAAAATACGAAGATATAAAACTTACTATTTCCATTTCATACAATCACCTCAAAATAACTGATAATTTAATCTAAAAACAAGTTCGCTGGCCTCTAGTTTAACTAAACAAGCTAAAACTTTAAATTATAAACCATGGTTTCATAATTCACATTAGCCTTTCAAATTTACACATACAT
This sequence comes from Solanum rostratum, assembly GCA_029948455.1. Classification (NCBI taxonomy): domain Eukaryota; kingdom Viridiplantae; phylum Streptophyta; class Magnoliopsida; order Solanales; family Solanaceae; genus Solanum; species Solanum rostratum. The sequence continues at coordinate 20,629,663 of CM057055.1, forward strand.
ATGCAATAGAAGAATCATGTTAATGTCCCAAACTACTACAATATATATGTGTAGATGCAAATGTGATATTCTGCATAGCTCCCAAAATTTATCTTGAATGGCCATCCTCAATCATCATTTCAGGTATTCCCTAGGATAGAAACAACTATCACTAAGCATGAAGCTTAGTGGTGTAAAAGCTATAAGTTGAAACCATTAGATTCCTCAATTTACCTTTCTTAAGTCAAGGCAACACAAATGCAATATAATAAGTAAACCAAGTGAACAAATAGATCAATTGTATCAAGGATGATTTAAAGGTCTAAGTGTCAAGAGTTTCTGGAAGCAATTTACAAAATAGTCAAATTGCAAGTTCGCCCAATTTGTATGTCATGCCTTCACACCAAACATAATCCAGTATCAAGAAGGACCAAAGCCCTGTATCAAGAAGGGTGAAAACCAAATTATCAAGAGAACCAAGAACCATATTAAGAGTGGCTTTCTAGTTCGTGCTTAAAATGGACCTCTTCCATACTTAGGACGAACCAAAAATCCACAGTCGAGATAGCTATTGATCCAAACAAGAGGCATGCCAATAGTGACAACCTCACAACCACAAGAAGGAAAAAGTCCAGGAGGGTGTCTAGTGATCAAGTTGTCACGCCAAGGGAGGGTACCCAAGAAATGGCCAGCAGAGACTATTGCTAGTCCCCTAGAGAACCACTTGGCCTCACCATACTCCTTTAATACACATATTGAACAATCAGCGGAAGACTATGATAATAAAAGGTGGACAATCTGGTCTTATAAAACCATATCAATCAATTAGGCTAGCATGAAAGAAATTGGCTCAACATAATATCTAATCAACAACTCAACTCTAGTGTATGAAGCCTTTATCACTATCAATTGGTGCCGATGACAGACCCATGACTACCTCAATCTAAAAACAAAGCTAGTCTAAAGTCTGACTCTAATAGCTAGATAAAAATAAAATGAGAATCCTCCAGAGTAAGGGAGGGCTCACCAACTCAGCTGACTGCAGTAGATCCTTAATGGTGCATTTGTTGATGATCTCTAGTACCTATCTCTTCATCATAAAATGATGCAGTCCAAATGGACATCAATATGTGGAATGTACAAGTATGTAAAATGGTTGAATGGAACATATATAGACAGAATAATATAGCAATAACATCAACTCAGAAGATACTCAGTAAAAATATCAAATGTCTATCTAAGCAAAAATAGAGAGTAAACAATGACCCATCAATAGCATCCAATCCAATCCACAAAATCAAATAAGAGTAGTATCAGTAATGGAACGTTTATGGGAGTTTTTTTTATCCGAAAATAATCAATTATGATTCAGTGATTGTACAACAATTCTGCTGATGTTGCCACAGTCATTCAATACCTTGATAGAGTAAGAATGAATTAAATCCATAATGGATCTAGACAATCCACCGATTAAGTCCTATTGTTTCATGACAATAAGATGGGGACATATTCGACTTTAGCAGACTTTGTCCTAAAAATAGGAACTTGTCAGACTTTAACAGAATTAGTCCACATAATAGGAACATGTCTGACTTTAACGGACTTAGTATACTCCTACGCTTGGCGGCGTAGTTAATGAGTTCGAGTTAGACTTAATCTTACTCATTTTGGTGCTCGATACTCCTCCAAAGACTCAATGCTTATAAAAACATCCATATCAATCAATCATCTCAATTAGTCTCATAAAACTTCTCATTATTTCATCAGTTTTATCTCAATCGGGCCTTCAAACCTATCGTCTCATCAACTCAATTCTCAATCAATCTCTCAAAGAATCTTAGACCAATCATTAGGAGGACAATAAATTAGACCAATCTTTAGAGTTCAATATAAATATTCACAGGACCATCAAGTTCTATCAACTCTTCATCATTCTCACATTACAATAACAATCAACATTCTCAAATCAAGGCTCTAAACTCAGTCCCTAAGTTCATTCATGCAATCTTTGTGAAATAACATAGAGCGTTTGTGAAATAATCATAAACGCATTTAATCAATTAAATCAATTTTATGATAACCATCATGTTAGAAAATACATAGGATATATAAAATTTACAAGAAAACATTCATGAAAAATATGTATAGAGACTCAATACGTTCATCTACCATTCTCTCTCAATCAAGGGCATATGAAAGAACAATTTCATGCTTTAGGTTAGCCTTACATACCTGCTATGGAGTTTTGATAGTCAACCTCGTAAGGACACTCCTCTATCCCCGTGAATTCTCACTCCTCTTCTCTTCTCTTTAGCCCTAGTCTTTGTTAGAAGCTTAGAATGACTTAGGAATGGGGATTAAAATCCTTTTTATGCTCAAAATTATCTACCTTGATTGTGTTTTATGTTTAGAAGGGGTTAGAAAAAGTCTAAAATGCCCCTCACAAAAATCTGGAAAAAAATATTTCGTGTCGAGATACCTAGTCCACGTCGCGGACCTGGGCACTTTTTGGGTTTTTTCATAAAATATTTTTTGATCGAGTTTTATAATCCAGTAGAAAATATTGGGATCACATCCAAGTGTGAATCCGCGGTAAGTTCGCGACGCGAACATGTCACACACTCTTACTGGAATGCGTTTTCGCATCGAAAAATTATCTTTTGATCTGATCGCTCTAAAAATCAACCAAGACCATTTTCTACACAATTTTCCATGCTAATCGCATTTCTAGCCTCAGATTTGTCATCAAAGATTGGGAAGATGCATTATACGCATATCTCTAATCTAGGGATACTTTTGTGATTTTACTGGGTATTACACAAATAATCCACACAAATGGGCAAATTAAGAAAGTCTTTTGCAAGTCTGAAAAAATATCAACACAACAATATAAAATGACCAGAACATAGCTGAAATACCAAGATAACATTCAGATATACCAGCAGGTAACAAGAGCACAAGAACAAGTTTGTTTACACAAACGTTAACCTTTTAGCATATAACGTCCCTACCGAGGTAAAGTTGTGGATCATGTAAGATCCTATCTTTGGGGAGTATGAAAAGTGAAAGGAAGTATGCTTTGGAAAACTTGAACTATCAGGGGTTTATGGCTCGTAAGATGAAGCACGGTCCGTATGTTGGTTTGTAGAACCTAGGAAAACTTGATAAGAAATTGGAATCTTTGAGAAGTTCGATCTACGACTTATCAAACAACCCGTTCTATGAGTCGTAGACCGTGTCATAGAGGGAGAATCGGAGAAGGGGGTCTTTGAGAGTCTATTAGACAAAACCTCATCTACAGCCAGTAGAATGATCTACGACTCGTAAACAAGGTCTCATAGACATGTCCGACCAGTTTTTTAAAAGGGGAAAATTCGACCTTTCTTATTGCCTAATGCCTATACTACATCGTTTAGACATTTAAGGAGCCCCTTATCGACCCCCTAACTCCAATTCCTCTAATTTCCTCCTCATTCCATAATCCCCTAAGTCCTGAAACACTATCAAATTTCCTCAAGGCTTTAAGCAAGAAGGTGCAAGCTGGGGTTCCAAATTTCTTATCATTTTCCATTGTATTTCCGGCTCCTATCACTAAGGTATGTGGATTTGATTGTGGGAACCTTCCTTCCCACAAGTCCAACCATTCTTCTTCCCCAACTACATGAAATTTATGGATTTTTATGGGTATTTATGAACTCTTGCATATGGTGATGTTATTATGCACTGTACACATGATGTCTATTTGAGTACTTCAAGTAATGATTTTATTATGCTTAAATATCCTTAGGGTTTAACATTGTGACGAATTTCATGGTATTAATGTTGTGTACCCTATGATGCTAGGAAAAGCTATGAATGAACTTGTGAATTTTAGTTGGTTTTCATGATACCCAAAAATGAGGGTTTTACTATAATGACGGTGGGTTGATTTGAATAACTTTAAAATGAATTAATTTTACTCCTCTCTTGTCTTATTCTCTTGAAATGCATTATTTTAAGCACATGTATATATACGCACCATGTTTGACTAAAATTTACATGACAAAGATTCTTATCATGATAAAAGATTATTGCATGAATTACAAGACAAACATGTTATGATAAATTATGGGCTCCTAATATGCATTGAACTCATGAAAAATTCCTATGATTTGTAAGTAAAATATCGAGTCCTTATACTATATTCTACCCTCTTGTGAGTAAATAATGTCTACGTGATGGGGCCAAGCATGGTAACCATTTTACCCACATGTACAAACTAAAGCTCACTATAATGGGTCAACCATATTAATCTACCCTCATGTGTAACGCAATGCCTACTAGAAGGGATCAAGTTTATGCAATGTTTTTACCCCTCTCGTACAAGGTATATGCCACATGCAGGGGTCAAGTATATGAATGAGCTACTCATTCCATGTTGTCATGTTCTTACAAGTCATTTAAGTTATAATTATTTCAAGTATTCCATGTTGTCATGTTCTTACAAGTCATTTAAGTTATAATTATTTCAAGTATTTCGTGGGACTAAATCTAGTATCGGAAGAAGCTAAGGTGGGGGCTCAACCTATGGGGTCCTTATATAAATTCTTGGTCTCTTAACTATCTGCCACCATAGGTTTATATTATTTTCCTAAATGGACTTTACTAGTGGATCCAACTAGGACAAGTTCTTCACTTTGTGGGGTCATGCTTAGTTTACCTTGGCAAGTAGACTACTCCTTTATCCGGCGTGGAGTGAACATCAGGATTCCATGTAGCAGCTCGCTTGGTCTTATATGTCAGTTAGGGTCTCCTCCCACATATGCATGATATATTATGCAAGTTTGATTGTTTCCATGCATGTTTACATTAAAGCAATGAGCATGAAAATCATATTGAACCTCTGTCTATTGTTTATGATTATGCATCTTGATTACTATGGTTTATATCCCTTGTTGCATTGCACTCTGCATACTTAGTACACTCCAAGTACTAACACATATTTTTGCCTACATAATCTAACTATGTAAGGATTGGAGCTCCTACCCATCCTTTTCCTCCACGTGGCGCCGGATCCTTTGAAGACTATTATTGGTGAGTCCTCTATTTTGCGGAAAACATCCATTTATATTCATGCTTTGTTAAGATATGTCTATTTTGGATTTCTACCTTTTGAGGGTGAGTTTGGGAGATATCTTGGCCCCCGTTCCACTCATACTAGAGGCATCGTTGGATATAGATATTTATGCATCAAGCTTGACTCATATTATGTTCATGTTATTATGGAAGGCTTCCATTAGTCCCTTTTCCCTTCTATGCTTTTTGTATATTATTTATGTATTGGAAGTCATGAGTCTCTAAATGCCTCCATAATGTGATTCATACTCCTTTGCCCCTTGGAATTATTTGCTATGTGATTCATGCTTATCGTCTTCCCTATAACATCCCCATAGCGTGATTCCAAAGCCACCTTTCCCTTAGAAATTATATGCTATATTTTTATTACTCTTGTATGCTCCCATGAAACAAAGAATGTACTAAGCATGCTTAAGAGGCTTGTTTGGGATCCCTTCGGGTTCCCATTCACTGTGTTATGTTTATGCCCTAGGCTTGGGTCATGACAAGTTTGGTGTCAGAGCACTAGGTTTGTTAATGGTCCTAGGAAATCCAACACACCGCATCAAGTAGAGTCTTGTTCATGGTTTTGAAGCGCGCCACAATTATGAAGAGGAGGCTATGAGGCGTTTTAGGAAATCGTTTACTTCTTCATGATCTATGTCGTGCTTTATATTTAAATAAGGTTTCCTTTCCCTAATGGGTGACCTTTTGCTCTTTAAGATCATGCCGCTAAGGAGAATGAGAAATGAGATCTCACACCCGAGGAGGGTCTGACATATCTACTTCCTCTAGCTCTTCAAATAGAAGGGGTCACACACACCGGGTACCATAATGTTATTCCGTGTTGGCACAAGCCATGGCCAACAGAATGAACCAAGGAGCTCAAGATCCTCATACTCCCACAAGCAAGGCTCCACAAGCGTGAAGAAGTATTCCCTTAAGTTTAACAAACTCTCAAAATATGCTCCTCATTTGGTTGCTGACTCTAGGGCAAGGATGAACAAGTTTGTGTTGGGGGTATCCGACTTGATGAATGAATAGTGTCATACCGCTATGCTTGGGGGTGATATAGACTTGTCTCAGCTCATAACTTATGCCGAGCAACTTGAAAGGGAGAAGCTCAGGAAGAGAAAGAGTGAGGAGTCTAAGCGGGTTTGGTATGATGGCAGTTTCCAAGGTGCTAAGGGTGGCTGTTTCCAACAAGGTCACAAATTCCAAGGCCAAGGATCCTCCCATTCTCAAAACAAAAGATTTTCTATTGATAGGGTGCCTAACCCTAAGGCTCAAGGTGGCAATGGTAGGATGACTTTTCCAAGGTGCCCAAGATGTGGAGAAATTATGGTGCCAAATGCTTGCTTCGGGTGTGGAAAAGTAGGTCACAAGGTTGTCGATTGTCCCTACGCTCAAAACAAGGGTAAGGATGATCTTCCTCAAGGGCAAGGTTCTTCTATTGATCAAAGGGCACAAGGAGGCCAACAAGGGGTGCTCCGCGTCACAATTGGTTTTTTGCCCTCCAAGAGAGACAAGGAGTAAAAGAGGTGCCCGATGTTGTTACCGGTATGTTAAAATTTTATGATTATGATGTGTATGCCTTAGTAAATCTAGTTGCTACTCTTTTCTACATCACTCCTTTTCTTGCTGACAAGCTTCATGTGTCTCTCGAATTGATATGTGAACCCTTTGAAGTGTCTATCCCCATTGGTGAGTCCATTATTGCCAGGAGAGTCTATAGAGGTTGTCGCGTGTCCATATTGCATAAAGTGTTGCCTTGTGATTTTATTGAGCTGGGCATAGTGGATTTCGTTATTATTCTTGGGATGGATTGGTTACATGCACATCATGCTTTCATTGATTGTAGGACTTGTAAGGTTAATTTCCAATTTCCAAATGAGACAATCTTTAAGTGGGAAAGTCATAATTCGACGGTTAAGGGTAGGTTTATTTCTTGTTTGAAGGCCCATAAATTGATTTCCAAGGGTTGCATTTACCATCTTATTAGGGTTCGGGATATTGAGTCTAAAGTCCCTCCCATCGATTCGGTTCCATTGTCAATGAGATTGTTGATCTCTTTCTTGATGAACTTCCCGGTGTCCCTCCAGAAAGGGAGATAGATTTCAGTATAGATCTCCTCCTCGATACTCAACATATTTCCATTCCTCCTTATCATATGGCCCCAGCGGAGTTAAAAGAGTTAAAGATCAATTAAAAGATTTATTGGAGAAGGGTTTTATAAGGCCTAGTAAGTCCCCTTTGGGTGCATCGGTGTTGTTTGTAAGGAAGAAAAATGACTCACTTAGAATATGCATCGACTACCAGCAACTCAATAAGGCTACAATAAAGAACAAACATCCCTTTCCAAGGATATATGATCTATTTGATCAACTACAAGGGGCTAGTCATTTTTCTAAGATTGATCTTTGGTTTGGATACCACCAAATGAGGGTGAGGGAGTGTGATATTCCCAATATCGCTTTCCGGACAAGATTTGGACATTTTGAGTTCATGGTGATGTCCTTCGGTTTGACTAATGCTCCGATGATATTTATGGACCTCATGAATAGGGTCTTTAAACCCTACCTTGACATGTTTTTTATGGTATTCATTAATGATTTTTTTTTTTACTCTTGGGGTGAAGAAGAGCATGTGAAGATTTGAGGGTAGTGTTGCAAACTTTGAGGGATGAGAGGTTGTCCGCTAAATTAGATAAATGTGAATTTCGATTGAAGGAAGTTGCCTTTCTAGGGCATGTAGTGTTGGGTGATGGAATTAAAGTGGACCCTAAAAAGACGAAAGTGATAAGAAATTGGCCTATGCCTTTGACTCCAACGAATATTAGGAGTTTCTTAGGCTTAACGAGGTATTACCGGAGGTTTATGAATGGTTTTTCCGCAATTGCTTCCTCTTTGACAAAATTGACTCATAAGAAGGCAAAATTTGTTTGGACTAATGAATGTAAAAAGAGTCTTCAAACTTTGAAGGACAAGCTTACATCTGCTCCTATTTTGGCTCTACCAAAAGGTTTAGAAGGGTCTATGGTTTATGGTGATGCAACAAGGGTTGGTTTGAGGTGTTTATTGATGCAAAGTGGCAAAGTCATAGCATATGCCTCTCGACAACTAAAGATACTTGAACATAATTATCCCACCCATGATCTCGAGTTAGCAGCCATGGTGTTTGCCTTAAAAATTTGGCGTCATTATTTCTATGGGGCTCATGTAAACGTATTCACTGACCATAAGTCTCCAATATGTGTTCACACAAACGGATCTTAATTTAAGGCATAGAAGGTGGTTGGAACTCCTTAAGGATTATGACATAAGTGTACACTATCATCCCAGCAAGGCTAATATCGTGGTAAATGCTCTAAGTAGGGTCTCCATGGGAAGTGTATCTCATATTGATGATGGTAATAAGGAATTGGTTAGAGAAGTTTACCGGTTGGCTAGGTTCGGGGTTAGGTTGAATGAAGTTGAAAAGGGAGGTTTGGAGGTCATTGATGGTACCAAATCTTCATTAATTAAAGAGGTCAAGTCCAAAAAAGACCTTGATCCTGCCTTTCTTAAGTTAAAGGCTTCGGTGAAGGATGGTAAAGTAGGGGTTTTGTCCCAAGGGTGAGATGGTGGCCTTAGATACCAAGGTAGGTTACATGTACCTAATGTTGATGGGTTAAGAAATTTGATTTTGCAAGAGGCACATAATTCCCCTACTCTATTCATCCCGGTTCTACAAAAATGTATAGAGACTTGAGGGAGGTGTTTTAGTGGGGTAATATTAAGAGGGATATTGCCAAGTTCGTAGCTTGTTGTCATAATCGCCAACAAGTTGAAACAAAACATCAAAGGCTGGGTGGCCCTAGACCAAGACATAGAAATTCCTACTTGGAAATAAGACAAGATCAACATGGACTTTATGATTGGGTTACTGAAGACTAGAAAGCACTTTGATTCTATTTGGGTTATTGTTGGTAGAATGACAAAAATGACTCACTTCCTACTAGTTAAAACAACTTATGGTGCCGAAGATTATGCCAAGATATATATCCAAAAGTTTGTTAAGTTGCATGGGGTACCATTTTCTATTATTTCGGATAGTGATGCTCAATTCACTTCTCACTTTTGGAGATCCCTCCAAAATGGCCTTGGTACTAACATCAAGCTTAGTACAACCTTTCATCCTCAAACGGACTGTCAAGCGGAAAGTACATTTAACTCTTGAGGATATGCTTAGGGCTTGTATTTTGGAGTTCAAGGGTAGTTCGGATGAACATCTTCTCCTCATTAAGTTTGCTTACAACAATAGCTATCACTCTAGCATTGGAATGGCTCCCTTTGAAGCACTTTATGATAGGTGATGTAGGTCCCCAATTGGGTGGTTTCATGTGAAGAAAATGCCTTAATAGGACAAGATTTGGTCACTAAGGATTCGGAAAAAGTGAGGTTGATATGGGAGATATTAAAGATGGCTTAGAGTAGGCAACAGTCCCACTTCGATGCAAGAAGGAGAGATCTTGAGTTTGATATTGGGGATTGGGTGTATTTAAAGGTCTCACCCATGAAGAGTGTGGTCCGATTTGGAAAGAAGGGAAAGTTGAGACAAAGGTTTGTAGGGCCTTATAGAATTGTGAGGAGAATTGGTGAAGTTTCCTATGAATTAGAGTTGCCTATGGAGATGAATATGGTTCACCCAGTCTTCTATGTGTCCATGTTGAGGAAGTGTGTAGGGGACCCAAGTGCTATAGTGCCTTTGGATGTTGTGGGTGTTGTAGACGACCAACTTAACCTATGAGGAAGTCCCGGTGAAGATATTAAATAGACAAGTGAAGAGGTTAAGAAAGAAAGATGTGGCGTCCATCAAAGTCCTTTGGAAGAATCAACAAGTCAAAAGGGCCATATGCGAAGCTGAAGCCGATACGAAGAACCGATATCCTTATCTCTTCCATTCCGATCAAGCTTCAGATAATACGATTTTCCTATCTTAGGATCTCCTTTCCTTGCATGCCATTCTCCTGACATTTATGCATGTTTATGTGATTTTGAGGTTGCATTATAAGTGCTATTTGAAACATTGTTTAAAGATTTTAAATGGTCCATGCACTGTATTTTTGTATATGGTGCATTGGCATATGGTGCATGAATCCATTCCCTAGAGCTTTCCTTAGCACATTAGGGGACGAATGTTCCCAATGGGGAGATATTGTAAGACCCCACCTATGGGGAGTATGAAAGGTGCAAGAAAGTAAGCTTTCAAAAACATGAACTATCAGTTTTTATGAAGGGGTTTACAGCTCGTAAGCTGAAGTACGACCCGTATATGGGTTCGTAGAACCTGGGTAGACTTGATGAAAAATTGAGATCTTTCAGGAGTTTGATCTATGATTTATCACATGACCCATAAAATGAGTCATAGACTGCATCGTAGAGGGAGAATCAGAGAAGGGGGTATCTGAGAGTCTATCAGATGAAACCCCATCTACAGTCCGTAAACGGGGTCTCATAGACCTGTCCGACCAGTTTTTAAAAAGGGCCAAATTAGACCTTTCCTGTTGCCTAATGCCTATACTATGTCGTTACGACCTTCAAGGAGCCCCTTATCATCCTTTTAACCCTAATTCCTCTTATTTCCTCCTCATTCAAAAATTTTCTAAGTCCTAAAACACTTTCAAGTTTTCTCAAGGCTTCAAGAAAGAAGGTGCAAGACATGATTCCGGATTTCTCATTATTTTCAAAGGTTTTTCCAACTCTGTATCACTAAGGTATGTGGGTTTGATTGTGGGAACCTTTCTTCCCACAAGTCCAACCATTCTTGTTCCCCAACTACATGAAAATTTATGAATTTTGATACGTATTATGAACTCTTGCATATGGTGATGTTATTATGCATTGTACACATGTTGTCTATTTGAGTTCTTCAAGTAATAATTTTATTATGATTAAATATCCTTGGGGTTTGACATTGTGATGGATTTTATGATATTAAAGTTATGTACGCTATGATGCTAAGAAAGGCTATGAAAGAACTCTTGGATTTTAGCTTAATTTCATGATATCCAAAAATGAGGGTTTACTACAATGATGGTGGGTTTATTTGAATAACTTTAAAATGAATTGATTTTACTCCTCTCTTGTCTTATACTTTTGAAATGCATGATTTTAAGCACATGTACATATACCCACCATGTTTGACTAAAATTTACATGACAAAAATTCTTATGTTAATGAAAGATTATTGCATGAATTACAAGACAAGCATGTTAAGATGAATTATGGGCTCCCAAGTATGCATGGAATTCATGAAAAGTTCCTATAACTTGTAAGTAAAATATTGAGCCCTTATACTGTATTCTATACTCTTGTGAGTGAATAATGTCGACATGATGGGGTCAAGCATGGTAAATATTTTACCTACATATACCAACTAAAGCTCACTAGAAGGGGTCAAGCATATTACAACTCTACCCTCATGTGTAACGCAATGCCTAATAGAAGGGGTCAAGTTTATGCAATGTTTTTACCCTCTGTACAAGGTATATCTCACGTGTAGGGATCAAGTATATGAATAATATACTCATGCCATGTTATCATGTTCTTACAAGTCATTCAAATTATGATTAAATTTATGATTATTTCAAGTATTATGTGGGACAAGACCTAGTATGGAAAGAGGCTTAAGGTGGGGCCTCGACCCAAGGGGTCCATATAAAAAGTTTTGGTCTCTTAACTATGTGCCGCCAAAGATTTATATTATTTCCCTAAATAGACTTTACTAGTGTATCCAACTAGGACAAGTTCCCCACTTTGTGGGGTCATGCTTGGTTTACCTTTGGAAGTAAACCACTCCTTTATTTGGTGTGGTGTGAGCATCAGGATTCCAAGTAGTAGCTCACTTGGTCTTAAAGGTCGGTTAGGGTCTCCTCCCACATATGTATGATGTATTGTGCAAGTTGATTGTTTACATGCATGTTTTATGTTAAAGCATTGATCATGCAAATCATATTGAACTTATGTCTGTTGTTTATGATTATATATCTTGATTACTATGCTTATGTCCCTTTTTGCATTGCACCGTACATACTTAGTACATTCCAAGTACTAACACATAATTTTTCATACATACTCTAACCATGTAGGGATCGGAGCTCCTATCCATCCTGCTCCTCCACGTGGCTAGCTGGATCCTTTGAAGACTACTATTAGTGAGTTCTCCATTTTGGGGACAACATCTACTTACTTTCATGTTTCGTTAAGACATGTCTATTTTGGATCTTTTGAGGGTGACCCCGGGAGATTTCTTGGCCCCTGTTCCACTCGTACTAGAGGTGTTGTTGGATATGGATGTTTATGTATCGAGGTTGGCTCATATTTTGTTCATGTTATTATAAAAGACTTCCCTTAGTTCCTTTTGTTTCTATGCTTTTTGTATGTTATTGATGTGATGGAAGTCTTAAGTCCCTAAATGTCTCCATAGTGTGAGTCATACTTACCCGCCCCTTAGACTTATTTGCTATGTGATTCATGTTTATCATCTTCCCTAAAACATCCCCATATCGTGAGTTTGAAGTCCCATTTCATTTAGAAATTATGTGCTATATGTTTATTACTCTTTTATGCTCTCATGCAACCAAGAATGTGCTACACATGTTTAAGAGGCTTGTTTGGGATTCCTTCGATTTCCTATTCGCCGAGTCACATCTAGGTCCAAGGCTTGGGTAGTCATAGATTAATACGACATCAATTCCTCCAACAATCCCCTAAAGATTTTACAAAAGTGTAAGAACTTTAATATCAATTCAAATTCTCATTTAATACTCAACACTTTCAACAGGTAAAAACTAATAAGATAGATACCAAAAGTAAGTCCCATTTTCGCAAATCACACTCTTCTGGGTAGCTTGACTGCCTTGCATTATAACTAGATTTTGAATTGGTAAATTAACAAACTAAGCTTTTTAGTCTACATAAAAGCTTTAGGTATATGAATTTTGATTGCAAAAAATATGGAACCACTGTGAAATACCTTTCATACAATAATTTAAAATTAAGACACTAACAGGCGCATACAAAGAGTTTCTAAGTTAAGAATCTGGACAGAACTTGTCCTAAATTGCATCCACCATTTCGAATCCATAGTTACCAAATTAGATCGCAACATTAACACAAGAGTTGTAGATACATGTTCATGGGGTATCAAGGAACCATTAACCATCTCAACATACATCTCACACATCAAGATATTCTTAAAATACTAACAGTAGTACATAGAAGGCTTCTTAGACAAAAAAACACTGGCCAGAACTTTCACTGTGTTTCATCCCCTTTTCCAGTACCATCCAAGAAGATTCAGAATTTCACATAAGCATAAAATTGTAAATATGTGAACCATATTTCCAAAACATATTTACACACTACAAACGGAGCTATTTACCATGAGATATTCCACAATTACTAAACTTTACACAGTTTCAAGACATAATTTATCTACTTACCCAAGAGTAGGGGTTTCTTGATTTTTTTCTCAAAGGAACTGATTATTTTTGTTATTTTTGTCAAATATACAGCTACCATGGAATTTATAAGGAGTCTATAAGTATTGGGACCAACTTAGTAAAGGGGGGAATTTTATATTATACTAAAAGTAACTAATGAGGCTGCCCAAAATAAAAAGTGGCTGCCCAAACTTCTTTTTGATTCCTTATTTTTTTTTCACACCTTATTATGTATTATTAAGGCTTGTGTGATATATATGATTTCATAAGAGTAGGAAAATAACACTAAGACAAACCTCTCCCTCTTTCCTTTCTGATGATTCAAGAAAATGAATTCTGCTAACGACACAAATTCGAGTCAAAGAGTTGTGAAGTAGGGGTTGATTTTACATCAAGGGAATACCATTTTGAAAGTGAATACATTATTTAATAGTAAGGGTATTACATGGCAAGGCTGTAACACCCTTGGTATGTGGATTGATGAGTTGTGCATTATATTCTTATTGTGGTTATATGGCATCATAGATTCTTGAGGACATTTTAAGCTCATTATTATTGCTTATATTATCATCTTATGCTAACCTTTTTGGATTCAGGGATAGGTTTCTTCATTATTACATGCTTAATTCGATTTCTCTTACCTAGTCGGCTGAATCTAGTGGGTACATCTCGATGTACTCACCCCTAATTTGCTTCCTCCCTGTAAATCATGCACAGGGCTTAGGACAGGGCAATTGATCATTCCATCCGAGTGTTACCGTTACCATCTAGATCTCAGCGGTGAGGCTCAGACTTCAAGTCATCGTGGATCTTTGGATCCTCATTTTATTTATTTTCTCTTTTACTATATATCAGATATTCTAAAGCAATATTATATTTTCTTTCGAAATAGTTATATTTATCTTTCAGTATCATTTAGATGCTATTGTACTCATGACTCCTGATTTTGGCGGATATGTTATGTTATGTTTGAGATAGTTTCCATTTTATTTCCTTTCTTTTAGTTGCAATCCGTTTTGGGTTGTGACAGGGGGTATTCGGGGCTTAGGACTTCCATCTCATCAACAACATACAACAAGCATAAGAAGGGTGATAAGGACTAAGGGAGTCTTCTCTAATACATAAAATAATAAGAGTCAAACTCATAATATACAAATCCGTATATCTTATAACACCTCTAATACGAATGGAACGGGGGCCAAAACATCTCCTGGGCTCACCCTCAAAAGATAAAATCCATAATAGACAAGTCTTAAATAGGCATAAAAGTAAGTAGATGTTGTCCCTGAAATGGCGGACTCACCAAGAAATCTTCAAATTGGCATGCTTAGCCATATAGTCGAGGAGGATGAATAGGAGCTCCAGTCCCTACATGGTTATATCATGTAGGGAAAAATTATGCGTAAGTGCTTGAAATCTACTAAGTATACGGGGTGCAATTCAACAAGGAACATAAGTCATAATTAAACACTATCCATAATCATAATCAATGGATATAAGCTCAATATGACATGAATTTTCAATGCCTTAAGTCAAAAAATTTGCATGAGGAATCATTAAGTCACATAACATATCATACATAGATGAGAAGGGACTATAATCGATATGTAAGACCAAACAAGCTACTACTTGGAATCTCGATGTTCCCTCTACACTAGACTAGGAGTGGTCTACTTTGCTAAGGTAAACCAAACAATCACCTTATGGGAACTCCCCCATTTCAGAAAGTACTTCATAAACATCTTATGGGAACACCACCCTTTTTGGTTAACATATGATAAAAATCTTACAAGAACACCTTTTGGTATTTAATTAACATGTGTTGTACGAGAACACCACCTTTTGTTATTAACATATGATAAAAATCTTACGGAAACACCGCCTTTTTAGTCTATCATGAAACACAAGCTATATGGATCTATAGGCTGATTCACAAACCTATGGTGGCAACATAGTTATGGGACAACAGTTATCTACCAAAATACTCTTGGTGCTAGGTCACAATCCCAAGGAATACTCAAATCATACTTACATAGTCATAATATGAAAAGCATCATAATATCATAGCATTTTCATATAGTAGCTCTTCAAAACCAAATCATCCTAATATCAAAATCGGGCTTCATATCATTCATAATTTTCACAATATATTCTCATATCTCATAGCATGCATAATAGCCCTTCCATTTCGTAGCATTAATAATTTACATGTCTTGTCATAAGGACTTCAATTAAATATGGTGGGTATGCATATACTCAAAATCATGCAAAAGTTAAGATTTAGGACATGAGAAGAGTAAATAAGGTCCTTTTCAAATCTTACAAAGTAACCCACCATAACACCATAAATCTTACTTTGGGCTTCCCTAACCCTCATAAAAATTCATAAATTTCATATGACACTTCAATGCAATACAGTATACAAAGGTAAAATACCATAAAATACTTCATAATATCAACATATAAAGAGTTCATAAAATTTTCATAACTTGAAAATAGATGAGGAAGAGGACTGATTGAGTTTTATGGAGGAAAGATCTCCACAAATCAAAATCCACATACCTTGGTGTGATTTAATGGAAGAAATCTAACTTTGAAAGTGGAGAAATCCGACAGCCTAGCTTGGCCTCTTCTCTTGAAAGCCTTGAGAAACTTGAGAGTATTTTGGAGGGGTTTAGACTTAGGAATATTTTGAATGAGGGAGAATGGAGTAAATTAAGGTTGTATAAGGGTTGATAAGGGGTTATTTGGAGTCTTAAATGATGTGGTATAGGCATATAGTAATAGGAAAGGTCAAATTTGCCCCTTATGAAGTTCTGTCGAATAGGACCATGAAACCCCGATTACGAGTTGTGGTCCCTTTGATAGGTCGTATAGAGGGCGGGGAGGGGGGGGTCTTGTATGGTAACATTTTGGACCCTCAAAAACTCCTTCTGATTCTCAACCCATGACACCACTTATGACTCGTCAATCAAAGTACGGGACATCTGGTATATCGTATACCCAACTTCAGAAACTAATATTTTCACTAAGTCTGACCATTATTTCACGAGCACATGTTACGGCCCATGGGAACACTTACAACCCTTAGTTCCCTTCGTAAAATGCACTGATACTTAGAAAAGTTTCCAGATTTCATTTCTTAGGCACTTCTACACTTTCCAACATATGGGGCCTTACAAGACTATAAATAGCTCATAGTTTCTCATTTTTAGGTACACTACTTTGAATATCAATATTAAAACTCTTGTATGAGTATTTAAAGCTTAGTACAAGGTTTGGTTGAACCTTGTTTAGAAATGTTGGTTGCAAGGTAAATTCAATTCCCTCGAGGCCATCTTAAGAGGTAGGTGCTATCATAGGATTAATTAGGTGAAGTCTTAATGTTTAATATACTTTTTGGTTGCTCTTGATTTCCTCTTTTTATGTTTATCTATCTATATTTAGTTTCTTATCTTTTGATTCTACATTTTGTATTGCATCAGATGGAGTGTAAAAGGGCTCACTTTGATGGTAGAGTTTCTCATGCTAAGTCGAGTGGTGGCCATTTTCAAAAATGCCAAGGGTTGTATAAAGGTGTTTTTCAAAGGTTTGATAAGGATAGGGTGTCTAACCCTAAAGCTCAAGTTGATGGTCCTAAGGGTGGTGGTACTAGCCCTCCTAGGTTTTCCAAGTATGGAAGGAACCGTGTTGATGATTATTTGAGAGAAAGGGGGCTTGCTATGGTTGTGGAAAGATGGGACGCAAAATTTTTTAGTATCCTAATGTTGTTAACAAGTGGACGGAAGGGCGTCCAGAAGGCCAAATGGGTAAAAGGGGGCAAGTGCAACAGGGTGCCAAAGCATAAGGAGGTGGTCCACGTGGTAAACCGTTCTATGCTTTATAGGCTAAGCAAGAGATTAAGGACTCTCCCTATGTGGTTACAGGTATGTTAAGAGTCTTTGATCATGATGTGTATGCTTTGCTTGACCCTGATGCAAATATGTCTTTGTTACTCTTTACCTTGCCATAAAGTTTGATGTGTCTCCTGAAGTCTTATTAAAACCTTATTCGGTCTACAATACAATTGGTGAGCCAATCCTAGCCAAGAAAGTCTACAAAAATTATCCCTTATCAAACTTGCATAAAGACTTTTCATGTGATCTTGTTGAACTTGATATGACCGATTTTGATGTTATTTTTGGTATGGATTGGTTGTATGCATCTTATGCTTCTATTGATTGTAGAACCTGTAGTGTTACATTACAAGTACCTAATGAGTCCATCCTTGAGTGGAAGGGAACAAATTCGATGTTTAAGGGTAAGTTTATCTTATATGTAAAGGCTATGAAAATGATTTTCAAGGGGTGCGTGTGTCATATTGTCCGGGTCATGGATGTTAAGTTCGAAGTTCCTACTCTTAATTTGGTTCCTGTAGTTAATTAGTTCCCTAATGTCTTTCCCAATGACTTTCCTGGTATTCCTCTCGAAGGGAAAGTTGACTTAAGCAATGATCTTTTACCCGACATTTAACCTATTTCTATACTCCTCTCCTAAATGGGAATGAGTCCTTCGCTTTTCTTGGCCACATCATTTTAGGTGTTGGCATTAGAATTAATCCAACAAAGACAAAAGCGGTAAAGAATTGGCCTAGACCATTGTTTCCATCCAATATTAGGAGCTTTTTGAGTTTGACTAGATATTATAGAAGATTTATTGAGGGGTTTTCTTCCAATGTCTCTGTGAGACCCCGTATTTCTTGTCTTCCATTATTTAAATAGTGTGGCGTTATATAAGGCACATGTGATTTTTTCTAGCACCTAGGGATAATAAGGCTGAAAATAAGAGGTAATATGACGGACTTAATGTTCCGATTCAGAGGAATCCCCAAAATACACATTCGGGGTTAATGAAATGACACGAGTGGTACCTCACCCTTTTTGGAAGTTTTAAATAAGGTTTCACCTTTTGAATGGGACTAAAAGTTTATAATTTGCTAATAATGGATTTTTTTAAAATGTCACACCCCGGGAGGGTACCCTTGGCATGGCCGGCACTCAGAGGCTATTGCTAGTCCCGAGCGAACCACTTGGCCTCATCATCACCTCATACTCAACAGCGGAAGAAACATCCTCAAGGGAAAGACTTTAATATAATTAAAGTAATCAAGTCTTTATACAAAATGTTAATTTCCAACAAAGAAGAGTTGAAAAAAAAAACAATACATAACATCCTCTATTCTGTATCCATGAAGCCTCTAACTCAAACATCTAGATGGTACCATGACAGGCCACGATTACCCAACTCAAGGAAAATAAAGTACTACTCAAGCTAGATGATAGTAATATGGAAATCCACCGAAAACAAGGTCTCACCGATCAGCTAAATGTGAATAGATCCTCAACAAACCGCCTGTCGATGATCTCTAATACCTGCATCTGTATCATAAAATGATGCAATCCCAGAAGGGGACATTAGTACTTGAAATGTACTGGTATGTAAAATAGCTGAGTGAAACAGAAACAAGTAGAATAATATAGGAATAACATCAACTCAACATCATACTCCATCAGAATGTCAAACGTCTATCTAAAGAAATAATAAAGAGTAGACAAATAACCCATCAACATCTCATCGATGCATCATCAATACATCAGACTCACCTCCAGGAAACACAACTCAACTCAACTCAACTCATCTCAACTCGACTCAACTCAACTCAAGGAAACTCAACTCAACTCAATCTCAACTCAACTCAAGGAAACTCGACTTAGCTCAACTCAACTCGAAGGACTCATTTCCATTTAGGACAAGGATAAAGAGTAGACAATAAAACATCAACATCCATCAAGACTCATACCATTACATCAATATCAGAGTTCTATCAAAATGAAACCTAACTGGGAGTTTCTCTAACCAAAAACCATCACCTATGAGCCAGTGATGATAAAACGAATTGATGTTGTTGCCACATCCATCCAATACCCTGCCCGGGGTAAAGGACATCAACCTCAGTAGATCCACAAGAAAAAAACCTCAGTCCTCTATTGGGACAAGAAAGGAGCCATCCGCTTAGCGGTTCAATCCTCTCTACCTACGCGGGCCACGTAGTTGATGGATTCAAGTGGGACTCACTCACCCATTTCGGTGCTCAATACTCCTCCCAGAACTCGATATGCTCATAAAACATCAACCTCATCATTCCCATAGGGACATAATACCTCATCATCAGTCCCATAGGGACACAATACATCATCATCAGTCCCATAAAGACATAGTACCTCAACATCAACATCAACTCATCTCATCAACATCAACATCAAAATCAACATCATGGACTCAAAATATTTTTTTTAGAATTTAGTTTCAAGTTTTAAGACTCATGAACATAATTCTCATCAACATCATCATCAAGACTCTCATCAATTTGAAACATAATTACAACATCACAAATATCATCATCGCCAAGGCTCTAGACTCATTCCCCTAAGTTCATTATGCATGCTTTTCAAATAATCATGTAAGGTTACGATAAATCTCATGAAAAAGGTTAACTTTAAGAAAACATATAGTATGATGATCATCAACATAGACAACATGTAATGTCAAATTAATTTTTCAATGAAAAATTCTCAAGAATTCATGCATGTAGACTCTTAAATCATCAACACACTTATGACCTCTATGGAGCACATGAGAGAAAAATCCCATGTATTTAGTTTATCCTTACATACCTGGAAATTTGATATTAAAATCAAAATTTGATGAATACTTGTTTCTTGGAGAAAATCCTCAATCTCGGTAGTCCTTTTAGAATGGAAAAACTTGGAAAGACATTGTTTGAAGAGCTCCTTTTTTATTCTTGAATTCTTGACTTAGAATATGTAGAGTTCTCGATGAAGAACCCTAATTCATGGAAAGAAGAATCAAGGAATCCTTTCATGGGATTCTTCAATTTGCTTTCTTGAAACCCTAGGTTATAATTTAAGATTCTATTAGGGATTTATGAATAGATAGAGAAATTAGCTTAAAGCTTATGAAGAATAACTCACCTTGATGATGAATCTTGAAAGTTAATCCTAACTTGATGACTTTATTGATGATTTTTGAGCGTTTTGTGTATAGGAGTGAAGGAGAGGGTCTTGACTCATGAAACTGACGTTTTATGCATTTTGGGACCTTAAATAGATCCTTAAAGGCTTTAGGATAAAAGTACCCACAAAATAAAAATAAAGGGACATCGCTTAGCTTATCCAGAAAGGGTTCGCGATAGGTCCGCGTCGCGGAGCCTTCGCGGACCTTCAGACAGCTCTGTAGGTCTCCAGTAAAATGGTCATAACTTTCTACTCCGAACTCTATTTAACGCGAAATAAGATGAGTTGGAAAGCTAACTCAAAGATATTTAATTTGATATATTATGGGTCACCTAACTCATTATACGTTAGGAGATATGGTCATTTGAATTTGACCCTTCTATCAACTAATACGAAAACTTCGTCGGTAGAAATTCTTTGGACTTGACTTGATGTAAAAGATCCTTTTATCATCTCCAATTCTATTCCCACTCTAAGAAATTAGCTTTAACATCTTTGTTCAAATAGGATCGTATATCATATGAAGGATGACTCAATTCTAGAAAAACAAAAGTTGGGGTCTTACATTATCTTCTCCTTGGGATCATTCATCATCGAATGATGAGTAAAGATAGATATTAAGGCACGAATAAGAATCAGAACTCTTCTCAAAACTCACTCGATCAATCAAACTCTCGACTCCTCATCAATCTCAAACCATCTCTATTCAGACTCAGGAATTGACACTTCAACTCAGAAATAGACAACTCAATTTAAATAAAGAGTAAGAAATTACATCCTACATTCTCTTCATCAAGCACGAATGGAACGTCGAAACTCAATCAATTTGAATCATTTAGACACCTCATCAATCAGTCTTTCGAACTAAGGAAGCCATGAACTCAAATCAAGAATAGGACCATCGTATAAATAAGACTCTGAGAATGATCTCATGCTCAAATCCCCACCTCAATTGTGCTCCTTTTCATGGAACTCTACTCCATCAATGCAAACCCATAGCTCTTATTCAAATCTCCACCTAACCACCTCTTCTTCTTCCATTCAAGCCTAGTTTCTAAGCCTCAAGGTGCTATTCCGAAGACGATCATATTCATATGAAGTTAATCCTCAATACTCAGCTCTGTACTCGAAACACTTATTATGAAGTCTTCAATAGTCTATCATTCATACTCGCACAATAACAACCACGCATTCAAGCCTATCACCCTAACAACCTTAACTATGTCTCAGAAGTTTTCAAGCCTACTTGTCACTTCTACCTCCACCATTCAATGAACTCTCACTCAAACTCACATCAACATACTCTTACCTATCTAGTGTGCATCATATAATCTCAGCTCTTTCCTCCTCCCCATCTTCCATGACACAAGTTTAACACCGATATCGCAATGAGGATACATCCCCTCCTTCTCATCTACCTTCACTCTCAATCTACTACTATCAACATCACTATCTGGATGTAGAGGACCTCATCATCTCCCCCTTTGATGAAACCTCCAAACTACTAGCTCTCCATGCAGAATAAGCATGATTATACCTCTAAAATTTGATACTCTACATCATACCCTCAATAGTGGCATAACAAGCCGAAGGTCAGTACACGCGTAAAATGACATCAGAATCAAGAACTCTCACCCCATAGTAACCTTTACTTAGAGAATATTGCTTGTCCTCATCACTCTAATACACTCGCATAATAGCAATCACACATTTAAGCCAACCATAGCAGCTTACGCCCTCGATTGCATGAACTCTTACCTCGGGAGATACTAATATGGATTCACCTATCTATTAGACTCTTCACAATTTCTCTAACTCCTCCTCCTCATCTATAACCTTAAAAGGAAATGGCATCACATCATCATCAGAATTAAGAACTCTAATCCACTCTTGAATTCTTCCATCTCAAGCTCTTCTCCTCTTCTCTCAAGCCCTAGCCTTATTTAGTTGTTAGAAAAGGACTTAGAATGGGGTTTTATACCCTTTTCATGTTAAAACAACTTATATTAGTCGTATAAGGAGTTTATAAGGTGTTAGGAATGGACAAAAATGCCCCTCAATTTTTTTTAGAAATTTCCAGCCTCAAAGTGACTTAGTCCGCGACGTGGACTGGTCGCGAATAGTACATTTTCTGCAAAGATTTTCTGAACGGGTTTTTCCAATCCCGTCAAAAAATTTGAAAAAAATACAAGTGTCACTCCACTACAGGTGTGTGATGCGCCTCTGTCGCGCACCGACACTATTTCGGTGTTCGGATCAAAAAATTATCTTTTCACTCGATCTCTTTAAAAATCAACTGAAGCCCTTCCCCAACTCAATTTTTTGTGCTAATCACAAATCCGGCCTCAAATTTGCCATCTGAGCATCAGAAGACGCGTTATGCGCACATCTCTCCCCTATGGGTATTTAGGTAATTTTACCAGGCATTACATCATCTCTCCCTTAGCTCTCAAGGCCATTACTCTGAGTTTTGTAAATTGATTTCCTCTACTAGGCTATAGACATGTATCTCCACACGGTCAAGGGATCACTATCCACAAGAATATCTTTAAACTTTTTTGTTATGCTATAGTCGCATACATATAACTAGCCACTCAGACTCTTTTCAACGCTATCACTCTTAGCTCCTTCCAGCCTCTATGTAAATCTCTATATTTGTTATTCTTATGGCATAACCACTTCCCACAACTCTCACAATCTAACCTCTTCTTTTGCTTACTAACACTCAACTTCTGTGCTCCCATAAATTTAATTGCATAAGAATTAGTCTATCATGGAAAACTCATCATCATCTATCGATAAGCCCCAAATCAGCTTAGCTACTCATGATAACAAGGATTACTTACATCAGCCCACTAATATCTCATAGAGAGTATTCAGTCAACACATCTTTTCCTCACAACTCAGTACCACTCACATATTCAATCATATCTTCTTATTTGACTAACCTCGTAAATCGATGAGTCTCATGAACTCACAATTAAAAATCATAAGCCTAATTTAATCTATCACATTAAAAGCACTCTTTTCTTCTATTCAACATGTACACTTCACCCTCAATAGTATGAATGCTACACCACATCAACATAACTTCCTTCTAGTTTGAGCACACTCTACCACATTCTAACAAGAACTTTTCCTCTATACCTCATCATAAAAATCATAAGGTACTCACGACTCTTTCATCAAACTTATGAAAATCGACTCAGCATCTCATTTCTTACCTACTAAATACATAACTCTAACTATAAGCCTCAATCAGCCATCACTCTTGCTATCTCATTCCTTTCTTTCAATCATTATCCTTTTAACTCTGGGATGATTCGATTCTACTCAAGGTTTATAAAACCTCACATCTCACTCTTAGGTGGTAACATTAAACTCTTTAGAGATATAAGTTCCTCTCTCATGGGTAACATTTGAAGCAAGATTTGAAAAAAAGGTCTAGGTACATCTAGAGCTAACTCAAATGCACAATTCATATGAGTAATAGTGCACTCTCTCAAGTCAATCAACTTCACACACCAATCAGCTTCTCTCGAGCCTGGTGCAGTCTCTCTACCATTCTTATTACTTTGTCTCGGAGGATCTCATCTATAAGAGTTTGAACATTACTGTCTCTATCGCCTCATGGACGAGGCATAGTCGAAAGGTTTTAAGCAACGCACGAATCATCGTAGATTTCTCAGGAAATAGCTCTATCGCACGATCAGAATCTGAAAGAAGGAAAACTTTTTCTAATGTCCTATAGCCTCCCTATTATGGATGTGGGCGCTTCACACTAATAATAAAGACTCTACTAGACACGGCTTCATAGACTCCCTAGGATACTTGAACTCTGTGCTCTGATACCACATTTGTCACGCCCCCGGAGGGTACCCTTGGCGTGGCCGACACTCAGAGGCTATAGCTAGTCCCCGAGCAAACCACTTGGCCTCATCATCACCCATACTCAACAGCGAAAGAAACATCCTCAAGGAAAAGACTTTAATATAATTAAAGTAATCAAGTCTTTATACAAAATATTAATTTCCAACAAAAAAGAGTTGAAAAAAAATACATAACATCCTCTACTCAGTGTCTATGAAGCCTCTAATTCAAACATCTAGATGGTACCATGAAAGGCCACGGTTACCCAACTCAAGGAAAATAAAGTACTACTCAAGCTAGATGATAATAATATGGAAATCCTCCGAAAACAAGGAGGTATCACCGATACGCTGAATGCGAATAGATCCTCAATGAAGCGCCTGTCGATGATCTCTAATACCTGCATCTACATCATAAAACGATGCAGTCCTAGAAGGGGACATCAATACTTAGAATGTACAGGTATGTAAAATAGTTGATTGAAACAAAAACAAGTAGAACAATATAGGAATAACATCAACTCAACATCATACTCCATCAGAATGTCAAACATCTATCCAAAGAAAGAATAAAGTAGACAAATGACCCATCAACATCTCATTAATGCATTATCAATACATCAGAAACACCTCAAGGAAACTCAACTCAACTCAACTCAACTCAACTCAACTCAACTCAAGAAAACTCAACTCAACTCAATCTCAACTCAACTCAAGAAACCTCGACTCAACTCAACTCAACTCGAAGGACTAATGCCCGTTTAGGACAAGGCTAAAGAGTAGACTATAAAACATCAACATCCATCAAGACTCATACCATCACATCATTATTAGAGTTCTATCAAAATGAAACCTAACTGGAGTTTCTCTAACCGAAAACCATCACCTGTGAGCCAGTGATGATAAAACGAAGCGATCCCATTGCCACATCCATCCAATACCCTGCCCGGGGTAAAGGACATCAACCTCAGTGGATCCATAAGAAAAAAACCCCAGTCCTCTATTGGGACAAGAAAGGAGCCATCCGCTTTGTGGTTCAATCCTCTCTTTTTACGCAAGCCACGTAGTTAATGGGTTCAAGTGGGACTCACTCTCACCCATTTCGGTGCTCAATACTCCTTTCAGAACTCGACATGCTCGTAAAACATCAATCTCAGTATTCTCATAGGGACATAATACCTCATCATCAGTCCCATAGGGACATAATACATCATCGGTACCATAGGGACATAGTACCTCATCATCAACATCAACATCAACTCATCTCATCAACATCAATATCAAATTCAACATCATGGACGCGAAACACTCTTTTTAGAATTTAGTTTCAAGTTTTAAGACTCATGAACATCATTCTCATCAACATCATCATCAAGACTCTCATCAATTTGAAACACAATCACAAAATCACAAACATCATCATCGTCAAGGCTATAACTCATCCCCCTAAGTTCATTATGCATGCTTTTCAAATAATCATGTAAAGTTATGCAAAATCTCATAAAAAGGGTTAACTTTAAGAAAACAAATAGTGTGATGATCATCAACATAGAAAACATGTAATGTCAAATTAATTGTTCAATGAAAAATTCTCAAGAATTCATGCATGTAGACTCTTCAATCATCAACGCATCTATGAACTCTATGGGGTACATGAGAGAAAAATCCCATGTTTTTAGTTTATCTTTACATACCTGGAAATTTGATATTAAAATCAAAATTTGATGAATACTTGTTTCTTGGAGAAAATCCTCAATCTCGGTAGTCCTTTTAGAATGGAAGAACTTGGAAAGACATTGTTTGAAGAGCTCCTTTTTTATTCTTGAATTCTTGACTTAGAATCTTTAGAGTTCTTGATGAAGAACCCTAATTCATGGAAAGAAGAATCAAGGAATCCTTTCATGGGATTCTTCAATTTGCTTTCTTGAAACCCTAGGTTATAATTTAAGATTCTATTAGGGATTCATGAATGGATAGAGAAATTAGCTTAAAGCTTATGATGAATAACTCACCTTGATGATGAATCTTGAAATTTAATCCTAACTTGATGACTTTATTGATGATTTTTGAGCGTTTTATGTATAGGAGTGAAGGAGAGGGTCTTGACTCATGAAACTGACGTTTTATGCATTTTGGGACCTTAAATAGACCCCCAAAGGCTTTAGGATAAAAGTACCCGCAAAATAAAATAAAGGGACATCGCTTAGCTTATCCAGAAAGGGTTCGCGATTGGTCCGAGTCGCGGAGACTTCGCGGACCTTCAGACAGCTCTGTAGGTCTCCAGTAAAATGGTCATAACTTTCTACTCCGAACTCTGTTTAATGCGAAATAAGATGAGTTGGAAAGCTAACTCAAAGATATTTAATTTGATATATTATGGGTCATCTAACGCATTATACGTTAGGAGATATGGTCATTTGAATTTGACCCTTCTATCAACTAATACGAAAACTTTGTCGGTATAAATTCTTTGGACTTGACATGATGTAAAAGATCCTTTTATCATCTCCAATTCTATTCCCACTCTAAGAAATTAACTTTAACATCTTTGTTCAAATAAGATCGTATATCATATGAAGGATGACTCAATTCTAGAAAAACAAAAGTTGGGGTGTTACATAAAAGTTATTTTAATAGCACAAAGGTCATACATTATGTTTTGGAATCAAGAAAGTGGCAAGATAAAGGTTGACCAAGGTTACCGCAAGATTCTTTAAGAAATTCTTCTTTAATGTTGGTCGAATTTAACAGGCCATCTCTCCCAAAATATAAAGAGTTAGAAGGTCCATGACCTTTGAAATTGAAAATCATGAGTCTAGTTTGCAACGCACAAAACCGCACATCAAACTGACCTCAGAATAACAAGTTATGACAGTTTTACCAAGACTACCCTAGCAGAAAATTGGGTCATGGGTCGGGTCGGGTCGACCCATCTTAATGTCAGCTAATTTGAGCTTTTTAAAGATCAAATCAGTTCCATTTCGTCCCCAAACAGATTACAAACTGAAGGAAAAGTTTCCTCAAGGTTCCAAAGGGATTTGAGTAAGTTTTTCGCATTTTTACCATTAAAATTTGTCCATCTGCCTAGAAATGTGTGTCTTATGCTTTGCAATTGTTTTCCCCTTGTATTACCTGGGTTTGGGGCTATTTTTGGATTGTAAAAAAAGTGGTGTTCTTTCTGTTATTGTTGGTTTGCAGCTGGTGTGTTCAGGTAATAATTTTGGGGCTCTCTTACAGTCATTTTTACAAAGTTTTATGGACATTTCCTCGTATAATTGCTCCTTGCTGAATCTGGTCATTAATGCTAAATTTTTATTGTTTATAAGTGTCTTTAAACTACATATATATAGTCGTTGTGAAGCTCAGAACGTAAGGAACAACTTTTGTGAAGAAACTTTTAGCAATTGGACATTCGTTGGATAGGTATGTTAAGGCTAAGCTCCGTCCCTCCTTTTAGCATAAAATTCGAGAAGTTCTCCAAAACGTCAAATGCGATATCTTACTATTATGTTGCTAGAAAGACCTTCTGTGAAAGGCACTGTGATTACAGCTGAGTTATTTTAATGATGGTATTAGGTTGAAATTCCATTCGTTCGCTTAAACTGGACATTTAATATATTATATATATATATATATATATATATATATATATCATTTTGTTTGTTTTCCTGGCTATCTATTCATATGTTCGAGGTGTTTCTCTTCTTGGTGTAGTGCCATTAAAATAAATGTAGAATGCGAAGGGAATATAATATTCATAATCAGTCCTTCTTCCATACAAAAATATAATTGAAGCATTTAGCAAGTAAAGCGTTGGTTTCCAATATTCTCCCGCGAAATGTTCCTATTTAAACTACTAAAGAGCTTGATCCTATTTAAATACTTTCCTTTACTAATTGACATGGGACCAAGTATAAGCATTATGTAAAGCATCTTTTTGAACATTTTCAAAGTTAAGGCTTCACCTAAATGTTTGGTTAAGTTCCCAAACTTGTTAATAAGACATATAAGATTCCACGAGTCATGTGTATATGCTATGACAACAATTATGATGTTATGAGAATAAGTGTACCAATGAGCTAAGATTGGCTAAATGACAATGATTATGATGCTATGAGAATAAGTGTACTAATGACCCAAGACTGGCTAAGTTCTTGCTATGGCCTACGATGTGTATTCAACATTCATATCATACATTGCATGTTGTGCATGGAATCCAAGCTATAATCGGAGGTATGGGGCCTATTTGCTCAAATGACTATATGTATATGTATATGGTACAGATGGCGGCAGGTTGGCAGATATGATGCCGGTTAGCTACCGGAAAAGACCACCATTGCTAGCATTTGGTTGGGTATGTCATGCATTTGCATCTATATATATGTATTCATGACGTGCGACACTCGAGCATATTATGCATATTTGATCACTAGAAGGTTGATTATTGGCCATTAAGGTTACTTAAGTTTTGGTTACAGGTGGTATTTCTATTACATTTTTACCACTGTTATCTATGGTTTCACATTTTTCCTTACATACATACTGACATCCCCTTACCTGGGGACGTTACATTTTATTTCATGTGTGCCGGTTTAGGTAGGGACTCTGATGGACCCCTCCACTAGGAGCCTAATTCAGCTGTGAGTTGGTAAGCTCCACCTCTTCCTAGATCTTCCATAAGATGCTTACTTTTTATTGTACAGTTGGGCATAGTCAGGGTCCTGTCCCAACAGTATTAATGGTTCTCTTAGAGGCTATTGTGGACATGTTCTTGTGGGTTGGTCCTTTTGTGCCTTTCAGTCTCCGGTCATAAGATTGGCATGTATATATAGTGTGTGTTTGTACCTCTATGTGGCAACCTTGTCGGCTTACTAGTACTCTATCGTTTAGGTTTACCTATCTTGATGTACATGATTTACTATTGACTAGGTCATGACCTAAAATGTCCAGGCTTAGTCTTTTAGACGTCATGCTGCCCAATTTTTTTTCTAGTCCCTAGTTTTGTTAACTAGCATGTTTAGTGGCTTACCCGACCAATAATAGTATCGGGTGCTAGTCGCGCATCCCCTCTCTTTGGGGCGTGACAAACATGGTATCAGAGCAGGTCGTGTCCTAGGTAGTCCACAATGTCATGTCGAGTAGAGTCTTGCTTATTGGTGTGTTGTGCACCACACTTATAATCAGGAGGCTATGAGGCATTTAGGATTTGTTACCTTTCCTTATTTTAATAGATCATGATTTAGAGCAAAGTTATAAGGACATATGAAATCTTAATCGTGCTTTGTGGTTTGTTTTATTTGTCAGGCTGTCTATATTCAGTAGATGGCACAATGTGGGGTAGATATGGATCCGAGAGAAGTACCCATTGTTCTTTACTGGGTCAGGCAGATACATTCCTTGTTAAGGCACGCAGAGAGCCTCCAGTATCCATAGTACCAGATTCACCAGCACTTGTTGAGGGCCAAGTAGGTCCAGTACCCCCAATCCTACCCGAGAGTACGGAGCAGGGTATGAGTGAGGTTGTTCATCTACTGACTAGGATAGTTTCTATTCATGAGAGACAACTAGAGGCGAGAGCAAACATTAGAAGGGATCAAACATAAAGCTCAAAGGTACAAGAGTTCACTTGGCCCCTCTAGTATTCACAGGGTCCAGTCCCACTGAGGATCCATAGGATTGTTTAGAGCATATGTATAGAGTATTGAAGGTGATGTATGCCTTTGTCACCGAGGTAGTGGAGTTGGCTTCTTTTCGACTATGTGTCCTCGCCATCTTGTGGTACGAAGTGTGGGAGAGATCTAAAGGGCCTGATGCTCCACCAACAGAGTGGGAGGACTTCTTTGAGTCATTTTTAGCCCATTACTTACCACCGGAGGTGCGGGAGGCTCGTCTTGACCAGTTTATTAGTTTAAGGCAATGGGATATGAGTGTAAGGGAGTATAGCCTTAGGTTTAATTCTTTGGCTAGGTATGCACCAGATATTGTACGTACCATGAGTGTCAGAGTTCATCGTTATGTGGATGGTTTGGGGGATCATTTGATTAGAGATTGTAGGATAGCCTCTTTACAGGATGGTGTAGATATTTCTCGTATGCATGCTTTTGCTCTGAATACAGAGGATCATTCTTGTCAGATTCAGGATACCCGTAAAGATAGGGAGAAGAATAAGAGGGCTTGTACTATGGGGTCTTATAGGGAGCCACGAGGTGATTTTAGGCCTCCTTTTCACCGATATCCACCTCCATCAGTGGGTAGTTCCCCGTCACAGATACAAGGCCAGCGATTTGGTTGTTATATTCAGTCAGGGCCGGGGCAGAGTTTAGGCCAACTTGATAGCCATCGATAAAAGCGTTCTACATAAATGAGACAACCTACTCCCCCATGTACACAATGCGATAAGCTTTATACAAGGCAGTGTAGAAAGGATTCAGGTGCATGTTACCATCATGAGAGGACGAGGTATTTTATTAGCAACTGGCCCTTTAGTCAGTCCCTACTGTGAATGAATTCTTGATAATATTTCCCGATAAGCTTCCAGGGATCCCCCGAAAGGGATCTCAATTTTGTTATAGATATTATTCATGATATGCAGTCTACATTTATTCCTCCCTAAGGAATGTCTCCTATAGAGCTAAGAGACTTGAAGGAACAACTAAAGGTCTTGCTTGATAAAGACCTTATTAGACCAAGCACTTCTCCATGGGGTGCTCTAGTGCTCTTTGTTTGAAAGAAAGATGGCTCCTTACGGATGTGTATCAGTTCCACATAGCTAAATAAAGTCACTATCAAGAATAAGTATTCTTTTGTTAGATAGATGGGTTTTCAAAGATTGACTTGTGACCCAGGTACTACCAGCTTCGAGTCAGGGATGTTGATATTCCCAAGGCAATATTAGGATGAGTCAGGAGCTGAGCATGCAGACCACTTGTGAGTTATATTAAAGAGTCTGCAGGACAAAAACTTATATGTTGAATTCTCCAAATGTGAATTTTGGTTAACTTTTATAGCTTTACGTGGCCATGTTATTACTAGCAATAGTATCAAGGTCGATGACTAGAAAATTGAAGTAGTAATGGCCTGGCCGAGACCCCTGAATCCGATATAGGTCCATAGCTTTTTGGGCTTGGCAAGATATTATAGGAGGTTTGTTGTGGGATTCTACACTACCTCTACACCACTAACGAGATTGATGCATCAAAGCAACTAAGTTTCTATGGACTGAATCATGTGAACGGAGTTTTCAAGAGCTAACGAAAAGGCTTACCACCGCACCTACTCTAGCTCTTCCGAATGGAACCAAAGGATACATTGTATATTGTGATGCCTCGAGAATTGGCCTAGGTTGTGTTCCTATGCAGCATTGTAGGGTTATTGCATATGCTTCCAGAAAGTTACTAAAACATGAACAAAATTATCCTACCTATGATCTTGAGCTCGTTGTGGATGTATTTGCCATAAAGATTTGGTGACATTATCTATATGGAGTTCATGTTGATATTTTTACCGACTACTAGAGCCTCCAATATTTATTCAAGCAGAAGGAGTTGAACTTAAGACAAAGGAGGTGGCTGGAATTACAAAAACAATTGTGATTTTGACATTTTGTACCATCCTGGTAAAGCTAATATTGTTGTTGATGCACTTAGCCGAAAGTCCATGGGAAGTCTAAGTCATCGAAAATCGATTTTACGGTATAGACGCTTATGACCTCCCCCTCTATGCCTTGCGGTAATGATTCCTCTGGCATTACGACCTTTACCACAATTGAAGCTGATAAGATTGAAATGACAAAATATTTACATCAGCTAACTAGTTTGCAGGTGCAATTAGAAGATGCAAGAGGTGGAGGTGTGATTGTTCAAAATATAGCAGAATCTTACATTGTTAGTGAAATAAAATAGCAACAATGTGAGGATCCTAAGCTTATGTATCGAGGGAAAGTGTTCCACAACAACAACATCCTCTAGTTGAGCTAACTTGTGATTGAGTCCTTCAGTATCAAGGCCTCGTATGTGTGCCAAATATCAGAAGGCTCCGTGCCAAGATTCTTTTTGAGGCTCATTATCCTAGATATCGGCTCAACTTAGGGCAACAAAAAAAGGGGTATTGAGACCTACGACAGATCTATTGGTTGAATGGCATGGAAAAAATATTTCAAAGATGGTGACCAATGCCCCAGCTACCAGCATGTTAAAACTGAACATTAGAGACCTGGAAGCCTAGCTAAGTATATTGATCTTTCATTCTGGAAATGGGACATGATAAATATGGGCTTCATCACGAGGTTGCCTCATACTCCACGCAAGTATGACTCTATTTAGGTAATCATCAATAGGTTGACAAAATCTGCTCATCTCTTGCCAATAAGAATGACATATTCAACGGAGGATTATGCTTAGCTTTACATTCAAGAGATTGTTTGCCTTCATGGAGTTCCATCATCTATTATCTCTAATCGAGGGGCTCAATTTACCATACATTTTTTGAAGTCTTTTTAGAAGGGTCTGGTCACTCAGGTGAATC
Organism: Solanum rostratum; assembly: GCA_029948455.1. Taxonomy (NCBI): domain Eukaryota; kingdom Viridiplantae; phylum Streptophyta; class Magnoliopsida; order Solanales; family Solanaceae; genus Solanum; species Solanum rostratum. Next base: position 20,662,686 of record CM057055.1, read on the forward strand.
TCAACACTGTTTTTTATCCACAAAGTGATGGGCAGGTAGAGCGTAGCGTCTAGAGCGTTGAGGATATGTTACGTCCCTATATGCTGGACTTTAAAGGAAGCTGAGATGTTCATCTACCTTTTATCGATTTTGCTTATAATAACAGCTTCAAGCTAGTATTCAAATGGCTCCTTAGGGAGCACTGTATGGGCAAAGATGTAGGTCACTAATTGATTAGTTTGTAGTTGAGGAGGAAACGTTGCTAGACCCTAATCTAGTTCAACAAGCAACGGAAAAAAGGTGAAACTTATTAGAGACTTATTGCAAATGGCCTAGAATCGGCAGAAGTCTTATACAGATGTTTGATGAGGAGACTTAGAGTTTGATGTAGAAGATTGAGTTTTCTTGAAAGTATCACCTATGAAAGGTATCATGTGATTTGGAAAGTGGGGGAAACTCAGTCCTAGGTATGTTGGGTTGTATACAATTATTCAAAAAATTTGCAAGGTAACATATGAGCTTAATTTCCTTCAGAAATGGGAGCAGTCCATACCGTATCTCATGTATCTATGTTGCAGAAGTACATTAGAGATCCTTTATGTATTACTAACATTAAGGGTACCCCCGTTGCTAAAGACATAACTATTGATGAGGTACCAACGACTGTTTAAATTGAAAACTAAGTAAGCTTCAAAATCAAAAGTGGACTTAATGAAAGTTTTGTAGTGGAACAAAAATATTGAGGAATTAACTTGGGAAGCCAAAGAAGAAATGATAAGGAATCACCCCCAACTATTTATAACTTAGGGTGGGTCACATTCAAAAACTGACGGTTATCGTTTTTCTTAGTAACTTATGTTTTAAACAATTTGGAAGTGTGACTTGTATGTTCTATCGCGAGATAGCTATAGAGAGCTTAGTAATTGGAGTTTTTTGAAGTTGATCTATAGTTTGCAAGGGTAATAGATGTATCCAAAAAAATAACATTTTAGTAGATGGTAATACAATCAAGGGGTTGTCTTGACACATTCACGGACGAATGTTCTTGGGGGGGGGGGGGAGACTGTGAGACCCCATGTTTCGTGTCTTCTATTATTTAAATAGTTGTGGTGTTATGTAAATCACATGTGACTTTTGCTAGCACCTAGTGATAATAAGGCTGACAATAAGAGGTAATATCAAGGACTTAATGTTTCAAGTCAAAGGAATCTTTAAAATACACATTCGGGGTTAAAGAAATGACACGAGTGGCACCTCGCCCTTTTTGGAAGTTTTAAATTAGATTTCACTTTTCGGATGGGACTAAAAGTTTATAATTTGCTAATAATGAATTTTTTGAAAGTTATTTTAATAGCAGAAAGGTCATACATTATGTCTTGGAATCAAGAAAGTGGCAAGATAAAGGTAGGCCAAGGTTACCGTAAGATTCTTTAAGAAATCCTTCTTAAATGTTGGTCAAATGTAACAAGCCATATCTCCCAAAATATAAGAAGTTAGAAGGTCCATGACCTATCAAATTGAAGGTCTATGAGTCTAGTTTGCAACGCACAAAACTGTGCATCAAACCGACCTCAGAATAACAAGTTATGACAGTTTTACCGAGACTATTCGAGCAGAAAACTGGGTCATGGGTCAGGTCAGGTCGGGTCGACCCACCTTAATATCGGCTAATTTGAGCTTCTTAAAGCTCAAATCAGTGCCATTGCATCCCCAAACATATTACAAACTGAAGGAAAAGTTCCCTCAAGGTGCCAAAGGGATTTGAGTAAGTTTTTCGCATTTTTACCGTTAAAATTTGTTTGTGTGCCTGGAAATGCATGTCTTACGCTTTGCAATTGTTTTCCTCCCATATTAGCTATTTTTGGGGCTGTTTTGGGCTGTAAAACAAGTGGTGTTCTTGTTGGTATCGGTTGTTTGCAGCTGGTGTGTTCAGGTAATAATTTTGGGGCTCTTTTGCGGTCCTTTTTATGAAGTTTTACGGACATTTCCTCGCGTAAATGCTCCTTAAAGAATCTGGTCATTAATGCTATATTGTTTATTATTTATAGGTATCTTTAAGCTACATATATATAGTCATTACAAAGTTTAGAACGTAAGAAACAACTTTCATGAAGAAACTTTTGGTTATTGGACGTTCGTTCGAGAGGTATGTTAAGGCTAAGCTCCGTCCCTCCTTTTAGCACAAAATCTGAAAAGTTTCCCAAAACGTCAAATGCGATATCTTACTGTTCTGTTACTAGAAAGACCTTCTGTGAAAAGCACTGGGATTACAGCTGAGTTATTTTCATGATGGTATTAGGTTGAAATTCCATTCGTTCGCTTAAACTGGACATTCAATCTATATATCATTTTGTCAATTTTCCCGGCTACCTATTGTCGCGCCCCATTTTTCTCGCGAAGAAATGGGAACCTGATGTCGTGGCAATGGCTCTTTTGGGATTTTTTGGGATAAAGGAAGATTCGCCATGTAATGAATTTGAGGTGCATTAGGACACCATTCTAAGCCTAAACTTAATCTAAGGGTCAAGATCACCAGAGATCGGGTAAGCATTCTAGTTACCTCGAAGGGAAGGTTTTAGGCACCCTTCGAGGTCCGCAAAGGCGGGTCCCAACCGTATCTCGCATTTATGTGAGCGTGAAACATTACAAGCGAGGTCAATGAAATAATCGAATTTTTCGGTTAAATATAAAGTACTAAACACATAAAATTTTCTACTTATAATTAGAACAATAAAAATAGACATGTGATTAGCATAAAACTCATTCTTATAACATTCTAAAATGACAATGTTACATGTAACATAATAAGATAAATACAAATGAATTAAATAAAGTAAAAAGAAATATGAAAGAAAATATTTTATTCTACACTTAAGACTAAATCACATACATCGTATTTATTACCACAGTTAAAAATATATATCATTTAAAACTTAAAAAGTTATCAATTATCAAATCTACGTTCAAAATAAAATGGCATTTAAAGTCAAGTTTATATTTGAGGTTTCTAACATATATGATAATAAATAAGATACAAAATTACTCAAGTCATTAAACTCTATTAATTCAACCAAGAAAACTATATTTTTAATCTTCTAAATAAAATAAAAAATAGATGGTATTAATGACAAAAGAAGAAAAGACTGCCTGGTTGCTTCTCATATAATGCTTACGGTAGTTGAATAATATGAATAAACGAAAAAGCTAATCCAAAAATAAAAGCAAAAGTAATAATAAAAAGTACAGAATTAAGGACTAACCTGATTGTTTTTAAATCAAATACATAAAATATATCGTGCAACATAAAAATTTAAATAACTCGGCAACACACAAAGTTAAAATTGAGAGAGAGAATGGGATCAGTATATTGTGAAACTAAAGAGGGCCCAATGCGATGTCACTCCCTTTATTTCAAATTTTTATGATCAACCTTTCTAAATTATTTAAGACAAGACGAAAATATTTATAAAATATTTAAACTAAAAACAATCATATAAAACTTCTAGTGTTTAGATTGTAAGAAATATTTCAAGTATTTGACACATCCTTTTTATGAATGGGAATGGGCAAAGAATTTCAATGAAAAGTTATCTAGTCTTTTAGATATTTAAAAAGGGTGACACATAAAACCTAGAAAATAAGGGAGTAATGAGTTGCTTTAATTTTTATAAAGCTATTTATGTGCTTCATACAGGAAGTCAGCTATAGCTTGCCTTTTCATCATGTCCCAAACATACCTGGCCTCTTTGGAGTGATGATTCCACTTGAGTTAGACTTCTCACATTGATCCGCTACTCATATTGATTGAATTCCAAGTGGCGTCATTCCATTGTGGTGTACATGTTATAATATTCAAAAAAGGGCGAGAGTATGTTTGTTATTAATATTTAAGTAATCAAAAGAATTAAAAAGTAGCATAGCTATAACAATTCTTGATCACTATAAGCATGTAAGGGAGAGAAAAAAATTTGCTTCCATTCTCCTTACTCAATATAAAAAGGTTGAAATAGTTTTGTACCTCTTCCCGGTACTGAATTATTAATAAAAGGGTCATAAAATGATCACATTCTCATCATTATCTCGAATCCCAGTCTTAATCGAATCAACTCACATTCATTACTGAAAACCTACTCTAGTGCACATAAATTCTAAATCTAGTTTAACAAAGAGCTAAATCATATCGTTCACTTGAATCAACTAGTTAGCATGGTAAATAAAGATGGTAGTGATATAAACACAAAATTAGCACTTATTAAATAATCAATAGAATGCCCAAAGAAATTGATTCAAGTTAAAAAATACATAACAACAAAAAAATTGAAATTTAATACTTCTACAATAGATTCTGTGATTTCCAATTTAGCTAAAGAAATATATTTTCATTAGGAATAAAATTTTAACCTCCCAAAAACTTACATTTAATCAAGAACTTCAATGGCATATAAGCATACACCTGTATGTAATATTCTTAATTAACTTGTGTGAAACTTCCTACTAGTTAAACATGAAACTACTTTGGCATCCACAAAGACAAACTAAAGTTTGTATCATAGCATGAAGGGAGATTATTATTCCATACACTCAATACAAATAGAAGGCAAAGAATGGACCTTTGAGAATCTTGCGGTTAGAACCATGAAGGTGATCAAATAAGACTATGAACCACACACCGACTTCCTCGAATGAAACCTTGAGTGTGCGATCTTCCTTCGATGACAAACAACTTGCAAGCAGAAGGACACGACTAACTCGGCGCAGATTAAACCTGTAACGATGTGAGCTTGTCTTCCTTATAACCTTCAGTCCTCTCTCCAATGGAAAACCTCTTTTAAAAAAAAGGTTCTGCAAAAAGGAAAATTAAAAATAGCCAAAAAAGAAAAAAAATTGGCTCTAAGGGACGTTAGAATGGTATCCAAAAAGATACCAAATCACTTTTGGGGCTAATTTTTGAAAGGAAAATGTGGAAAAGGAAGTAAAAAATAAGGAAATAATCACTAGAGGAGTAAATTTGGGGAGAAAAGGATTTTAGGAATTTAGAAAAATTTGACTAAATTTTGAATTTTAAAATATACTCAATATGGATATGTGAATAAAGTTTCACCAAAATATATAAAATGGGTAACTATTTAAATTACTAGGTAAGAAAAAAATATTGTTAAATCAGTAGCTAAATTTTTGTCAAAAATAAATGTACCAATGTTTACAATAAATTTTAATGAATAACAACTTTAAAAATATTTATAAGATAAAATACAAAATAGTAAGTAAATAAATATCTTCACGAGTAGAGAGTATAAATATAATTGTAATAAGATAATTTTGGTAAATTGTGAATGCAATTAATATACAATTTATTGGGTAAAAAAATGAATTAAAATATAAACTTATATGTATAATAAAAATATATACATATTTTTTAAATGTTTAAATAATCGAATAACATAAAAAAATGGTCAAGGTGGGTCAAAATTAGGTGTCAACACCTATTCATATGTTCGGTGTTTCTCTTCTTGATGTAGTGCCATTAAAATAAATGTAGAATGCAAAGGAAATGTAGTATTCATAATCAGTCCTTCTTCCATACAAAAATATAACTGAAGCATTTAGCAAGTAACGCGTTGGTTTCCAATATTCTCCCGTGAAATGTTCCTATTTAAACTACTAAAGTACCTGATCCTATTTAAATATTCCTTTACTAATTGACATGGGACCAAGTAAAAGCATTACGTAAAGCACCTTTATGAACATTTTCAAAGTTAAGGCTTCACTCTAAATATTGGGTTAAGTTCCTAAACTTGTTAAAAAGACTTATAAGATTCCATGAGTCATGTGTATATGATATGTCTACGATTATGATGTTATGAGAATAAGTGTACCAATGAGCCAAGATTGGCTAAATGACAATGATTATGAGAATTAGTGTACTAATAAGATTGACTAAGTTCTTGCTATGGCCTACTATGTGCATTCAACATTCATATCTTACATTGCACGTTATGCAAGAAATCTGAGTTATAATCGGAAATATGGGCCTATTTGCCCAAATGATTATATGTATATGTATATGGTACAGATGGCACAGGTTGGCAGATATAATGCCGGTTAGCTACCGGAAAGGACCACCATTTCTAGCATTCGTTTGGGCATATCATGCATTTGTATCCATATATATGTATTCACGACATGCAATACTCGAGCATACCATGCATATTTGATCTATAGGAAGTTGATTATTGGCCATTAAGGTTACTTAAGTTTTGGTTACAGGTGGTATTTCTAATACCCTTTTTACTACTGTTATCTGTGGTTTAACATTCTGGCTTACATGCCGGTACATGTTTATTTGTACTGACGTCCCCTTGCCTGGGGATGCTGCATTTTATTTCGTGCGTGCAGGTTTAGGTAGGGACTCTGATTGACCCCTTCACTAGGAGCCCAGTTTAGCTGTGAGTTGGTAAGCTCTACCTCTTCTTGGAGCTTTCACAAGATTCTTATTTTTTGTTGTACAGTTGGGTATAGTCGGGGCCCTGTCCCGGCAGTATTAGTGGTTCTCTTTGAGGCTATTGTGGACATGTTATTGTGGGTTGGTCCTTTTGTGCCTTTCATTCTCCAATCATAAGATTGACATGTATATATAGTGTGTGTCTGTACCTCTGTGTAGCAGCCTTGTTGGCTAACTTGTACTCTATCGTTTTGGTTTACCTATCTTGATGTACATGATTTACTGTTGACCAGGTCATGACCTAAAATGTCCAGGCTTAGTCTTTTATACGTCATGCTGCTTAATTTTTTTCTGGTCCTTATTTTTGTTAACTAGCATGTTTAGTGGCTTACCCGACCAATAACTGTATCGGGTGCCAGTCACGCCTCCCCTCTCTATGGGGCATGACATCCTCTCCTTTGACTAAGTTGACCCAAAAGAAGGTGAAATTTCAATGGTCCGATGAATGTGAGATATGTTTCGAAATGTTGAAATACTGTCTGACTTTAGCTCCTATTCTGACATTGCCCAAAGGTCCGAATGGTGTTGTTGTTTATTGTGATGCCTCACACTTAGGCTTAGGTTGTGTGTTGATGCAACATGGAAAAGCCTATGCCTCAAGATAATAGAAGGTAAAGGAACTATGCAACTCATATTCTTGAGTTATCACCTATGGTATTTGCATTGAAGATTTGGTGATGTTATCTCTATGGGGTGCATGTTGATATATTCACCAACCACAAAGGTTTGCATTATGTGTTTAGCCAAAGAGATTTGAACCTAAGGCAAAGGAGATGGCTAGAGCTTCTAAAGGAATATGATATGAGTGTGATGTATCACCCCCAATAAAGCAAATGTTGTAGCCAATGCATTGAGTATTATGTATATGGTCATCGTTGCACATGTTGAGGATGGAAAGAAATGTTAGTTAAAGAAGTGCACCATTTAGCTCGTTTGGGTGTAAGGTTGAATAGCTTGAACAATAGTGGTATTAAAGCAAAACAAGACATGGATCCTACTTTGATTGAATTGAAGAAGTTGGTGGTTGTTAAGAAGATTGAAGTCTTCTTACAAGGGGGAGGTGGAGTGCTTCGTTACCAAGGGCAGTTGTGTGTGTCCCTAATGTGGATAGTCTAAGAGAAAATATACTTGAGAAGACCAATAATTCTTAGTATTCAATGCATCAGGGATCCACCAAAATATATATAGATTTGAGAGAGTTGTATTGGTAGAATGACTTGAAAGATATAGCACGGTATGTAATAGAGTGTGCAAATTTCCAACAAGTGAAGGTGGAACACCAAAGACTGGATAGTTTGGTCCAAGATATTGAGATACCTACTTGGAAATGGGAGGAAGTGAATATGGACTTCATTGTTGGTTTGCAAATAATAGGAAACAATTTGACAAAATATATGTAATTGTCGATAAAATGACAAAGACAACCCACTTTTTACCAGTAAAGACCTCTTATGGTGCCGAAGACTATGCTAGAGTCTACATTCAAGAATTGGTAAGGTTTCACGAAGTACCACTATCAATAATATTGAATTTTCGTGCTCAATTTAGTTCTTACTTTTGGAGATCTTTCTAAAAGGGCCTTGGCACAAAGTTGAAGCTAAATACCGTACTTCAGCCCCAAATAGACGGACAAGCCAAAAGGATCATTCAAACGTTGGAAGATATGTTGAGGGCATGTGTGTTTGATTGCAAAGGTGACTGGGATGATCACATACCTCTTATTGAATTTACTAATAACAATAGTCTCCATTCGAGTATTAAGATGGCACATTTGAAGCCTTGTATGGTAGATGATGTAGGTCCACATTGGGATGTTTTGAAGTAGGAGAATTGTCCTTGATTGGACCATATATGGTGTTTGATGCTATGAAGATGAAGGTCATAAGGAAAAGGTTGAAGTCTATCCAAAGTCATCGAAAGTCATATGCTAATGTGAGAAGAAGAAGAGACCTTGAGTTTGAAGAAGTTGATTGGGTGTATTTGAAGGTTTCACCTATGAAAGAAGTAATGCATTTTGGGAAAAAAAAAAGGCAAATTAAGTCAAAGATATATGGGACCTTATGAGATTGTTAAAAGAATTGGGAAGGTGGCCTATAAGTTAGAATTTGCCTATAGAGTTAGCTATGGTTCGTTTAGTGTTTCATGTGTTAATATTAAGAAAATTCATGGGTGACCCTAATTCTATTGTTGAATTGAAGGATGTGACAATTGAGGAAGATTTGACCTATGAAGAGGTACTGGTAGAAAGTTGGGATTGACAAGTGAAGAGATTGAGAAATAAAGAAGTGACATTCTCTAAAGTGTTGTGGAGAAACTAACAAGTTAAGGGTGATACCTGGGAAGCCGAGGTAGACATGATGAAACGATATCCTTACCTCTTTCCTTCTATTTAAGCCTAAGGTACCTAGTATGACCTATCCTTCCAAATTCTCATGAATACATGTTTCTTGCTCATGCATGCATACAAGATCATGAGACTACTTTTGAATGATATGCATAAGTTTGATGATTTTATGAAAATGATGATTAAGTTGCATTTTTGCATTCATGTTGTGATATTAGTTATGTTTCTACACTTCTCAAGCTTGTTTCTGTCTTATCTGAGGATGAGTGATCCCAAGGGGGAAATATTTTAACACTCTGCATGTTAAAAAGCCTAAAAAATGGAAAGTTGCAGAAACTTTGAAACTAACTGGTGTCACGAGTCGAGCCAATCTACACGTGGATTGGACCATGGGTCATAGAAAGATCTTGTGGTTAAGGTCCTAATGTTCATGATAAATTTTGGTTACTCTAAGTTGAAGTATGAAGGACTTTACAAGTTGTACTCCTTAATACAGACCGTAAACCGGGTCGTTAAAGGGACCTTGAAAATGAAATATTTTTCTAAGTCTGGGAGAATTCTAGAGAAGGGTTCTACGGTTTGTAAGTGGAACTACAAACCATAAATTGGATTTATGGTTCTCAAGTGTAATTTCTAATAGCTCAATTGTTAGGACCATGCATAGTATGAGCCAAATCACTATTGGTGGAATGGATTATGGGTCGTGAAAGTGGTTTCATGATTGGGTCCGGCAGTTTTTCAATGAAGAACTTTTTGGTTATTTCCAATCTGTTTATCTCCTAAACTATGTCATTTTTACCCTTCTAACTAACTTAATCGACTTTATTCCTGTAAAACCTATTCCTAACTTATTCTATTTCATTCACTTTCAAAATCTCTCACAAAATTCCAAAATTTCTCTCTCTAAGAAAGGGACTCCATTGAAGTTAGAGTTTCAAGTATTTCTAAGGATTTCCAAGTCTTTCATCCCTGATTTCTAAGGTTCTTCACTTGACATATATAGGATTTCATTCATGTATTAGATTCATCCATGAAGCCCAACTCAAGTCTTCTTTTTCTCAAAGTTTGAGCATGGATTTTTATGGGTTTTTACAAAGACATTCCAAATGGTTAGTTATGATTAATACACCTATTTATGCATGAATTATGAAGTATTACATCATTTCAATGAGTTCTAAGTGAAGGGAAATTATTTCAAGTATATGATGATTAGGACTTGTTGAATTATGTGGATTCTTTTACCAATGATCCAATTGATTCCAATTACATAATTCCCCTATGATTTTTAATCAAAATATGCTTAATTGCTCATGAACTTACACATGGCCCTAATTTACTATGATAAAGTTATGCTTTTCATCAATTATGATTCTAAGTATGAAAAGTATGTTTTTATGATGATGATGATGATGTTATGATGATGATATGATGATGAGGATGACTTAGACCCTAAATGTTGATGAAATTATGAGAAGATGGCAGTATACCCATACTATATGTGAAAGTTATGTAGATGGACTATTCCATGATATGAGGTGTTTTCATAAAGTTATGATGTCCAAAACCCTATCAACTAAATTTTTGATTTCAAGACTTATCATTTTATGGGTATTTCTTATTATTCTCTATGTGCATGATTTGAGTTGAAAATTATCAATTATTGATTTGAATGCATGAACACCTATCAAAAGTCGACACTATGGATTTTTGGTGGGGGAAAATGAAAAAGGATATTGCAAAATTTGTGGCTCAATGTCCAAATTATCAACAAGTTAAAGTAGAGAATCAAAAGCTAGGAGCTTATTTGCAGCACATAGAACTTCCAATATGAAAGTGGGACATGATCGAATAGATTTTGTTACTGGGTTGCCTCGCTCATTTCAGAAGTTCTACTCAATATGAGTAGTAGTTGATAGACTCACCAAATCAGCACACTTCTTGCTAGTAAAAACTACTTATAAAATTGAAGTATATGTAAGGTTGTACATTAAAGAGACAGTTTGGCTACAGGGAGTACCAATATCTATTATATCCGATAAAAAGCTCAATTAACTGAAAATTTTTAGAAGTCATTTAAGAGGAGTTTGGGGAGGCAAATGAATTTAAGTATAGTCTTTCACCGTCAAACAAATGGTCAAGCAGAATGCACAATCCAAACACTTGAGGATATGCTTCGAGCTTGCGTATTAGGCTTCAAAGGTAGCTAGGATGATCATTTGCCACTTATTGAATTTACTTACAATAATAGCTACCACTCGAGTATCAAAATGGCACCTTACAAAGCCTTGAATGGAAGAAAGTGTAGGTCAATAATAGGCTGGTTTGAAGTAGGTGAAACTGCCTTATTTGGGCCAGATCTATTTCATCAAGCTATGGAGAAGGTTAAGATAATACAACAGAGGCTAGAAATATCTCAAAGTTGACAAAAACCATATGAAGATATTATAATAAGAGGACTAGAATTTTCCATAGGAGATTGGGTGTTCTTGAAGGTGTCTCTAGTGAAAGGGTAATGAGATTTAGTAAAAAGGGAAATCTCTGTCCATGCTACATAGGACCTATAAGATTGTTAAAAGAGTTTGACAAGTTGCATATGAATTAGAGCTACCTCAGGAGATTTATGTTCATCCAGTGTTTCAAATTTTAATGCTTCGAAAGTGCATAGATGACCTATCTCGTATCCTCCAACCAAAGATGTACAAGTTACAGAAGATCTCACTTATGAGGAAGAACCCATTGATATTCCGGATCGACAAATTAAGAGGTTAAGAAATAATAAAGTAGCTTCCGTAAAAGTACTATGGAGATACAAGCAAGTAGAAGAGGCTACATGGGAAGTAAAAGAAGTAATGAAATCCATGTACCCCCATCTCTTTCAGTCCACTGAGAAAGATGAAAGAATAGGAGTTGAGGCATTGAAGAGTATATTTCTCTATGCATTATGTAATATATAACTTACGCTTGAACTTGTCTGAGCTGACTAACTATACCATAATTCAAGGATGAATATTCCTAAGGGGGAAGGATATAACACTTCATGTAATGCATATGCTACTTCTATTCACATGACTCTTTACATATCTTTATTGTATAGGCAATGAACCAAGTTTCTTATTTGAGTAGTTGTGATTTGAATTTGGTAAAGGATGTTGTGACACCTTGATGTGTTCCAAGTCAAACTCAATGGAAGTAATAAACCTCGAGATAGTAAGGTGTTATTGAGTTTAAATATTAGTAAAGTATTAAGTTACACCAAGAGGGAGTGATGCTTGAAAAAATGGAACAAGATAATTGGGATGCTTAGCTGAATTAATTAAGCTACTAGATGCACCACCTACTTGAGATATATGGATCTAGTTAAGGTTTCCAAGGCTATTGGGTCCAATTTAAGCCTAATGGACTCACTGGAGGCCCAAACTAAGTAAGAGAAATGAAAATAGAAAAAGCAATCTCACCTTGCAAATCTGCCAAGGCCCAAGTAGTTAGCCCAAAACAAAGGAGAAACCAAGTAGGTGTGTCACCTACTTTGACCTTTTGAGCAGCTTGACATAAATAAGTAGTTGCATCACCTACTTGGCCATTTAGTGGCTGAGAATAAAGCAAAAAGAGGAGGTTTTAGGGGATTATTTTGAGGGCCAAAAAGGGCTCATAAAAGGCAAAGATAGCTGGACATCTTATTTATTTTAACACACCAAAAAAATAGATTAAAGTCCATCTTTCTCTTCTCTCTCAAGGGTTAACGAATAGCAGACTTAAAATTCCTTTAGGATTCATAAGGAGACCCTTCTTGTTGTCGGATAAGATGGAAGAAAAGAGGTTACTTTAAGGTAATAACAAGGTCATACAACAAGGTATATAATGATATCCATTTACATACTCTTTGGCATGAAATCTAGCCCTCGTGTCATTATTAACCAGTGAGCTCCTCAAGTACAATAGTAGTAGTGTTTTTTATTAGTAAATCTATAGCCTACTCTTCCAAGAACTAGCATGATGAGTTTACTATCATTTATGAAGCTGATTATGTCATTAAACTCCTGAGTAGCACAGTAATGTTACATTTGATTCTTATATTATTGTACTTCCTTAACTGACCATTGTCATATCTTACACTATGGGTACATAGTTCCAAAGCTTCAAAATTATCATGTGCACCAAAGTAACAATCTCAAACTATTAAAGAATAATTTGAACACTGTTCATAGCATGGGTAATAGCCCAGGGGCAAGAGCCTAGCATGGGTCTATCTCACTTGGTTTATAAGGGTGGCAGCCCAGGGGTGAAAGCCTGGCATGGGTCGATCCCAATTTGTATAGCTATGAGCACATCATCCTAGGGGTTAAAATTCCTAGCATGGGTCATCCTCTTTTATCACTGATCAGTTGGTCATTTGTACAACATGTCTAAACAAACTATAAAACACCGAAAAGTAAAGAAAAGAATGTAACGTACATGGTTCTACAAGTATAACAAAGGTGGTCTTTTACCATGATTTGTGCATTCATATATTCCTACTTGATTTCAATTGAGTTCTCCTTTTACATATGTTATTGTCTTCCATATTCAGTACATTATTTCGTGCTAATGTCCCTTTTGGGGGATGTTGTAATTCAAGTTGCTGGTACATGTACTCCAGCTAGTAGACCTCTAGTGTAGGCGCACCTGACACTCAGCTGCTTTGGGTGAGCTCTAAGTTAATCAGGGGCTTTAGGCCTTTAGTATATGCATTTTTGTATTGTATAATAGTTTAAAGTAAGGCAGGGCCTATCTCGACCTATGTTAGGGTTTTCAATCTTATATAGGTTTTTAGACTTATTATATATAGTTTAGTTGCATCTTGTCTCTAAATAGTTGTGGCCTTAATGACCAAGTCTACTATATAAGTTTTGGTACGACCTATTTTTATCTTTTATCTCTATTTTCAGTACGAACTTGTAACTATTGTGGTAGTCACCGTCATATGCATAGTGAGCACAAATTATATGTTGGTTCACTTGGCCCTTGAGGGCATCAAGTGCATATTTAGAGACGTGACATCCTCAAATTTCATAAGCTCTCAAAGTATACTTCTCACTTGGTTGCCGATCCTCGAGTAAGGATGAACAATTTGTGTCGAGAGTGTTCAACTTGGTTAATGAAGATCGCCGCACCACTATGCTTATAGAGGAGATGGACACGTCTCAGCTCATGAAATGTGTTGAGCAACTTGAAGGAGAGAAGTTTAGAAATAGGAAAAGTGGGGAGTCCAAGAGGGCTTGTTATGAAGGTGGATTCCAAGGTTCTAAGGGTGATGGAGGTGATCGCATCAAACAAGGCCATGAATTTCATGGCCAAGGGTTATCCAATGCCCAAAACCAAAGGTTCACCAATGATAGGGTGTCTAACCCCAAATCTCAAGGTGGAGATGGTGGACCAATACTTCCTAAGTATGGGAGGTGTGGGAAGAACCACGGCAGTAGGTGTTATCGAGATGTGGGTGCTTACTTTGGGTGTAGCAAGATGGGCTACAAGATTGCAAATTGTCCAAATTCTTAAAGCAAAGGTAGGGATGGTCATCCTTAAGGACATGGTTACCATAGAGGTAAAGGGGCACAAGGTAGTCAACAAGGGAGTGCTCCACATTACAATTGGTTCCATGCTCTTAAAGGGAGGCAAGGGATGGATGAGGCATCCGATGTCGTCACCGGTATGCTAAAGGTTTGTGGTTATGATGTGTACTCTTTATTGGATACCCCATATATTTCTAATAGACTTGATGTGTGTCTTGAATTGCTACGTGAATCCTTTGAGATGTTTACCCCCATTGGTGAATCTATTATTACTAGAGGAGTCTATAGGGGTTGCTCCATGTCTATATTGCATAAAGTCTTGCCTTGTAATTTTGTTGAACTTTACATGGTAGATTTTGACATTATTCTTAGGATGGATTACTACATACATATCATGCTTCCATTGATTGTAGGACTTGTATGGTTAAGTTTCAATTCCCTAACAGACCCATCCTTGAGTGGGAAGGTCATGATTCGGTGGTTAAGAGTAAGTTCATCTCTTGTCTTAAGGCTCAAAAATTGATTGCTAAGCGTTGCATTTATCATCTTGTAAGGATTAGGGATGTTGAGTCCAAAGACCCTTCTATTGAGCCCATTCCGATGGTGAATGAGTTTATTGATGTCTTTCTCGATGAACTCTCCAGTGTTCCCCTCGAAAGAGAAATAGATTTTGATATAGACCACCTCCCCGATACTCAAATCATATCCATCCCTCCCTACCTTATGGCCCCAACAGAATTGAAAGGGCTGAAGGATCAATTGAGGTACTTATTGGAGAAGATTTTTATTAGCCCTTACAAGCCATCTTGGGGTGCATCGGTATTATTTTGTGAGGAAGAAGGATGGCTCACTTTGAATGTGCATCAAATATCATCAACTTAGCAAGGTCACTATAAAGAACAAGTATCCCCTACCAAAGATAGATGATTCCTTTAACCAATTGCAAAAGGCTATTCATTTTTCTAAGATTGATCTTCAGTTCAGATACCAACAAATGAGGATAAGGGAATGTGATATTCCTAAGATGGCCTTTCGAACAAGGTATGGTCCTTTTAAATTTGTGATGTGGTCTTTTGACCTAACCAATGCTCCAATAATATTTACGGATCTCATGGTCTCTAAACCCTACCTTGATGTGTTTGTTGTGGTGTTCATTGATGACATCTTGATTTTTTCCCGAAGTGAGGAAGAGTAAGTGAGGCATTTGAGGGTAGTATTGTAAAACTTGATGGAAGAGAAGTCGTTTGCCAAGTTTGATAACTGCGAATTTTGGCATTCCTTCAGTATGTAGTGTCGGGTGAAGAAATAAAGGTGGATTCTAAGAACACAAAAATGATGAGAAATTGGCCTAAGCTCTTGACTCCAACGGATATTAGGAGATTATTGTGCTTAGCAGGGTACTATCGAAGATTTGTTGAGGGATTTTCTTCAATTTCTTCTCCTTTGACAAAGTTCACACAAAAGAAGGCAAAGTGCCTTTAGACCAATGAATGTGGAAGGAGCTTTCAAACTTTAAAGGACAAGCTTACAACCGCTCCTATTATGACTTTATTAGAAGGTTTAGAAGGGTTTGTTGTCTATTGTGATGCTTCAAGAATCAGTTTGGGGTGTGTGTTGATGCAAGGTGGCAAGGTGCTTCTAGGCAACTCAAAGTGCATGAGCATAATTATCCTACACGTGACCTTAAGCTAGCGGCCATGGTATTTACTTTGTAAATATGATGTCATTATTTGTATTGGGCTCATGTAGATGCTTTCACTGACCACAATATTCTTTAATATATGTTCACCCAAAGAACTTTCAATTTGAGGCATAGAAGGTTGTTAGAACTCCTCAAAGATTATAATATGAGTGTGCATTATCACTTGGGAAAAGCTAAAGTTGTAGCCAACGCACTAAGTAGGGTATCCATCGAGAGTATGGCTCACATCAATGATGGGAAGAAGCAGTTAGCCAAAGATGTTCGTAGATTGGCTAGGTTGGGAGTTAGGTTGGATGAAGCCAAAGATAGAGGTATGGTGGTTCTAGATGGTTCCAAAATTTTCCTTGGTTGAAGAGGTCAAGTCCAAGCAAGACCTTGATTCCCTCCTTTGGTTGAATTGAAGGCATTGGTAGAAGAGGGAGAGGGAGAGGTTTTCTCCCGAGGGGGAAATGATATCCTTAGACACTAGGGTAGGTTGTGTGTGCCAATGTTAATGGGTTGAGGGACTTTATTTTGAAAGAGAACCATAATTTATCTTATTCCATTAACCCCGGTTCAATTACAAGATGTATAGGGTTGATAGAAATGTAGTGGTAGGGTCGTATGAAAAGAGATATTGCAATGTTTATAGCCGAATATAACAATTGTCAACAAGTCAAAGCCAAACATCAAATACCAGGTGACCTAGCCCAAGACATAGAGATTCCTACTTGGAAGTGGGAAGAAATCAATATGGATTTTATGATTGGTTGCCACCTATTTGGGTTATTGTTGATAGAAGGGTGAAGTTGGGTCGATTCCTACTAGTTAAAACAACCTATGTTGTCGAAGATTATGCTAAATTGTACATTCATGAGTTTGTTAGATTTCATAGGGTTCCATTGTCTGTCATTTTGGACCATGGCACCCAATTAACCTCTCACTTTTGGAGATCTTTTCAAAGAGGCCTTGGTACTAAAGTCAAGCTTGGCACAATTTTTCACCGACAAATGGATTCACAAGCCAAAAGAACCATTCAAACCCTTCGGGATAAGCTTAGAGCTTATGTGTTGGAATTCAAGGATAGTTGGGATAAGCATCTTTTACTCATTGAGTTTGATTACAGCAATACTTACCGCTCTAGAATGGGGATGGCACCATTTGAGGCCAGTTTGGGTGGAAAGCTCATAGGTCAGTTCACAAAGCCAAGTCCACAACCCGTAGTATATACCATGAGCCATAGACTAGGCTCGTGGATGAGCGTCTCAATAAGTTGAAAATTTTCCAATTGTAAGATGACCTACGAAGACCATTTATGAGCAGTGGCAGGAAGAACAGATTGTGGACCTAACCGTAGGAGTGTGTTCTAGACATGAAGGAAATTTGAAGTTTCTAGAAAGTACCCCATGATTAATAGGAAAAATCATAATCCAAGCACGGTCCATGATTAGATTTTATGAATAGGGTCAAGAAAAGTGAAAATTTTGCTAAGTGTGAAAGGATTCCACAAGGCCTTTTTGATTAATGTACAGCCTGTGTATAGTGATGTACTCCATTCCTAGGTTCATTACTCATGCTTTAACAAACTAACATATAGAGTTTATACAATATCTCATGAAAGGTTTTCAAATCAAGAAAACAAGTTTATGATGATCATCAACATATGAAAATACATGTAGTAGGAATAATTTTCAAGAATATACTCAAGAAAGTATTTCAAGAAACATATATGGGGACTCATGGTTTCTCAACTCCTCTATTATCGTCTATGGGGGGTACATGAGAAAACAATCTCATGCTTTTAGTTTAGCCTTACATACCTGGGATGAAGGTAGACGATCAACTTGGTATGAAGATATTGTGTATGCATTGTAGGGTATGGGATCCAAACCTTTTACCCTAAGAAGTTGGATCTGGACTTGTAGAATAGGCCAACTCTGCCTGTCAAATCATCTATTGAGGAGCCCCCTACAGTGGAGCTCAAGGAGCTGCCAAAGCACCTAAGTTATGACTTTTTAGGTACTAACAATACTTACCCTATCATTGTTGTTACAAATCTTCTAGAAAAATAGGTTAAAACATTGTTGGGGATCCTCCAAAAGATCAAGAGGGCCATTGGCTGGACCATCACTAACATTATTGGGATTCCACCAGGGATATGCATACATAAGATTAAGTTGGAGGATAATTGTGTCCCAACTGTTGAGCATCAACGCAGCCTTAACCCACCTATGTAAGAGGTGGTGAAGAAAGAGATAATAAGGTAGCTAGATTCTGGGGTTATATACCCAATCTCTTATAGTAGTTGGGTCAACCCAGTTCAATATGTCCCCAAAAAGGTGGCATAACAATGGTAGCAAACGTCAAAAATGATCTATTCACCTTGCGACCAGTCACCGGATAGCAAGTATGTATGGATTACAGGAAGTTGAACAGGTGGAAATTGAAGGACCATTTTTTCATGCCCTTCATACACCAGATGTTGGATAGACTGGCAAGTCGAGGGTGGTATTATTTCTTGGACCGGTACTTGGGCTACAATCAAATATCAATAGCACTGGAGGACTAGGAAAAGGCTATGTTCACCTGCCCATATGGAGCCTTTGCCTTCAAGAGGATGCCTTTTGGGCTTTGTAATATGCTCTGGCCACTTTTCAGCATTGTATGATGTCAATTTATTTTGTTGAAGACACCCTTTAGGTATTTATGGATAACTTTTCCATAGTGGGTGATTCTTTTGGTGATTGTTTAGATAATCTTTGAAAGGCCCTACAACATTGTAAGGAGGTGAACTTGGTCCTAAATTGGGAGAAGTGCATTTCATGGTCAAGGAGAGAATAGTCCTTGGCTATTAGATCTCTGACAAAGGAATAGAGGTGGACAAGGCAAAGAATGAGGTTATAGAGAAATTGCTACCTCCCATTTTTGTAAAGAGGGTCCAGAGTTTCTTAGGGCACGTGGGTTTCTACCGCCGTTTCATAAAGGATTTCTCCATAATTTCACACCCATTGTGCAAATTACTGTAGAAAGATACCAAATTCCACTTCGATGACACTTGCTTACAAACCTTTGCTACCCTGAAGAGCAAACTAATATTTGCACCTGTAATAGTTGTACTGCACTGGTCAGCCCCATTTAAGGTCATGTGTGATGCTAGTGGAATTGTTGTGGGTGTTCTGCTAGGTCTGAAGCATAACAAGATCTTTCATCCAATATACTATGCCAGCAAGACTTTGAATGAAGCCCAAAGGAACTACATAGTGAGTGAGCAAGAATTGGTGGATTTGGTGTATGGTTTTAATAAGTTTTGAGCTTACCTGTTGATTACAATGGTGATCATGCACACCGACCATGTAATGTTGAGATATCTGATTGCTAAGAAAGACAGTAAGCCTAGGTTGATTAGATGGGTTCTTCTATTGCAAGAGTTTCACTTTGAAGTCCAAGACAGGAAAGGAAGTGAAAACCAGGTAGCTGACCATTTGTCCAGACTGGAAGATGAGTCCAGAGGCAATAATATATTAGACATCGATGATTCATTTCCTGATGAGTAGGTATTGGCCGCTTTTGTTGACTTATTTCCTTAGTTCGCTAATTTTGCTAATTATCTGGTTAGTGATATTGTGCTTGGAGGCCTTACCTTCCACCAGAGGAAGAAGTTTCTTCATGACGTGTGCAGGTACTTTTGGGATGAACCATTCTTGTTCGGACTATGTGCTGATGGGGTGATCAGGCGGTTCATACCAAAAGCAAAGATGATGAGCATCATGGAGACATGTCATTCCTCTAAGGGGCGATCATGGTGGCACCAGAACAACAAAGAAAATCCTATAGAGTGGGTACTATGTCCCACCATCTATAGAGATGCCCATGACTTGGTGCAAGGTTGTGCTCAATGCCAGAGATACGGCAACATCTCTCGGCGTCAAGAGTTGCCCATGACCCTAATTCTTGAAGTGGAAATGTTTGACGTCTAGGGGATTGATTTTATGGGTCCATTTTCGAGCTCTTACAACATGAAACACATCCTAGGGGTAGTGGAATATGTCTCCAAGTGGATGGAGGTAGTTGCATTTCTTGACAATGAGAGCAAGAGTGTTGCCAGCTTTCTGAGGTGGAACATCTTTTCCAGATTCGGGACACCTAATGATGGAGGTTCTCACTTTTGCAACAAGATATTTCCCCAGTATTAATCAAGTATGGAGTATGGAAGAATAAGGTGGTCACGCCCTATCACCGGCAAACAAGGAGATTTCTTCCAAATAGTAAATGCCACAGAATAGAAGAAAGTTGGATGATGCACTATGGGCTTATCGAATGGCTTACAAGACATCTACTGGTATGTCCCCATGGTGTTTGGCAAGCCTGCCATCTGCCTATAAAGCTAGAACACAAGGCACTCTGGATCTAAAAAAGATGAACCTCAGTTGGAGTGATGCTACTAGCCTATGACTGGACCAACTCAATGAGTTGGATGAGTTTCACCTTTGTGCTTATGAAAGTGCAGCACTGTACAAGGATCGGATGAATTTTTAGCTTGACAAAAACATTTCCTGATGAAGTTTTAGTATTGGCAATAGGGTCTTGTTATATAACTCTAGGTTGAGGTTGTTTCCAGGCAAGCTTAAATCTAGGTGGTTTGGACCTTTCACAATAGCACAAGTGTACCCACATGGTGCAATGGAACTAGAAGTTGAAGACAGGCATAGATTCAAAGTGGATGGACAGAGGGTGAAGCAATACCTTATTACCACAAGTGAAATCTCCGTAGTGAAGGAAATGTAGCTTGATGAAGTATGAGTAATTAACGCGACAGCATCATTGCTGTGACACTAAATTGGGCGCTTCATGGAAGGCAACCCATGTTTTCTCTTTTATATTCTTCTATATAAAACTATGAGTAATTACATTACTAGTTTTTGGTATTGTAGTTACAAGTGTATACAGGTGTTGATCTAGGCTCCCACGAACATATGCAAGGTAATTAATGCAATACAAAGCTGAGGAGGGTGAAAGTGCGCCAAGGCAAGCACCACGGTCATTTGCATGGACCATGGAGCATTAAACGGATCGTCTAATGGTCTATGGAAAGTAAGCGCTGAATGCAGACCTAGAGAAAGAGCCCACGACACCTTTCATGGACCGTGCAAGCATTCATAAGCCGTTATAGGTCGCATGTGCCAGGTGAGTACATAAATTTCTCAAGGCTGGGCATATGGATGGTTTATATGGACCGTGGTATGCACCATGGGCCCTAAAGCAATTTGTGAAAGGAGAGGTGGGTTGACCAAGTATGACAGGTTTAAATTGACCTATTCCTAATGCCAAAATTGACCCTCTCCTATTTTCTCCCATTTTTCTCTCTTCTTTCACACCTTCCCCTCTAAGTCCTAATGATCTTAGGCATATTTATACGCTAAACTAGCCAAATATACCCATAAATAGAGTTGAGCTAGAGGGTAAACCTATAGAGTCCAGGTGTTTTTAGTGTAATTTGTTTATTTTGCTAACCTATGGCCAAGTGCATCATTTGGTTGTGTTTTTGCATATTTTGATCAGATTGTGCTATTTTGGAGTCAGACCCGGATCAGGATGAAGAACATAGCCCAGAATTGAAGGAGAAAAATCAGTTAACTTAGCAGAAGTACTCAACTGTGCGTCGCGGACCTGGGGAAAGGTTGTATGAGCTGAAAAGGAGAATAAAAAAGTCCAAAACAGGAAATATTGCAAAGTCCGCATCCCGGACTAGTTCCAGAAATAGTGAAAACTGGTCCAGTCATCAAATAAGCGAAATCCTATTCAAATCATGCTAGTCTGCATCACGGACTTTGAACATGAATGGGAAAAATCGAGTTACGGGATTTTAAGTCATGTTTTATTTTATGGTTTAGGTGATTATCATTATTAGGAGGCAAAAAATAGAGGGAAAATGACGAGAACCTTTTCTAGTGCAAGTTTGGTTAGTATTCATCTTTGTCTTCTTGGTTGTTAATGATTGTTAGTGTATTCTTGATGTATGAACCTACTATGAGTGGCTAATTCTCCCATATTCTAGGGTTTAGCCATAGACAATGTTTTAGCTCTTGATTTTTTATACATATGATTGGGCTTGCAGATTACGCCTATATTGCTTAAATCTATACCCCATAGTCTAGAAAACTAGGGGCTAAATTAATTGTTTATTTTGAATTTGAGAGATGTTGGAATAGATAGAACACAGTAATATAGGGAGCTTGTTCGACTAGGAAACTAGATTGACTCGTGTAAGGGTGACCCGTGAAAACTACCCTTACACCTCGCTTGGTTCATAATACAGGAAGGTAACATTAAAGTGCTTTTATTGGTATGTGTATCCCCGCTCAACGATGTAGTTAGGCAGTCAATAACGATAGGCCGACAGAGGCGTGCAACCCTGTTTAGGTAATATTAATACTATGAACCAGTAGGCATGAGCCCAAACGTATATGTGATTATTGAGACTAAAACAGCGTTAACAAGGCTACAATCTCGGAATCGCTCTTAAATTGATAGTTAACAACAAACTAGCTCAGGATAGTAAATTAAGTTAGTGGTTTCATTACTTTTCATAAACTTCTTGACTATTCCTCCTCAACAACCTCTAAGCATAATAGCTTGGATTGTTTGTGACTTTCCTTTAAGTCCTTTAGGTTCGATATCCCGACCCCTTTTTTAAGGCCACTGTTTACTTGTTTAGACCACCTACAAACTAAAAAAATGGAGTGGGAATTTAAATAGGGGTGGGGTCGCGTGAAACTCGAAGCATTAAATACACATCTCCATGACGCAAGCGCGACGCAGGGATGTCATGGAGGATGCCTTAATGTATACTTACCTAGGCCAAGAAGTGAAAGTTGTTCCGAGACACATCTGTGATGTGGAGACATCGTGGACAACTACTATTTTGGGGCCCAAAAAATTTAAAGTTTGAGCTACGAGCCTCAAAAAATTCCCGGAATACTTGACTACGCTTCAAAACACCTAAACAAGTTAGTTCAACCAAAGGAACTACAAAAAATAACCAAAGGATTTACCAAAATTGATGATACAATTTTGCACACCAAAATACCCAAAATGAAGGTTGGTTTGCGACACATCCGCAACGCGTAGACGTCATAAACAGCCACTGTTTTAGGGCCCAAAAAAATTTAAATTTTGAGTTATGGACCCCAAAAAATTCCTCGAACACTTGAATGTGCTGCAAAACACAGAAACAAGTTAATCCATCCAAAGAAACTTCAAAAATGACCAAGGGATTGACAAGAATTGACGGTGAACTTTTCCACCCTAAAATATGCACTGTACGCGACACATCCGCGATGCAGAGACGTCATGGACTTCAACTTTGTGCAAATTGTTACGGAGAATTCTTATTTTTAAAATATATTTTTTTATAAAAAAATAACTCGTGTTACGTTACCACGGGTTACCTCTTGTGCAACGCCTGATTTACTATTGCGGCACGACTTAGAATTAAGTATTCTTCATTGGCCAAGCTAATTGCCTTTTCATCTTTGTTTGTGTCTTCACCATAGTAGTGCTTGACACGCTGGCCATTCACCAAAAATGTTTGGTTCGTGGCCTCATCTTTTAACTCCATAACTCTATGCAGTGTTACGAAAACCACCACGTACAGTCCACTCCACTTTGACTTTAATTTGCCTAGAATTAGTTTCAAACGTGAGTTAAAAAGAAGTACTTGTTGCCCTGGCTCAATGTTTCATTGAATGATGTGTCGGTCATGCCATTTCTTGGTTTGCTTCTTGTATAGCTTTGTATTCTCGTATGCGTGGATTCGGAATTCATCTAGCTCTACCAACTCTTCTAGCCTTTTTCTTCCTGCTAGTTTTGGATCAAGATTGAGTCTTTTATCGCCCAAAATGCTTGGTGTTCAAGCTCCACAGGAAGGTGACATGCTTTCCAATAAACCAGACGGTATGGGGATGTGATGATAGGTGTCTTATATGATGTCCTGTACGCCTACAAGGCCTCATCCAGCTTGATAGACCAATCCTTTTGTGTAGCATTGATGGTCTTTTGCAGTATCTGCTTGACCTCTCGATTTGGCACTTCCACCAGACCGCTTGTCTGTGGGTGGTATATAGTGGCTACCCTGTGTCGTACTCCATATTTAGCCAGTAGATTCTTAATAGTTTGGTTAATGAAATGTGTACCTCTATCGGTGATGATGGCTCTCGGGGTTCCAAACATTATGAAGATCTGCTTCTTCAAAAACTTGCTCACCACCTTGGAATCATTTGTGGGTAAAGCTACCGCTTCCACCCATTTAGAAACGTAATCAACTGCCACCAAGATGTAATGATTTCTAAAAGAGGGTGGGAATCATTTGTGCAAACATGTTTCAAAAGACTCCCCAAAGATTGAGAAATCATCCATGAACACCTCTACAATGTCTTCCACTATGTCATGGAATATGGCCATCATGCACCTTTGGAAAGTGGCTGGTGCATTACACAGTCCTAAAGGCATGCGTTTGAAAGCATAGGTCCCATATGGACAGGTAAAAGTGGTCTTCTCTTGGTCTTCGGGTGCAATAGTGATTTGGTTGTACCCCGTATCCATACAAGAAGCAGTAATACTCTTGTTCAGCAAGCCTATCCAACATCTGATCAGTGAAGGGCACAAGGTAGTGGTCCTTTCGGGTGGCATCATTCAATTCCCTGTAACCCATGCAGATACGCCACCCTGTCATTATTCTAGTTCGAATAAGTTCATTTTTATCATTGGTAACCACTGTCATTCCCCCTTTCTTGGGTACAAATTGTACAGGGCTCACCCATTTGCTATCGAAGATGGGGAAGATAATCCCTGCTTCCAACTACTTTATCACTTCTTTCTTTACTACCTCCTTCATGATTGGATTCAATCTCCTCTGTGGTTAGGCCACTGGCTTATGACCATCCTCCATGAAAATCCTGTACATACACAGTGCTGGGCTAATGCCATGGATGTCTGATATTTGCCAACCCATTTTTCTCTTCCTTCTCTTTAGCACCGATACGGCGGCTTCCACCTGAGTTGTAGTCAATGACACGGACAATATCATAGGTAAAGTTTCATTTTCACCAAGAAATAAAAACCTGAGATGCGAAGGCAATGACCTCAGTTCAAGCTGAGGTACTTCTTCAACTTAGGGTTTAAGTGGAGGTCCCAACACTCTGTTTAATGGCTCAGCTCCTTTCTTAAGCATGCTGACATTATGACTATTCAGCACACTTTCTATTTCCCTCGCTTCTGCATCATCCACTAGCCCTTGATTCAATAGCACTCTAGTTAATGGGTATGCTATTTCCACCTGGCTCACTACAGCTGTTGTATCTAACGCAGTGATGGCTGCCAAGTCCTCATATGCTGCAGGTAGCTTCATAGCTTTGTAAACGTCAAAACCCTCCACCTTATCATAGGCTCTCATGGTGAGCCTTCCTGCTGCTACACCAATCAATGCCCCACTTGTCGGTAAGAATGGGTGGCCAAGAATGAATAAAACCTCCGGGTACTGCTCAAAATCCAAGATGACAAAGTCTACTAGGAAGATGAGAGATCCCACGAGGACTAAGATATCCTCAATCACACTATCTGGTCTTGCCACAGATTGATCAGCCAATTGTAAGATGATGGTGGTTGGCTTTGGGTTTCCCATCCCCAACTTCAAGAACATGGAACTAGGCATAAGATTAATGCTCGCGCCTAGATCACATAAGCCCCTTGCATGTAAATGGCTCCCAATAGTTACTTGCACAGTGAAACTCCCCGGATCTTTCAACTTAGTTGGTAATTGGGACCTATTGAGGATCGTAGAGCTACATGTCTCCGTGAGTGCTATAATTTAATATTCTGCCAACTTGCTCTTATTGGCCACAATGTCCTTCACGTATTTGGCATACTTCGGGATACCCTGTAAAACATCAATAAGGGGTAAGTTAATGTGTATGTTTTAGCAGTCAAATGAACTTTTGGAAACACTCATCCTCCTTCTTTTTCTTTAAATTCTGTGGGAATGGAGGAGGCGGTTTAGGCACTGAGGTAGTCTCTTTAGGGACTGGGCTGCCAGTGCCAGCCTCATTACTTGGTGTAATACCTGATTTAGCCCCATCTCTCCTCTTTGGGAATGCCTTAATCAAGGGTCTTCCACTCCTCGTGTTGACTGCATTAATTTGCTTTGGGTTGGGGTCAGTGTTACTTGGCAAGCCCCCTTGAGGTCTAGAGTTCACAGTCCTTGCCAATTGCCCCAACTGTCTCTAAGTTCTGAAGACCTTGCTTGTTCCTTTGTATCTCTTCCTCTTGCCTATTCTGATTTACTAGAATTTGTCTAAGTACCTCACTGTTTTTCATATTGTTTGGGTTATCCTGCTCTGCATGCTGCTGCATCTGCTAATTATGGTAAGCATTGCCTCCTTGTGGTCTCTTCTGAGGTAACACCTAGTTTTTTGTTGTCCACCCCATGAGAAATTGGGGTGATTTCTCCAATTTGGGTTATATGAGTTCCTAAATCCTAGATAGCCCCCTCTGTTAGCACTTCCCACAACATTTACTGCTTTAGGATTAGCTCCACGGGACTGAGCAATGTGATCTCCTCCACTACACACATCACACCATCCTGGTTGCTTTCTAAAACCAGAGCCTGGAGGTCGGTGGGAGCTAAAACAGAATATGGTCTAGTTGCTACACTCTATTGGACAATTCACAGGGCTACCACACGAAGACCCACATGTCCATATTCAGAACTTTGTGGAGATCGCTGATACTTTCATTCCTACAGAGGCAAATAGAGACTACGTGAGGATGACCTTATTTCCCTTCTCATTGTTGGGGGGAGCCCCAAGGTGGTTGTAGATTGAGCCACCTAACTTTATCACTTCATAGGATGATCTTGCTCACAAGTTCCTCACTTAATTCTTCTCATCTGGCAAGACAGACAAACTCAGGATTAAAATTCTAAGCTTCAAACAAAAGCTTGGGGAAAATTTATATCATGCTTAGGACAGGTTTAAACCTTTCCTTATTAATTGTCCCCATCATTGTCAGGCTAATAAGGTGTTGGGACATACCTTTATAGAAGGTTTGGAACCCAACACAAAGATTTTTCTTAATTCTTCTGCAGGTGGACAAGCATTGGAGAAGACATAGGATGAGTTGTATGCCCTTCTCAATCGAATCGCACAAGGAAATCCTGGGTAGAATGGAGGACCAAGCCGACCGACAGTCCAAAAGCAAGCCGGTATGTTGGCCATTGATGCGATAACTTCCTTGCAAGCTCAACTGTCAACCATGTAAAATATGATGACTACTCACTTCAACAACCTGGCGTTAGGCCAACAACAGCAAGCACCTGTGGGTATAGTTCAACAGCCAGCACCAGGGAATGCAGTACTACAAGTTTTTAGTGTTTTTGCATGGGCTACCACCTGACTTTTCTCTTTAATGGGCCACTGCACTGCAACCTCAGTGTTGTCGGGGAGTTCTATGCAAACATAAAGAAAGAGCCACGCACTCAAGTAGTAAATGTTCGCGAAGTGGAAGTGAACATCGTTCCTATAGCCATTAATGGGATCCTGGGCACTCTCGATGTTCCCACCGGTGCATTCACAGAGCTTTAGATTTAGCTTCTGTACTGAGCCATCTGTCACACTCTTGCCGAGGTGAAATCCAAAGCTAAGTAGATTCGTCATGCTAGCAAGGGCTACCATCAGTGCTTTTTGGTCGCCCATATGAATAGAGAGGCTCATATTTGGGTGAAGATTGTGACTTACTCGTTCTTTCCCGGTAGCACTTCACGGCTATCATGAGGGTTAGGACGTGTTTGGTTTATGCAGTAATGATTGGGATGGAGCTCAACTTTGGAGTGATCATGAAATCCACCATGCGGAAGGTGCGACTGCACAGGGAGTGCAGGTATGCATTTGGTGGCCTTATCACTGAGCTTTGTTATTGTACAAGTGTTCCGATGGAGGATCTTGACTACTGCCCATGCATTGAGGCCCCTCCATATAATGTCACAAACATTAAGGGGCTTGAGGAATCGACTGGTCCAGTGCTCACTACAATAGAGAGAGGACACAGAGATGAGCTGATCATGGCACACATGTATGGGCTCGAGATACTGCAACATAGGACAGGTAGTCTCCCATCCATATAGCAGGAGCTTGAGGAGGTAGAGGCTCATTACCCCCTCAATGCCCATGCCAATGTAGTATTGGGCATTGCACCTTCGTTTGTCCAGCCCACTAAGGATGACATCCCCACCAACCCTGATGAGGCACGGACTGGTTCTGACACAGAGGAGGACGAGATCAAAGAGAAGGTGTCTGTTTCTATTAGGGGTGAGCCCATCATGCCCCGCCAGGAGGAATGACCCCTAGGCTCCCTTTCCACAAGTTATGTATGGGTAGCACTGAGGGCAGTGCTACGCTTAAGTGGGGGTGGGCATCTTTTGATGTTTTGATTAATACTTTATTTTGTTAATTCAGCCTGTACTAAGACTTGATGTTTTTGGTTTGCTGTTAGACATCATTTTCATGGTTATTCTTCATTGGGTCTGTAATTGTTAAGTACACATGTGAATGTTTTAGTTTATACAACATTTTAGTTGGACTTACTTGTGGTTATCTAGTCTCATTTACAGTATCGGCAATTGTATGGTCAAGCATTATATGTCGAGCATGTGATTCAAGGTAACCTAATCACTTGGAATCCTAGGAAGTTAATACCTGAGTCTAGCACTTTGGGAATGGATTTGTGTAATCATGGATTCATGAGAATGAGGTGACAGTAAGTCTAGTGTAACCTTGTGATGAGAGTGTGCCAAGAGGGGTGAGCTTATCTTTAAGTTTGTGTTGTGATATTTGCTAGAACTTGCCCGGTATGTGGATTAGACGAGGTAGGAATCAAACTTGGAGGAAAGGATCTAGGCGTTTCTAGGGTAGCCCCAGTAATTTAGTAGCCTCTTTATCCACCTAATATAGACAATCCTTAGTCAGCCCCTTGAGCTTTAGCATTTTCCTTTGGTTAGCCTCATTTCAAGCCAAACCCATTCTTTCGAGTTTAAACCGTGTTTGATCTTGATTCCTAAGGGCTTTTGCATGATAATTCATAGGGAAGGGAGCTTGAATGGACACCCAAATGATAAGTGGTAGTGTAGTGAGTAAAAGAAAAAGCAGAAAAAAATTTTGTTGGCCCAAACTAGTGACAGTCCGCGACCAGTGTGCGTCGCAGAGATCAACTTAAAAAAAATTTAAAAAAGAAAAAAAAAGAGAGAGTTGTATACATGCATAAATACAAATAGTTGATATTGTGCTGAAGTGTGCATATGCTATAGCGATATAAAATGTTGGGGCAGGGAGGATTAGAAGTAAGGGAGTCAGAGAATTGGATGTAAGCTATAAGCGCTTGGGAATCGAGCCTTGTCAACTATAGCCATAAATGTATCCCACCAGCCTGTAACCCACATTACAACCAAATAAAAGACCTCGGCGATCTTTCGAGTTAGATTGTTACTAGGTTAAAGTCATACATTAAGGGCAAGCTTATTAAAACTAGAAGTAACACAATACATCTATTGGGGGAGAGAGAGTTCACGGAGTACCCATTCTTATTCTGTGCTTTAGGTTCTTTGTGGTGTGCATGGGTAATTCTCCTAGTGAGGGCACATAATCATTTTAGGTTGTCAACTAGATGATGTTATTAACTGAAATTCTACATGATTACGTAGTGAGGCATGAAGGTTAGATGAAAATAGATATTGCTAGGGTCCTGGATGATATTTGCCTTGGTCCAGATGACTCAGTCATATGATGTCCTGTGTACATACTGCCTAGTGATTCTCATGCATGTGTCTTGATTTTCTTTAGGACGGACAAAGCTTTAAGTGTGGGGTGGTGATCTTAGATGTATTTATATACCGAACTAGCCAAATATACTCATAAATAGAGTTGAGTTACAAGGTAAACCTATAAAGTCCAGGTGTTTTTAGTGTGATTTTATTTATATTGCTAATCTACCGCCAAGTGCGTTGTTTGGTTGTCTTTTTGCAGATTTTGATCAGATTGTGCTATTCCGGAGTCAGACCCAGATCAGGATGAAGAACATAACCCAGAATTGAAGGAGAAAAATCAGTTAACTCAGCAGAAGTACTCAACTACGCGTCGCGGACCTGGGGAAAGGTTGTGTGAGCTGAAAAGGAGAAGAATAAGGCCCGAAACAGGAAAATATTGCACAGTCCGCATTGCGGACTAGTTCAAAAAATAGTGCAAACTGGTCCAGTCAGCAAATAAGCGAAATCCTGCTCAAATCATGCTAGTTCGCATCGCGGACTACGAAGATGCATGGGAAAAATCGAGTTACAAGATGTTAAGTCATGTTTTGTTTTATGGTTTAGGTGATTATCATTATTAGCAGGCAAAAAATGGAGCGAAAACGACAAGAATCTTTTCTAGGGAAAGTTTGGTTAGTATTCATCTTTGTCTTTTTGGTTGTTAATAATTGTTAGTGTATTCTTGATGTATGAACCTACTATGAGTGGCTAATTCTCCCATATTCTGGGGTTGTATCCATAGACAATGTTTTAGCTCTTGATTTTCTATACATATGATTAGGCTTGCAGACTACACCTATATTGCTTAAATCTATACCCCATAGTCTGGCCAACTAGGGGCTAAACTCATTGTTTATTTTGAATTTAAGAGATGTTGGAATAGATAGAACACAGTAATATAGGAGCTTATTCGACTAGGAAACTAAATTGATTCATATAAGGGAGACCCGTGACAACTACCCTTACATCTTGCTTGGTTCATAATATAGGAAGATAACATTAAAGTGTTTTTATTGGTCTGTCTATCCCTGCTCAACGATGTAGTTAGATAGTCAATAATGGTAGGCCGGTAGAGGCGTGCAACCCTGTTTAGGTAATCTTAACCCTGTGAACCAGTAGACATGAGCCAAAATGTATGTGTGATTATTGAGACTAAAACGGTGTTAACAAGGTTATATAATACTGGAATCACTCTTAAATTGATAGTTAACAACAAACTAGCTTAGGATAGAGAACTAATTTAGTGGTTTCATTACTTTTCATAAACTTCTTCACTATTCCTCCTCAGCACCCTCTAAGCATAATAGCTTGGATTGTTTTCCACTTTCCTTTAAGTCCTTTGGGTTCGACATCCCGAACCCTTTTTTAGGGCCACTATATTACTTGTTTAGACCACATACACTAGCGGTTGCTAGGGAAGCAACACCCACCAAATTATTTCTCCCAACACACGAAAGGTTTGTCCATTTCATGATTCGTAGCATCAATCTTGATTTGGGTCATATATTTCAAGAACTTGCTCACACCCACATTGTTCTACATCAAGTGAGTCTTTATGTTCTGCTTCTTTTAAGTGTGGTTTTTGTGTGCATGTGTTTAATCTTAGTTGAAATTTCTTGTTGGGTAGTCTAGTATGTGAAAATACATGATAAATTGTGTTGGATGTTGCATATGAAGTTGAAAACTACCATTGTTGAGTTCTTGAAGCTGGTTAATAGGGGTTGGGATTTTAATGATCCTTTCTAACAAATCTCAGTAAAAATGCATTTTTTGTTCTATTTTTTTGATAGGCTCATGATTGTGTAACATAAGAATGGGTAATCGGTGGATGTATGGGATAAAGGTTAGGAACTGTTGAGGGTCGCCCATCACAGAGCTCTTCATGGTTCATGTGATATTCCATGGGCCATGGAAGGTCCCTGCATGAGCCCTTGACCGATGCACTATGTAGTGGCCATTCACGGAGCCCAACACAAATTGTAAGCCATTGCACGGTTGTGTAAGGTGCCCCATAGAACAAAAAAAAGGGGCTCTTCCACACAACATCCAAGTACACCTTTACGGGCCCTCATACAATCTATGTAACTTTACACGGTTCTTAAGGGATCTCGTCCTGGTGTTCCCCTTTGAACGGACAACACAAGTTCAATTCCACGGGCCCCATATGGTCTGTGAAACCTTTCACAGTCTATGTAGGGTTCCTGTCCAGGTGCCCATCGTCACGTACTTTTTTTGTTTCACCTGGTTTACTTGTAAGTGAGTTCCCACCTTCAAATTTAGTGTAATTTCTGTATGATAGACAGGGTGACGCCACCCTTAAGGGTTATTTTCACTTTTCGAGCACAAGGGAAGCCTGAGTACCTAGTAGTGAGTCATCTTGCAAGTTCATGGTTTTCTAACCGTTGTTCTTTATTTTTGGTGCTTGCAAGTACTATGGGACCACGTCAAAAGTAGGCGTAACCTAGGGAGAAGTCTGGTTCATGCCTTCATAATTCTATTAAGTATCTACTAGCCATCAGACAAGTAGTAACTCAGGCAATGATTCCTCAAGAGGGTCTAAAGTCTGGTATATAGGAAATGACTCTCATTACTCTCTTCGCACCATGAGAGCTCGTGAAATGAGCGAAGTCTTAGCCCTCCAGTCTGAGGAGGGGGTTTCTTCTGATGGACGTGAGGAGGAGGACATTTTCCTAGAGTAGGAGCAAGAGGAGAACAAAAATATCTCATAGGGTGACCGACAAAATAAAGGTGGCCAATTTGACGAGATCCATCTCCGGGATGCGATGATGAGGTTATCCACTTTGCAGCCTCCCGAATCATTGAGTCTGAAACAGCCCAAGTTGTTATAGACTTTCTGAGAGCTGGATGGACACTCCCCCGGGACAAATAGATATTCACTCAGGGGATGACGAAGGGGTCAAGGGGCTACCAACACAAGGTCATTAAGCTAGAGGTTTATGCTGTGATAGATCTTCTTGCTGGGGTCTCAGATATTATAGCACTTTTTGATTTCCACTAGTTTTGGTGGATGGCATAGAAACCCAGGTACTATGGACCCGTGATCATTGAGGAGTTCTACTCATGCTATGCCGTTAATTTTCTGAAATCTATTAACGAAGGGTCCCAAAAATTAAAACGGCAACTGGCCCTTAAGTTGGCCCCACTCGAGCATGTAGAAGTGCGGGGTGCTCAGGTAGACATCTCTGAAGAAACCATGAATAGGTTTCTTCATGGCTCGAACTACATGGCCCCACAGGACGTCCAATGTGTAAGGAGACACCAGTAGGTCACCGAAGAAGAAAGGCGACCCTACCTCCAAGGCTACTGTATTGTCATGGATAGCAAAGCGGATAGCTCTATAAGGCGCTGATGCAGCTTGGGTCACAGACCTTGATTGCTGAGGCTTCTATCACATTCGCTGCCAAATTTTGGTGGCTGGTGGTATGCACTAGATTATGACCACTAGGAATGACAACACACTCCAACCATCGCGAGCTTCCTCGGTTGCTTTCCTTATAGCCCAATACGGGGTGAACGTGGGTCGTATCATTGCCAATGAGATGTGGGAGCGGGAACTGAATGATAAAGTCGGGCTACCTTTTCTGTGCCTGATTAAAGCTCTATGTTGACAAGCTCATGTCCTTGGTACCCGGTATGTGGACCCCAAGATTTACCCAACAAAGGTTGCCAACATTGCCTTGATTAAAGATGTCAACAACCTACTCTACTAGACAAGAGCACAAAGGTCAGGTGGTCCAGTTATATTTCCCTAGGTATCTCCACAATAGCCATTTCCATTCGAGGGGTTTGTTACTGCCCCACCTTCAGGCGAGGCTTCTGAGCAGCTCGAGGGCAGTGGTGCACTGCCTCCTATGTAGCAGGGACCACGGATGTATGTACATATCCTGTACAAGTTTCTCTCTAGGTTGTGATAGACCAACAATAGACACAGGTTGTTGTGGACCAGGTGGAGAAGCAGATGCCCAGATAGTCCAATCATGTGTACACTAGGCTGGGGAGCGTCTCGGGGCTGATCTTAGGGGACAATTGCTACTATCCAGAACCAGGTCAATAGTTTAGAGGGGTATTTCAAGAACATGTTTGGGAGTCTGTATGGCATGGAGGTAACCTTTATTGTGAAAATAGTTATAAAAATGAAGAAGCAAATAGCGTTGTTGACTTTTCGATACAACCACATTGCACCACCCGCACTGTTGGAATCACTGATATAGCTTTTCAGTACTCCGGTCGTGGCACCATCTCTAGGTAAGGCATGGGGAGCCCCACTGCCATACCGGTGCCTCCCGCTGTTGAGCCTATGAATAAGGACAAATCAAAAGGCAATCCAAGCGAAGTAGCCCATCGTCAGATGAAAAAGCAACAGAGGAAAACCAATTGCGTAAGGCCATGAGGGCCCAGCGGTGAGCAATAGCTGAGCAGGAAGATAGGGAATGACTTGCATGGGAGGTAGCGAAGGCTGGAGCCTCAAGGAGCACTTTTGGACCTGGCTCGACTTCTGATGATAGGGACCCTACTAGGGGGTCCAATCCAGATGGACCGACTAACTCCTAGGGCATCCTAGCCATGTCTTACTCCCCTATCATACTTTATTTTATGGCTTCAACACAATGAGGGCATTGCACTATCTTTTTGCAGGGGATGGGACATCCTCCCACTTTGGAATTTTTTATTGCCATGTTTCTTTTCTCCCCAGTGTACTATCTAGTAGAACTGCCATGTCTAGGTCATTTGTCTGTGTAAATATAAGTGTTGGTAGGATCTAAAGTAACCCATAACTTTTGTGAAAAATTCCCCAAATTTAAAAAAAAATTCAAAAAGCTTGTATGTGCATGTATTCCATCTTGACTAACTTGTGCGATCCTTGTAAAGCATTGTATACATTATCTAGTTGGCATCTTGATGAATGAAGCATGATTGTGTTGGTTAGTACCGAATAGTGTGGCATTATTGGTCTAATTTGACTGATGCACTTGTAAGCTAGAACTTTCCTGGTTAGTCCCACTAAGACAATTGAATGATTGGATTAGGATAGGATCTTAGGCCGTTGTTGTTGTGAAGTCACAGCCTAAAAATTGACCAACCAAATGATCTTGTTCCCTTTGAACCAAAAGTTGAGCAAAATAGACCTTTTCTTTGTAACCACCTAACTCACCTTTCTTATCTATCTGCAGATCTTTAATTTGGACCTGGTCTCTCCAAGGACATTGTGAACCTTAACCAAGGCTAAAAACCTAAGTTGTAGGTGCCTTACACTAGCGCTGGTCCTTTAATAAGACACTGTGTACCTCAAGGCTAAGATGTGTTTTTCCTCTCGAAATTGTATGTGCACTGATGAAGGAATGATTGTATGATGAATACAAGGATGGGTGTGCGTGTATAATCTAATTTGGGACTAAAATGGTGAATTTCTAGAAATGTTCTGATACCAGTCACTTTAACACTTTGTGTTCACGAAGCTTTGACTGCATTCACAGAAGTTAACATTTCATAAACCCCCGTGTTCATAAATAAGCTTTTTGCATTCGCGGAGAATAGAAACCTTCTGCTTTGCCTATGAGCCAATGCTAGGTGCGGTTGCGCCAGTCAATCACCCAGTATTCCGCGTTCACGGGCCTAAAGGTCGTGCGCGTGAAGAACAATTGATGCTGACTACAGGTTTGTCCAGTTTCAACTTCTTTTTAACCCTACTAAGCCTCAAACTCCATTTTATTCCAGCAAAACTCCATTTACAACATATGAACCTGAAATATAAACCATTCAAAGCATAATTAGCCTCAATTTATCAAATTAACAATATAATATCATAAGAAAAGAGCAATAAATGAGTGTAAATTCTACGTTCATCAACACCCCAAAATTAGGACTTTGCTTGTCTCAAGCAAAGCAATACCAAACTCAAGAGGCTATCAATTTAAGCACACACAATTCCAACTCATTTCCAACAAGTAAACCATGACTATGACATTGGTTGGTAAAAGTAATTAGAACAAACATGTAATTGTCTATCAAGCTAATCCCTCACTTTCAAAAGAACATTTTTCAAATCAAAATCAACTTCCAAGAATTATCAAGAAACAACACAAATTCTCAAGAAATGACTCAAACTCCTAGTCAACTAAACAAGTTCCACTTGACTCAACCTTGAAAAGCATCGGAATCACTAATCCATTTCAACTTGCAAGTCCCCAAAACACACAAACATATACAATGAACAAGGGACAAGGACCAAACACTCACACTCCACAAAAGAACATCTCATGCCACATTGACTAAATTTCATTCGGTTGGAAATCCTAAAGGGCTTTACAAGCTTGTAATGTAGGTCTAGGGTTAGGGTAGGATAAAATTTGGATAAATAGTGACTAACCCTCCTTAAACTCTATAAACAACATCCATTTCTTTTCAACTTTTCCACTTTTTTCTTCACACATTCACACCAATGTACATTCAACTCTTCTTTTTCAACTTTGATGTCCCATTTGCAACCATTTTGAACTTTTTGGAGGAATCATTTCATTTCAATCTCTTTTTATTTTCATTTTCGAAAACACTCTTTTTCTTTTCTTACCTCTATTCTCACTCTTTCTCTCTTCTTTCCTCCATTCATCTTTTTTTTCCTCTTTTCTTTGTTCTTCCATTTTTCAACAAGCCTCCAAGTGGTAGACATCCTTCCTCATCTTTCTACATCACCCTCAACTTAGGCTTAAAGCCTCAATTGTCACAATCAACTCAAGTTCAAGGAGGGACAAGGGTTCAAAAGAAGGTTATCTTTTCAAAAAGGGTCAAGGTTTGCATTTAGTTTGCCAATAAAATGGTTTAGGCCCAAAAAGGATGCAATGGTGGCTATTTAGGATAAGTGGACTCAAATCAATTAAAGAATGTCTTTAATCATTTTTTTCGAACCAAAATCTATCAAAACAAACGTTTCAAGATTACATGGGCAAGTTCTAGGTGACAGAAATGAACACAAGGAACGAAACAAAAACAAACCACACAATGACATGCAAATCAATTTGAAAAGGTTCAATATAACTCTCAAGTCAAGCACAAGGGACTTATTTATCAATACACATCAATCTAGCAAATAAGAGTCACAAAAAGAGTCAACATATTGTCCCAAAATCATTCCAAAACCATTCAAGATCAAGAATAGGAAGGGTATGCCTTTTGCACAATCCACAACACTTGACTAAGTCTATTGGCACCAAACAAGTCACCATCTCTCAATTAAGCTCCAATAATGTATATGGCTACTCAAACTTCACCAAAGAAAACAATCAAGTCACCTACTCACACACCCAGTCGATAATTTGCCCTTAAGAATGTCTTCACTCAATCTATCATTGGGAACCGTCAATTATATGCACCAACTAAAACAAGATAAAAACAAACTAACCGAAATTACAAAACTACAAAATCTAATCCAAAACACAATATCAACAAGCCCGAAAAGGGCATACCATGATCAGAATAAGTCAAGCCTAGCAAGGGCACATCAATACCAAAACAAGCAAGAGTCTATGGATATGGATTAGTCCAGAATATACAAGACAAGAATTCAAGAGTCAAAATCAAAATATATACACATCAAAGCAAATCATAAGAGCCCCCGCAACTAAAAATGGGTCCTCACAGTACAACCATAAAATAGATCAAATATGAGGGACTCCCTGAAATGATTACTCCGCACTCGAGGCCAAAGAGAAGGTCAATTCATCATCAGGATTTGAAGAACTAGACCCACATAGCTACCTCAACTTGCTCATTATCTTGTTCAGGAACTTGCTCTTTTACTTTTAATGCTCTCTGAACTTTCTCTGTCTCCCCTATATTTTCCCCTAACTCTCACTCATATGCTCCTATCTCTGACTCATATGTCAAGTCGGTCGCTCATTGAGCTCTGGGCAGTTGCAACTAAGGCAAGGGAAAGTTAATCATCTAAGGTAGTAGCTCCTGGTAGGCCAATGGAGAGGCCTATAACAAACTACCTAATCTACTCATCCTTCCCATGAATCTAGGATGACAAGTATCTCATGGTGGGAGGACCAAACTAGATTGGCCCTGTAGAACTAGAAGGCCCTGTAATAGCTGTGGAAGAGCCTCTTGCCTCTGATCTTGACTCTATAAACTGAAAAGAGGGATCTAACACATCAATCCTTCTCTTTTTTGTCCCCTCGGGCTACCTCTCTTCTTTAGCAGATGTATCTCTTTGGTTAGCTTTTTCTCCTTATCCATCGATCGAGTGGACACCCTGCCTCATAGCATAATTTGGTAATCAATAAGGGGTAGACCAAATTTTTGGCCCTCTCTTAGCTATCTGATCATATGATAAACTACAATCCTTCACCTAAAGACCATCTAAAAGAGCAGCGATGACAAGTGCACAGTTAAGAATCACCTCAGTGTCATGAGTGGTGGGGATGACTCAAGCATGTATGATGGAGAGCCAACATTTGGCTTCCACCGTGAACTCATGAGCATCAACACTTTGGTGTGATGTAAACTAATCCAGAGGAACACCCACGTTCGCAGACAACAAAGAGTTCTCTGAACTCTGCATTTATGGCACAATGTCCGCATTTGCGGAGACAAATGTCACTAGCAAAGGATTTCCAGTATACTCATCGGCATATTCACAAACACATGAAGGGCACACGTTTACAACTTCATTCTAACAAAATAGTTGCCCTTAAATCTTCCCCAATAACATATATTCACTACCCAAGCAACACACAATAATTTAGCACCATAATTGATTCCATTTATCAACACTTAACCACAAAATTGAATCCTAAAAATCCTAAAGGTGGGACACTATAGTATCACAAATTTCATGTCAAGGACACAACAATGGAGCAAGCTAGCATAAATTCAATAATTTTAGGATCATGGTAGAAAATATTAAGCAATTATCACCACCATTATCAAGCAATTTTCATGGTTGCACATAGTTACCTTTGATGAACAAGGATGGAAAGGAGTTTAGTGGACATACCTTAGAATTGAGAACCAAAAAGGATGAAGAAAAAGGAATTAGAGCTTTTCTTGAAGGATTTTGAGAGAAATATTTTCGAAAAAATATTTACCTCACAAGCCTTATTGTTTGCTCTTTGTTCGTGCTCCTTTTACTGAGAAAATGAGACAAGCCACAAGTGTCTTGTCTTTTCACTTATTGTGCCTTGTTAGTGTTCCACGTATGCAGATACACAGGTGCATTCGTGCTATTCTTCTTTCTTCAAATGCTCTGTGTTCATGAATCAATGGTGTGACTGGGGAGAGACAACAAAGTTGAATTCTGCGTTCGCAAACTAATCATCCGCGTTCATAGAGTTCAACTGGGTGCCAAACCTGGGCTGAGTTTCTCAAAATTTGGATGGTCTCAGGCCCAATTCGATGGTCCGCCATATAGTTTGGGCGACGCCTGGACCCAAAAGTGCAGTGAAAATGGCTCCAAAATCATCCTTTTGCATTTTTGATGGTGTTTCTACCCAAATCTTCCAATCCAATCAAGTTTATGTCTCTACACCTGTGCAAACCACTACCAAAGACTTAAAAATTGTAAGGGTACCCAAAACCAAAAATTAAAAATTAAGAAGCTAATCTAAAATTTTAAGAATGCAAAATTAACTAAGAAATAAAAAATTGGACTAATTCTATGGGTTGCTTCCCATCAAGCGTCTAATTAATTGTTGTGGCGTGACACTGGACTCATCACCTTCTTGAATTTCCATTTTGAGGTAATGAACCCTCTTCCCAATTTCAAATCCATTTTTCGGCTAAACTCATGGGGACAATTGGAAACCATTAAAATTTTCCTTCGGTCTTTCCACTTTGAGGACTTGAATTTTCTATCCAACTAGACATCAAATTTTCCTTTGGCTCATTAGGCATGAGTGAGAACATCAAGAGGCCTCTTGTAAATCAGATTTCAAACTTCTTGGCCTTCAAGCAAGCGCCACTCTCAATTTCAAATGAACTAAAGTTGCTATTAATGATATCCATGGCTTTTTCTTGCTACTTTAGTATCATTTCCTCTACCTCAGCATCTTGGATGATAATTGGCTTTGATAGAATGCACTCAACCAAAATTTCTTCCATATTAAGCACCATCATTTCTTATTGATACTCCAACTCATGGTTATTTATGATTAGAGAAGGAGCCTTACTTACTTCATTGCTTCTTCTCAAGTTGGCCTCCAAAGTAATAAGTTCCACTCCAAATTGGGCTAACCTATAAAATCTAACAATGAGCAATTGTTTGAAGTCATCCTCCATGTAGAGAAATTGGGTTTCAATGACTATACTTAGAAATAAGCTCGTGAGCCAATTTTGACTCATGACACTCATTTCTCCATTCATATCCTCAACACCAATTGCTCACCATGACGTCCTACATGTTAAAGAACATAGATATAGGGCTCATATCCATTAGGCACAAATTCATCACAATTAGCAATAAAAAAACACAAAAGAACTAAAACAAGTATTTACAAATTGAACTAAAAACTAGTAAACTACAAGTCCTAAATCAACTCTATACGCCTATCGTTCCTCGGCAACGGTGCCATTTTTTATGATGTTCAAACTTATCTCTCTATTTGAAGTCGGGACAATCGTTATCAGCATATTAACCTAATAAGAGAGTCAGGGTCAAATCCCACAGGGAACAATATGAGGGCAATTGAACCAACTAAGGACTATGAGCTACTACTTTCAATTCAACAAGTGAACACTGCAATTACTAACAATAATGGTGGAAACTAAGCTACGAACTAGTAGTAAGGAAACCATAGGAAGGATTATTCAAGCAAAGGAGCAAGGATAGGTAATATGGGAATCAATAAAAGCTCAATTGATCCATCACAGAAAGCATCATATAAGCTCTATTGGTAGGCCAGGTTGCTTGTAACTAATGTCTTCGACAGGAGCACAACGGTGTTTCACATGAGCTTGTTACGGCCTCAATGCATGAACCACTCAAAGAAACATTTGGCTTGATCAACTTATAAGCAATACTCCTAATATCTTGGTAGTTGAATTCAATTAAGGCATCCAACACATAAATCTAGGACCATCATACAAACCCTCCACTCCAACTACATATTTTGATGAAATAATTGAAGATCTAATCTAGATTAAAGTTCACGACCTCAAATCATAAGTTAAACGTCAAGGTAAGCATGAAACCATAAATCTATTGAACTTAATCAAAGTAATTTAGGGAGAAACCCACTTGATTTGCAAGTAAATAATCAACTAAGCATGAAAGCAAGAGATTCAATTAATACCCATACACAAATTCACATCCATAACTCATTAAATCTACAATTTATGAAATTAAGAACAAGGAAAGAAAGAGTGAGTGAAGGACTATTACAAATAAAGCTCACACTCTTCAATCCACTCAAGTAATTGTAGAAAACTTGCTCTAAATCCTCGCCCAAAACTCAAAATCTAAGCTAAGGTGTGTTTTCTCTATCAAAATCATATATACACTGATGAAGGAATGATTGTATAATGAATACAAGGCCGGGAGTGCATATATAATCTAATTTATGATTGAAATGGTGAATTTCCAAAAAACCACCTGATGCTAAACGCTTTAACACTTGGCGTTCACGGATCTTTGACCGTGTTCACATAGGTCAACATTTCATAAACCTCAAGGTTCGTGGATATGTTTTCTACATTCCCAGAGAATAGGAACCCTGTGCTCCGCCTACGCGATAGTGCTAGGCATGTTCGTGCCAGTCAATGATCCACTACTCCGTGTTCGCAAGCCTAAAGGTCGCGTTTTTAGAGAACAATTGATGTCAGGTACAGTTTAGTCCAAGCTTAGCTCTTTTTTGCTCCTAATAAGCCTCAAACTCCATTCTTTTCTAGCAAAACTCCATTTACAACATATGTACCTGAAATATACACCATTCAAAGTATAATTAGCCTCAATTTATCAAATTAACAATATAAAATCATAAGAAAAGAGCAATAAATGAGTGTAAATTCTACACTCATCATGTTCTCAAGGGGGAGATATTGTAACACCTCCCATAGTGATGCAAGATAACACTATGAAATGAGATAAAATGAAGAATCCAAAGACAACA
This sequence comes from Solanum rostratum, assembly GCA_029948455.1. NCBI lineage: Eukaryota > Viridiplantae > Streptophyta > Magnoliopsida > Solanales > Solanaceae > Solanum > Solanum rostratum. The sequence goes on from CM057055.1 coordinate 20,704,715, forward strand.
AAGTAATATAGACAGATAGACATATAAAGAGGAAATAAAGAGCAACCAAAAGGTATATCAAACCTTATGACCTCACTTGATTGATCCTATGATAGCACCTCTTACGATGACCTCGATGAAATTGAATTCACCTCGCAACTAACATTTCTAAATAAGGTTTAACCAAAGATTATACAATGCTCTTAACACTTATACAAGAGTTTAAATATCTATATTCAAAGTAGTCTACTTAAAATGGAGCAAGTATGACCTATTTATAGTCTTAGGTGATTTATTGTCCTAAAAGTGACTAAAATTGACCAAATAGGTAAGACTATAAATTGACCTATTTACAGTATGACCTATTTGGTCTTAGGTAAGACTATAAATAGGTCACCTAAGACTGTCCCCTTCTTCATTAGGGGGATCCCCAAATGAGAACCTCGACGTCGATCTTAACAACTTTTGAGGCTTGAGCATCCTGTAATATTTGGTGATCAAAGTGGCCATCACCATTTGTTTCAGTGGCTCGTTGATCTGGGAAACAGTGTCGAATTTGACAGTTTCTTTCCCTGCTCTGCCTTCACCTCTACAAGCTATCTCCAAGGCATAGAATCCTTCCTTTGGCCCTAATATAAGCTCAAGTACCTTCAACTTTATGCATTGCCCTTGTACCCTTAGAAATTCTCGAGCTTGGCTCCTAGTGAATGGCCTTGACGCGATCCGGATTCCATCAACCTCTCCTTCACGAAAAGAATTTGTCCTTAAATTAAGCACTTCTTCATCCTCAAGAGTTGGAATTCGGGACAAATCACACATATTTAAAGTTTGTGGGCTTGATATTCCAAGGGAAGGACAACTTTGTAAGGATTGTCATTGAGCCTCTCAAGCACTTGGAATGGACCTTCACCTCTTGGTATCAACTTAGCTTTCTTTTGACATGAAAACCTCTCTTTGAAAAAATACACCCATACCCAGTCACCCACTTCAAGCACAACCCTATTCTACCCTTCTTTGCCACTTCTTGATTCTTCCTTTCAAGGTAAAGTCGAACTTTCTCATGGAGTTTCAGCATAGCTTTAGCCCTTTTGTTTCCATCTAAGCTCAAAACAATATCTTGGGAAAGAGAAGTTAAATCCAAGAGGGTTAGAGGATTAAAGCCATATACAACCTCAAATGGAGGCATACCGATAATTCTATGAATAACACGATTGTAAGCAAATTAGACTAGTGGTTAAATGTTACTCCAATGATGCCAATTTTCTATTTACCATGGCATGAAGCATAGAAACTAAGGTCCTATTTACAACTTTGGTTTGGCCATCGGTTTGTGGGTGACAAGAAGTTGAGAACAATAATTTGGTACCAAACCTACCCCATAATTATTTCCAAAAGTGACTAAGTAACTTAGGATCCATATCACTTACAATGGTTTGAGCAATTCCATGCAATTCGACAATATTTTCAAGAAATAAAGATACAACATGAGGTTCGTCATCACATTTATGACATGGAATGAAATGAGTCATCTTTGAAAATCGATCAACAACTACAAAAATGTTATCTCTACCTCTTTTAGTCCTTGGAAAATCCAAAAGAAAATCCATAAAAATATCAAGTCAAGGTCTTTGAGATATGGAAAGTGGAGTGTACAACTTGGGGGAAGGAGGTGTGACTTAGCATGACGACACTCAATGTTTTGGCTACAAATTCGAATAGTGTCTTTGTGCATTTTGGCCAATAGAATTTCTCCTCCAAAATTCCATTAGTTTTGTCCACACCAAAGTGTCCCATCAATCCTTCATTGTATGCCTCCCTCACAAATAGTTTTCTCCAAGAGCTCATTGGTACACATAGTCTCCTGTCTTTACCAAGAAACCATCAAACTTAGAATAGGGAGTCGAAGATCTATCCCTAACCTATCTTTCCCTTTATCATTCCTCACAATCTTTGTAAATTAGAGAATATGGGGTCCTTGGGATACAATGTCTTCAAACAATCAAAACTAAGCAATTTAGAAGACAAAGTACGTACCAACACATGTTTCCTAGACAAGGAATCAGCCACCACGTTTTCCTTTCCCTTTTTGTATTAGATTACATAAGGGAAAGTTTCAAGGGATTCGAAGTCCATTTGGTGTGCTTCTTGTTCAACTTACCTTGAGCCCGAATATGCTTTAAGGACTCATGATCGATTCGAATGACAAATTCGTTCAGTCACAAGTAATGTTACCAATTTCCCAATGCCCTAATCAAAGAATACAATTAAAGATCATAAGTGGAATAATTCAATATGGCACATTTTATATTTTCACTAAAGCAATGGGCTTTTGGTCTTGCATTAAGACGGCTCTAATTCCTACTTTACTAGCATCACATTCCACTTCAAACATTTTCTCAAAATTGGGCAATTACAACAATAGAGTGGAACTAAGCACGGATTTTAAGGTCGTAAACAGCCTTTTCTTACTCCTCACCCTACTTAAAAGTTTTATCCTTTCATATTACCTCGGTTAAAGGAGAAGTGATAGTACCAAACCCTTTGACAAACTGCCTATAAAAACTAACCAATCCATGAAAACTTCAGATATCACTTATGGATTTTGGAGTTAGCCAATTCTCACTAGCGTCTATCTTAGATTCATCAACCTCAACGCCCTTTGCACTCGTAACAAATCCCAAGAAAAAAACTTTATTAACATAAAATGGACACTTCTCAAGATAAGCATAAAGTTGTGCCTTTCTAAGAACATCAAAAACACATCTCAAATACTCTACATGCTCATTTAGGGCTTTCCAATAGAACAAAGTATTATCAAAGTAAATTACGACAAACTTCCCTAATGAAAGGTTTCATCACATGGTTCATGATTCGCATAAAAGTACTAAGTGCATTAGTGAGACGAAAAGGCATCCCTAGCCATTCATACAAAACCAAACTTAGTCTTAAATGTCGTTTTTCGTTCATCACATGGGTGCATCAATATTTGATGATAACCACTCCTAAGATCAATCTTAGAAAACACACAAGAACCATTGAGCTTATCAAGCATATCATTTAACTTAGGGATAGGATGACGATACTTCATCATGATTTTATTGATGGCTTGACAATCCACACATAAGCACCACATTTCATCCTTCTTTAGAACCAAAATAACTGAAACGACACATAGACTCGTACTTTCTCTTACAGAACCTTATTTGAGGAGTTCTTTGTCTTTGAAGCTTTTTGGTGTCTTCCAGGTTGCTTTGATAAGCCAATTTGTTGGGTAATTAAAAACTCAGCATTAAGTCAATTTGATGCTCAATACCTCAAAGTGGAGGTAATCCACTAGGAAGCTCCTTCGGGAAGACATCATCATATTCCTGCAAAAGTAGAGAAATGGAATGGGGAAGAGAAGAAAGATAATAGTGAGTATGTATCACTTGATCCCTATGTATTATAAGGATTAATGATCTTGTAGCATCAACTTTCTCTCTATTCTCCATTTACCTAGCCAACATCACTTTAGTCTTTCCCCTCACTCTTCTTTTTTGCTCCATCTCCATCCTCAATTTCCATATGTTCCTTTTCGCTCTTCTTTTTCTCCCTCAGCTTATTTATCCTTTTGATTTGTGAGGGTGACATAGGATAAAGGATATACTTATGACCATCCAACACATTGGAATACTTGTTGGATCTACCATCATACTTTTTTGCATTGGCAAATTGGGACCACATCACATAAGATCTCATCTTGGTACTTCCCAATTTAGAATTTGATCAATACTTATCTTTGCATCCTTAATTCTCCACACTCACTCAACCATTAAAGTTTTGATGATGTAGCAATTTTATTGGTAGGAAGTTTCAAGAAATCCACTAATGTGGTGCTAGCAATATTTGTACAACTTCCACTATCAATGATCAAGGAGTATACATTACTTTTAGTGAAGCAATTGGAATGGAAAAGATTTTCCCTTTAACTTGGGTCATCAATGGCCTTGCTAATCATGACTCGCCTCACAACATACATTAACATAGTAAAAGCTCCTACTTGAGGCCAAGCATCTTCAATTAGAGTCTTCTTTATCAAACTATTAGGAACAGCTACATCTCTCCCTTCACATAGGTCGTGTTCCTCACAATCATCGCCTTCAAGTTCACCATCCTCTTGGGATTCATCTTCACAACCTTCTTCTTGATCCATTTCTTCACCAAGGTAAAACTCTCCTTGCTGGACTAGGACATTCAATCAATTAGGGAACTCCTGCATCATACAACCTCATCATTTGCATTTGTGATATTAAATGCCTTTAAGATACTTGAGTAGTTCTTTTTTACCTTCTTTCTTTTGGTGGATGCTTTGGAGCATTGCCTTTAATGGATTTTTCTCATAAGTCTTATTAAGATCCTTGCCTTTGTTCCATCCAGAAGACCTTTGATCTTTTTCCTTGTTCTTACTCCAAGAATTGGAAGGTGACATTCCTTTGTACTTAGATAACTTTTCCTTGTTGAGTTCCCTTTTATCTCATGACCGCTTCAAAGATGTATTCAAACTAGCAAACGTGTGGATTTCCATCTTAGAAGAGATCTTTTGTTCAATCCTACCTTGAAGCGGATGATGGCATGCTCTTTATTCTCATTGTACTCTAGCTTCAAGATCAAATTTTGGAACTTATCATAGTAGGCCTCAACACTCTTGTTTCCTTGCCTCAAAATATATAATTTGGCCAGCAACTCTTATCTATATCTTTTTTACATATATTTGACTCCCATATGGGCTTTCAATTTGGTCCATGTTGGTGGTAGCCCTCCTTGAAGGACTAGATGGTATCTCTTCATGTATTCACATCATGTAACTGCATACCCTTCAAATTGAGCAATAGCAAAACAATGTTACTTGACCTCGGCTAAATCATTAACTTGAAAGATCCTCTCACAAAGTGACTCCCATTCTAGATAAGAATTGGGATTCAACTCTCCTTTAAAGGTTGGGAGACTAGTCTTTATAGAGTTGATTCCTGCATCTCGATCTCTATTTCCACCTTGGTCAATGTTTTGATGAACTATTTGAAATTTGAAATGTTGGTCACCTTGCTCTTCTCCAAAACCTTGTGGTTGGTTCAAATAAGGTCTTCTTCCAGGTGGATCAAACCAAATTGACCTCCTCGACCTCTATGTCTCATTTATCCTCTCGGTACATTTCTTTGGACATCATTCTAAAGTGCCTCTACACCTTTAACCTTTATACCCCTCTTGGTAATCTTCATCTCTCACTTCCGCGACTTGAATTGGTCAGTGTAAGGCTTGGGGTGCTTGGAAGGATGGATTTTGGTTTAGGGGTGCTTGGTAAGGTCAATATGGGTTTGGTAGCGCTTCTATTGGAGTAGGTTTATAGTGTGGCATGGTGTGGGATTCATGGGTGTTAGATTGAATACTTGATGGAAGGTTTAAGGTGTCAGAGTAGGAGAAGTAGGATGGTTAGGACCATTTGTGAAAGCTCGATCAGTAGTTTGTGAAGTGGTATTCATAGAGTTAAGTAGACCCTCAACATTGATCATTCGACCATCCATAGCTGACACACTACCGTGAATGGTGGATACTTGACCCTCCATTGTAGCATCCAACATAATTCCTCCGGTAGGTAATGGAGTTCCATTTCCACTTGCCATGGTACCTATTAAAAAAAACACTCAACCAAAACAATAAACAACATTAGCGTTAGTAAATAAAAACTCACAATCACTCATGTTTACACACCTTTGATTGCCTCCTGAACTGGCTCGGCTAAAGTTGAAGTTCGCTTATACTAGGTTGTTCACAAGGTATCAATTTTCTACTCTTGGCCGGAATGGATTCTTGTTTTATGAAGAACGGCCGACTCAATTAAAGCAAACGAACTTGAATCAAGAAGCTAATTACAAAATAAAACATATAAAAGTACAAAAGAAAATGGCACTAACAAGGAAAAAGATGCAAGAACTAAGAATCAACAAGTAGATCAATTACGAGTTGAAAATTAGATTAGGAATCTTAAAAATGGATAAGAATCAAAAGAAAGAATCTGAGAATTTAGAACCTGAGATTAGTGAAGGCTCGGATCTCCAAATCCAGCATTTCAAAATTCAAAATTGAAGTCCAACTCATGAACTTTCAGTTCGACCACAGAATGACTTCGGTGGACTGCTGAATGGTCCGGTTTTGTCCACCAAAAGTAACAGCAAGTTGAGCAAAGTTAGGCAGACTTAGGTACTGTTCAATGCATTGCCAAATGGATTTTGTGACACTCTTTTTGCAATTTTGCATCTTGGAAGATCCCAAATTTGACCTCCTTGTAGGCCCCTTGTATTTTATTGACCTAATACTTGCCATTTTCTGGTAAATTCCACTTTGAACAAATACAAGTACTCCTTTTCTGCACTTTTGGATCAAACACCCTTCTTGGAAGATTCTTCTTTCTTGAATATTTGAATATCCTTAAAGAACACTATGAACAAGATAAAGACCCAAAATAAAACCCTTAAAATTATTTGCTCAGAATTTCACAATATTTTAGATTTAAGTTCTGTTGGATGTAGAGAACAAATCTCAACACTTCTTAGCCTTCAATTCCCAACCAAATTCTTCAAATTTCAAGACCCATTTTCTTCTTCTTAAAGTTTCTTCAATCAATAATGGTGGAACCTTCCATACAACCCCAAATATCACCAAATCTCGGTCTAAGACTCTATTAATGTTAGAGAATACAAATCTAACATTAGAAACTTCAGAAAAGACTCAAATCAACAAAAAAACTTTTGGGATTTTTCAAAAATGATTTTTACTCTTTTTTTGTAGTAACAGATACAAGACTAGAATAGTAGTAATGAATCTAAGCCTTACTCTGATACCAAATGATGCAAGACGACACTATGAAATGTAATAAAATACAAGATCGAAAGACAAGAAAGTAAAGATAGATAGAGACACAAAGAGGAAATCAAGAGAAACCAAAAAGTATATCAAATCTTAAGACTTAACTTGATTAATCCTATGATATCCCCTACCTCTTACAATGACCTCAAGGAAATTGAATTCACCTCACAACCAACGTTCTAAATAAGGTTCAAACAAAGCTTGTACCAAGATCTTAACACTTCTACAAGAGTTTCAACATCAATATTCAAAGTAGTCTACCTAAAAAACAGAAGCTATGAGCTATTTATAGTCTTCAATAATTTATTAAAAAATTATCCCAAAAAAGGTCGAAATTGACCAAACAACAGTCAAAGTGATCGTCGCCTTCTTCGTTTGGTGGATCCCCGAATGGACACCCGTGCCGATCTTCATAGTTCTTAGGCTTGAGCATCCTCCAACATTTGGTGGTTAAAATTTCCATCGTCATATGCATTCAGTGGCTCGCCAATTTGGGACACGTCACCAAATTTGGCAGTTTCTTCTCCTTCTCCGCCTTCACCTCCATAAGCTATCTTCAAGACATAGAATCCATCCTTGGCCCAATATAAGCTAAAGTACCTCTAGCTTCATGAATAGCCCTTGCACCCTTTAAAGATCTTGAGCTTGCTCCTAGTGAATGGCTTTAATGTGATCCGACTTACATCACAAAGAGATTCAGAATGCCCTTATAATAAATTCCTTGCATAATGTATTTTTCATATGTCTTTCAACAAATCTAAGTTTGTGTTCCTGTTTAGGAGGGAAAATTATGTGGAAAATGGCCTCCTTTGGTTTTTAAGTCACCGTATCAAAAAATATTGTTTTTACATGTTTTTGGACTTTTCAGGAAGGTACTGAACTCTTCGCGTCGCAGAGAGGGTTTATGTTAGTACAAAAGTGACCAAAACTCTTTCCTTGATCAAAACAAGGGAAAATCAAAATTCTCACGAAAATGAATATGCGGGAACGCCTCTGTAACACACTACTATTCTATCATAGTATAAATTTTTGTTGAAAATTTTTAGATTTAAATAAGGGCAATTGGGACATATTCCAATATCATTATAGACCAGAATCTATGAAATTCCACTCATTTTTAGCCCTTTTCCTCTCACAAACACTCCCAAATTTCTCTCAAATCCTCCCAAGATTTCTCTTCCAAGTTCATCTTAATTTCTAGGGATTCAAGGTTCTTCTATTAAAGGTCAAGCACCAAGGTGATTTCTAATATTTTTCAAGACTCTTCGATCTTTCTCAAAATCCTTAAGGTATATGGATTTCTTCATCCATGTGTCCTTCCACCCATGGAGTCCAAAACCCTTTTCAACTAATCTTTGATTTCAAGACTTATTATATGGGTACTCTTTATTATTTTTTATATCCATAATTTGAGTTGAAAATTATCAATTATTGATTTGAATGCATGAACACCTATCAAGGGTTGATACTATAGATTTACTTTATAATGTTCAAGTTAAGGGCGTTATGGTACTATGAAATACTATAAGATTTATGATTTCTGAGATGATTTTAATGATGCCTTAACTAGGGTATTATATTGATGATTGTTGGTTGTTTTAAAATGGTTTCATGCGATTAAGCTTTGTCCCTTTTATGCATATTCCTCTTGAATTTCACTATTTTAAGTTTTTATGCATAAACCCACCACATTTTGGACTACGATTATATATGAAGCATCTTATGTTGATGAAAGATTTTATTGCAAGATATGCAAGTCATGAATGTTATGAATGATTAAGGGCTATCAAGTATGTTATATTCCATGAGAATGTTACGAAATTTTACGAAAGATTATGAATCCCTTTTTGTGATGCCATGGTTTTAGTGAACTACTCCTATTATGATATTAAGATTTACAAACCTATGCATGATATGAGATCATAATATTGACTTAGCACCTAGAAGACCTTGGTAGATTTTCATTGTCCATTAACTATGTTGCCACCGTAGGTCTATGATTTGCATATTGCATGATTTATCGAAAAGGGTGGGGTTCCCATAAGGTACATGCAAAATAATAACCAAAAAGAATGGAGTTCCCATAAGGTTGTTATCATATATTAACCAAAATGGATAAAGTCTCTGTAAGGCATTTGTAAAGAACTCTCCAAAATGGGGAAGTTCCCTTAAGGAGGGGTATGATTTACCTTGGCAAGTAGACTACTCCTTATCCGGTGTGGAGAAAACATCGAGATTTCATGTAGTAGCCATAAGGTCTTAAGTGTCGGTTAAAGTCTCTTCCCACATATGTATGCTATAATATGAGATTATGCTTACCTTCCATGCATATTTTGACTAAGGTATTAATCATTCATGTCATATTGAGCTTATTGCCTTTATATATGATAATGCGTCTTGACTATTATGGCTTATGATTTCCTTGTTGCATTGCATTCAGCATACTTAGTACATTTCAAGTACTAACGCATATTTTTGCCTTCATGATCTAACCATTTATAGACTGGAGCTCATATCCATCCACCTCCTAATGGCTAGTATATTGCTAGAAGACTTGCTTGTGGTGAGCCCTCCAGTTTAGGGACAACATCCATTTTCTATCTTGCTTATGTTAAGATTTTGCTACTTTGTCATTTACTTTAGAGGGTGAGCCGGTACATATCTTGGGCCCCGTCTCACTTATGATTAGAGGTATTATTGGATGATATGATACATATGATCTATCTGACGCTTATGTATTTATCGAGACTTTCCCTTAGTCCTTATCCTATGTTTTGATATTGCTTGTGATGATAATTAAAAGGTAGTGAATGTTCTAAGTTCCTATATCCCGTAGAATGCATCCATTATTTCCTTCCCTTAGAATTTCTTGTGGTGTTAAAATGATGGGAATTGCTCATCCCTTGTCCCATAGAGTGTGTCCTAAATCCTGATCCCCCTTAGAATGATTTATTGATGATTGACCTATGCTTCCTAACCAAGGATGTGCTTAAGTATGCTATGAGAATTGTTTGGGGTACCTTTGGATTTCCCAATTCACCATGTCATACCTAAACCTTAGGCTTGAGTTGTGACAGTAGACTCCTCTTTCGCTTAGTGTAGAGGTAACATCAAGATTCCATGTAATAGTTTGCATGGTCTTATTATCGGTTATGGTCTTATTCCCACATATGTATTCTTGGTGATGAAAGGTTTTATGATGCTTCCACTCATGGTTTTAAACATGCATTGATCATTCATATCTTGTCCTTATTCTATTGATTATGATTATGCATATTAATATTATGTTACGATGTTCCTTGATGCGTGACATAACTACATACTTAGTACATTTCTCGTTCTAATGTATACTTCTTTGCCTACATGATCTAACCATGTAGGGACGGGTGACAATGAAACTATTCCTCAATTTTATGGTTGGAGTTGAATTTGTGTTTTGAAGAATGATGGTGAGTTCCCATGCTTTGTGGACAAGCCTTATTTATGTTACGTTTTCATGTTGAAACTCTATGATTTTATTGTTCTTCTATCTTGAGGCTGAGCTGGTTACATGTTCTAGTCCCTGCCAAGATCCTACGATGTAGAGGCATGTTTTGGACTAAAGATGTTGTAATTCCCTTATGGGAAACAATGACTTAATATTGATATGTGTTACTTTCTTACTCTCTTATGAAATGCTTATTTACCTTATGTATGCTTATGATATGAACAAGAGGCTTGGATGGAGGTGCCTTCAGGTGTCACATTCATCATGTCATGGCTAGGCCCTAGGTTCGAGTCATGAAATACAGTATCATTTGAGACTCGTAGTTTCCTTTTAAATATATTATAATACATTAGAGCCTTGTGCACACGACAAACAAGTTTAAAGGGTTTAATTAAGTTGATTATTACATATGTTATTCAATGTTGTTACACTTTCATTCTTATTTTACTTTCGCATGTTATTGTAACCTTTGGGTTTTAGACTTACTTGTTTGATGGTATAAGATGAGTGTCATCATGTCCATCTTTGGGTCATGATAAGAAACAAACAATAAGGAAACTGTAGGTGATGCTCAGTCTTGAAAATCTCATCTTTCATTTACTAATATAAGAACTTCTAATAATTGATAATTTAAAATTGACTAAAATTTCACTTCCCAAATATTTTCTTATTTTATTTGAAGCAAATCCTAATTTTTTTAATTTGTAATCATAAGGTTTACTTTTATAATAGGATTTTGTATGTTTATTTACTAAAAAAATCTAACAAAGTCCAAGTATGGAATAATTCAATAACCTTCCAATGAAAGGATTCATAAAACATTACTAACTTCTAACTTTAATTCTCAATAATAGAAGTTTCTTATAATAAGAAAATATTTAATAAAGAAAATTTTTGTTTAATAAAAAAAATATTTTAAAAATTAAAGAGTATTAATGTATATGATAAGAGGTATGACAAAAAATTAATCACGAAGGAGTTTTAAAATATATTGTAGGAGAAAAATATAAGATAAGATATATCTAATGAATTAGTAATTATAGAGTTTTAGGATATACGGTATAGAAAAATATTATTAAAACTTAAAGGAGTTGTAGAACATAGGGTAGGAGGAAAATAGGTAAGAGATATTGAAAGAAATAACAATTAAAAAATATATATCGTAAGAGTTCTTTAAGTTTTAATCTTTCTAATTAATATGGATGTATTTTTAGATTCTTAAGTTTCTTATAAGATGAAAATTCAAAAAATATAGTGAAATAATAATATTTTATTTTATATTCTATCATTTTTATTTTTCAGTTGATTTGTAAAAGCTTTATACTTCATTAGTATTTGTTTATGTGGCACTATTATTTTATGAAAGTCAAGTTGGATAAAAGATTTAGTCTGGAATACGTATATCTATTTGTGTATTACCACATATAATGTGAAGTCTTTTGGCAATTGACTTTGAATTTTTTTCCATCACAACTTAGATTGTCTTTTTTTTTTTTTGGTATTATTAATTTGTTACAAGTAATTGTGTTATATTATTGTACTTATATACAATGTAATTTATTTTTCTTTTACCCTATTATTTAGAGTGTATATTTGTATACTAATGCCAACAAAATTTTGATTTTTGATATCATTGATAAATTTAGTTAACTACCTTCAATTTTGTTTTAATTTATTGGTGTGATGGTGAATTATCATGTTTCTTCTCTTCAGGTACACTTTTTATCTTACAAATTTTATGTTATTTTTGAAAAGTTTGCACTTAGTCATAAAGGTGCACAAAATAGTTTATGTTACATATATATATTCATTATCAATTAATATGATATATACGTGCAAAATTAATATACTTAATTAGTTGGTTGTATAAATGAATATGTATCATTGAACATTTCAAGTGGACAAATATAGTACTACTAAAATAAATTCTCTTATTATATAAGAGAGAGTCGAGGGGCGAAATAAGCATGTCTTTGTCAACTGTCTCCTTCCATAAGGACATTTTTATTAAAAAAAAATTAAAAAATATTTCTTTTATTTTACTTTAGTTTAATAAGTTATATAATTTTATTAAAATTATGGAACCAACTTTAAAAATTATTGCTTTTATTTTACTTTAATTTAATCAGTTATACAATTTTATTAAAATTATGGGACCCGCTTTAGCTATGACTTTTAGTTGTAAATTCATATCTTTGGGTTATACTTTTATTAATTTGAATATTGATAATAGTTGTCCATATTTTGTAATTGCTTTGAGTAAAAAAATCAATGATTAGTGACAAAAATATTTTAATTATTGATATTAAAAAAAGAGATAATTTTCTGCTACACAAATACATTAAGATTGTTTAATCAATACCAATTAAAATTTATTAATATTAATAATATTTATCATATATTTATTTTACACTTAATGAGATGCTTTAATATCGTTTAGTTAATATCACATATTGGGCCCGTTTATTGCACAGAATCTTCATAACTAGTTCTCCTATTATATAAAAGACAATTGATACTCTTTGAGGTGGCCCAGTGGTTTGGGCTTGTGTAAGGACCTGAACTTCGGAAGACCTTATCGATGCTTAAAATTGAGTTTCCAATTGATTATGGCCCGGTTGCCCTTTCAAGAGACCTTCACGAGCCATGGAAGGGTTCACGAGCTATGAGGGGACCCTTGGCCATTTTCAGGGTTGCTTGGCTTTGGAAAGGGGTTGCCAAGTGAAGTTTGCCCACCATGGAGCATACCACGGCTCGTGGTGAGCACCACAGACCATGGTATGGCTTGTGGAGGTCTATCTCACCTTGTCCAAGCCCCATCTTGACTTGGATATGCTTCACGAATGGCCCTTCACGGCTCGTGAAAGGGTTCATGGCTCATGAACACTTCTGTGAAGGTTTGCCTAGTTCATTTTTGAACTCTGTTTTATTAAGGATTTCTTGGTAATTTTGCCTAACCCTAAGTCTTTTGGGACTTTTATGCATTCCCTTAAGTCCTAAATTAGTCAATATGTTATTCCTAATACCTCATTCAAGCTTTACACTTAGTCTATTCAATTTAACTCTCAAAATCACTCTCCAAGTCACTTCTTCAAGAATCCAAGCTAGACTTCTTTGGGGATTTCAAGATTAAGACAAATTCACCTCAAACTTCTTAATCTAATCAAGTTATGTGTGGTTTCATCATTGGTTTCAATTCGATCAAGGAATCCAAATTCTATTCATCAACTTTCACGAACTTTAAGAGTGATTCAAGTTTGATTTTCATAATTTGATTTTAAATTATTGGAATCATGTTTTGGGTTACTTTCAAATGATGATTTAAGTATGAATTATTTCTTATTCTAATGATTTACATGATTTCTATCAACTATGAACTTGCATGTCCCTTTAAACTAAGATTTCAGGCATGGGTAGTTTAAATTAAGATCCAAATGTTTATTTCTTCATGAATTATGCATGTTTCTATCTTAATATTATGTTTTAAGTATGAATTTCAAGTACCCATTCTTTACTCTTATTTCTCATGTCATGAGCTTGCATGAACAAGTCATTTTATGATGTTTGGATGTGGATTTAACTATCAATTATGGATACGATTATGATTTCAAGGAAAGTATGGCTATGATATGATTCTGATCATAATGATGATTATGATATGTCTTTAATCACTCATGAGTGTATATACACCATCATGTACAAGTATGAATGAGTTATTCCCATGCATGTGATCATGTTTTGAAGTATGATTTGTCTTTTAAGACCAAGTATGCATGACTATGATTTAAAATGAATTATGATCCTATGACAAGCATGTTCATGTATATATATGTATTCCTATGGGATGATGACTTAGCATTGAATAATATTTGAGGTGGGGGACTATCCCTTAGGGTCCTACCTTTCTCATAACTATGTGTCACTCTAGGTTTATGTTTATATCGTTTTATGGATGATTATGATTATGTATGTACCACCACTCTCCAAAATGGGCAAGGACCGTAAGGGGAGGTATAGTCTACCTTTGTCAAGTAAGCTACTCTTTCTCCGGTATAGTGACAACATCGAGATTCCATGTAATAGTTCATGGTCTTACATATCGGTTGAGGTTCCATACCTACTTATGTTTATGTAGTATAGCATTCATGCATCATGGTTTAAGGAATCTTCATATGGTATTCTCTTTTATAAATACATTCCCTTATCATCTAACATTTAAATACAAGTTTTATCATGTTCATTTACATTGTGTGTCCGCATACTTAGTATATTCAAAAGTACTAATGCATACTCTATGCCTGCATTATTTCACAATATAGGTCAAGGTGATCCTGTCATCCATTCTCGTGGCTAGATTCAAACATTTCTACGATCCTGATTGAGTGAGTCCTTATGCTTTGAGGACATGGCCAACTATCTTACTATTCATGCTATATTTATGTACTAGAGACTATCTTTCGTTATGTTCAGGGTCTGTTTGAGCCCCTATCTTATGTTATGGTCTAGAGGCATGTATTGGACCTTTGTATGTATTTCAGTTTCAGACTAGTATACTACCATGCTATGATCTATTCTATGTTATGACTCATGTTATGTATGTGTTTTCGTTTATATATTTCTCATTGATTTACCTTGAATGATAGGGGGTTAGTTTGAGGTTCATTTGGGGATCTTATTCACTTTGTTATGACTAGGCCCTAGGTTTGGATCATGACAAACTTGGTATCAAAGCTCTAAGGTTTTGAAATGGTCCTCATAGTCCAACATGCCACATTAAGTAGAGTCTTATTCATGGGTGTGAAGTGCACCACATCTACGAATAGGAGGCTACAAGACGTTTTGGGAAATGTCTTAGTTCTTCATGAGTTATGTCATGCCATAAAATATGCCCTAAGATCTCCCAAATTTAACGAATAATCTTTGATGCCCTTAGAGACGATACCTCAACCTAGACAAGCTTCTACCAATGAGGACCAAGCTCCTCAAGAACCTATGGAAGAACTTTTCACTAATGTTGAATTCCAAACTGTGATTGTTATGATGGACTGAGTTATGGTTGCCCAAGTTAGACAGATTGCCCCTCCTGCTCATGTACCCACTCTGGCTGCTAAGGTGAGAGATTTTGCCTGAATAAATTCTCCAGAGTTTTATGGTTCCAAAGTTGATGAGGATGCCTAAGAATTCATTGATAAGGTCTATAAAGTGTTGGATATTATGGAGATGTCTTAAGAAGAGAAGGCTGAGTTTGCTGCTTATCAACTGAAAGGAGTGGCCTAAGTATGGTGCACCCAATGGTTGATTTAGAAGTGGGTGATGACAGTGTTGGCTAAGAAGAGCTCAAATTTCACTTTTTGGATCGTTTCTTTCCTCTTGAGCTTCGGAAGGCTACATTGATGGAGTTTATCAACCTCAAACAGGATGGAATAAGTGTGAGGGAATATGCCCTAAAGTTCACAACTCTCAAATTATTCTCTTACATTAGTGGTTGACCCTCGTCCTAGAATGCATAAGGTTATCTCAGGGATTTCTAGCTTGGTGATTAGAGAATGTCGTACGACTATGCTTATTGGAGAGATGGATATTTCTAGGCTCATGACATACGCCAAACAAATTGAAGGGGAGAAGCTCAGGGAAAGGAGAATGAAGGATTCCAAAGGGCCAGTTATGATGGTGG
The DNA here is from genome assembly GCA_029948455.1 of Solanum rostratum. NCBI lineage: Eukaryota > Viridiplantae > Streptophyta > Magnoliopsida > Solanales > Solanaceae > Solanum > Solanum rostratum. The sequence continues at coordinate 20,720,755 of CM057055.1, forward strand.
GTTCTCAAACTCTAGAAGTGGTGGTAGTAATGGTCGTTTTTAACAAGGCTAAGGTTCTCAAATAAGGGTTTCTAATGATAGAGTGCCTTATATTAAGTCACAAGATGAGACTAGGACAGGACATCCTAAGTGAGACATATGTGGAAAGAATCACCCGGGTGGATGCTTGAAGGATTCAAGTGCTTGTTATGGGTGAGGTAAGATAGGCCACAAGCTTGCTAATTGTCCTAGTGCTTTAAAGAAAGGTGAAACGGTCCCGGGTGGTCAAGGAAAACCAAAGGATCACAAGGTGGTGTCTCTCATAACAACATCTTCTATGCTCTCCATACTAGGCAGGAGGTGGAGGAGACTCCAGATATGGTGATTGGTATGTTAAAAATCTTTAATTTTGATGTGTATGCCTTGCTTGATTAGGTTTTTTGCAAATTTATCTTTTGTCACTCCTTTCTTGGCTAATAAGTTTGGTATGGATCCTAAAATCTTAAGGGAACCATTCTCAATTTATACTCCCATGTGTGAGTCTATTCTAGCACGTAGAGTCTATCGGGATTGTCCTGTTTAAGTTTTTCATAAAGTCCTTCCTTGTGATCTTGTTGAACTTAAGATGGTTGATTTTGATGTTATTCTCGGGATGGATTGGTTACATTCTTCTTATGCCTTTGTAGATTGCAGGATACGAATGGTCAAGTTTCAGTTTCCAAATAAGCCTATTCTTGAGTGGGTAGGTAGTGACTCCGCTTTTAAAGGTTGGTTTGTCTCTTATCTCAAAGCCCAAAAGATAATTTTTAAGGGGTGAATCTATCATATAATGAGGGTTAGAGATGTTGAGTCTGAGTCTTGGCTTTTGGGTCGATTTTGATGGTTAAGGAGTTTTCGATTGTCTTTCCTATGGACTTGCTCGATATTCCCCCTGAAAAGGAAGTAAGCTTTGGCATAGATATTCTTCCCAATATTCAACTTATTTTCGTTCCTACTTATTGTATGGCACTGGCTGAATTAAAGGAGCTGAAGGATCGGTTGAAAGACTTATTAGATAAGGGCTTCATTTGGCCAATCATCATGGGGTGCTCCTGTTTTATTTTGAGAAAGAAAGATCACTTCAGATGTGTATTGACTATCAGCAATTGAACAAGGTGACTATAAAGAACAATTATCCATTATCGAGGATTGATGATATCTTTTATCAGTTACGGGGTGCTACTACTTCTCCAATTGATCTTCGTTCCAATTATCATCAGTCGAGGGTAAGGAATGTGATGTTCCCAAGATAACTTTTCGAACCAGGTATGGTCACTTTGAGTTTGTGGGAATGTCCTTTGGGTTGACTAATGCTCCAACAGTGTTTATGGATATCATGAATCCAGTTATCAAGACATTCCTTGAAACTTTTGTGGTTGTCTTCATTAATAATATTTTTATTTATTCTAGGGGTGAACAAGAGCATATGGATCACTTATGGTTTGTTCTTCAAACTTTGAGGGACAAACAATTATTGGCCAAGTGCAACAAATGTTAATGATCCCTAAGCTAGGAGCATGGAAAGTGCAAAAAGGTTGGCTTAGAAATGCTCAGAGAAGCCAAGTCCACGGCCCGTGGTTTAGACCATGAGCCAAGACTAGGATTGTGGACGAGAGCCTCCGAAAGTTGAAAATTTTCCAAGTGCAAGATAACCCACAAAGACCATTTATGACTTGTGGACGGAAGAACTAATCTTGAACCTAACCATTGGTGTGAGTTCCAAAATTGAAGGAAATTTAGAGTTTTTGAAAGGTAGCCTACAATTAACAGGATGACCCATAATCCTAAGCATGACCTGTGGTTAGCTTTCGTAAATAGGGTCCAGAAAAGTGATAATTTTTGCGAAGTGGAAGAACTCCACGAGGCTATCCATAACTTATAGATTGATGTATGGACCGTGGATAGGGGTTTCATGATGGGTGCTTGATAACCAATTTCTGAATATTGGAAAAAGAGAACAGGACAACGAGAACCATGGCTCATGGCTCCATCCACGACCCCTAATTAGGGTCTCATGGATTGAGTCCGGTAATTTTAATGAAGGGAAGTTTTGACCTTTTCACCAATCCAAGACCCAAACTACATCATTTTTGTGAATCTTTAGGCCCCTATCAGACCTTAAATCCCTAGATTCCCATCCTTTTTCTTCATTCTTCCACTTTCAAAAATTTCCTAAGGCATTCTTCCAATTCAAGAACAAGTTGAGGCTACGGTTTCAAGGGTCTCTTCCATAATAGCAAATTCCTTCTTCGTAGACTTACCCAAGGAATGTGAGTTGATTTGTGGGTATTTTTTTACCCTCAAAGTCCTACATTAAAGCTTTTACCTTTTCTTGAAGTTCCTTAAATACTAATATGCATGTTAATGATGATTTCATGATGTTTTATGTTACTACATGTCTTCAATGTTACCATAAGATATTATACTAAGTATTTTCATGTGTTTTAAGTTAATAGTGATGACCCAAATTATGTGGGTTTGAATGATGAAGTGTGGGTTATTTTGCATGTTTTGAATAAGCATGATTTCCAATGTTCATGCATGTCACATAAGATTTATGAATTTTCCAACCTATCGCTAATCTAACTAACTTTCAAGTCAAGTCTTGCATGATATATGATAAAAATTAAGACATAGAGTAAAGGTTTTTAAGTGATGATTTGTTAAGGCATAGAATAAAGGTTTTTAAGTGATGATTTGTCAAAGATATAAGCATGTTGATAATGCCCTAAATAATATTCATGAAAGTCCCAAGATGAAAGGACAATTCTCACTTGGTGGTTCCTTAAGTTTCGAGTTACCCTTGAGATTAGTACTTATGATTCTAAGTGTCTTAATTTGACTAAGCCTATGTTTTGAAGATTTTACGGGATGACTTAGCACCGAATGCGGCATCGAGGTGGGTTTGGCAATGGAACCCTAGAAGAAACCCTTTGCACCATTAATTATGTCCTACCATAAGAGCCTTTGTAGGCTATGCTAGTGGATCTATGTAGGCCAATTATGTTATATGATGATGCATGCTACGGAGTTCCACGTAGCAAGTGGTCTCCTTGTGCCAATGTTTTGAAACAAGGCAAATTGAAGGTTTTGAAGTAACCAAAAAATTACCAAGATGTGTGATTAAGTAGAAGAAAATGAAGGAGGTGTGTAGGTAATAAACCCTAGACTGCCGAAAACTCGTCAAAAAATAGGTATACGGCTACCGTCGGTGGTCGGATTCACAAGGGGGAGGGGTTGGTCGGGTTAATTTTGTAATTTAGGTTAAGAATGGGATCAAAATAATTTGACCCCATTATTTATACCTTGACCGGGTCAACTGAAAAGCTCATGGGCCTGGACTCTATGAAACCCCGATTATGAGCCATAGAGTGTTTTACAGCCCGTAGACCATGGTTTTGTAGAACATCCAAACCCTAGATTTTAGGACTGGGTTACACAGGCCATTCTACGAGTTGTAAAGTGGTTTACAACTTATAGAGTTTATCGTAGAACCCTAAAAAAAATAGAAAATTATTAGGGAACTTACCTGGGGTCCAAGAGTCCCACTCACGATCCGTAGTTTGATCTACGGATCGTAAAGTTGGCTCGTAGACTGGAGTGCAGAACTTTTTTCTCACTAGAAATCTCTACGAGATTGTATATGGGTCATAAAGTGTTTTACGGCCCATAGAACAAGTCGTAAAGACCCTTCTATTGCTTTTTTTAGCCAAAAATGGCCAACGTAGCCCTGTACCTGCATATTCTTCATAGAACACACTGTTACCCTATATGCAACAAGCCCAATGTCCAAATTTACAATCAAAATACAAGAAAATAAACTACCTATGAATCAAAACAACTAAAAATTAAGCCAATATCTATACTATTACATCAAATTTCTTGGGTTGCCTCCGAAGTAGCGCCTGATTTAATGTCGCGGCATGACTTGGACAAATTGGTTACTCAGACTTCACCAATTGACCATACTTCGTTCTCCAAATCATCTGTACACTTCATGTACTGACAGATATTAAAGATGACTTCTTCATCATTCAATCTAAACTTGAGTTGACAGACTTCTATATCCACTAGTGCTCGCGCAGTGGCTAGGAATGGTCTTCTCAAGATGATTGGGACGTCAAAGTCAACTTCACAATCTAGGATCACAAAGTCTGCGGGGAATATGAACTCTCAACTTTGACCAACACATCATATAGTATCCCCACAAGCTTCTTCACCGTGTGATCCGCCATCAACAACCACATACTCGTCGGAGTAGGGGCTCTCAATCCAAGCTTCTTGTAGACCACAAAGGGCATCAGGTTAATGATGGCACCTAGACTACATAGTGCCCTTGCAAACTCTACATCTCCAATAGTGCAGGGTATGGTGAACACACTGGGATCTTCTCGCTTCTAAGCTAAGGACCTCGTAGCAATAGCACTGCAATGTTGAAGCTCTTAGGAGAGCTCCTGACTCACAGTGCGCTTTTTAGCGACCATGTCCTTCATGTACTTCGCATACCCTAGCATCTTCTCCAATGCCCCAATGAGAGGGATGTTGATGGAGAGCTGTTTTGAGAGAAAGTGTTTGAATTTCCTTCCTTCTCCCTCTTTTTGATTCTTTGAGGGAAGGTAGGAGGAGGTCTAGTAATGGGTTTCAACTTCTGGGGTACATCAGCTGCTTCACTCACTCCATCCTTGCTATAATCATCTCCTATCTACGCACCTTTGACCGCATCCATCTCCTCTCGAACATCTTCCTCATCAGTTGGCATGGGAGGATCAATGGTGCTCTTGCCACCCTGAGTAGTGACCGCTATACACTACCCTTCATTTTTCGGATTCTAAACTATGTTACTAGGCAGTGTGCCCCTCTGACGCTGGTTAAGTTGAGTCGACACTTGATCGAACTGTTGTTCAAGCTGTTTGATAGCCACAGAGTGAGACTCAATTTTCTGATTTATACTAGAAATCTCAGATTTTATGCCCCTTAGAGTCTCATCCTGTCCAGCTTTCTTCAATAGGCAATCAAACATCTCCTTGATTCTGGAACTATTTGCACCTGTGTCACGGTTATATGGTGGCACATAAGGACCATTTCTGAAGCCTTCTCTACGACCCCAATCTACATCTCTCTTTGGACCCCTGTTCCTATCATAATATCCTTCGCGGCTGTCCTTGTAAGCTTCATCTTTGTTAAAGTTTCGACCTTGGTTTCCTTGACCTTGGCACCAATAGTCTTGATTGGACCCTTAGGCGTCAGTCCAGAAACCCCCCACCTGATCAGCAACAAAACATGCATCCTCATCATAATATGACTCCTCATACATGGTACACGTGGAGGTTGATGAACCACTGCAGTTACTCACTCTTGGTTCTGCTTCATCATCACCTCCATACCTGTGCGGATCTAGGTAAGCTGTTGCATGATTTCTTCATTAATTCTGGCTTGCTAGTGTTTTTGGTAAAGAGTCGCCCGAGCTTGGTCACTGTGACCCCCTTTGTGAGGAGGCACCCCTTCTCTTGAAGTTACGAGGCTATTTTGCCGAGTTCCTTAGAGAGAGATGTCTCGCGCCTTTAGGTATTCTCTACCTATCCACCTGTGTTGGTTTCGAGTACAGGTAGCCTCTTGTTTTAAGTGGTTCGAGCTTTTCCTGGGAGTATGCATGGGTTACTTTAGCACCGTAGTGCCTAGTATTCAAACATTGGATCGAGGCATTATCTTTATCCCTTCTTAACCTGAAAAAGTAGGGACACCTTACATTTTTAAACCGATAACCATCTTTCAGCTAACCTAGCCTCCTTTGTCCCTCGGGACTAATAAGGGGAAGTAAAGGAATATTCACCCGTTGTCCATCGATTACGCCTTTTGGCCTCTGGACCCATACTAACAGCGCATGAACTTTTAGTGGATGCTCTGTCTCTCTGCCTCCATGCACGATTAGTCTTGACCACTCTTTCCATTCGCTCTGTGATCCTTCCAAATGGTTGATCTAAGAACATGCCCCCCATGATAGTGTCAGTATAGGCTTAACTATTCTCATCAAGGGCAATGTAGAAGATCTTTACCAAGCCATCATCAACTATATTATGGTCTAGGACACTCCTCAAACATTAGGTGAGCCGCTCCCATGTAGTACTGATTAAATCACCAAGAAGTTGCTCAAAATTATTGATCTGGTCCTTCAACTTGAGCTTCTTCAATCTAGGAAAGTACCTCTCTAAAAAGGTCTTTTGCAAGTCTGCCCAACTGGTGATCGAACTTTGTGGGAGCTCAGATAGCTATAATGTCGCATTGCCTATAAGAGACAATGGGAAAATTCGAAGTCCCTCAGCATCCATAGACAGATTCTGTGTTCCCATTACACTCTTGTAGACGAATGCCACATTGTGTAGGTGGCTATGAGGATCCTCCGATGGTAAGCCCGCAAATAACCCACGGTTCTGCAGCATCTCAGAGTAACCTATTTGAGACTATGAACTTTGTGTCTACCGATAGTGGTGGCAACACAATAGCTCCAGTCACCTTTATAGCCATAGGATTTAGCCTGTATTGATTCCACTGGTAAGCATTGGCATTGAAGTCCTAAGGCTGTGGAATAATATCCTTTAGAGGATGTAGGTTCTCATTATCAGCATTATCATTGTTGTTCCTGTTCAGAGCTGCATTGGCCGCGTTGTAGGCATTATCTTAGGCCATTCTCCTAAACTTTCTGTGGATTTCTAGATCAAACAAAGTAAAGGGATTGCCTTGACTCCGGGTGTTGGGCATACACTACAGTACACCCTGAAAAAAAAACAACAAACAAAAGTAAAATAAAGGAACAAAGGATTAACATCTAAACTACATATGAATTTACTAAGTCTAGCCATATTCCCCGACAACGATGCCAAAATCTTGATGTCGCCCAAGTTACACCTCCTCTTTAGAAGAAGAAGCAGTCGCTCACAGGTAATATGTAGAGTCAAGAGAATTCAATAATCACAATTCGAATGGTTAATCGACTTACTTCCCCAAAAAAGGGGGTTCTTGCAATAATCGATGAAACTATAACTAAACTAACTAACACAAGAGAGAAGTCAATATAGAGAGAAACTAGGGTATTGTGTTCCCATGATTCCAAACTCAGTATCACCGGATAACCTAACTCTTTTCTAGTGTATAGCATGCTGGACAGTAAGTTATGTTCACCAAGCCTTTGGTCAAAGGTGAGAGGTGAATTTCACTATGCGACTTGGCCCATCTCCATAGTGTTCATTACTAACCCTTACCTATTAGTCCTAGTATAAGCTCCCCTTGGCCTAGTTTGGTTGATTAGACGAGAATACATCAATTGAATCCTGTTAGTCAATCTCTTTTCCTATTCATTACTACCTTGGTCCAGTCAGTAACACTAGGTGGGTTCTAATGTTGGCCACCATTAGAAAACATGCAAAACAAAGAGAGTTAATTAATATATGCATATGCACCTTTAAGGAATTATGAATTATCCAGTTTTACTTCGTTAGTTCTTCATGGTTCCCATAACCCTAGTTGTGGGTTTAGCTACTTATGCTTTATGTAGATGCAAGAATTATGGATTGAGAAAACATAATTGAACACTTATATAATAGAATTAAGAACAAGCAAATCCAACTTCAATAAGAATCACAAGCTTAAAGATGAAATTCAAACACAAGTGTTCTCAAAGAATCTCCTATATGATCTCACAATTTTCTCTCTCTAACTACTGAGTTCTCTGAGTACTAGGCGAAAACCTGCTCACAACTTATCAAAACTTCCAAAAAATAACCTAAAACGAAAGGGGTTTATAGGCTGTATTGCACTCCACGGCCCATAATCGGGGTCTCTTACTCTGCTGCCAGAAATTTGGACTTCAACTCAACGACACCCCTCTACGACTCATAAAGTAGTTTATGAACTATAAAGGGGTTTCGTCTGATGAACTTCAGAAAGTCCTAATCTCTGATCCTCAGGGCACGAACCATCTTCTACGGATCGTAAAACCTTCTACAACTCGTTTACATGTTCGTAGAATAAACTTCAGAAAATAGTCCCTCACTAGAATTGTTCACGAAACCACCCTACGGCCCGTAGAATGATCTACTGCCTGTAAAGGGTCTCGTATAGCAACAAAAATTAGCAACTTCTGCACTTTTTCCCAAAATCAAGGTCAACCTGTAATCCTGCAAATATGAATACAAAAACACATAAAACCAACTAATATCGCATTGAGAACACATGAAATTTCAAGTTTTAAGCATCAAAAGTGTTGTATTTTGGCAGCACATCACATACTCTATGCCTGCATTACATCACAATGCAGGTGCATGTGATCTTATTATCCATCTCGTGGCTAGATCAAGATATTTTTACGATTCAGAATGGGTGAATCCTCATGCTTCGAGGACATGGCCATCTATCTTACTATTCATGCTATATTTATGTACTAGAGACTGTCTTTCTTTATGTTCAGGGTGAGCCAGGGTTTGTCTGAGTCTTTTATGATAGTCTAGAGGCATGTATTGGACTTATTTATGTATTTCAGTTTTCAAACTTGTATATTGTCATGTTATGATCTATCCTATGTTATAACTCATGGTATGTATATGCTTCCACATATGTATCTCTCTTTAATTTACCTTGAATGTTGATTGAATGATAAGGGGTTAGTTTGAGGTTACTTCGGGGATCTCATTCACTGTGTTATAACTAGGCCCTAGGCTTGGGTCGTGATAACTTGAGACTTTCATGTTGGAGGTCTCAAGTTTGAAATCCTTTGCCAGCGAAAGCAAGGGGTTTGCCTTATGGGTCAAACTCGTCGCACAGAATTTGCTAGTGCGGGTTATCTCTCTTATTAGTTTATGAGCTATTGGTAGGAGCAGGGATTTACCCCGTGCGCACTCAAAAGGTAGCAGCTACAAGTCCCCCTCGTTATAAAAACATATACAAGAGACAATTTTTCACGACCCAAGCCCAAGGCTTAGCCGTAACATGATGAATGAGATCCCCGAAGGAACCTCAAACTAACCCTTAGCATTCATACTAGCATTCAAGGTAAATCAAGAGAAATACATAAGCGTATACATAACATGAGACATAACACAGGATAGACCATAACGGTAGAGAGTACAAATCTGAAACTGAAATACATACATATGTCCAAAACATACCTCTAGACCATAACATAAGATGGGGGCTCAGACAAGTCCTGGCTCACCCTGAATAATAGAGAAAAAAACTGTCTATAATACAACCATATTATGAATAGAAAGATAATAGGTTTTGTCCTCAAAGTTGGAGGACGCACCTAATCTAGATCGGGGAAATATCTGGATCTAGCCACGAGGATGAATAAGGGTTTCACCTGCTCCGGCATTGTGGTATAATGCAGGCATAGAGTATGCATTAGTACTTTGAAATGTACTAAGTATACGGGTATTTAAATGAAGCGTGATAAAATTTGCATTAAGTATTAGATGACAAAGGCACACATATATATATAGAAGAGAAGTATATAGGAAAAAATACCATATCAAGATGCCTTAAATCATGATGCATGAATGCCATAGTACATATACATAAACAGGGATGGGACCTCAATCGACATGTTAGACCATACAAGCTATTACGTGAAATTACGATGTTGTCTCTACACCGGAGAAAGAGTAGTTATGAGAAAGGTAGGCTTTGTATAAGGACCCCTTGGGTCAAGTCTCCACCTCCAGTCTCATTTGTCGCTAAGTCGTCATCCCAAGGAAATACATATACATATATGCTTGTAATAGGATCATAAGTCATTTCAAATCATAGTCATGCATCTTGGGTTTAAAAGTCAAATCATACTTTCGCGCATAGAAATAACTCATTCATACTTGTACATGATGGTGTATACACACCCATGAGTGCTTGCAGTAAAATTATAGACATTTTGTGATCACATTCATGTCATAATAGCTATACTTGCCTTAAAATCATAGTCATAGTCATACTTTATAGTCGAACCCATAGTAAAACTTCATGAAAAGTCATGTTCATGCATACTTATGTAATGAGGAACGAGGGAATAACATGAGTAACTGAAATTCATACTTAAATCATGATATAAAGATAGAATTATGCATAAACCATGAAGAAAATCAACAGTCGAATCATAACTGAAACTACCCATGCATGAAATCAAGCTTAAAGGAGACATGCAAGTTCATAGTGTATAGAGATCATGTAATTCAATACATTAACATTTGAGAGTAACCCATAACATAATTTTAACAATTTAAAACCAAGTCATGAAAATCAACCTTGAAACTCTTAAGTTCATGAAAAGCTGGAAATAGGAGTTGGCCTTCAGGATTGAAATGGAATCATGAATGAAACCACACAGACCTGAGCTTAGGATGAAGGATTTGAGAGGAAATCAACTTGAAACTTAAGCCCTAAATGAAACCTTAGCTTGAGCTTGAGTGTAGGAATTAGAGCATTTTTGAAAAATGGAATTTGAAACTAAGTGTTAAAGTCTTACATGAAATGTTATGAAAGGCCTAGGGAATGACTTAGGAGTGTTAATAAGTGCATGAAAGTCCTAAAACATCAAAGGATGGGGCAAAATTACCAAAATGGCCCCACTTAGAATGGAGCCAAAAGCTGTCAAAGTGCACTGCACGGCATACCCCTATTGGCTGTGGTGTGCACCATGGGTCATGTAGAGGCCCGTGGTGGTGCACTTGGAGGAAAACAAGAAAGACCTTGAGGAGGTTTCCTTTAGGGGACCACTGCACAAGACCCCCTTCAGGTTATGGTGGTTCACCACGGGCCGTGAAGGGGTCTATGGTGTGTACCCTTTGAAGGAAAAAAATGGAGGCCAAATGGAGGGTGCCCTCCACGAGACCCTTCATGGACCGTGGTGGACACCACAAGTTGTGAAGGGTTTTGTGGTGGAAACCCCCAAACCTGAAATCCTCTAGGCGCGTGACACACCACGACCACTGGTGTGCTCCTTGGTACCAGCCCGGGCCAAAAACCTTTGGAAACTTGTTTCTAAGCCTCGTTAAGGTCGTACGAGATCCGGGTCCTTACAGTACTGAGGGCTAAGCAGGTATGTGTGTGGGTCCCCCTTGTTATATAAAAAATTATATAAGAGTATTTTCATAAATATTTATTTATTTTTATTTTACTTTAATTTAATTAGTTATACAATTCTATTAATATTATGGACCCACTTTAGCTATGACTTTTAGTTTTTAATTCATATCCTTTGGTTATTATAACTTTATCATTTTGAATGTTGACAATATTTATATATATTTTGTACCTACTTTTGAGTAAAAAATCAACGACCAGTGACAAAAAATATTTTAATCATGAATATCTTCATATTAGAAAAAAATTTAAACAATTATTCTTTTTAATTTTAATATAATTGGTGTATGGTTTTTTCGACATTATAGGACCTGCTTTAACTATAAATTTTAGTTTTAAAGTCATATAATTCAATTATGACTTTGTTATTTCTAGTGTCAATAATATTTTTTATGATTATTTGGAGTAGAAAATCAGCGATAAATAGCAAAAATTATTTTAATTAAGACATCTCAATTGATTTTTGAGATGATTTATTACTATATAAATATATATATAAAATTTATTTTGTATAAAAATTTAAATTTATTTTATTATTAAATTTAAAATTAATTAATATTAATAATATTTATTATAATGAAATGAAATAACTATTTGCCGTGCAAATACAAACACAAATAGGAGTCATCTCGATTCCACCTTCCCGGCTTTGCATAACCCGTTGTGTCAGGTTCCGTTACTCTGTCCTTTTCCTCCGGCCTCGCCGACCTTCCGGCTGGCCTTTTACCTGCCGAAACTTTCATATCTTCTCATTTTTTTTCATCTCCGGCGATCTCACATTATATCTGGCGGCAATCCGTGATAGCATAGTTGACCTGCGATGGATCGGGCGTCGTTCACCGCTACTTTCACGATAATGTTCATTATATTTATTCTGGTCGATTACGATGTCGTTTCCTGTTTGCGCTTCTCGGATGTACTGAATACCAGTCATCGGACTGCCATGGTTCTCCCACTCTTTCCCCCCAAAGACACATCATCTCGTTCTTCGCCTTCTCAACTCTCTGGTCGACTCCTCCAGAAAATCCCAGTGAATGCTCGAATGGCTCTCCACGACGATCTACTCCTCAATGGGTGTGTTCCTTAAGTTCACTGCTACGATCTGTTATCGACGGATGTATAATTTGTGGTTTTAAACTTAATTACAGCCGCGTTTCCTAATAGGAGGATGTCTTCTCTCAGATATAATGTTTTGGATGAGAATAATCTTCTGATCGTTGATACTGTAAAAGTAGTTTTCTTGGCTTTTTTGTGCCAGCTCATGATCTAAACGGAGCAGTTTGAATGGATGCCTTTATCCCTTGTTTGTTGAATCAGCAAAGTCTAGCCTTTCGTTTTATGCGGGATTGGCTGTTGGTGCAAGGAATAAGGGCTACTAGAGCCCTGTGAGTTCACGAGTAGTCGGTCACTTGGAGAATTTTATCAACTGGAATGCAGGGACTAAGGGCTTACCCCGAGACCTAGGAAGTCGATTTATTCAATATTCAATATTTATATTGACAATAGTGTATGAACAAATAGAATTCATTGTGATAAATGAATGTGGATCTTGGACATAAAAAGTAGGTGATAAATGGTGCCATAAGTATTAGTATATATTTTAATATTAAGATTAACAATGCCTTAATTGAAACGAGTGATGGGGGAGTAATAGTTGAGATATTTGCAAAAAAATTGGCTTATCTACTTATAAGAAGTCATTATCAATATTTATATTTTATTTGGAGTAAACATATCTCATAATTCAAGATAATCAGATATTGGAAAATGATTATGGGTTACATTCTTTCAGAGGAACTTTTACTTTTTTGTTGATTTGTGGCAAACTACTTTGATGTAGATATTATACAACCCGCCTTTGGATTGGAACTCCACCCCAGAGGTTTGCTCTTATAGTGGATACTGGGAGTACTGTTACATATGTGCCTTGCTCTACGTGCGAACAGTGCGGCAAGCATCAGGTAGGCACATTTCTGAATTTTTTTTCCTGTTTTAACTTTCTGTATATTAATTATTATTAAGAACTTTGGAATATTGGGATCCTCAGTTGTATGTATTTTCTGACTGATAGTAGCTCAATATGACATACTTATGGATAACCTTTAATTCTTGTATGTTGCTTCAGAAACTTGAAGATTTTGATGTGGTAAAAAAGTGTAAATTCATGAACTTTGTTATATAAAGTTCTTTATGTTTATGAGTGAAAGAGAAGTTGCTTTTCAGGATTTTATCTGCTAAATACAAGATTAATCTCATGTGAATAATTGATTCACACTTTTATTATTCCATTATGTGGAATAACATTCTATAGAATTTCATACCTTAGATATCTTAACTTTTTTCTTTTTTGATGATAAACGATTATCAAATCTTACGTTTTGCTTACAATGGAATAGTAAAAATGCTGAAGGAACACTCCTGATTGCACATAAAAAACAGTAATTGTTTTGTTGGTGAAGTAGCAAGATATGTTAAATAAGCACCACATTTTATAAATGTGAAAAGGAAGAGTTACTGGAATTAAGGGAAGTGCTATACAACTGTCAAGTCGGACAAAAATATCTGCAAATTGCTGATGCCGAGTGGAGTTTCTAAGTTCAGCCACAAAAAAGTGTAGATAAAGATGTTTCCTATACTGGGCTTATTGAAAATAAGAAAAAAAAATAATGTTCACCATACTGGTAATGACTCAATGACAGTCCTTCAAATGATCTTTTGTTTTTCTCCTTTAGCATACACAAAACAAAGAAAAGGGTATCAGTTTCAATAATCTTAGATTCTCCCTTATGACTGCCTTAGCAGAAATTACTTAATCAAAGTTGTCGAATTTTAACCCATGAAGAGTTGGAGCACAATGCCCCCAGAGCCTAGCTCCACTGGCAAAGGCTGGAGGGTTTTTGGCTGAGGTCATCATAGGTTCAAGCTACAAGTCATGCAAAGCAAGCTTGGTATTTAAATGGAGAAAGGTAGAGGGGCGGGCTCATAATCCACCGAGTTTAGAAGGTTGTGGTTGGTTCAAAGGGTGGGCAACAAATAGATTTCTTGGTTATCAAAAAAAAAAAAGTGTCAATAGAGTCAATAGAGTGACATTTGTAGTCCTTTCAGCACTCAAGAAAGCGAAGATCATTGCCATTCTCCTCTTCTCAGAATCTCTAGTGTGAGAATAGTATCTAAGAAGATTGCTGCTTGCTGCCTATTAGGTGGGTGCCTAAGGCCTTAGCACACCATTTGTCTGTCTGGAAAACTATGGTTCTATCTTTAGGCATTCTGAATGAATCTCATTATCGAAAAATAATATCAATAACCTTCTTCTCAAAAAAAGAATATCTATAACCAATTCCTCAATCCTAAACTAGTTAAGATTTGTTATATCAATCCTTAATGTACATTCTTCTCTTTTTGATTTGCATTGTACATTCTTCTCTATTTCAGCTCATTACGTTCCAATGCTAAGTAACTAAAAGTTAAATTAGGTATTCTCTAAGAATCATACATATCCTGCATGGACGTGTCCCACGTCTATAAATTTTGTGAAGAATAACTGGTACCAAGCATAGCTGACCCTAACTTGTTTGAGATTGAAGCACAGTTGTATAACTGGTGTCAAACTTGGATTGAGAAGGACGGTTGTAGTAGGTTGACGTCCAATGTAAAATAATCCAACTATGATAAGTAATAATAATTTGAAATATAATAAAAATGAAAGGAAAAATTAAAGGATTAAACAACCTAGAGGTGAAGTTGGATTAATATCTTTCTAAGCTCTATTTATGAATCAAATACTAATATTTTCATTTTTGCTGAGATACAGAAGTCATTGCATGCTTGATTCGTCTGATGATGTTTTGCATGAGGTTTATTGCCCAGTTGATCTTAATCATAACTGCTAGCGGGTATTTAAGTATAACCAATTACTCCACTTGATGACTTTGTAGCCTATAATATTACAATAGTCTAAATTGTTGATAAGAGTTGTTTAATTTTACCAGTTAGATTCTATTGCATTTTGATTTCTGTAATTTGGTTGGTCATTATCCTCTGAATGTTGTCTTAATTAGGATCCTAGATTTCAGCCAGAAATGTCAAGCACCTATCAGCCTGTAAAATGTAATATTGACTGTACATGTGACAATGAGAGCGAACAGTGCATTTATGAAAGACAGTATGCTGAGATGAGTTCTAGTAGCGGGGTGCTTGGACAGGACATTGTGTCCTTTGGAAACCAAAGTGAGCTTGCACCCCAGCGAGCTGTATTTGGATGTGAAAATAGGGAAACTGGTGATCTTTACAGCCAACATGCTGATGGTATAATGGGCTTGGGTCGTGGGGATCTCAGTATAGTGGATCAGCTTGTTGAGAAACATGTAATTAGTGACTCCTTCTCCTTGTGTTATGGAGGGATGGACTTTGGTGGCGGTGCAATGGTTCTTGGTGGAATAAAACCCCCTGCAGACATGGTCTTTACCAATTCTGATCCTGTACGCAGGTATGCATTGAAAATAATTGCTTTAATTTACACAAGAATGTTAGGTGTTCTCCTAGCAAATGCACTTGATAAACTTATGCATTTACTCTAGTCTCGGATGGCAACAGTCCATATTACAATATTGAGCTGAAGGAGATACATGTTGCTGGGAAGGCACTGAGTCTGAATCCACGGGTTTTTGATGGAAATCATGGGACTGTGCTTGATAGTGGTACCACATATGCTTACCTTCCAGAAGCAGCATTTGCAGCCTTCAAGAGTGCTGTAAGATATATTTTTCTTAATTTGTCACTATTATTTCTCTCATCTTTGTCATGCATTCTGCCTGAGAAGAGTAGTGATAAGTAACATGCTTGTGATGAGAAGAATATCTTGAATAAATTATATCTGGGAAAGTGCACTTCATTTGTATAATGTGTCAGTAATAATGCCTTTTTGATTGCAGAGTTCTATTTTTAATTTTTTTTGGCTGTTATATAGGGGTGGAATAAATTTAGGGATAACAATTGGGACAGGGAGACACGGGGCAGGGGAACCACATAATAGGGCAGGTCAGGGTGGGCAGTAGAATAAATAAATGGGTCAGGGCAGGAAAAAAAAGATAATTTTTGAAAATTTTAGGATTGACCCATTTATTCTATTCTTTTTTCCTAGTTTGAAAGACAACGTCGATTCAAATTGAAGCTGCGTCTTCGTCTGTCTCTCCTCAATTCAAATTGAGGTTTGTTAATGTTTATCTCAAGCAAAAATTAATCAAGAATAGGTCTTAGTTAACAATAGTGTAATAACTATTGTTGCATATTTTCCCAATAGAAGTTGAAATACAGCATTTAATAATTGATATACATCTCATTCCCAATGAAAAAGTAAATCAGATATTCTGAGATTTATCTTTGGCAGGTTTTATGTTGTTGTTATCTTTGGCAGGTTTTTACATTAAGTATTCCTTCGTTAAAATTGTTTAAGTGTATAAATTTACCATCTAATTGTTTATGTTACACCATGTCTTTTTGTTTTTATTTTTTCATGGTGTTAACACGAAAAGAATCCAACTTAATCAATCACAAACAGTAGTTGGACAAATTCAAAATTATTCTATGAATGTGCATATAAAGCATTAAAATTGTGTGAAATGGAGGAATTTTGTATGAGGGGATAAAATGTACATTGAGTTATTTAAAAGAACCCTTTGAAAGATGGCCAATTAAACTAAATTTGACACTTTTAAGATCACCATCGTTGATTAGATGTTCTGAGCAAAAGAAAAAAAAATAGAGGATAAAACACTTAATTAGTTTGGTGTTGATATTTGAACTAGATCGTGTAGTGAACTAAGAATAAAAGATTTGATGTAATTTCGGGAATAGATTGTTCATCCAATTTTTTTTAATGAAATCAAAAGAAGTTAGAAAAACGAAAATACCATGGTGCAAAGTGATAAACAAAGAGAAGAAATGAAAGATAACATAGAAGGGGTGGAGCAGGTCCAAGCAAGGCAGCACATTTTTCTTTGGAAAATGCTAAACGGGATAGGGAAGGGCCAGTCAAATCTTAGCAGGTCAAGGCTTGCCCTGCCCCACCACCCCATTTACATCCCTAAACAAATTACCACATGTTAGTGTGACAACAATACTCCTATAATCTGTTGGACTTGGACCTCAAACCTCTTAATCTTACTTAAATTGAGTCTAAGGGAAGAAAAAACTGTCATCCTACTACTCCACCACTTAACCATGTTCCATATGATCATCTTTAAGGAGTACTCATTTTACATTGTTAACCATTGACTACAGTTGATGCTGATTATTGGCATTGTTGCTTAACCTCTAGTTATAGTTGATTTTCCTTTTAAATTATTGAAAATATAAGAAAGTACCAGGAATTTTCTACTTGGGATGATGGAGAGAAATCGGATATCTTTTTTGAAATATACAAACATCCTTATTCTATAAAACAGAGAAGATACATACAAACTTCTTGTGGAGTTGCTTCCAATCTTTGATGATTATAGTTTCTTGCCTTCTATTCCTTTACATTGCATTCTTTCGTGTAGGGAAAACAAGGATTGATGGTTTCTACGGTAATTCTATGTGTTACTCCTTACTAGTTAGTGAGCAATAGATTTCGTTCAAGATATGGGAAAATCAGAAAAAGTTTTTCTCTCTGCAATGAACTTCTGGCACTTTCGTTTTCAGGTTATGAAAGCGGTTCTTTCTCTAAAACTGATTGAAGGGCCTGATCCAAATTATAAAGATATATGCTTTTCTGGTGCAGGAAGGTAATATATATCACTACAAGAGAGTTCTTAAATCATTTCCAATTTTCCTTTTCCTTGTGCTGTCGCTAGAGGTATTAAGTGTCATGTATATTTCAGTGACATCTCACAACTCTCGAAATCCTTTCCACCTGTCGACATGGTATTCAGCAATGGAAAGAAACTCTCCTTGTCCCCTGAAAACTACTTGTTCCGGGTAGGCATCTTACTCTTCTTGTTTTGAACTACCTTGCCTGATGAACTTGTACCCCCTTCTGGCTTTGGTCTCCTGATTACTCCAATTTCTGTTAAGTGTTTTGTATTTACTGATATTCCTTATTTTCTTCGCCTGAACTTCTGTGCTATGAAGCACTCAAAGGTGCGTGGTGCTTATTGTATGGGGATATTTCAGAATGGGAAGGATGCAACAACTCTACTCGGAGGTATTTCTGATTTAGTGTCTTTTAGTATCTTTAAGAAAGGATTATTTTCCGTACAAGTCCTTGTTGTGTGTGCTGTCACATTCATGCTTTTACTGCACAGGAATTATTGTCCGCAACACACTTGTAACTTATGATCGTCAACATGAAATGATTGGTTTCTGGAAAACCAATTGTTCTGATTTATGGAACAGACTCAATTTATCTCCTCCACCTCCATTGCCGTCAGGCTTGGATAACACAAACTCCACAGGAAGTATGGATCCTATATTGGTTCCTAGTGGATCTCCTGGGTATAATGCACCTGGTACAATATACTACTATCTTTTACCCGCCCTTTATGATGCCTGCTAATCATAACTTTTCTTTTTACAATTATAGAGTGGAGTACTTCTAGGAAGTTCTGTATCTTGTTTCTAAAAATTAATTCATTTGAAGCCTTATCACTTTTCCCCTCATTTTTAATTCATTTTGGTTTCTGGTTTGTTTTGTGAAAAATGTAGTCAACATTGAATTGTAACATGTTGATTTTAGCTCCATTTCCTTTGTACAAAGCTTTATTATTTTCTTGTGTTGATCAATATCAGCATATGTGTTGACATTTGACCATAGTTTGGATATTCTTTCACCGAGATAAATGTCTTGAGATCTAGCATCCCACTTATTGAGAAGCACTTTCAGGCATGGCAAGTATTATAATTTCATAACTTTCTTAACATTATTGAGCTGGAAAAAGTCTAGTTAAAATGCAAAGAACAAAAGCAGCTGGAGAATCATTCCTGCGACTGGTTGGTGGACTATCTAGAAAGAGAGAAACCATAGAGTTCCTGAGAATAGGGAGAGTAATATGCTGCTAATCAAACTGTTGTATTCTAACTTGTGTTTAACCCTAATGACACTGTCTCTATCACTGGTGTTTTAGACTCATTATAGGGATAGGACAGTGCCTTTAGAGTTTATTATGTAAATAGAGAAAAGCATTTAAAACACTCCCAAACTCGTCGCGAATTATAAGTTTCATCCCCGAACTATTGATAGTCTTAAATACACTCCTCTACTTAACTAACTGAGCTTAAATACAACCCGATCTTGTAACTTGAGTGAAATATACTCCTAAATTCTTGCCAAGTTTTGGGTGTTTCAATACTTCTCTCGGCTTTTTATTAAGATCCTCATGCTCGTACAAGAGTTTGAGATCACTTGCTATGTCATGTAGCAGATCGGGGCAAATCAGGGATGTATTTAAGTTTAGTTAGTCAAGTAGAGTGGTGTTTTTGAGGCTGTCAATAGTACGGGGACAATAACAACAACATACCTAGTGGAATCCCACAAGTGGGGTCTGGGGAGGGTAGAGCGTGCGCGGACCTTACCACTACTCCATAGAAGTAGAGAGGCTGTTTCCTAGGAACCCTCGTCTCAAAGAACCTATAAGCAAAATAAACTAAATATGGCAAAAAGGAAAGGAAAAGGAAACGGAAAGAGCAACTAATAACGAAAAGCACATGATAGTATGTAAATACGATAAAATTAACACATATAAGACAAATAATGACAACATATGATATAAAGACACGACAATACCTACTACCTTACTATACTCTACGGCCAGACATCAGCCTAGCCCTACTATTAGTCTGCTACTCTAATTCGCGACCTCCACTCCTTCCTATCTAAGGTCATGTCCTTGGTGAGATAAAGTTTTGCCATATCTTGTCTGATCACCTCCCATCAGTATTTCTTTGGTCTACCTCTAGTCCTTGTAACTCCTAAATCTAGCCTCTCGCACCTCCTAACAAGAGCATCGGTACTTCTCTCTGCACATGTCCAAACCATCGCAGTCTCGCTTCCCTCATCTTGTCAGTCACAGGGGCCACCTTTAGCTTCTCCCGAATAGTCTCATTCCTAATCTTATCACTCCTGGTATGTCCACATATCCATCTCAACATCCTCATCTTCGCGACTTGCATCTTCTGAACATGTGAGTTCTTTATTGGCCAACACTCCACCCCATACAGCAAAGATGGTCTAAACACCATCCTGTAAAACTTACCTTTGAGTTTAGGTGGTATCTTCTTATCACACAATACTCTTGAGGCAAGCCTCTATTTCGTCCATGCTATAACAATACGGTGTGTGACATCATCATCGATATCACCACTACTCTGGATGATGGACCCAAGATATTTAAAGTTCTCTCTCTTGGGAATAGGTTGGGTGGCAAACCTCACATCAATGTTTGCCTCATCCCTCGCAATACTGAATTTCCACTCGAAGTATTTTGTTTTGGCCCTGCTCAGTTCGAATCCTTTAGATTCTAAAGCATGTCTCCTAACCTCCAATCTATCATTAACTCTAGCCCAAGCCTCATCAATCAGTACGATATCATCTGCAAATAACATACACCATGGAACCTCCTATTTTGAATAGATCGTGTTAGCTCATCCATCACCAAGGCAAACAGAAAAGGGCTTAACACAGATCGTTGATGAAGTCTCATCTCAACAGAAAAATACTCTGAGTCTCCTCCCGCAGTTCTTACCTGAGTTTTGGCTCCATCGTACATGTCTTTTATCACTCTAATATACGCCATTGGAACACCTTTCACCTCTAGACACCTCTATAGGACATCCCTCGGAACCTTATCATAGACCTTCTCGAGATCAATGAACACCATCTGAAGGTCCTTTTTTCTTTCTCCATATTTCTCCACTAATTTCCGAACAAGATGAATTGCTTTAGTAATCGACCGCCTCGGCATGAATCGAAATTGCTTTTCTGAAATAGACACTCCTTTTCTCACCCTCATCTCCACCACTCTCTCCCATACCTTCATAGTGTGACTTAACAACTTGATACCCTGTAATTTGATACCTCTGTAATTGTTACAGTTTTGAATATCACCCTTGTTGTACAATGGAACCATTGCACTCCTCCATTCATCGGGCATCTTGGCAGTCTTTATAATAGCATTGAATAGTTTGGTCAACCACTTTATGCCATCCTTGATCATGTTCTTCCAAAATCTACCGGAATCTCATCGGGTCTGATCGCCCTCCATCTTTTCATCCTACTAATAGCACGTCTAACCTCCTCAACTCTAAACCGCCTGAAATAACCAAAATCTCGCTGCCTTTCGGAGTGTGCCAACTCACTCAGCTCAATATCTTTATCTCCTTTTTCCTTTAAGAGTTTATGAAAGTAAGCTTGTCACCTTAGCTTAATGGAAGTCTCATCCACTAACACCTCACCCTTCTCATCCTTGATGCACTTCATTTGGTCCAAGTCGCGAGCTTTCCTTTCTCTCTTTGGCGAGCCTATACAATCTCTTGCCTGGTCCTTGCCTTTATCACTTAGCTCCACTTATAGGCGCTCAAACGCTGATGTCTTAGCATTCGTTACCGCCATCTTCGCTTCTGTCTTTGCCGTCTTATGTAACTCCTTAAGCCTTCGGTTTTCATCCTCATCCCTACATTCCAACCACTTCATATAAGCAATCTTCTTAGCTTTCACTTTGCCTTGGACTTCGTCATTCCACCATCAATCGCCTTGACGTCCACTAAAGAGGTCCCTCTCAAAACTCCTAGTACCTCGATAGCTACTTTTCTAATGCAACCACCAGTAGTCATTGTTCGCATCTCTGCCACTACTCCAAGCCTCTAAACTACTCAGCTTTTCTTCCATCTCTCATGAAAGGGCAGGAGTCATGCCTCCCCAACTAATCCTCAGTAGGACATTAAAGGCCTTCTTCTTTTTTCTCTTAATCTCTAAATCCATTAGTAGAAGCCTATGTTGAGTGAAAATATTTTCACTCGGAATAACCTTGCAATTCTTACAAAAGCTTCTATCGCCCTTTTGGAGAAGTAAGTAATCTATTTGCTCTTAGCTACCGTACTACAAAAGGTAATCAATTGATTTTCCTTCTGCGGAAAACATGAGTTAGTGGTTGCCCAGATATGCCCATTAAAGTTACCCCCAGTGAAGATTTTTTCTGTCTCTGGTATGCCTCTCACAACCTCATCCAAATTTTCCCAAAAGAGCTTTTTGACTTCCTCATCCAAGCCTACTTGGGGCGCATAGGCACTAACTACATTCACTACATGCCTACCAACCACGAGTTTGATAGACATGATCCTATCATTAAATCTCCTAACCTCAACCACATATTCCCCAAGGTCCTTGTCTACTAGGATACCTACACTATTTTTATCCCTAGAACCACCTGAGTACCATAACTTAAACCCATCTATGTCCCGAGCTTTGGTAACTACCCATCTGGTCTCCTAAACACACGCTATACTAATATGTCTCCTCTCAAGACACTTCACTTGCTCTATGGATTTTCCTGTAAGTGATCCTATATTCCACGACGCTATCCTTAACTTAAATAAGCCCGTGCCGCTCTTACCACCCCTACCCCTTACCTCCGACTCCAACTGACGACATGACCCTAATCCATCATTAGATCCTGACACCACTAAACTAAGAATTAATAATATGCTAAGCTACAGAGATCAGGAAAATACAATCAAGAAAAAAACTATGCACCTCAACAAAACAGAATAGGGAAATATATGGTATACTACTTACTAATCACAATATGATAAACAAGTAAAAGGCACCCAATATGATAAGTAAGATCTTCACCACAACACAAACAACAAGAAATGGTAACTGCAAGAGATATACAGTAAAGGCAACACAAATAACAAAGCAAATAATGTAAAAGGCAAATATGTAACAGCAAGAAAGAAACCACAAACAAATATGTCACTTGCAAAAAAATACACTTGCAAAAAAATACAAGGCAAGTAAAAAGATAAAATAAAATAAAAATAACAAGGGATTTGGAAGATATCACCTGGTATTTTGGTCGAAAATTTTTTTGAACGTTGCTGGAATTTGAATGCGTCGCCGGAAAACTGATCTTCGCCGGAAACGGAATATCTCGCCAGAACCGAAGCTCTTTGCCGGAGAAGGGACCAGGAATCCCACAAAGACTGGAGAGCTGTCAAAGCCTTAGATCGACAGATCTGGACGGATCCAGAAATCTTCAAAAAACTTGCCAGAGGCGGCCGGCGATTCAAGGTTTCACCAGAACCGAGGCGAAGGTTTCGGGGGGTTCTGCCTGAGGTAAGAGGGAGAGAAGATATAGGGTCGTCCGGTGGTGTGAAGATTTCCCACCGGAAAAGAAGAGAGAAGGGGAAGGGTGGTTCTGGCCGGCCAGCATGGGGTTTCGCTGGTGACTGGCCGAGGAGAGAGAAAAATTCGCGGATACAACATCTATATTATAAATAGTACGGGGACAAAATCAATAATTTGCGCCAAGTTTAGGTGTATTCTAAATTCTTTTCTCTATGTAAATATGGTTTTCAGTACAATCCATGTACTGATTTACAGAAATAGTAACAATTACCAATCTCAAAAAAAATAAAAAAGAAGGGTTGGTTAAAGAAGTGGATTGAGATCATGAGGTTTCATGTTCAAATTTCATTGCTAGCAAAACAAGTTGGATGAATTCTTTCCATTTGTCCAAGCCTTGGTTGATAGAACTACCGGATACTTGTATTGGTAGGAGGTAGCAATTACCCGCGGAATTAGTTGAAGTATTAAATTGACCCAATTCACCCCAACACCATGTTTAAAAGACGAAGTCTGGTCAAAATTGATTTGGACTATCACTTTCAAGGAATATAACAATTGTCAATAATTGGATATGTATAAACCTTTTGCCAACCGTCTCAAATTCCCTCCACTAGCTTATATTGACAACTTTCCTTCAGTATATCTGCACTAGAATCTCTGTCAAATTCTTGAAGACCTATGAGACAGGTGTCTGTCTCTTTGAGTCTTTTGTAATGTCAAGTGTATGAGATGACATGATAATTTTGAAAGATCAGGCTATTCTATTAACTAGAGCTTTATTTTCATGTCAAAACAAGATTCTAGTGCAGATATGTTGGCAATTATAAGTCGTTTCCACTGCATATTCATCATTGATCTCACTTTGCAGGAGAAATTAAGGTTGGATTCATTACATTTTATATGTCACTGAGTGTGAATTACTCAGACTTGAAGCCTCACATTACAGAGCTTACCCATCTTATTTCCCAAGAGTTGGAAATTAACTTCTCACAGGTATTTTGGTTTGAAAAAGAAAATTTTAGTTAAACCCAAATTTGTGTGAATATGTCTCATCTTAGAGTTAGAGATCGATGTTCTTCTCTTTCATGTTACTCAATCACACTTGTGTTTTAACTTATCATACCTGATGCTGCTACGTATTGTGAGATTCCTTGCAGGTCCACTTAATGAACTTATCAACAAAAGGCAATGGTTCTCTTATTAAATGGGCCATCTATCCAGCAGGATCCGCAAATTATATGACAAATGCTGCTGCCATGGTGATTCCGAGTTCGAATATTTGCATGTTATTCCTTAACTTTAACAATTTTTGTGGATTCAACTATTTATCATATTTATTTGTAGGAAACAATACACCGTTTGGCAGAAAATCGTGTTCGTCTTCCTGATACATTTGGGAGTTACAAATTATTTGAATGGAGTATTGAGCCCCCACCAAAAAGGTATATAGGCAATCTCCCGTTCTTGCGTGCATTTTGATTAATTTCTCTGCATACCCTCATCCCTACAAGCCTTTTTTTCACCACTCCTTTTCCTAGTTAGTGTTGTCTCCTCCAGAATTATTAACTGGTTGACTCCCCTTGTCAAACAGTGCAGTGTTCTTGAAATTGTTGGTTTTAATAGTTTTCCCAGATCACATGGCTTCGGGAACTTGGGTATTGACTGACTGTCTAAATTTCTATCATTTTTATCCTTCGCCAGCCCATTATTTGAGCTTGGGTGAGGGAGAGGGGTGGTGTTTGGTAATTTGCTTATGCAGATGGGAAGTCTGTTCCATAAGCTTTAAAAATATTTTCATTTGTATGTTTATGACTTCACACTGGATTTTTCAATGAATAGTACTCCCCCCAATTTCATTTGTCTTTCTTTCCATTTTTGTCTCTTTAAAAAAGAATGCTTCTTTCTAATTTTAGTAAGTTTTTAATTCAAAATTCCAATCCACTTCCTTATACAAATGATGTGGCATGTTTATGATGAGAAAGCAGTTTAATAAGACTACAAGATTCAAAAGTTTTCTTTTACATTTTTATACTTTTTTGTCTAGTACATAACTGAAATAGAGGAAATAAACTTTATGTTCCGCAACCAATGATTAGTATTTTCTTCTGTTAATCAATGAAACGTTATTGTGTTCTAAAAAAAGTTTCCAACAAATGGTTTTCGCTGAAATTTTTACCTCTTAGAATTTCCATTCCTACCGCATTAGGTTGATTTTACTTCTATGAAAGATAATTAAGTTGACATATAGGTATGAATACAGGTAATAATTATGTCTTAACTGATTATTTTGATGAAGTCATAATTAATATAAACTGTGATGAATTTATATTAGTTGAGACTGTCCATATTGCTTGAGCATATTGAATTAAATTGGCCATTTCACTTCACCCTAACTCTCTTTACTTAATCATCATCTCAACAACAACATACTCAGTGGAATCCCACAAGTGGGGTCTGGGGAGGGTAGAGTGTACGCAGACCTTACCACTACCTCATAAAAGTAGAGAGGCTGTTTCCTGCGAACCCTCGTCTCGACAACCCATAGGCGGAATAAACTAGATATGACAGAAATGAAAGGAAAAGAAAAGAATAGGAAACACATAATATTATGTAAATATGATAAATTTAACACACCTAATACAGATAAAGACAACCTAACCCTGCTAACCTATTAGCTCTCTACTCTAATTCGCGACTTCCACTCCTTCCTATCTAAGGTCATGTCCTCGGTGAGATCAAGTCTCGCCATGTCCTGTCTAATCACCTCTTCCCAGTACTTTTTTGGTCTACCTCTACTTCTCCTAGTGCCTCATAAGTCCAACCTCTCGCACCTCCTTACAGGAGCATTGGTACCTCTTCTGTGCACATGTCCAAACCATCACAGTCTCGCTTCCCTCATCTTATCAGCCACCGGGCCCACCTCTAGCTTCTCCCGAATGGTCTCATTCCTAATCTTATCCCTCCTTGGGTGCCCACACATCCATCTCAGCATCCTCATCTCTGCAAGCTGCATTTTCTGGACATGTGCATTTTTTATTGGCCAACACTCCACCCCATGCAACAAAGATGGTCTAACCACCATCCTGTAAAACTTACCTTTGAGTTTAGGTGGTATCTTCTTGTCACACAATACTCTAGAGGCAAGCCTCCATTTAGACCAAGCTGTCCCAATACGATGTGTGACATCATCGTCAATATCGCCATTACTCTGGATGATGGACCCCAGGTACCTAAAGTTTTCCCTTTTGGGGATAGGTTGAGTGGCAAGCCTCACATCAATGTCTGCTTCATCCCTCGCACCACTGAATTTGCACTCCAAGTATTCTGTTTTGGTCCTGCTTTCCTTTGGACTCTAAGGTGTGTCTCCACGCCTTCAATCTATCATTAACTCTAGTTCGAGTCTCATCTATCAATACTATGTCATCTGCAAAAAGCATACACCATGGAACCTCCTCCTGGATAGATCGCGTCAGCTCATCCATCACTAGGGCAAACAGGAAAGGGCTCAACACAGATCCTTGATGGAGTTCCATCTCAACAGGAAAATAATCTGAGTCTCCTCCCACCGTTCTCACCCGAGTTTTGGCTTTGTTGTACATGTCCTTAATCGCCCTGATATATGCCATTGGGATACCTTTTGCCTCTAGGCACCTCCATAAGACATCCCTTGGCACTTTGTCATAGGCCTTCTCGAGATCAATGAACACCATATGAAGGTCTTTCTTTCTTTCCCTAAATTTCTCAATTAATCTCCGAACAAGGTGAATAGCTTCAGTAGTCGACCGCCTCGGCATAAATCCAAATTGATTCGCCGAAATAGACACTACTCTTCTTACCCTCATCTCCACCAATCTCTCCCAGACCTTCATAGTGTGACTTAACAACTTAATACCCCTGTAATTGTTACAGTTTTGAATATCCCCTTTGTTCTTGTACAATGAAAACCATTGTACTCCTTCATTCATCAGGCATCTTGGCAGTCTTCATAATAGCATTGAATAGTCTAGTCAACCACTCTATGCCATCCTTGACCATGTTGTTCCAAAAATCTACCGGAATCTCATCGGGTCTGACCGCCCTCCCTCTCTTCATCCTACTGATAGCCCTTCTAACCTCCTCAACTCTGAACCGCCTACAATAACCGAAATCACGACAACTTTCGGAGTGGGTCAACTCCCCCAGCTCAATGATTCTATCTCGTTTTTCATTTAAGAGTTTATGAAAGTAAGTTTGCCACCTTAGTTTAATGGAAGTGCCATCCACCAACACCACACCCTCCTCGTCCTTGATGCACTTCACTTGATCCAGATCTCGAGCTTTCTTTTCTCTCTCTAGCAAGCCTATACGATCTCTTATCCCCGCCTTTATCACTTAGCTCCTCATATAAGCTCTTAAAAGCTGCTGTCTTAGCCTTCGTCATCGCTATCTTTGCTTCTGACTTTGCCGTCTTATATGTCTCCTTAAGCATTCGCTTTTCATCTTCATCCCTATACTCCAACCACTTCGTGTAAGCAACCTTCTTATCTTTCACTTTGGCCTGAGCTTCCTCATTCCACCACCAGTTGCCTTGCCGTCCACAAAAGGCTCCTCTACTAAATCATCATCTCAGATTTTATTAATATTTCTTTGAATCATTTATCTCTTAATTCATGAAAAATTTAGTAGTTTACCTTCAAAATGAACTAAGGCTTCACTTGTTTTCATTAAGATTTAAATGTTTGAATTTGAATGGGCATTTGGATGATTAGGATGTTGTTCAAGATCTAAACTCTAGATGATCAAGAAGGTTTGTTTATCAACATCTATATGTAAATGTACATAATTAACCCCCAGGGGTTGCCTGGTGGCAATTGACTTGAGCCTTGGGGTTTGCTTCCTTTCAAGCTCTCAAGTTCGGAACCCAATGGATGCAAACAATTTCTGAGGGCCATCGGACTGGGTAAAATCTGAATTAACCGTAGTGCACTTTCGGGAAACTCCTTGTCGAGGGCCTGTGCATCCCCGGGATTAGTCGGGGCTCAAAGAGATTCGGATACCCGGTGCAAATAAAAAAAAATAATTCTAAATGTACATAATTTATTTATATGTACATAATAAAAATACAATTCAAATAAAAAATATTTAAATATTAAAAAATTAATAAAATAAAACAATATTTGATAAAAATGAAGCACTTATACTTGCTAGTATGGTAGAGGTAGTTTGTAGTGGTGATATTAATGGTAGTCCGAGTTGCTTGGACTCTCCAAAAATGTTGCCACACCCATGTCTGATCTTGTATATTTTGAAGGATCTAACATGCACCTGTCGACATTTTTGGAAAGTTCGAGCAACCTACATGGTAGTTGTTAGTGGTTAGTAATGGCGGTGGAGGTGGTTTATGTTGTTACTTTCATAATTATGACGATTGGTAGTGGTGTTGGTGGTTGTAATGGTGAAGTTGGTTGATGTTAGTAGTTGATGGTGGTAACAGAAAAATGTGTGGTGTTTGCCAACATGTGTGTGGTAGTTGGCAGCAGTGCTAATTATGATGATGGAGATTGTTGGAAGTAGAGATTGACCACAATGGTGGTAGTGGTTGATAATAGTGGTGGAGGCGGTGGTGACGTCGACGATTGAATAATGTATGGTGGTGGTGCTAGTTGTGATGGTGGAGTTTGTTGGTAGTAGAAATTGTATGTAGCGGTGGTGGAGTTGGTGGGGATACAAAGATGGGGATGGTGGTGGAAATTGATGTGATTGTTATAATAGAGGAGACAAGTGTGGAAGCAACTGACAATAGTGATTAACAGTGGTGATATTTGTGATGGCAGAAGTGGTTGGTGGTAGACAACAACAATGGTGGTAGTGGTAGTGACGGTTGATTGTGGATAGAGGGATGGTGAATATTATTCACATAAGAATACCTTTTAATGATATTAAGACCGTGTTTAGATATTAATAGATTGGAGCTATTCAGACCAACTAAGTGCTTCAAATCTTAATCTATACTATAATGAAAGCATGAAGATCCTTAGAATTGTTATTTAAACTCTTTACAATTTATTAAAATACTCTTCTTAAGACAAAATCGTCTTTTCACTATTTTTCTTAATTTATTATTTAATCTTTTATTTATGTAGTTTCTAGATTTACTTTTGAATTATTTTTTTATATTTATAATTCACTTTTGATTTAGGACAATTCTATGTAAATAATTAACTAAAATTTTGACTATCAAATATTTTATTAATAAAAGCATGTGATATAACAAATTTAAAAAGAAAAAAAAATATAGTAAAATTATATTGGAAACATTAAACGACTCCTTTTATATTTAGGAATCTGTTGTTTTATTAAATTTTAATCAGTTAATTATTTAACTTCTAATTATTTAATTCTAAATTATTACTTTATGTATTAAAAAACCATTAACATATCTATATTATAAACAATTGAATTGATTTTCTCATCTTTATCATTTCACAATAGACTAAGCTATTGCATCAACTAATAGTATTTATTTAATTTGTTTGCATTGAATATTATATTTATTTAATAGTAAGTATTATTTATATATAATTTTTAAATTGACGTGGCACATATGTGCAAAACACATATACTGAACTAGTAAAACAAATGCACTTAATGGTCTAATGTCTGAACCTTTTAGATTTAGACCTCCATTAAGTGCAAACAAATGAAGCCTAAATCTTTTTTTAAAAAAGAATATGTACATGCGTTGAGACAGCCACAAGTTCTTGTTGATATTATGGTAGAACATAATTGAATTTTGTAGTTGACTTAACCTTTAGGGGCTGTTTGGTAGTTGGTTAAGGCTCAATTTAATACATGAATAACTAAGTTATTCATGTATTAATTTTATACGTTGTTTGGATTGTAAATAGTTCAAAAGTTATTCGTCTATTAATTTTATACAATATTTAGTTGGTAGGTTTCAAATGTTGTATAAAATTTTATATTGATTTTATACATAGATTAACATAACAAAATTACCCACATGAATTAGTTATCCATAAATTAATTTTAAAAATTACACATTACCCCAACTTTTCTTTTTCCCAAAAGGGTAGCTTGGTCTAGGGACAGATTATGTAGGGACACAATAATATATGAATTAGTAATGGTTGTCCCTCGTTGAATGATAGGTATGATATATACAAATTAGTAAGCAATTATAATATATAATATATAATTTAAGATTTATATTTATATCTATAAATAATAAGAAGTATTCTTGCTAGAATTCACAAGTTAGCCTTCGTAGAAGCAGTAGCCGTTGCTTCAGTTGTTTTGTCCTTTCACTTTGACAACTCTCTTCCCGTTGTCGCATCATCAATAGTTTCTCCGGTTTTCAGGAGGTACTGGATCATTTAATTATCTTTCTAAATTTTTAGTTCACTGTGTATTCAACGCTATTCAAGATTAAAAAAGAATAATATATTTGATTAATATCATTTTCTATAATCTTATATATACTAAACCAGCTTGGTCTAAATGGAGGCTTGCCTCTGGAGTATTGTGTAACAAGAAGATACCATCCAAACTCAAAGGTAAGTTTTACAGGATGGTTGTTAGACCATTTTTGTTTTATGGGATGGAGTGTTGGCCAGTAAAAAATGCACATGTCCAGAAGATGCAAGTTGTAGAGATGAGGATGCTGAGATGGATGTGTGGGCACACAAGGAGGGATAAGATTAGGAATGAGACCATTCAGGAGAAGCTAGAGGTGGTCCCGGTGGCTGATAATATAAGGAAAGCGAGACTGCGATGGTTTGGACATGTGCAGAGAAGAGGTACCAATGCTCCCGTAAGGAGTGCGAGAGGTTGGACTTAGGAGGCACTAGGAGAAGTAGAGGTAGACCAAAAAAGTACTGGGGAGAGGTGATTAGACAGGACATGGCGAGACTTGATCTCACCGAGGATATGACCTTAGATAGGAAGGAGTGGAAGTCACGAATTAGAGTAGAAGGCTAATAGGTTAGCAGGGTTAGGTTGTCTTTATTTGTATTAGGTGTGTTAAATTTATCTTATTTTGCATAATATTATGTGCTTCCTATTCTTTTCTTTTCCTTTCATTTCTGTCATATCTAGTTTATTCCGCCTATGGGTTGTTGAGACGAGGGTTCCCAGGAAATAGCCTCTCTATTTCTATGAGATAGTGGTAAGGTCTGCGTACATTCTATCCTCCCCAGACCCCACTTGTGAGATTCTACTGGGTATGTTGTTGTTGTCGTTGTTGTTATATATACTAAATCAAATTATGATTGCTTGATCTTTTTTTTGGGCTGGACCATTTGGCAGTGTCTGTTTTTTTTCTTTTCAACACATGCAAATAAAAGTTGCTAAATGTATCGAATTGTGGAATGTAGATTCATGTTAAGTACTTCAACACTATTTGAAATATTTTTAAATTTTGCTTCTTTATTAAAATAATAATGCTTCTTTATTAAAATAATAATAATAAAAAATTTATGACCGTCCAAGATTTCAATAAGAAATAATTCATGTATGTTATTCTTACATAAATAAACTCGGCATAATTAATCATGCATAGTTATTACCTACATAATTAGTACTTGTATAACTAATCCCTACATAACTAAACTTGCATCATTTATTCTTACATAACTAATTCTTGCATAACTTATTCATACATAATTAGTATCTGTGCAACACTCTAACTAGTCACCAAATAGCCCCTTAGGGGCAATATGTAAATATCTATTGCTTAAGTTTTAGAATGATGATCAAGCACATAGAATTGAAATTTAAGTTCTTTATAGGAAGTTTAGAAGAGTATTGTGTGATAAAAAGATACCACCTAAGCGTAAAGGCAAGTTTTACAAAATGGTGGTTAGACCATCTTTGCTATATGGGGTGGAGTGTTGGTCAATTAAAAATTCACATGTATAGAAGATGCAAGTTGCGGAGATGAGGATGTTGAGATGGATGTGGCAGGAGTGATAGAATTAGAAATGAGATCATCCAGGAGAAGTTAGAGGTGGCCCTTGTGGTTGATAAGATGAGGGAAGCGAGACTACATTGGTTTGGACATGTGTAAAGAAGGAGTATCGATGCTCCCATTAGGAGATGCGAGAGGTTGGATTTAGGGGTTACACGGAGGGGTAGAGGTGGACCGAAGAAGTATTGGGGGGAGGTGATCAGACAAGATATGGCGAAACTTCATTTCACCGAGAACATGACCTTAGATAGAAAAGAGTGGAGGTCATGTATTAGAGTAGAGGGCTAATAGGCTAGTAGGGATAGGTTGACATATGACTTTGTGATGTAGTAGGTTAGTAGGAGCAGTGATGTCTTTACATTGTATGTTGTCATTATTAGTCCAATGTATGTTTACTTTTAGCTTATTTACATTGCCTTTATATCTTGTGTATTAGTCGCTCTTTCTGTTCCCTTTCTTTTTCTTTCCTTTTTTTCTATATCTGATTTATTCTGCTTAAGGGTTTTTGAGACGAGGGTTTCCAGGAAACAACTTCTCTACCACTATGAGGTAGTGGTAAGGTCTGCATACATTCAACCTCCCCAGACCCCACCCGTAGGATTCCACTGGGTATGTTGTTATAGAAAGTTTAGAAGGATGGTTTCTCAGAATGTATGAGTTATGTTTTCCATTTTGAGAAATTGGCAAATATTTGAAGGAAAATAATGAAAGTGCTAGTAGAAGCCCCTCTTTATTGCTTAAAGTGATGTGGGAATACGTTATCACTTTGCGGGTGAAGCCATGCGTGTCAGAGAAGTATGCACTTCAAACAATGAAGCCAAATTGATCCAAAGGAGAAGTAATTTGTTCTTAAATCTCAACTTTAAGGTGTTGACTTAATGTGTGTGTATATATATATATTTGTGAATGGTAACTTTTTTCTATTATATATATATATCCACTGGTATACTACATGAAAGTAGTCCTCGCAAAAACAATTACAAGTTGAATATACTCTCTCAGTGTTTTTTGTCACAGATAGTCTAGTACATCAAATAAATCCTCTGCCTGACACCTAGGACTTTCTGTTTACACCAGAAATAGTATAGGGCTAAACAATTCATTTTAAAGGTCTGTATGTTGCTTTTTTTTTTTGTCCTCAAAACACCTCTGGTTCCTTTCTTTCCATATGATCCACCATATGCAGGCTGGGACAATCTTCCGTCTCTCCTCCTTTGTTGTTAGCATTTCCCACATAGATCCAGCAGCTGAGGAGTTGTTCTGTCTTTTGATTTCACCCAAGTGATCTTCCTGAGGCTGCAAAATATTCTCCAAAGCTGATCTGCCCACTTACAATGCAAAATTAGATGGTTGACTTTCTCTGCCTGTTCCTCACACATGTAGCATCTTGAACACAACTGGAATGTCCTCTTCTTCATATTTTCTTGTGTTACGAACACCTCCCTTGTCAGTATTATATTTTATGTTGGGTGAAATCAGTAAAATTAATTGCAATACTATTTTTGTCGTGCTAAATTCATATATGTTTTGTATCATTTTAGTTTCGGGAATTGTGCGTTCATTTCAAAACAGCACACTTCTTTGTTAAACTTCATGCCCCATGAACCTTGTAGGGCTATGATTTCACAGAGTCACTTCGTTCCTGCTTTGTGGTATTCCTATTTGGTCTTGGCATGCATCCTTTTGTTCTTTAGAACATTTCTTTCATATATTGCTATGCATAAAGATTTTGCTGAGCATAATCCTTACTATCCTGAGTGCTACTTGTCCACAACTGATTCTACATTATTAATAGATTCGTGTGATATAAGGTCTTGATTACCATTGTTTTGTTGCAACGAATAGGACTGGATGGCTGCAAAGTTACTTGGTCATAATTCTATTGTCAGTTGTGTTGGTACTTGGATTATTAGCTTTCCTGGGATGGTTAATGTGGAGACGGGGGCAACAAGAATCGCCTCTTCCATATGAGCGTGTTGAAAGTGTTGAAACCGTTGTGCGTGAACAAGAACTTCAACCACTTAAGTGAAACAAGTTGCCACCCTGAGTGATATATGCTGAAACTTATGTGAAGGCATTTTAGAAGCAGAAGCATTGATGTTTTTAGCCTAGTTACAGGTTGACAGAATTTTTGTCAAAGTTAATAAGAAATTATAGCCAGTCATAGATGATATATGTGGGTATCAAATCAGCATTATACGTGGTGAGTACAAAAAGGTCTGCTCTCCATTCTGTAATGTCACATTCTCTTGTGAATATTGTAAGATATAATGTAATGAAGAGGTTACAGTTGCTGAATCACTCTTCTTTTCTTCCCCCTCCTTGTGGTGGGTGGGGCTGAGGTGGGAGGTTTAGCATATTTTTGGGAGGTTGCTCTTTTACGAAGCCAGGTGAGATCCGCCTAATTTGAGTAGTATGCTAAGGATCCCAATTAATTAACAATCATGTTTCATCTATTCTTCACGTCCATGTTACTCAACGAAACTTCCACTTGCGTGGAATTAGGGGTTTTGATAAGCTTCGGTTTTGCCTGTTGTTTTATGAAGTTTAGAGTTAGATCTACTACTATGCGAATATCCCAATAAATTGACAATTATGCTTTGCTTTGTTCTTCACGCCCATGTTATTACTTGAGGAGATTGCAAGGTTTGATTAGATAGATATTCTTAAATAGACTCCGCGGGGCCAACTTTAATTAAAGTAGGGGAGGAGAGGATGAAGCAGGTAATTGAGAAATTGGTGTAGTTATTAATCAAGTAATTATAGAATTTAGTAATTACGGTGATCTATGTGTTTGCGATAATGTAAACAAGTTACCATCTGATTTCACAAGTGCAATCATAAAGTTATATTAAATAAAAAATAATTAACTAAAATTAAAATTTTATGTTAGATGGATAAGCATCTTTATAAAAATGATATTAAAATAAATATTTAAAATACATATTATCTTTTAAAAATATATTAACTAATAAATATATATTCTTGATTAATAGAATAAAAGTAATTGATTTAAATTTTAAATTTAGTATATTTTAATTAAATTAATCATAAGAAATTAAAAGTATAAGATTTTTATGAACACCATGAGATTTTTTTAAAATTAAATTTGAGCTCAGGGCTCATTTTATTCAATTAACTAAAGAGATGTCCAAAATATTTTAACAAAATGAAAAATATAAAAAAGATAGCTCCATAAAAAGGGAAATTACTTAAAAAGTCCTTTAAGACTTCACTACATATATATATATATATATATATATATATATATATATATATATGGCAGTTTTAAAGAATTAGCAGAAAATAATTATAATTCTTAATTTGATAATATAATCAATTATTTCTTTGCCTTAATTTAAGGGATTTTCTTCTATCTATAGATCAACAATACAGTCAAAATGATAATCTCAAATCTTTCTCTAAATAACATATTCAAAATATTTTTAAAATAGATTAATTTTTATTTTCTGCACTCAAATCTGTTTGGTTTCATACACTTTTTATTTTCTATTCGAAGCTATTTTTTACGTGCATTTTTTTTTTTTGACTTGCTATGAACCCAAGTTTTGTTTTTTAAAGTTCAAAGAACTAAGAAGTTACAATTTTATAAATATTTTGCCTTTAGTATAAGGTATTGCAATAGAGGATGAAGAAATTCTAAATTTTAAATTTAATATAAGGTATTTATCCTAAGTATTTTATATTAAATATTTTTTAAGATACACTGTATTGCATATTTTCTGTCAGTAATTTATACAAAATATATTTAAATGGTATAAAGTTATTTTTATTATACATACAAAGTACCAAGGTATAATGCATTTTATTGTAGGTATAATTATACTTTCATACTTTTATATTCGAGGTATAAATTATTTTATTACAAGTATAATTGAATTTTCGTATTTTGAAGATCAAGGTATAAAGTATTTCATTATAAATATATTTATTCCAAGTATTTGTAAGAGCAATGTATAATGTATATTTTCTAATTTTCGCCTTTTTTAAGATCAAGGTATAAAGTATTTAATTATAAATATACTTACTCCAAGTATTTTTAAAAGTAAGGTGTAAAGTATTTTCTATTTATACCAAACTGATACAAATTATTTATTCTAAGTATAATTATATCAAGTAATTTTGCTCCTAACAAATATTAAAAATAATACATTTTTAAAATATCAATATAAAATATTTTAGACTAAGGTATAAATATTGTTTAGACCAAGGTATTAAGTTTTTTCTATTTAAACTTTAACAAATACCTTGTGTTGAAAATACCTGGTATAAATATAAATAATTTCTAATAAAATAATTATACGCGATCTTTATATAATAAAATGATGGGGTCTGTTTTTAATAAGAATGATTTTTTTAAAAAAAAATTGCCTAGAAAATAGGATTTCAATTATTGTAGGTGCCGTAATTAATGGCATGAACCACACAATTTATTTTATGTATTTTAAAACTTGCTATGAAAGTAAATATTTTTATGCCATACTTATAATTACTTCCGTATATATGTAATAATTATTTTAAAACTGTCCACTTATGTTCTTTATCCCAATAAAAACCTCAAAAGTTTAAAGGGAAAATTTCTTATACATACAAAATAAGTAAAATCTGGGTATGTTGTTGTTGTTTATACAAAATAAGTAAAATGTTTACTAAAAAAATTGCCAATGCTTTTTTATTTACAAAAAATAATCCAAAAAGGTTATGGACTCAACATAGCTCAAATAAGGCCAAAGCCATTAGGTCATTTTTGCACAAATCAATCCAAGGTTGAAGTTTTTACTCTTTTTTTTTCCAGTGTTTTTTCTATATATATATATATATATAAAACTTTTTCATGTAATTTTTGGGCAACATTATTTTATATATATAAAGAAAAATTTTCAAATAAACTTTTTTCATTTATTTTTTCGTGTATCGATTCGTTATACAAGTGTATAAAAGTATATTAATATTGTATAGATAATTATGTAATAAAATAACATTGTATAAATTATGTATAAGCATGTACCAAATATTATATAAATAGTATGTAAATGTGTATCAATATTGTATATAAATGTGTATCGATATAATATAAATATATATGTAATGTATCGACGCTATATAAATAGTGCATAATCGTGTATCAATGTTGTATAAATAATTATTTAATGTGTTGATATCGATATTTATTTGACAATCATGCATTTCCTATCTTAATAAATAAAAAATAAACAAGACATAACAAAACGACATAAATATTCATTTTCTTCACAAAATAAGTGAAACAATGTCAAAAGGGAATTTTTTTTAAAAAAAAAAAATAGCAACAAAAAAATTTGTATAAATAATTATGTAATGTATCTATATTGATATTTATTTGACTATGATGCATTTCCACCATAATAAAATAAAAGAATAAATAAGAAATAATAAAATGGAAAAAAATTCACAAAAGAAGCGAAATAAATATTTTTATAAAAACTTTTTTAAAAATTGCAAAATAAAAAATTTATAAACAATTACATTTAAAAAAATTAATTTAAACATAGCACAACTAAAAAAATTAAAAAAAAAAAGAATTTACTTAAAAAAATCAGAAAGAAAAAGGCTAAATAAATAGAGACAAACTGTAAGATCAAAAAAAACTAAAGAAATATATTTAAAAATATCAGAAAAAGGCCAAAGAAAAAAAAGCAAAAAAGGTCAAAAAATAATAATAATAAAGAGAGAGAGAGAGAAGGACGAATGGCGACTGAAGGAAAATAAAAGAACAAAAGAAAAAAGAACCAAATAACCAAAAGAGCTATTTTAAGTAATTAAGTAAACTTGGGCTAAAAAAGATGTAAACAAACGTTATGGACTGTTAGTGTAACGACCCGGCCTAGGGGCCAAGTCGCCACACGGCGAATGAGACACCAGAAGGTGCCTCACCCAAGCCACTTTACATATCATAAGCATTCATAGGCATAAAACGTTAAGAAGAAATAGAAAACTAGGGAAACTGGGGCTAAGGGCCACAACTTAAAAATCATAAAGGAATATAAAAACTGGATACCATCATAACATTTGTCCAACAACACCTCTAACATAAACTTGGCGGGGGCTGAGACATGTTCAAGTTCACCCTCAAATACATACATAGCAAAAGAAATATACAACTGAAAATTAGAATGCTTTATACATCGATCTAGAAAGAAAACTAGGTTATTGTCTCCAAACTAAAGGACTCACCGACTCTCGTCTTCAATGATCCAAAGCTAGCCACGTGGAGGACATCGGGAGCGCCGGTCCCTACATGGTTAAATCATGTAGGCATAGAAGTACGCACCAGTACTTTGAATGTAGTGGTATATAGGTATGTAATGCATGGAATGGAAATAAATGATGAAATAATCATGCCAAGTCTCGTGTTAAAAATTATATACTTACAAGGGCATTAGTAAGTCATAATTAAGCCAATATCATTTAAACACAAAAAGACAATTTTAGAAAGATTATAGTTGGATGCATGGCTGAACATAGTCGTGAATAAGAAAATCATATAAAATTGGAACATACATATGGGTGATCATTTAGACATTTTACTTTTATCATAGAACATGAAATAATGCATATGATAAATCAAGAACTAACCCTTACTTGAATGCATGATGAGTCACATAAACTTAATTTAGTGAGAAAATACATGTTATTATGAATTATTTAAAATATTAATATCCTTGGATGAATAATACATCACTTTATATAAAAGTCTATTTTATTATGGAAGAAACATTAGTAATCATAACAGAGACCGCTTTATACACTTGTAGACATAGCCATATACCTTTAGGAGAAATACCATTTGAACTTGTGAAACAATAAATCACAAGAGCTTTAGAACATCTTCAAACATAATATGAAAGAATCATCATAAATCATCATAAAAAGACACCTTGGTAACATGAGAGAACATGGACATATATGAGAGCACCCTTTAACCAACATAAACCATGTGAGCTAACCATGGAATCTTGATATTTTCCCTACACCAGTATGATGTGTTTTGGGAGCATGGGGGTAGAGATACCTATGGACTATAAAGGGAAAGAGTCCGGCCTCAAGACTTGGGGTGGGATCACGACATAGGAGGTCGAGATGGTGGATATAGAGGAGATAGGATGGCAAATAGAGGAAATAGGTTTCGGGAGAGGAATGATCAAGATAGGGGCTTGAACACTATCAAGGTAACACTTACAAGGTTTAAAGGAAGTAGTTACCCCGATGAGTTCTTGGAGGGAAAAATTCAAATTGAGCGAATCTTTCTCACAAATAATATTTCGGAAAATTTGAATGCGATGTATGCTCTCACACAATTTGAAGGGTATGCATCTACTTGGTGGGGGTTTAGGAGGGAAAGGGAGAGCCGTCACATCTATGAGTTACCTACATAGCAAGAGTTTATTGCACTTATGGAGTTGAGATACTTGACTCGAAACTACTACCAAGAGGTACTCAAGAAGGTGTTTATGTTGAGGTAAGGTACCAAAAGTGTGGAAGAGTATTATGATGAGTTTGAGAACTTACGGATAAAGTCTAAAACTAAAGAGAACATGCCATGTATGGTGATCCGATTTCTGGCCAACTTGAGGTTTCATATGATCAATCTGTTGAAGCTTAAGCACTATAAAACTCCTGAAGCGGCTTACCATGATACCTCAAAGGTAGATGCAAATTTGAGAGAAGAAAAGTCATACAAGGCCAGCGGTTCTTCAACTTCAACATGGGACAAAGGTCGAGATAATTGGAAGACAACATCTTCTAGGGAGCAATTAAAAGCTTCATTAAAAATCTGAGGTGAGAAACCATGTGGAGGTAACTATTCTAAACCTAACTTTCCTCGTCCCTCTATAATTTAATGCTTTAGATGTCAATGTTGCTAGTGAGTGTCCTAATAGGAGAACGATTGTTGCTGTTCAAGATGAGTAAAGATTGAAGATCAGGAAGAGGGTGATGAACGAAATGAAAGTGAGAAAGATATAGGTAAGGGAGATGCTTTGAAAAATGAAGAATAAAGGTTGGATGAAAAGGTCAATTTTGTTTGCTTCATGGAGAAAACAAAATCTTTGCTTGATAATGATGAAGACTAGGAGGTGAATTCCAATATTTTATGTGTTGTTAGAAGAACTATGGGAGCCCTTTACAAAGAAGAACTTTATCAAAGGGAGAATCTATTTCATGCTAGGTGCAAAATTCAAGTTGAAGTGTGTTCTTTAATCATGGCTAATGTAAGTTTCACTAATGTGGTGAGTAGTTCTTTTGAGGAACGTATGCAAATTCCAACAATAAAGTATTCCAACCCTTACAAGATACAATGGCTCATTGAGAGTGGAGAAATGAAAGTCCTCAAACAAGCAAGCATTTAGTTTAGTGTGGGTAAGTACAATGCTGAATTGACTTATCATGTTGTATCCATGTCGGCTTATCATATCTTGTTGGGAAGACCATGGAAATTTGATAGGGATGTTGTACACTAAGGAAGATCCAACAAATACACTTTTGTGATTGATGATATAAACTATGTACTTGCACCTTTCACTCCATACCAAGTGAGTGAGGATTTTTGAGCTATGAAGGAACTTCGGGAGAAAATAATGGTGAAAGACGCAAATGGGGATACTGGAAGTTCCATTATTGTTCCAATTGCAGGTTGTTCCTTTGCTAAAAATAAGAAGAATATGTGCATGATAGCAAAGCCAAGCAATTGTTTAAAGGGTGTGGATGAGGGACACTTTCTAGTATGCCTTGTCAATACCCATCTTTTATTGCATGCTAATCAAAATACTAGCACTTTGCCTAGTATTGTTTCTTCTCTTTTGAAGGACTATGATGAGTTATTTCTAGTGGAGATGCCCGCAGGACTTCCTCTTTTGAGGGGAATTGAGCACCAACTAGATTTTGTACTGGGTTCATAAATTCCCGACCATCCAGCCTATAGAAGTAATCCAGATGAAAACAAGGAGCTACAAAGGCAAGTGGAAGAGCATCTTGAAAAGGGGTTGATTAAAGAAAGCCTATGTCCTTGTGCCATACCAGTGATTCTTGTTCCCAAGAAAGATGGCACTTGGAGAATATGTATTGATTGTAGAGCTGTAAATAAGATCACGGTGACATACTTTTGTATAGCAAGACAATTGAGGAACATGTGTCCCATTTGAAACAAGTGTTTGATGTCTTACTACAAGAGAGTCTCTTTGCTAATCTCAAGAAGTTCTCATTTTGTGTTTAAAAGATTGTGTTTTTGGATTTTGTGGTTAGTGCAAATGGGATAGAGGTTAATGAAGAGAAGGTAGATTCCATCAAGTCTTGGCAACTCAAACCAATGCAACCGAGGTAAGTAGTTTTTATGGGTTAGCAAGTTTTTACCGACAATTTGTAAAAGGGTTTAGTTTAGTTGCTTCTCCTTTGACCGAGTAAACCAAGGAAGATGTATGTTTTCTATGGGGGAAAGAACAAAGGAAGTCCTTTCAAGCTTTGAAATCATTGAATGTGATGCTTCAGTTGTTGGAATAGGTAGTGTATTGATGAAAGAAGAAAATACATTTGCTTACTTTAGTGAAAAGCTAAAGGGGGATACTTTCAAGTACTCACCTTATGACAAGGAATTGTATGCACTTTTGCGGGTGTTGGCTCATTGGAAACACAACTTGTGGCACAAAGAGTTTGTAAGGAATGATCATGAGTACTTGAAGCATCTTAAGGGGCAATCCAAGTTGAAAATGTGACATGCAAAATGGGTTGAATTCATTGAATCCTTTCCCTATGTGATCAACTACAAGCAAGGGTAGGTGCTTCATCAACCTCCTCAGAATTCAGCAAGCTTTTAGCCAATGATTCACTATTCGAGTATGCTAGCACTCCAATACTTTTCACTGCTTCATCAGCCACATCAAATATAACATTCACTTGAAAATTGGAATGTCTCTTCATTTTCTCACCAACACCTCTTTTTCGTTCACCCGTAATTTCAGGTCCCTTTTTAAAAATCCACCAAAGCTCTATTGGTGTTGCCTAAACTACACCTCTCTTTTGAAGGTATAAGTGGTCATTGTCAAAATATATAACCTAACCGAGGTTAGGGTTGATCCCACAGAGAATATGGTCTAGACCTGGAGTAATGACGAGCAAGTCAAATGAATTAACCTACTTATCTTTCGAAAAGAGGGGGATTGTGTAATTACGGTAAATAAACATAAACTAGAAGCAAGTATTGTGAAACCAGTAAGAAAAATAACTAGGATATTATTTTTCCCATTAACTCCTAACCTAATATCACCAGATAATCATAATCATTTTTAGTGTCTAGTATGCAGAACTTGTATGTTAAGTTTACCAAACCCTTTGATCCAGGTGAGAGGTAAATTTCACTACGTGATTTGATCCATCCCCTCAGTGTGACATTAATAACCCTTACCTTTTTTTTCCCAATACAACCGCCCCTTGATCCAATATGGTTAACTAGACAAGAAGGATCATATCGAATCTTATTAATTAATCTCAATTCCTATTCATTACTACCTTGATCTAGTCAGTAAGAAAGAGAAAGGTTCTAAAGTTGTTATAAAACTTCCATATTTTCTATGTGTTAGTCCCATCTATATGACACTTGAAAGAGGCTTATGGTACAATAAGGGACAAAAATTTTTCATAAGAATAGTAGTAATTTGAATTGGATTCAGAGGAGTGTGTTATCCCGACATATTTCAGTGGGGTTGAGATCAAGTAAACTCAACGAAAGGAATTAAATTTGCGATAGTAAGGTGTTATTTGACTTGAAAGTCTAAATAAAGTACTAAGATACAATATATGGGATCGAGATTTGGAATTATGTAAGATAAATGAGCTGCTTGCTTGAATTAACGAAGCAAGTAGGTACATCACCTACTTAGACTTTTTGACCAACCTAAAGGGCTAAGTAGGTGCACCACCTGCTAAGGCTTGTTTGGCCATCTTATAGGGTCCGAGGTCACTAATCATTTAATTGAAAATTCTATCCCAACCCAAGTTAAGGACAAAGGAGAAGAATGGGAAGCCAAGGCCCAATAAGTTGAGGTCCGAAAAGGCCAAAGCTAAAAGGCCAAGTAGGTGCATCACCTACTTTGTAAAATATGGCTAGAACTTAAGGAGAAAGTCCGCCTAAGTTGGAATCTTTAAAAGGAATTACAACAAGCTCTCTCTAGCCAATTTAAACTTGGAAAAAAAATCTGATTTCCCAAGGCTTCTTCTTTTCCCTCTCTCAGCTTGTACAACAAC
This sequence comes from Solanum rostratum, assembly GCA_029948455.1. Taxonomy (NCBI): domain Eukaryota; kingdom Viridiplantae; phylum Streptophyta; class Magnoliopsida; order Solanales; family Solanaceae; genus Solanum; species Solanum rostratum. The sequence continues at coordinate 20,764,479 of CM057055.1, forward strand.
ATTCGAACCCTTCTAGGGTTGTAAGTTAAATTACTTTCTATGTAATCTTATGGAATTATCTTCTATAAAAAGAGGTTTAATTATTTCTCAAAACTGTCTATCTTTCTATGCACTTTTCTAAAAGACATCCTCTTGTCCTTTAGTTCTAGTTTGAAGAAGAGTGTACATTCTTGAAGCAGAAGGCCGAGGGGAGAAATTTCCAGCGATCTAGGTAAAGTTACTGCCCTTCTTTTTTCTTCTCCTTAGGGACAAGTTTGGGAAGAGGATTTGTGTATTTTTTGTCAAATATTCATGAATGGTGATGAGCCCTTGAATTAAATATTCCTTGATTTGCTGAAAGATATGTTGGGGCTGTTTAATGGAAATTTTATGTGTAATGTTGATGGGGGAAGCTTGGGGCGACTTTGGAAAGGGGTGCGTAGAGTTGTGTTGATGTATAAAAGGAGGGTGCGGGAATTCACCATTAGTGTAAGAGTTGCGTGAACCTATTGTTCGTCATGTATTTGGCTACTATTCTATTAGGCTGCAAAGTAGTGTACTAACATTAGTTTAATCATGATTTGTATTTTAGAAATAATGCCATAAAGGGAGGCTGAAACGTGTAGTATTGTTGGTTAAAAATAAGGTATGTAAGGCTATCTTATTACATGTTCTTTGGCATGAAACCCAATACTCAGGTCACTATCAGCAAGTGAGCTTCCAAGAGCTATTCCATGGAAGTGTTGCCTATTAGTAAATCTGTCGTATTACTTTTCCAAGCACTATAATGAGGACTCTACTTTCTTCTATGAAGCCAATTGTGTCATTTAAACTCTTAAGTAGTATGTCAATGTCACACTCGTCACCTATACTATTGTACTACCTTAAAAGACTGCTTTTCTATCTTATGTTACTAGTATATAGTTTTAAAGCTTAAAATTCATCATGACCACCAAAATAACAAACTCAAAGTTTATAAGAATAACTTAAAGCAGTGTTCATAGTGTGTGGGTGGCAGCCCAGGGGCAAAAATCTAACATTGGTCAATCTCACTTGTGCATAAGGGTGGCAACCCAGGGCAAGAGCGTAGCATGGGCCGCTTTCAATTTGTATAGTTATGAGGATTGCATAATGCCTAGCATGGGTCATCCTTTTTTTACTACTGATCAGCTAGTCACATGTAATACATGCCTATAGAAGTTCATAAAACGCCGAAGAGTAAAGAAAAAAATGTAATGTACATAGTTCCGTAAGTATAACTCAGGCAGTCTTCTATTATGGTCAATTCATTTATTTATCTCTACGTGATATCACATATGTTTTCGTTTTACTTGTGATACTGTCTTACATATTCTGTATATTATTTCGTACTGACATCCCTCTTGGGGGATGCTGCAATTCATGCTGCAGGTACATGTACTCCAGCTAGTACACCTCTAGTGTAGGTGCACCCAACACCTAGCTTCTTTAGGTGAGCTCAAAGTTGATTCGGGGCTTAACTAAGTCTTTAGTATGTGCATTTTAGTATTGTATAATAGTTCAATGTAAGGCGGGGCTGGTTTCGACCTATGTTATCTTAAAGAGGATTTGTAGACTTATTCTATATTTCAGTTGCATCTTGTCTTTAAATAGTTGTGGCCTCAACGGCAAAGTTTGATATATATGTTTTGGTGCTACTTATTTTTGTATCTTATCTCAATAACTTGTATGAACTTTCACCACTTTGTTGTAATAGTCATATGCATCGTAAGCAAAGGTTATATTTAGGTACTTTCGGGCCTCTAGGGCACCGGGTGCCTATTAGCCTTTATAGATTTTGAGATGTGACAAAAGTGGTATCAAAACATGATCCTAGGGAGTTTACAAAGCCGTGTATATGTAGAGTCTTTCTTATGGGTGTGTTGTGCACCACATCTATAAACACGAGGCTACATGACATTTAGGAGTTGCCTCTTTTATTTAATTTCCTATATAGTGCCATAGAGCTATTTTTGTAGGTGGATTATATCTATACCCTAAATTGTTTGTTTTATATCTAGCAAAAGATGCCTATCACAAGGAGAAGAAGCACAAGTAAGTAAATAGACTTTCGAGAAAGGGCTAGCCAATCATGAGCTAGAACTAATCAAAGTGAGATTCCAGATGAGTTTTTATCACAGAGTTCCCTGACTCGTCCACTTCCAGAAGAGCTAACGAGGGCAGCAACACCTCAAGAGCCTCCTATTAATGCTATTTAGAATTATTTGAGGAATGCGGTCCAATTATTGATTCGTATAGTTGCTGGCCAGGGTCAAAGGAAAGAAGGTCTAGTTGTGGGTACTAGTGGTGCAGATAGGGATGCTAGGACTCGGATACACGACTTTCTTGATTTGGACCCTCCTTCATTCATTAGGTTCAGATCATAATGAAGATCCACAAGACTTTGGTGATCAAATCCAAAAGACCCTGAATGTTATGCATGTAAGAGATATAGAAACTATTGAGCTAGCAACATCTAGATTAAAGGGTGTGGCCATATTATGGTATGAAACGTGGAAGCAAGCTAGGGGTACAAATACACCTCCAGTTATTTGGAAGGAGTTCAAAAGGGCATTTCTTGATCACTATCTACCACTAGAGATTCAAAGGCCCGTGTCGATCAATTCTTAAATCTCCACCAAGGAGGTATGAGCGTGAGAAAATGCAGTCTCCAATTTAACTCCTTTGCCAGGTATGCTCCTAACATGGTTGCTACTATTGAGGATCAAGATCATCGATATGTGGATAGGTTAGATTCATATCAGGTTGGAGATTGTACCATTTCTTCCATGAGTAAAGACATAAATATAGCAAGGATGCAAGCTTTTGCACAAAAGTTAGAGGATCAAAAGGAAAATAAGAAGGATACAAGAATCAGAATGGGCGTTGTCCAAGAGGGCTTGATTGATGGGGTAGTTTACACTATCCCAAGGTATGTTTAGGCCTCGATTTTCAAATAGACCACCTAGACCATCATTTTCCTACTCTACAACAAGTAATCCACCTTGATATCAAAGGTTTCGGGGCAATCAATTTGGGCAACAAAGTGAAATCCAATGTTTATGAACAACGGAGCAATAAGAGCAAGGGAATATGAGCCAAACAAGACCTCGCCAACATCCTTGTAAGCAATGCAGAAGGACTCATCTAGGTACATGTCAATTTGGGACAAATGTTTATCTTTGGTGTAGTACACTGGGTCATATGATAAGAAACTATCCTTAAAGGGATATGGGTGGTATGGCCCAACCTACTGGATCAGTTGTTGTATCATCATTGATAGTGCCTTTAATAGATGGAGGTCCACAATTATTGGTAGGGCGTGGTAGGGGTGTTAGAGGAGTAGCTGGTTCTAGTACAATCAATACACATTTTCCACATTATTTGAGTCTTGAGTTGAGATTTGGTAAAATTTGGAGTGAAATTGAGGATTCCACCATTGTTGAATTGAAGAAGCTTGAAGAAGAAGAAGAAAGTGTGTCTTGAGTTTTGAAGAAATTTGTAAGGAATTGAAGTCTAAAAGTATTAGGGTTTTGTTCTCTACATCAAGGAGAACTTAAATCTCAAATTTCATAAGATTCCGAGCCAAAAATTTTGAGGGTTTTAATTTGGATCTTCATCTTGTTCATAGTTTTCTTGAGGAACATTCAAATATTCAAGAGGAATAATCTTTCAAAAAGGTATTTAATCCAAAAAGGTGCAAGAATAGAAGGAATAATTATGTTGGTATGAAAGAAATTACCAAAAGGGGCAAGTCCTAGGTCAATAAAATAAAAGAGGCCCACAGGAAAGTCAAATTTGGGGTCTTTAAGGGTGCAAAAGTGTAAAAAGAGCGAGCTAAATCATGCCCACTGGACCGATTCAGCGATACACAAAAATTCCACCTGAGTCCGCCTAATCCTGCTCTAGTTACTGCAACTTTTGGTGATAAAACACGGGGCATTTTGACGGTCCGCCAAAGTGTTTCAGTGGTCATACTTGTAGTTCACGAGCTGAACTTCAAGTTTGGCTTTTGAAACACCAGATTTCGAGTTCGGAAGCTTGACCAATCTCTGGTTGTAAATTCTTAGTGCTTTTTCTGTTGATTCTTGTCCTTTTCAAGATTCCTAAGCTAATTTTCAACTTGTAATTGATCTACTTGTTGATTATTGGTTCTTGAATCCTCTTATTTGTTAAGTTCCATTTCGTTTGTGCTTTTATTTTTTCATTTCGTTGTTAACTTCTTGATTCAAGTCCCTTTTCTTTAATCGAGTCATCCATTCTTCTTAAAAACAAGAATCCACTCCAGCCAAGAGTAGAAATCGATAACTTGTGAACCACTTAGTCTAAACAATTTTCAAACCTCAGTCGAGCAAAATTAGGAGGCAATCAAAGGTGTGTAAACAAGAGTGATCGCGAGGTTATTTTACTAACCGTTACATTGTTTTTTTTTTTGTTGAGTGTTGTTTTAATAGGTACAATGGCAAGTGGGAATGAAACTCCTCCACCCACCGGAGGAGTTACTCTGGATACTATAATGGATGTTATTACCAATATGAGCCGGAGAATGGAAGCCATGAAGGGCCATGTATCCACCATTAAAGGTATTCTGTCGGCTATGGGTGGTGGAATAATTAATATAGAGGGTCGACTTAACTACAAATACTACTACACAACTACCTATCGAGCTTCTATAAGTGGTCCTAACCGTAATTCTTCTCCTACTATGACTCCCAAAACCTTCCATCAAGTATTTAATCCAACACCCATGAACCCTAGCACCAATACCCCCAATGCCATACCACCACAAAGAAAACTCCTAAAGAAGTTCCACCAAACCCATATTGACCTTACCAAGAACCACTAAATGAAAATCCGCCCTTCCAAGCACCCCAAGCCCGACATCAGCCAATTCAAGTCAAGGAAGTGAGTGAGGAAGAGTATCAAGAAAGGTGTGAAGGTGAAAAGGCACCATGGAATGATGTCCAAAGGAATGTACTGAGAGGACAGATAGGGTATAGAGGTTGAGGAGGTAGATTTGGTCCGATTCCACATGGAATAAGACCTCATGTGAACAAACTTCAAGACTTTTGAGAAGAGCAAGGTAATCAACAATTTGGCTTTCAAAGAGGTCAGCATAACATTGACCAAGGTGGAAATGGAGGTTGAGATGTAGGGATGAACCCTAAAAAGACTAGTCTCCCAACTTTCAAAGGAGAATGCAATCCCGATGCTTATATTGAATGGGAGTCACTTTGTTAGAGGATCTTTCAAGTAAATGATTTAACCGAGGTCAAGAAGAGTTGCTTTGCTATTACTCAATTTGAAGGGTATACAACTACATGGTGGGAATACATGAAGAGATACCATCTAATTCTTCAAGGAGGATTACCTCCAATATAGACTAAATCAAAAGCCCTTGTTAGAGTCAAATATGTGTCGGAAAGGCATCGACAAGAGTTGCTTGACATATTTTACAATTTGAGGGAAGGAAACAAGAATGTTATAGCTTACTATGATGAGTTCCAAAATATGAGCTTGAAGCTAGAGTACAATGAGATGAAGAGCATGTCGTCATACGCTTCAAGGTAGGTTTGAACAAAGAGATCTCTTCTAAGATGGAAATTCAAAAGTTTGCTAGTTTGAATGACATCTTTGAAGTGATCTATGAGATAGAAAGAGAAATCAAGGAAGAATGGTTATCTAAGTACAAACATATGTCATCTTCATATTATTGGAGTAAGAAGAAGGAAAAAACTCAAACTTCTTCAGGATGGAACAAAGATAAGGATCTTAAGAAGCCATATAAGAAGAATGTCGTGGAAGGTAATGATCCAAAGTATCCACCGATAGAAGGAGGTAAAAAAGAATCGATTAAGTATCCTAAAGGCATTCAATGTCACAAGTGTAATAGATGGGGTCACATGATGCAAGAGTGTCCTAATTGGTTGAATGATGAGTTTGATGATGATGACGGTAAGGAAAAAGATCCATGAAAAGGGAGATACATAGCAATTCCTAATGGGTTGATGAGGAAGAATCCAATTGAAGATGCTTGGCCTCAAGTAGGAGAGTTCACCGTGACAATGTATGTGGTTAAGAAAGTCATGATTAGAAAGTCCATGGATGATCTGAATCAAAGAGAAAATCTCTTCCATTCCAAGTGTCTCATCAAAGGTAATGCATGATCCTTGATCATTGATAGGTGAAGTTGTGCCAATGTTGCTAGCACTGTATTAGTGGAATTCTTGAAACTCCCTACCACTAAGCATGCTACGCGTTAGAAACTTCAATTATTGAATGAATATGGATAATCGAGAGTGCAAAGACAAGTGTTGATCAAACTGCCAACTGGGAAATAACAAGATGAGATCTTACGTGATGTGGTCCCAATGTAAACTTGTCATGTGCTACTCAGGAGACCTTGGAAATATGACCGTGCAACCAAGCATGATGATAGATCCAACAAGTATTTACTTATGTTGGATGGTCTTAAGTATGTCCTTCATCCTATGTCACCCGTCAAGTCAATGAAGTGTATGAAAAAATAAGTGAATTGAGGGAGAAAAAGAAGAGTGAAGAAAAACATGTAGAAGTTGAGGATGAAGAGGCGGAGGAAAAGAGAAGAGTAAGGGGAAATACTAAGGTGATGTTGGCTAGGTACAAGGAGATAATATAGGAAGTTGATGGTAAAAGGTCATTGATCCTTATCACACATAGGGATCATATGTTACAAACTAACCAATCTCATTCATCTTTTCCCTATTGTGTTTCTCTACTTTTGCAAGAACATGAGGATGTCTTCCCAAAAGAGCTTCGTAGTGGTTTACTCTATTTAGAGGAATTGAGAATCAAATTGACTTCATGCCGGGATCTCAATTTCCCAACAAACCGCCTTACCAAGGCAATCCAGATGACACCAAAGAGCTTCAAAGGAAAGTTGAGGAACTCCTCAACAAAGGTTATGTGAGTGAAAGTATGAGTCCATGTGTTGTTCTGGTTATCTTAGTTACAAAGAAGGATGGAACATGGCACATGTGTGTGGATTGTCGAGCCATCAACAAAATCATGGCAAACTATGGTCATCATATCCTAGGCTAGAAGATATGCTTGATGAGCTCAATGGTTCTTGCGTATTTTCGAAGATTAATCTTAGGAGTGATTATCACCAAATCCAGATGCACCCGGGTGATGAATGGAAAACCGCATTCAAGACTGATGCCTTTTGTCTTACTAATGCTCCTAGTATGTTTATGCAATTCATGAACCATGTAATGAAACCATTACCATGTGTTGATAATATACATGTTGAGATTGTGAATACACTAGTTGATCATATTGATGATCGAGATAATGCTTCTAGTAAGATCAATTGTGCCTACCTAGTGTTGACACATGTGCTTTGAATGGTAGTTCATTATCATGTGAGAATTGTGTTGATCAACTTGCACTTGAGTATAATTCTTTAATTGTGGAATGTTGTAATGTTATCAATGAAGCACAATATAGTAATAATGGTGAAATTGTTGATCATGTGAACAGGAGTGACTTTTTGAGCTTATATTTTGTTGAAGATCCTATTACTTGTTTAGTTCATGGAGATCATTTTCTTGAGAATTCTTTGAAAAATGATATGTTCCTTTTTGAGAGTGAACTTTCATGTTTTACTTCTTCCATGGTGGTTGATTATTCTCTCTTTAAGTATAATATCTTGTTTGAAGGCGTTGAGCTCACTTCTAATGAAGTGCCTAGTGCTGTGAATCATGAAAGTAGTGTAGTTCATACGGGCTATATTTTTTATAATAACTAACTATGGTGTGGATATTGTCCTCCTAAAGATGGAAATCTCTTCTTGAAATGTGAGTGTACTCTTATTGGGAAGGACTATGTTGAGCAAGAAGGTGATACTTATTTTCCCATTATCTCTTCTTCTTTATTTGTTCTGATTCTTCAGAGCACTCATGAAAATGATCTTTAAATTGATAGTACGTATATCTACAAGGGAACCTTAGATGAAGTAAATTTGCATGACACCTTTCTTTTTCCATTATTTACTTTTGGTGATGCATGTATTTCTGTTATGAGTATGACCTATGATGATAATATACCCTTGGGGGAAGTGTGTATGGCCTTGATCCTTGTTTATAATCAATCTTTCTATTTGACCCCGGTGAACATATGGAAATGGGTGACTACGATTTATACTAATTGATGCTTGGCCAAGATGAAAAGAAAAAATTGATTCCTATGAAAAAAGGTCTTTCTTGAAGAACTATGATCTACTTGATGGACTAAAGTCGTGTATGGGGGAAAGTCCAATGCAAAATCATGTCCCTTCAAGAGGAAATGCTATGAGGGATCTTCTGTCTTACTTGAATTAGTAACAGAATTGTCCTTATCTAAATGTAGAAAACAGAATTGTCCTTATCTAAATGTAGAGTCAATGTTGGTCCTTATGATTTGCTCTGTTATAAAAATCATGGAAGGATCCAAGTGTCTTTTACCTTGTGGGATTATAAAACAATGCTTGTACAACATGATATTTGGTTATATGTTATGTTTATACAACCGTGGCATAGTGATGGAACTGTTATTACTGGTGCTAACCCTCATATTCAAAGACAAACTTTTTCAATAAGGGATCAATGATGCAATTCAACATGCCTCAAGGCCACTCACTCAAATCCAATTTTAAGAGATTAAAATATTGCAAGGATTGGTCATTCAACTAGAGGCCCATTTGCATGTATGGAGGCCAAAGAAGGGATTCTATGTGTGAATGATAACTTGGAGAAGTAAAGATGAAGCAAGAGGAGAAGACGTCACATTCGGTGAAAAGGGAAAGTTTAGCGATCCGTTGAGTGAAGATGGCGATGGTGTATGACATCGCCAAATCATACTGATTGTTCGTGATCCAGAAGTTTTCAAGATAGGCAATGAGGTGCCCATTTGGCGATTTGCCGAATTAAGAAGGTGACGGTCACTTTGACCTTTTTTTGGTCACTTTATCTATTTGTGGCTATTTTTTTAAAAGATTTACCTAAGACGATAAATAGCTCATAGTTTCTCATTTGTAGGTAGATATTTTGAATATCGATGATTTATACTCGTATGAGTTTGAGAGCTTGGTTCAAGCTTTTTGTTGAACTTTGTTTAGAAATGGGGGTTGCTTGGGAATCCAATTTCCCTTGAGATCTTCGTATGAGGCTGGTTCTTGTCATTGATTAAGCGATGAGGTCTTTAGGTCTAATATACCTTTAGGTTGCTTTCGATTTCCTTTGACCTTTCAATCTATATCTATCAATTAAGTTCTTTCGGTTTAATATACCTTTAGGTTGCTTTTTGTATCTATCTTTAGTTTCTTATTTTTCAATTTCATATTTGTATTACATCACTGTAGGTCACCAATCAGCTGGTTTGAAGCAGGAGAAACTACCTTGATATGGGTAGATCTTGTTCATCATGCTATGGAGAAGGATAAGATAATACAACATCGGCTAGCTACAGCTCAAGGTCGACAAAAATCATATGCAGATATTGGAAGAAGAGGACTAGAATTTTCAATAGGAGATTTGGTGTTCTTAAAGGTGTTTCCAATGAAAGGGTTAATGAGATTTGGTAAGAAGGAAAAGCTCAGTTCACGCTATATAGGATCATATAAGATTATTAGGAGAGTTTTCCAAGTTACATATTCATTTGAGCTACCCCAAGAGCTTTCCATGGTTCATCCAGTGTTTCACGTTTCAATGCTTCGAAAGTACATAGGTTACCCGTCTCGTATCACTCCAACCAAAGATGTATAGATTCCAGAAGATCTCACTTATGAGGAAGTAGCCATTTCTATTTTGGATCGACAAGTTAAGAAGTTAATAAATAAAGAATTAGCGTCTGTGAAAGTACTATGGAGGAACAAGAATGTAGAAGAGGTTACCTTGGAAGCGGAAGAACCAATGAAATCCAAATACCCCCATCTCTTTCAGTCCACTGAGGGATGAAAAATTTAGATTTGAGGCATTGACAAGTAAGTATGTGTCTATATGTATCACATGATTAAAAGTAGTATGTGACCTAGGCTTGAACTTATTTAGGCTAACTAACTATACTACCATTCGAGGATGAATGTTCTGGGGGGAGGGGGGAGGATGCAACACTTTATATTTTTTATATGTTAGTCCCATCTATATGACACTTGACATAGCCTTATGGTACAAGTGAGGGGCTATGTTTTTTCATAAGAATGGTGGTAATTTGAATTGGATCGAGAGGTGTGTGATATCCCCACATGTTTCAGCGGGGATGAGATTAAGTTAAACTCGACCAAAGCATTTAAATTTGAGATAGTAAGGTGTTATTTGAGTTCAAAGTCTAAAGTGAAGTACTACGATATAATTTATGGGATTAAGATTTTGAAATGATGTAAGAAAAGCGAGTTGCTTTCTTGACTTAATGAAGCAAGTAGGTGCATCACAACCTTAGAATTTTTGACCAGCCTAAAGGGCCAAGTAGGTGCACCACCTACTAAGGCTTGTTTATCCACCTTGTAAGGCCCAAGGTCACTAATCATTTAATTGAAAATTCTGGCCCAAACCAAGTGATGGAAAAAAGAGGTGAATGGGAAGCCAAGGCCCAAGCTAAAAGGCCAATTAGGTGCATCACCTACTCAGTAAAATATGATCAAAATGTAAAGAGAGAGTCGGACGAAGTTGTTCCCTTTAAAGGAATTGCAACCAGCTCTTTCTAGCCATTTAACACCTGGAAAAAATCTGATTCCCTATGGCTCCTTCTTTTCCCTCTCTTAGCTTGTACAATAGCCTTCAAATCCCTTCAAGCTTCCTAATATTTCAAGTGAAAGGAAAGTTAAAATACTTATGGGTTTAGCCTATTCTTCCAAGTAATCTTATGGAATTATGTTCTACAAGTCGAGGTGTAATTATTTTTCAAAACTGTCCAATTTTCTTTCCAAATTTTCTAAAAGTTATCCTCTTGTCCTTTAGTTCTAGTTTGAAGAAGAGTTTACATTCTTGAAGCATGAGGTTGAGGGGAGAAATTTCCAGCGATCTAGGTAAGGTTACTTCCCATCTTATTGCAAATCCTTAGGGAAAAGTTTGGGAAGAGGATTTGTTGTATTTTTTTTGGTCAAGAATTCATGAATAGCAATGAGCCCTTACATTAAATATCCATTGATTTGCTGAAAGAAATGTTGGGGCTATTTAATGGCTATTTAATGTGTAATGTTGATGGCGGCAGCTTGGGGTGACTTTGGTAAGGGGTGTGTAGAGTTGTATTGATGTATGAAAGGAGGGTGTGGGGATTTACCATTAATCTAAGAGTTGCATGACCCTATTGTTCATCAAGCATTTAGCTACTGTTCTATGAGGCCACAAAGTAATGTACTAACACTAGTTTAATCATACCTTGTACTGTAGAAATAACGCCACAAAGGGAGGCTGAAGCGCGTAGTTGTATTAGTTCGAAAATAAGGTATGTAAGGCTATCCTATTCTATGTTCTTTGTCATGAGATCCAATACTCATGTTACTATCAACAAGTGAGCTTCCCAAAAGCTATTTCACGGTAGTGTTGCCTATTAGTAAATATGTGGTTTTACTTTTCCAAGCACTAGCATGAGAAGTCTACTTTCATACATGAAGAAAATTATGACATTTAAACTCCTAAGTAGTATGTCAATGTTACACTTAATACCTATATTATTGTACTGCCTTAAGAGACTATTATCGTATCTTATGCTACTGGTGCATAGTTCTGTAGCTTAGAAATCATCATGACCACTAAAGTAACAATCTCAAAGTATCAAAGAATAACTTGAAGTTGTGTTCATCATTTGTGGGTGGCAGCCTAGGGGCTAAAGCCTAGAATGGGTTGATCTCACATGTGCATAAGGGTGGAAGCCTAGGAACGAAAGCCCAGCATGGGTTGATTTCGATTTGTACAGTTACGAGGACAACATCCCAGGGGTGAAAATACCTAGCATGGGTCATTCTCTTTTTATCACTAATTAGCTTGTGACATGTAATACTTGCCTAAAGAAATTCATAAAACACTGAAGAGTAAAGAAAAGAATGTAATGTACATGGTTCCCCAAGTATAACCCTGGTGGTCTTCTATTATGGTCTGTTCATTTATATATCGCTACTTGATTTCTCTTGAGTTTCCATTTTACTTGTGATATTTCTTACATATGTTGTACATTTTTTCATACTGACATCCCTCTTTGGGGATGCTACAATTCATGCTGCCAGTACAGGTAGTCCAGCTAGTAGACCTCCAGTATAGGTGCATCTGACACCCAGTTGCTTTTGGTGAGCTCCAAGTTGATCCGGGGCTTTACTAAGTCTTTAGTATATGCATTTTGGTATTGTATTATAGGTCAAATTAATGTTGGGCCTGTCCCAACCTATGTTATCTTATAAAGGGTTTGTAGACTTATCGTATATAGTTAAGTTGCATATTGTCTTTAAATAGTTATGGCCTCCACGGCCAAGTCCGATACGTATGTTTTGGCGCTACTTATTTTGGTCTCTGATCTCAATAGCTTGTATGAACTTTCACCATTGTGTAGTTGTCATAGTCATGTTTATAATAAGCACAGGTTATATGTTGGTTCTCTCGGGCCTCTAGGGCACCGGGTGCCTATCCACCTTTATAGATTTGGAGGAGTGACAGTTGTCCAACATTAAAAAACATTCATAAAAAATATAATTAATTGATACATGCATGAACACTTTCTTAGAATTATAGATTATCCAGTTTTACCTTGTTAGTTCTTCATAGTTTCCACAACCTTAGTTGTGGATTTAGCTGTGCATAGTCATTGTAGATGTAAAAAAGCATGTTATGGAATAGCATAATTAAACACTTACAATAATGAAATTAAGAACAAAAAATCCAAAGTTCTCCACAAGAAATATCAATGTAATGTTTTCAATGTAAAAATCACAAAAGATGAAGTCTTAAAAATTGTTTTTCTATCCTCTCGTGTGTCTCTCTGCTAAAAAGACCTAAAGAACTTATTTATAATAAGTAAGATGATAATCCAAAATAGAATAGGAAAACTAGATTCAGCAGCTTTTACGGACTGGGTTACCAGCTGTGTAAGGAACCATGACCAGTACCTATGCTTCGTACTCTACAACTTCCAAAAACATACTCACTTCCATGAGACCTTCTTATGGGCCGTCTTCAAACTTATAGACCATGGAAGGTTTCGTTTGATGACCTTTCTAAAACACTTCAAAATCCAATCCTCTAGGCACGAAACCAATACTCGACTTGTGAAAAATTCTACGACTCATCTAGCAGTTCATGTATGCAACATTTGAAACTCGCTCCTTCACTGGATCTTTTCTCATGAAACCTCTCTATGTCTTGTGGAATGAACATTGGTCGTAGAGTAGCTCATAAATCCTCAAAAACTTCATTTCTGCAAAAACTTTGCCCAAAATCATGCTGAACCCTACAATCCTGCAAAATAAATATAATAACATATCAAACCCACTTACATCACTTTGATAATACACAAAATTACAAGTTTTAAGCATCAAAAGTATTGTATTTTTGTAGCACATCAACTCCCTCAACTTAAAATTGTTGCTTGTGCTCAAGCGATAGACTCAATCTAGATAAGCAGCATAACAACACACAAACCTCTGTCTAATGGCAAATATCATCTCTAAATAAATGGAAGATACCCAAACTAACTCATCAATGCATATCAGATAGTCATCAAACAAACCAATGCAAATCAATATATGTGATAGTGCAACTATGACAAGCAAGGCAACCACAGATAATCCACATACACTGAAATAGCCTAGAATCAATGATGTAACTCAACGGTCCTCACTAAAAGAAGTCCCATATCTCACTCATGATAGTATTTTCAAATTTGATCCTTGGGACAAACAAAATTATGCACACTTTTCACAATAACATATACTTGCCCCTATACTAACAACCATGACCTTCGATTACTTTTACTAGGATAACTATGGGACTTTCTTGGATTGTAACATAAGTTTACGTGGCTTTGGTATGATGTTTTAGGAACATAGTGACTACTAGTGTCATGCCTCTAAATCCATATAGGCTGACATGCACCCAGAGCCATCGACACCCGAGAAAACCTACATATAACCTGTGCTTATTATGCATATGATGATTTTGACAACTACACAACGGTGAAAGTTCATACAAACTATTGAGATAAAGGATCAAATATGTATGACCAGAACTTACATATAGGACATGGACACTGAGGCCATAACTATTTAAAGACCAGACTCAACTGAACCATATACAATAAGTCTCAAAAGCCTCTGTGAGATAACATAGGTTGGGATAGGCCTTACCTTACTTTAATGTCATGACCTGGTCCAAGTCATAATGGAATCTGCTAGGTCCCACACATAATCAAGTCGATTTCCAACCCAAGGGTACCTGTCCTAGCATTTAGTCAAGCTCAAATCAACATAATGATAACATAATAACTGAAACCTACATAGAATTTGGAAGTCAACTGCACTGAACTACAATAGACACGAGGACATAATATATATATATATATATATATATATTAAGAATCATAATATAATACAACTCAAGAATGCTCCTATGAAATACATCAAAATACTATTGTACAAGGCCAAATGTCTGGAAACAATAGATGACCATCAAAAGAAAAGAGACTGTAACGTAGTCACAACCGTAAGTGCTCACCAAAAGTCTCCCGAGCACTCTCAAAACTCCCCAACTTAGCACCCACGACCCGTACATAGAGCTGCACCATAAGAAGACACAAAAAGTAGGGGTGAGTACCAAAAATGGCACTCAGTAGGCATCATCTGCCGACCAAGTGAAATAATAAACATGAATAACCCTAAATATATAGAGAACTATAGTAGTGTAGCAAAGCAAATTTAGTAAATGGCATAAGAATATCTTGAAACCCTCAAATCACAACTGAACCAACCAGGATGATGAATTCTAATAAACTAAATAAACTAATAAAAGGATCCATGAGAAACTAAACCACCCCAACTCTAACAGAAGGAGAGAATATAAGTCCCAAATCAGAATAACAAATGCAACTCAATGAGTACCCTGGTCTTGATTGGGCCGTAACCCATGCCTGGAATAGACCTCAGAAAACCCCTTTGACTAGACATCAGGGCATAAGGAACTCAGACGGTACCAACAGAAGAAAATTGCACAAGTTCATACCATTGTTGCCCTCAATTGAGGCATAGGACTGTACGTAGGTGCGTGGCCCTAGTAACTATGCCAGTACGCTACCCTACTCCCATACACCTGTGCATAATATAGCCAATAGATACTCACTGAAAACCCATAGAACCATCACAGAGCCCAACTCTCCATATCATAAGATTAAGGGTCAGCTGTATATGGATGTAAGGCCTTAGTGTTTAAGCCTAAACGCCCCCTGAGCCCCCATAAGCCCAAAGGGTACACCCACACACAATAAGGGTGTGAATAGGTGAGTGGATCCACGAGTAATCAGTTGGACCCTCGGCCCCCACCATCATAACAGTAATCTCGTCCTTGACCCATTACATGTCTACAATCAATACATATTTTCCAATTGTCATCTTTCTTGGGAGCAATAATAACTGGTACGACACAAGGACTTAGGCTTTCTTTGATCAACCCCTTTTCAAGAAGCGGTTCCACTTCCTTTGTAGCTCCTTGGTTTTATCTGGATTATACCTATAGGCTGGACGGTTGGGATTTTGTGAACCTAGTACAAAATCTATTTGTTGTTCGATTCCCCTCAAAGGAGGAAGTCCCATGGCATCTCCTCCAAAAATAGGTCAGCATAGTCCTACAAAAGAGAAGTAATAATACCAAGCAAAGTGCTAGTATTTTGGTTAGTATGCAATAAAAGATGGGTATTGAAAAGGTATACTAGAAAGCGTCCCTCATCCACACCCTTTAAACACTTGCTTGGCTTTGCTATTATGCACATATTTTTCTTACTCTAGCCAAAAAGCCTCCTGCCATCGGAACAATAATAGATCTTTCACCACCCCCTTTTTCCTCATCCACCTTTATTTTCACCCAAAGCTCCTTCATAGCTAGATAATTCTAGCTCACTTGGTAGGAGTGAATTTCCAAAAGATAAAATACCGATTGTGAGAGGTGCAAAAATATACTTTCTACCATGAATCACAAAAGCTTATTTGTTAGATCTTCCCTTATACGCAACTTCCATATCGAATTGCCATGGTCTCCCCAACAAGATATGACATGCAGACATGGATAGGACATTACAAGTCAGTTCATCATTGTATACTAAACTTAATGCTTGCTTATTTGAGGACCTTCATTTTTCCACTCACAATGAGCCATTGTAGTATGTAAGAGTTGGGATGCTTTGTTGTTGGAATTTGCATACGTTTCTCTGAGGAACTACTAACCACATTAGTGCAGCATCCACTATCAATGATTAAAGAACATATTTTATCTTAAATTTTGCACCTAAAATGAAATAGATTCTCCCTTTGATCAAGTTTTTCTTTGCCAAGGGCTCCCATAATTTTTCCCACAACACATGAAACATTGGAATTCATCATCAAGTCTTCATAATTATAAAGAAAAGATTTTCCTTTCTCCATGAAGCAAGCAAAATTGGCCCTTTCATCCAACTTCGGTTCCTGCAGCATCTCCCTCACCTCTATCTTCTTCACTCTCATTTCTTTCATCATCCTGTTTCTCATGTTTAGTCTCATACCCATCTTGAAGAGCAATAATCGTCCTCCTGTTAGGACAATCATTAGCAACATATCCCATCCCTTGATATCTAAAGCATGGCATTGTATAGGGACGAGGAAAGTAAGGTTTAAAATAGTTACCTCATTGTGATTTCTCACATGCCTTGGATTTGTAATCAATCTTGACTTGAGTAGCTTGACAACTACCCTTAGGTTCCTCTCTAGAAGATGTTAACCTCTAATTATCTTCACCTTTGTCCCATGGTGAAGTTGAAGAACCTTTGGCTTTGTATGACTTTCCCTCTTTCAAATCCACTTCTACCTTTGAGGCATCATGGAAAGTCGCTTCAAGAGTTTCACAGTGATTAAGTTTCAATGGATTAAAGATGTCATACCTCAAGGTAGCCACAAACAGGATTATAGTACATTCCATATTCTCTTCAATTTTAGACTTCTTCTCCAAGTTCTTAAACTCATCATAATACTCTTCAACATTTTTGGTACCTTGCTTCAACATAAACTCCTTCTTGAGTACCTCTTGGTAGATGTTTGGAGTCAAGTATCTCAACTCTATAAGTGTTATCAATTCTTGCAAAGTAGGTAACTCGTAGATGTGATGGCTGACCCTTTCGCTCTTCCTAGACACTCACCAACTGGAGGCATACCCTTCAAATTTTGTGAGAGAATACTTTGCCATCAAAGTTTTCAAGATATTATTTGCGAGAAAGATCCATTTATCTAGAATTTTCTACTACAAGAACTTATTGGGGTCACTACTTCCTTTAAACCTTGGAAGTGTGACTTTGATAGTGTTCAAGCCCTTATCTTGACCATTCCTCTCCCTAATCCTATTTCTTCTATTCCCATCCCATCAGCTCTATATCCCATCCTATCTCCTCTATTCCCTACTCATCTCCTCTACACCAATAATCTTGGCCTCCCATACCATGATCCAACCCCGAGGCTCGAGGTCAGACTCCTTATTTTTGTACTCATCTCCATGTATTTCATCATAGAGAGGATTTTGGTATTGCTAATCTTGGTATGGTACATTTGGTGGAGGTGATGGCCAACCTTCATGAAAAGATTCATTTCATGCATTTTGAAATGATGTTTTGTAATGGACTTGGTTCGCCACAAAAGGAATATTATCTTGTGGAGGGTATTAGGGTTGTGGGTTTTGGTGTGGTGTAGCCTTTCTTGGATGGTTTGGATTGTTGGTCCTTTTGAAAGTGGGGTGTTGGTAGCTTCAGGTTCAGTTTTGGGGAGGAAAACATAGATTATAGGGTTGTCTTGGGGTAATGGTTGTGGAATGCATCAACGTCCTCCTTATCTCCTCATTTTCGGGTTTAGTTTCTTTCCCTCGATTCTCATTCTCCACCCATACAAACCTTTCTTACATACCTCCCATTCTTCCATTCATTTTCACAAGCAAAAGTTTTTACGATCTTCTCTGAAACTTCCCCAATTGGAGTTGTATTAGTTATGATACCTATAATACTCAACAAACAAGATTAGTAGCAAAAACCTCATGTCACTCGTATGTAACTCTCAACAGACCATCTACGATATTATCTCAAAATTGATAGTGAACTAGATCTGTTCAATCAATTCAAGGTCACCTATCCATTGTGGTGGAGTGGATTTTTATGACTCTTGAAAGAAGGGAGTGTCAAACAAAGACTAGTAACATGATTAAAAAGAAGAAAACTAGAAGAAAGAGGCACAAGAAATATCAAACTCATAAACAACTAAGTAACAAGAGTAGAAGAAATTACTTGTTGTCACCTGATTTTAAGAATCAAAGAGATATTTTAATGTTTAGAAACTAGTTAACAAGTAATTAGAGATTTTAATTAGTTTTTAAATAGTTGAGGAATGAAAAAAATGAGTGACAAAGAAGAAGAATTGAGTTCGGACACTTCAAAAATATTTTGAAGCCTTTTATGGTTTTCATGATTTGAAAGGGTTTTGATGAAATGATTAAATTTAGTTAACACGTAATTAAATTTGTTAATTACTTTCTAAATAGTTTAGAAATCAGAGCACGAATAATTTAAAAAATGAATCACACCATTTGGACACGTAGAAAAAATTTTATGCCCAAAAAAACCTCCCATACTAAAAAAATGAGGTGTTAAGGAAACATCTACAACTCTAAATCTCTTAAATTGACCTACACACACCACATGGCGTGTCTGGAGTGTGCTGGTGGCTGAGTCACTGTTCAACACTGATGTGGTGCTTATGTGGTGGTGTGTTGGCACTAATGTGAGTTTTTTTTAAAAAAAATTAAATATTTTTTTTCAAATTTCCACTAAGGGCCAACATACACCCTTGACCAACTTTTACTAGAGAAAAGTAGATCAAACGTACCTTTTGGTCTTCTTCTTTTTCAAGAACACCTAGAACACACACAAAATCCAAACACCTTCAAATCAACTCGGACTTGGCTCAAAATTTAGGATTAGCTTCCCCTTGATATAGAGAACAAAACCCAATGATCATTAACCTTAAATTTCTTCCCAATAAACCCACTTTCACGATTTGAAATGTTAGAATGCTCAACACCCTTCAATGGTAACTTCACTTCCACAACTCCAAATTTGAGATTTAGGATAAAACGATACTAGTGAACAAGAATCTAGTGTCAACAACAACATACCCAGTGGAATCCGACAAGTGGGGTCTAGGGAGGGTAGAATGTACGCAGACCTTACCACTACCTCATAGAAGTAGAGAAGTTGTTTCATGGAAACCCTCATCTCAACAACACATGAGCAGAATAAACTAGATATGGTAAAAAAGGAAAGGAAAAGAAAGGAATAGGAAATACGATAAATTCAACACGTATACTACAGAATAAAGACAACACATGATATACAGACTCAACACAACCTACTACCCTACAATTCCACACGGCTAAACATCATCCTAACCTTACTAACCTTTTAACCTTCTACTCTAATTTGCGACCTCCACTCCTTCCCATCTAAGGATATGTCCTCGGTGAGATCAAGTTCCACCATATCCTATCTAATCACCTCTCTGTAATACTTTTTTGGTCTACTTCTACTTTTCCTAGTGACTCCGAAATCCAACCTCTTACACCTCCTTACAAGAGCATTGGTACTTCTCCTTTGAAAATATCAAAAACGACAAATCAGATAAAAATAATTTTGTTTTTTGTTTTGGATTTTTTAGTGGATCAAAATTCCAAGACCTAGCTTTGTGAAAACAAAACTAAACCTAGGCTCTTGGAAATTAAATATAATGAATGAAAGAGAAAAGGGAAAAAATAAAAGAATATGTGGATTAAATTTAGTTATTGAAATTATGAGCAACAAGGGACTAAAACCCTCACCTCCCAATTGACTTCAATAACCCAAATAGAACCCTAGCAAGAAAAATTAAAAAAAAGCCAAGAACCACAAATGAGTAACACTTTAATTAATCAAGCAAATAAGTCAACTAACTGTTCAAAGAGTTCACCTTAATTACTCACTAGTTACTCATTAAGAAGATACAACAATTTGAGGATTCAATATTCCACATAATCTAAGTCTTACAAATTCTAAAATATTTCTATTTATACTAAGTAAATAAAAGAAGACATCTTTTTTATAATTTTACCCTTAATGAGTAAGGGCCTTAATTGGTTGCTTTTTTTTGAAATCCTTGAATTCAAGTAATAGACGTTTTCACACATGAACCCTTTTATTTCTTGTCCTCACTTTGATAGACCTTACCCACATTGTAAGCCTTTCTTTGGGGACCCTCAAGCTCCTCTAATGCTTTCTTTTTCATGAATATTGCTTGTAGATCTTGGATATCTTTTTCTTGACTCCGTGTGAATGGTCTTGATGGGTACAAGACACTAATGTTGATGTCATCTATGATTTTCATGTTATCACTTAGATCCATCGTAAAGAAACCATTGAGGAAGGCAACCTTTATTTCTTCCGAAGTAAGCCCTTCTTCTTCTTGGGGAACTTGTAGAGCCGGAGGGACCGTTTCATCCTCGGGTGTGGGAGCACTTTGTGCCACTCGTCTTTGAGGCATGATTTAGAAGAGAAAAATACCATCCATTAGAATAAGTGGAAACCATAGATTATGTCTAAAGAATGACAAAGAATATGAAGAAGTGAATCATCCCTAAAATGCCTTACAACCTTCTATTTATAGTTGTGGCGTGCTTCACAACCATAAATAAGTCTCAACTTGATGTGGTGTGCTTGATTACTAGGGATCATTTAATAATCTACTACTCTGATACCAAGCTTTGTTGTGACACAAGCTTAGGGCCCATATGTGAACACGCCAATGGAGTACTCGAAAGAACCCCAAACAAGCCTCTTAGGCTTGCATAGATCCGTGGTTGCGGAAGCAAAAATTAAAGTAAATAACACAGAATTTCTAAAGTAAATAGGACATCAGACTCACGCTATGAGGTTGTCATACAGAATAGAATTAGTATGAATCAAATAGAAAATAAAGTCTAAGGGGCGGGTTAGTATGACTTACGCTATGGGGGCAATTAGGAGATTAGGACTTCAACCTCATCCATACATAAAATATTCAAAAAATAAAGGGAATAACAGACTAAGGGAAAACCTTCATGAATGCATAAATATAGTAAAAGTTGAGCTCATACCCTCCATATCTAGATATTCAACAACACCTCTAGTACAAATGGAAGCGGGCCAAGCCATCTCTCCGGCTCACCCTTAAAATATAGTATACATAATTAGTCAAGAAAAAACAAAGCATGAAAGTAAAGGATATTGTTCCCCAAGTGGAGGACTCATTAAAAGTTATCTTCAACCGAATCTAGCCACATGGAGGAGGAGGATGGATAGGAGCTCCGGTCCCTACATGGTTAGATCATGTAGGAAAAATGTATGCGTTATTACTTGGAATATACTAAGTATGTTGGGTGCAATACAACAAAGAACATAAGCCATAATTAAGCAATATTTGTAATTATAATCAATGGGTATAAGCTAGATGTGTCAGGGATGCTCAATGCCTTAGTTAAAATATACATGGGGAAACATCAAATCATTTAACATATTATACATAGATGGGAAGGGACCATAACCGACAAATAAAACTAAGTGAGCTACTACTTGGAATCACGATATTCCTTTTACATTGGACTAGGAGTGGTCTACTTTACCAAGGTAAACCAAACAGTCAGCTTATGGGAACTCCCCCATTTTAAAAGTTCTTCATAAACACCTTACAGGAATACCAACCTTTTCAGTTAACTAAACATAAAAATCTTCCAAGAAAACCACCCTTTTCTGTATTTAACTAACATGTGTCATACGAGAACACCACCCTTTTTGGTATTTACTTAACATGTGCCATTTGGAAACACAACCTATTTTGGTCAATCATGTAGCATGAGCTCTATGGATCCATTATCTAATACATAAACCTATGGTGGCAATATAGTTATTGGATAGTGGTTATCTACCCAGGTCCTCTCGATACTAGGTCACAATTCGAAGGAATATTCAAATTATACTTATTGCCATAATATGCAAAGCATCATAATATCATAATAATATCATAGATTAACTTATAAAAACCAAAGCATCATAATACACAAGAATAGGGCTTCATATCATTCAAAACTTTCACAATATTCTTATATATCATAACATGCATAATAGCTCTTTCAAAATTCATATCATTCATAGTTTGCATAATCTTGCCATAAGGCCCTCAACATCATAGGATCCTGGCATACAAATTTGATCAAATCATGGTGGGTATATGTAAATATATTTTAAACCTTGCAATTCAATGTAAAAGAGTTGAAAAGAGTAAAATGGAACCATTTGATCATTATTCAAATTAACCTACCATAAGCATAACAAGACATATCTTGGTTATCATCAACCCTCACAAAAATCCATCAATTTCATATGGATTTTCAATGCATAGTAATGTACAAAGGTAAAACATCATAAGTCTTTTCATAATATTACAATATAAAAGAGTTCACAAAAGAACATTTGTAAATATCCATAAATTTCATATAGTTGAAGAGAAAGAACGGTTGGTCTTTTGGAGGAAATAGATCCACAATCAAATGCACATGCCTTGGTTGTTTAACATCCTGTGAAAGCTCCAAGAAGAGGTGGAGCTTACCAACTCATAGCTGAATGGTGTTCCTGGTAGAGGGGTAAATCAGACCCCTACCTGAACCTGCACGCACGAAATAAAATGCAGCGTCCCCAGGCAAAGGGACGTTAGTACGAATAAACATGTACTGGTATGTAAGGCAGGAAGTAAAATCATAGATAACCGTAGAAAAAAGGTTAATAGAAATATTATCTATAACCAAAACTCAAGTAGCCTTAATGGCCAATAAGCTATCTTCTAGTGATAAAAAAAATGCATGGTATGCTCAAGTATCGCATGTCGTGAATACATATATATATATAGATGCAAATGCATGACATACCCAACCAAATGCTAGCACTGGTGGTCCTTTCCGGTAGCTAACCGGCATCATATCTGCCAACCTGTGGCCATCTGTACCATATACATATATAGTTGGGCAAATAGGCCCCATACCTTCGATTATAGCTCGAAGTCCATGCATAACATGCAGTGTGTGATATGAATGTTGAATGCACATAGTAAGCCATAGCAAGAACTTAGCCAATCTTGGCTCATTGGTACACTTATTCTCATAGCATCATAGCCATTGTTATTTAGCCAATCTTGGCCCATTGGTACATTTATTCTCATAACGTCATAATCGTTGTCACAACATATACATATGGCTCGTGGAATCATACATGTCCTTTTTAACAAGTTTGGAAACTTAACCCAACATTTAGAGTGAAGTCTTAACTTTTAAAATGTTCATAAAGGTGATTTACATAATGATTATATTTGGTCCCATGTCAATTAGTAAAAGAATGTATTTAAACATGATCAAGCGCCTTAGTAGTTTAGACGGGAGCATTTTACTGGGGAATATTGGAAACTATCGCGTTACTGGTTAAATTCTTCAATTATATTTTTGTATGGAAGAAGGACTGATTTTGAATACTACATTCCCTTTGCATTCTACATTTTTTAATGGCACTATACCAAGAAGAGAAACACCTTGGACATGTGAATAGGTAGCCGGGAAACCGACAAAATGATATATAGAAATTGAATGTCCAGTTTAAGCGAATGAATGGAATTTCAGCCTAATACCATCATGAATATAACTCAGCTGCAATCCCAATGCCTTTCATAGAAGGTCTTTCTAGCAACAGAATAGTAAGATATCACATTTGACGTTTTGGGAAACTTCCCCGATTTCGTGCTAAAAGGAGGGATGGAGCTTAGCCTTAACATGCCTCTCCAACGAACGTCCGATTGCCAAAAGTTTCTTCACGAAAGTTGTTCCTTACATCCTAATCTTCGCAACGACTATACATATGCATCTTAAAGACACCTATAAATAGTAAAAAATTCAGCATTAATGACCAGATTATTTTTATTAGTGTTAGTGATTCTCATAGAGGCTATTGTGGACATGTTATTGTGGGTTGGTCCTTTTGTGTCTTTCAGTCTCCAGTCATAAGATTGGCATATATATAGTGTGTGTCTGTACCTCTGTTGTGGCAGCCTTGCCGGCTAGCTAGTACTTTGTCATTTTGGTTTACTTCTCTTAATGTACATAGTTTGTTGTTGACCAGGTTATGACCTAAACGGTCCCGACTTAGTTTCCTTTTTTTTAAACATTATGCTACCCGATTTTCTTTTGGTCCAAAGTTTAGTTAACTAGTATGTTTAGTGGCTTACCCGGCCAATAACGGTATCGGGTGCCAGTCGCGCCTCCCCTCATTTTGGGGCGTGACAGATATGGTATTAGAGTAGGTCGTGTCCCAGGGAGTCCACAATGCCGTGTCTAGTAGAGTCTTGCTTATAGGTGTGTTGTGCACCACACTTATAATCAGGAGGCTACGAGGCATTTAGGGATGGTTACATGTCTTTCACTTAATAGATCGTGCTATAGAGCAAAGCTATAGGATCATATGAGATCTATATCATGTTATGTCTTTCTTATTTAATGGGTTACCTATGCTCTGGAGATGGCACAACATGAGATAAGTATGGATCTGAGAGAAGGTACCAATCATGTCTTACTTGGTGAGGAAGATATATTCCCTATTGAGGCACATAGGGAGCCTCCAATGCCCACAGTACCAGATTCACCAGCAATTATTGGGGCCCAAGGAGATCTAGTACCCCAAGCCCTATTAGAGACTAGGGATCAGGGGATGAAGGAGGCTATTTAGCTACTAACTATGATGGTTTCTATTCATGAGAGACAACTAAAGGTAAGAGCAGACGCCAGAAGGGATAAAACAGAAAGCTCAAAGGTACAGAGTTTCTTCACTTGGCCCCTCCAGTATTTACAGGGTCCAATCCCACTGAGGATCCACAGGACTTTATAGACCGTATGTATAGAGTATTGAGGGTGATGCATGCCTCTGTCACCGAGGCAGTAGAGTTGGCTTCTTTTCGACCACGTGATCTTGCCATCTTATGGTACGAGGTGTGGGAGAGATCTAGAGGGCTTGATGCTCCGCCAGCACAATGGGAGGACTTCTCTGAGGCATTTTTAGCCCATTACTTACCACGGGAGGTGCGGGAGGCCCATCTTGACCAGTTTATCAGTTTGAGGCAAGGGGATATGAGTGTAAGGGAGTATAGCCTTAGGTTTAATTCTTTGGCTAGGTATGCATCAAATATTGTACGTACCATGAATGCTAGAGTTCATCGTTATATGGATGGTTTGGGGGATCATTTGATCAGAGACTGCAAGATAGCTACAAGATGGTGTAGATGTTTCTCGTATTTAGGTTTTTACTCAGACTACAGAGGATCTTTCTCGTCGAATTTGGGATACCCGTAGAGGTAGGGAGAAGAATAAGAGGGCTCGTACTATGAGGTCTTATAGGGAGCCACAGGGTGATTTTAGGCCTCTTTTCCACTGATATCCACCTATGTCAGCAGGTAGTTCCCCGCTATAGATATAGGGCCAGCGATTTGATTATTATATGAAGTTAAGGCCAAGGCAAAATTTAGATCAGCCTGATAGCTGTCAATAGGAGCATTATGCACAAACGAGAACCTACTCCCCCATGTACATAATGCAGTAAGCTTCATACTATACAGTGTAGAAAGGGTTCAAGTGCATGTTACCATTACGGGAAGACAAGATATTTTATTAGCAACTGGCCCTTTAGTCAGTCCCTACTGTGAATGAATTCATGATAATATTCCCCGATGAGCTTCCCGGGATTCCCCAAAAGGGATCAATATTCTTTTGATTTTCTCCCTGATATGCAACCTATACCCATTTCTCTCTAAAGAAATGGCTCTTGTAGAGCTAAGAGACTTAAAGGGGAAACTTAAGGGCTTGCTTGATAAAGACCTTATTAGGCCAAGCATATCTCCATGGGGTGCTCCAGTGCTCTTTGCTTGAAAGAAATATGGCTCCTTATGAATGTGTATCGGTTACAGATAGCTAAATAAATTTGCTATCAGGAATAAGTATCCTTTTATGTGGATTGATGGTTTTTCAAAGATTGGCTTGTGACCTAGGTACTACCAGCTACGAGTCAGGGATGTTGATATTCCAAAGGCAATATTTAGGATGAGTCAGGAGTTGAGCATGTAGACCACTTGCGAGTTATATTACAGACTCTCCACGACAACAAGTTATATGCTGAATTCTCCAAATGTGAATTTTGGTTAACTTCTATAGCTTTTTGTGGACATGTTATTACTAGCGATAATATCAAGGTCAATGGCCAGAAGATTGAAGCAGTAATGGCCTGGCCGAGACCATTGAATCCGACAGAGGTCCATAGTTATTTGGGCTTGGCAGGATATTATAGGAGGTTTGTTGAGGGAGTCTTCACTACCTATACACCACTAACGAGGTTGGCGTATAAGGAAACTAAGTTTCAGTAGACTGAATCATGTGAACAGAGTTTTCAAAAGCTAAAGAAAAGACTTACCACCGCACCTAGTCTGACTCTTCCGGATGGGACCAAAGGCTACATTGTATATTGTGATGCCTTGATAATTGGCCTAGATTGTGTTCCTATGCAATATAGTAGAGGTATTGCATATGCTTCCAAATAGTTGCAAAAGCATGAACAAAACTATCCTACCCATGGTTTTGAGTTCGCCGCAGTTGTATTCGCCCCAAAAAAAATTTTTGTGGCATTATCTATACAGAGTTCATATTGACATTTTTACCGACCACCAGAGACTCCAATAATTGTTCAAGAAGGAGTTGAACCTATGAAAAAGAAGGTGGCTAGAATTACTAAAAGATTATGATGTTGACATTTTGTACCACCTCGGTAAAACTAATCTTGATGCTGATGCACTTAGCTGAAAGTTCATGGGAAGTCTAAGTAATGTTGAAGCTGATAAGATTGGAATGACAAAAGATTTACATCAGCTAACTAGTTTACAGGTGCTATTAACAGATGTGAAAGGTGGAGGTGTGATTGTTCAAATACAACAGTATCTTTTATTGTTATGGAAGTAAAAGAGTAACAACATGAGAATCCCAAGCTTATGATATCGAGGGGCTCAATTTAACATACATTTTTTTTAAGTCTTTTCAGAAGGGTCTGGGCACTCAGGTGAATCTCAACACCGCTTTTCATCCATAAACTGATGGGCAGGCAGAGCGTACCGTCTAGACCATTGAGGATATATTATGTGCCTGTGTGCTGGACTTTAAAGGAAATTGGGATAATCGTCTACCTCTTATTGAGTTTTGCATATAATACTAGATTTCATGCTAGCATTCAAATGGACCCTTAGGGAGCACTATACGGGCGAAGATGTAGGTCACCGATTAATTAGTTTGCAGTTGGGGAGGAAAAGTTTCTAACCCCTAATTTAGTTTAGCAAGCGATGGACAAAGTGAAACCTATTAGAGATCGATTGCAAACGGCCCAGAATTAGCAGAAGTCTTATGCAGATATTCGACAACGAGACTTAGATGTAGAAGATTGGGTCTTCTTAAAGGTATCACCTATGAAGGGAAACATGCGGTTTGGAAAGACAGGAAAGCTCAGTCCTAGATATGTTGAACTGTATAAGGTTATTAGAGAAATTAGCAAGGTAACATACGAGCTTAATTTCCCTTTAGAATTGAGAGTAGTCTATCCAGTGTCTCATGTATGTATGTTACGGAAGTACATTAGGGATCCTTCTTGTATTACTCACATTAAGGATACCCCCATTGCTGAAGAATTCACTTATGATGAGGTACCAGTGGCTGTTTTAGTTTGAAATAAAAAGTGGCCTTCGTAATAGTGTTGTGGAAGAAAAAACTATTGAGAAAATAACTTGGAAAGCCAAAGAAAGAAATGATGAGGAATCACCCTAGCTATTTATAACCTAAGGTGGGTGGTGTTCCAAAACTGGCAATTATCTTTTATTTAGTAACGTAAGTTTTAAAGGACTTGGAGGTTTAACTTGTATGTTTTGTCGCGGGGTAGCTATACAAGCTTAGTAATTAGAGTTTTTGGAAGTTGATTTATGGTTTGTAAGGGTAATACATGTATCCAAAAATAACATTTTAGTAGATGGTGATTCAACCAAGGGGTTGTCTTGACACATTCGCGGACGAATGTTCTTAAAGGGGGGAGACTGTGAGACCCTATGTTTCTCGTCTTCCATTATATAAATAGTGTGGCGTTGTATAAGGCATATGTGATTTTTGCTAGCACCTTGGGACAATAAGGCTGCCAATAAGTGGTAATATCAAGGACCTAAAGTTTTAAGCCAAAGGAAATACCCTAAATGCACGTTCAGGATTAAAGAAATGACCCGAGTGGTACCTCGCCCTTTTTGGAATGTTTAAACTAGGTCTAACTTTTCCAAATGGAACTAAAAGTGTATACTTTGCTAATAATGGATATTTAAAAGCTATTTTAATAGCACAAAGGTCATACATTAAGTTTTGATATCAAGAAAGTTGCAAGATAAAGGTTGGCCAAAGTTACCGTAAGTTTCTTTATGAAATCCTTCTTAAATTTGGGTCAAATGTATCAGGTCCTATCTCCCAAACTATAAAAAGTTAGAAGGTGAATGACCTATCAAATTGAAGATCTATGAGTCAGTTTGCAACGCACAAAACCGCACATCATACTGACCTCAGAATGATGAGTTATGATCGTTTTACTAGGACTGCCCGAGCTGGAAACCGGGTCATGGGTCGGGTCGGGTTGACCCAACTTAATGTCCGCTAATTTGAGCTTTTTAAAGCTCAAATCACTTCCATTTCGTCCCCAACAGCTTAGAAACTGAAGGAAAACTCCCCTCAAGGTTCCAAAGGGATTTGAATAAGTTTTTCGCATTTTTACTGTTAAAATTTGTCCATGTGCCTAGAAATGCGTGCCTTACGCTTTGCAATTATTTTCCTCTCGTATTAGCTGTGTTTGGAGCTGTTTTTGGGCTGTAAATAAAGGTGGTGTTCTTGCTGGTATTGTTGGTTTGCAGCTGGTGTGTTTAGGTAATAATTTTGGGGCTCTTTTATGGTCATTTTTACGAAGTTTTATGGACATTTTCTCACGTAAATGCTCCTTTTCAAATCTGGTCATTAATGCTGAATTTTTGACTATTTATAAGTGTCTTTAAGATGCGTATGTATAGTCGTTGCGAAGCTTAGGATGTAAGGAACAACTTTCGTGAAGAAACTTTTGGCAATCGGACGTTTATTGGAGAGGTATGTTAAGGCTAAGCTCCATCCCTCCTTTTAGCATGAAATCCGGGAAGTTTCCCAAAACGTCAAATGTGATATCTTACTATTCTGTTGCTAGAAAGACCTTCTGTGAAAGGCATTGGAATTGCAGCTGAGTTATATTCATGATGGTATTAGGCTGAAATTCCATTCATTCGCTTAAACTGGACATTCAATTTCTATATATCATTTTGTCGGTTTCCCGGCTACCTATTAACATGTTCAAGGTGTTTCTCTTCTTGGTATAGTGCCATTGAAATAAATGTAGAATGCCAAGGGAATGTAGTATTCAAAATCAGTCCTTCTTCCATACAAAAATATAATTGAAGGATTTAACCAGTAACGCGATAGTTTCCAATATTCCCCAGTGAAATGCTCCCGTCTAAACTACTAAGGCGCTTGATCCTGTTTAAATACATTCTTTTACTAATTGACATGGGACCAAATATAATCATTATGTAAATCACCTTTATGAATATTTTCAAAGTTAAGGCTTCACTCTAAATGTTGGGTTAAGTTCCCAAACTTGTTAAAAAAGACATGTATGATTCCACGAGCCATATGTATATGTTGTGACAACAATTATGATGTTATGAGAATAAATGTACCAATGAGCCAAGATTGGCTAAATGACAATGGCTATGATGCTATGAGAATAAGTGTACCAATGAGCCAAGATTGGCTATGTTCTTGTTATGGCTTACTATGTGCATTCAACATTCATATCATACATTGCACGTTATGCATGGACTTCGAGGTATAATCGAAGGTATGGGGCCTATTTGCCCAACTATATATGTATATGATACAGATGGCCACAGGTTGGCAGATATGATGCCGGTTAGCTACCGGAAAGGACCACCAGTGCTAGCATTTGGTTGGGTATGTCATGCATTTGCATCTATATATATGTATTCACGACATGCGATACTCGAGCATACCATGCATTTTTTTATCAATAGAAGATGGCTTATTGTCCATTAAGGCTACTTGAATTTTGGTTACAGGTAATATTTCTATTAACCTTTTTACGATGGTTATCTATGATTTTACTTCCTGCCTTACATACTAGTACATGTTTATTCGTACTAACGTCCCTTTGCCTGGGGACACTGCATTTTATTTCATGCATGCAGGTTCTGGTAGGGGTCTGATTTACCCCTCTACTAGGAGCCCCATTCAGCTATGAGTTGGTAAGCTCCACCTCTTCCTTGAGCTTTCACAGGATGTTTAATTTTTGTTGTACAGTTAGGTATGTCGGGGCTTTGTCCCGACAGTGTTAGTGATTCTCATAGAGGCTATTGTGGACATGTTATTGTGGGTTGGTCCTTTTGTGTCTTTCAGTCTCCAGTCATAAGATTGGCATATATATAGTGTGTGTCTGTACCTCTGTTGTGGCAGCCTTGCCGGCTAGCTAGTACTTTATCATTTTGGTTTACTTCTCTTAATGTACATAGTTTGTTGTTGACCAGGTCATGACCTAAACGGTCCCAACTTAGTTTCCTTTTTTTTAAACATTATGCTGCCCGATTTTCTTCTGGTCTAAAGTTTAGTTAACTTGTGTGTTTAGTGGCTTACTTGGCCAATAACGGTATTGGGTGCCAGTCGTGCCTCCCCTCATTTTGGGGCGTGACATTTTCCTTCATTTTTGGGTGTCCAATTACCTTCACCAGGGTCTGGTGATGGATATCTTCTTCAGCAATCAAAGATAAATAGTGATCTTCGTTCATCTTAGCTATTGTTTCTTCTTCGTTTTGACTTTGTTGTTTGTCAGTGTAAGATCTAGTGTTTTGTGTATGGAAATGAAGAGCAAAGACCAAACCAAAATGTCAACCATCATATTGCATATGTCCCTTTTCCTCCCTATTGCTTTGGTGCTTCTCGTATCTTCATTGACCACTTCTGTACCTTTTTTATCATCCAGTACACCCCAAGGAGAAGAGGAGTTTCTCAAGAGGCTACTGCGGCGGTTTGGCTGTAGACACTTATGCTCAATTCGGTCATGGCTCTTCCCCTTCAGCTAGCTTTGAACTTTTTGAGAGCTTAACTGTATAGGAGTAGCTATCTTTCATGGTGTGAAAATTACTGGCCTATTCTGTAGATAGCCTTGTGTTTGAATATGGCCTATATGTACTTAGAACTGAAAAACTTTATTTTTGTTGTTACTCCTTAATCTGATTCGTATGGAAGGAAGCATGCACTTGTATGTATTTAATATTTTCCTCGTCATGCTTGGTAACTGATGAAAATTAGTAAAAATCTGTTTTACCTCTGTCTGAACTGTTGTGCTTGCTATATAATCTACCACCTGAATTGCCTCCCTAAATATATGCATGATTTGTACATTACATGTCTCTATTATGTAAATATGTGTTCAACTAATTCTACTATTTCCCAAGGAATTTTCCAGTTCTTGACAAGAATGTTCCTTAGACTTAGTGAATCAGTTGGTAGGACAATATGGTGAAATCCATACGATGTAGCATATACTAGGGCCTCTTTGATAGCTTTGGCTTCTGCTAGCATGTTGGTCCCCACTCGTATATAATTTGATTCTGCATACAGTAGATCCCCATGTGTATCCCTAATACAAAAATCATAGTAACTCTTAGCTGGATTTCCTTTGCAAGCTCCATCAGTGTTACATTTCACCCATTCAGGGTGTGGTCGCTTCCAAGTCACCAGTATAGGTTGCAATGTGGGTCTGTGCCTTTGCAGCATATCAAAAAACTGTGACACTCTTTAGGCAGTCTTTTTCATCTTGGAAAGTATATTCTTATTAGTTATTGGATTGATTTAAAGCAATTCCTTTGTAACTGTCAATAATTTTTCCCTTTATTATCCCTTATTCCATTTCTTCTTTTCCAGAGCTCCCAGATTAAGATAGCTGGTATTCATTGTAGAATCCCTTTTGCCCTCAAATTTGTTGTAAATTGCCACCAATCCCCTATTATAGTAAATAGGTTTCGTCCTTCCACCTTGAAACTTGCACAAGAAACAAAATGCCTCCAGAGCTTTTGGGCTATGGGGGTTATTAGAAATAAATGATGCAGACTTTCCTCAATCCCATCTTTACAACATCCACGATTTGATACTATGGGTATTCCCATATTCTTCAAAATGTCATCCGTAGGGATTCTCCTCTTAAAGGTCCTCCAAATGAAGAAAGCAATTTTATTCGGTAGCCCTTTCACCCATATGTGTTTTGCCCACTCCACAATCCCCTTTTTATCTCAGCAGTTCAAATGCTGATTTTACTGTGAAGTTACCATTCAGACTAGCCATCCACCAAGCTTTATTATTGGTTGCCTTATCCCCAGGCTTGATATCAGTAATAAAGTGTTCAGCCAACTCCTCTGATAGATTTTTCTTTAGTGAAGCTTCATCCCAAGACTATTCAGTGATGAAGTGTCTCACTTCCCCTTCTCCCTCTTATGCTAAAACCCCTTATAGATAATATAGAGCTCCACACCTGGTCCAGTTATCAAGCCAAAAGCTTGAATTGCCACCCTTTAGTTGCCACCAGATGTAAGATTCTATATCTTCCCTGATCTTAAGCATGTCTTTGCAAACCAATGATGCTCCTCTACTAATCACAAAGGTAGGATGCATCTTCTTACAGTATTTATTTCCCATGTAGATACACTAGAGGGACCCTATTGAAGTTCTAAAATTCAACCAAAGTTTGGTTGCCAATGCCTTACTTAAATCAAATAAGGATCTGAAGCCTAATCCACCCTCACATTGTGGCAAACACATAGAATCCCAAGCTGACCACTACCTTCTCCTCTTTGTCCAAGAGCTGCCCCAGAAAAATCTAGCAAACATCTTATGCATTGAGTTTATGTCTCCTTTAGGAGGACTCATTGCAGATAGTAGATGAATGAGGATAAATTGGAGAACATGCTTGATGAGAATAATCTTTCCCCATATGAGAGGAATCTGTTTTTCCAGGAGAAAATCCTTCTAGATATTTTCCTGACAACTTCCTCAAAATAGCTCTTTTGGCCTCTAGCATAGTATACTGGACACCCAAGATAGGTAAAAAGAAAGCTATCTTGCTTGATTCCTATTAACTTTCTCAATTTGATAGTATAAATTGGAGTTGTGTTTTCATGAAGATAGAAAAAACTCTTCAATTTATTTATCAACTGCCTAGAGATGGCTTCTAGTTCCTCAAAACCTTCATCATTTTAATGATGGATGCACTATCTCCAGAACAGAACAAAATAATATCATCTACATATGATAAATGATTTATCTCTAGACTCCATTTTGACATCCCATACCCTATGAACTCCTTATCCCTACGTAGGCTATTTAAGCCTCTTGACAAAACTTCAGCTGCAATTATGAAGAGGGTTGGGGATAAGGGATCTCTCTATTTTAACCCACTTGTTGACTAAAAGAGTCCAAAAGACTATCCATTAACTAGTACTAAATACCTGCTGTTAGATAGTAACCTCCATACCATATATATCAACACTTCTGAAAAACTAAACTTTCTCATCACCTTTGTCAAGAAGATCCAAGACACCCTGTCATATGCATTAGCCATGTCAAGTTTAACCACCACATTGACTATCTTATTCCTTCTGTTTATATCTCTAATTATTTCCTAAGCGACTAATACCTTTTCCAGAATACTCCTACCTTTAACAAATTCAAATTGATTTAGAGAGATGATTTTAGGCAATACCATCAAGATTCTTTCATGTACTACCCTTGATACAATTTTATTCAGGAAGCAACTGAGACTGATCGGCCTCAAATCTGAGAATGTTTTTGGGAACCTCCTTTTTGGGGGATTAATACCAAGTTGGTATGGGCGACTGATCTAGGGATTTCATACCCAAAGAAATAGGCTTTTACTGCTCTCAACAAGTCCTCTGCCACTATATCCCAGCATTTCTAAAAGAATTTTCCTGTGTATCCATCAGGTCCTACAGCACTATCTCCATTGAGCTCAAATATTGTCTTCTTTACTTCCCTTATATATGACATCCTCCCTATTTCTTCATTTTCCTCATCAGTTATTAATCTAGGGATGTGTTTTAGCATGTCCCAATCTTGATTGATATTTTCTTCTCTGAATTGAGCCTGAAAGAACTCCACTGCCCTCATCCCAATTTCTGGTGTATTATTAACAGTCAACCCCTGTTCATCTATTATCTCCCTCAAAAATAATTTCTTCCTCCTTCCCAGATATATGAATGGAAGAACTTGGTATTTTTGTCCCCTAGAGCATACTATTCATCCCAGACTTTTGTTTCCAGAATTCCTCTTCCAACTTTAGATATCTCCTCAATTCTGCCTCCACCTTATGCAGTTGGGCCCTATTTTCAGGAGTTGGGTCCAACTCAAATTGTGTTCTTTCACACTCAAAATGTCCTCCATATTGGCTTTACCAAATTCTGTTTTGCTCTACTCCTTCATACCCTTTTTCACATTCTTGAGTTTCGTATTTAATTCCAAAAAAGGATCACCCATGAAGTCCACCTTCCAAAAACTTCTTACCACTGATGTGAAATCCTTGTGGTTACAAACCAAAAGTTTGGAACTTGAATGCCCTAATGATGTTTTCCTCCTGTGTTTTGCATACCAAATGCAAAGGCGCATGATCTAATCCTTGTCTGAACATGTGTTGTACTTCAGTGCTTGGAAAAATTTTCAAAAATTCAGAACTTACCAGCACTCTATCCAGCCTTTTAAAAATACAAGCTTCATTAATTCGTCCATTCCACCATGTGAAATTACTCCCAGTAAAGTTAACCTCAAACAATGCACAATTGTTAATGCATTGTGCAAAATCCAAAGCTTCTTTCTTGGTAAATTCTAATCCCCCCATCTTTTCCTCCTCATAAAGGATCACATTAAAATCTCCCCCACTATCCATGGACAATATGATGTGTCCACTTCCTCAAGCTCCTCCCATAGTTCCAGTCTCTCCAAAGCATTGCATCTCACATACACTATCATGATAAAGAAAATTTGATTATTCTGAACAAATTTTATAGTCACTTGTTTAGAAGAGTCCTTTATCACAGTCCCCTCCCATTCATTTCTCCAAAACAACCATATTTTTCCAGAGCAATATTTCATTGCATGGTCAAAGCCTATGCTTCTCTTGTACTAGTCTACTACCCCAGGATCCTGAAAGGGTTCCACGAGGGTAATAAAGGAATAATGATGTCTTCTGTTTAAATCTGTCAATCTCCCAAAAGCATTTTTGGTGTTGACTGATATAATATTCCAGAACATAGCTATATCTATCATTGATCACAACTAACTGTCTTCCCCCTTTTACTCCTTGTTGTCACTTGAAGTGGCACTTTAAATCCTTCCTTACTTTGTTTTGAGAATGTTAGTATGCCTAGGAGATAAATCCCCTGCATTACTTATGTGTTGGATATTATATTCTAAATCATCTCTCTCATCTGAATCTGTGGCCTCTATTCGATCCTCTTCATCATTCTCCTCATCAGTCCCTTCTACTCTGTCCTCCTCATTGATTGTCACCACTTTATTTGTTGGATCATTTTCCTTGGGTAATATTTAGGCATGTCTTTGACCTCCAATTGCTTTGGTGGTGTTTGAGACACTGTCTGCTGATTGGCTATCTTCCAGACCTTCCCTAACATTTAGCTCAGCTATCTACGAATCCCCTTTTGAGTTGACACTTGGACTGTGTTGCTTCTCATTCAAGTTACATGAATCTGCTTTGTTTTCCATGGTCAAAGCCTATGCTCTTCTCCTGCTTATTGAAGGTCCCTTCCACCCACTCCTTGGTAGATATTGGTTTCTTCCTTTGAGCTTTCTCCTTACCTTGTTGTCCATTATCGCCTTCTTCTATAAGTATGCTGAACTTATTTTTGGTTGACATATTCCATTAATGCAGGGGCTGATTCATTCGCCCCTGTTAAGGTGTCCTTCCACTTGTCTTTCTTCTTGGCCCAATAAATCCTTCATCCCTAGAGTTTACTTCTTCTGTATGTCCCTTATCCTCATTCTCCACCTTGTTTTCCTCCTTTGTGTCATTCGCCTCCGTCTCCTGCTTGTTCTTGTACAATTCTGGATGTTTGACATAACACTTGTTCTCTTATGCCCTTGAATCATATAGGTTTTTCAATACTTCAGTACATAATCTTATCTAATACGGATCCACTTTTCCATATAATATTTCCCTCCATTTTTAGCACAGATGTTTATTCTTTTTGGAAATTCTCTAATCAAATCAACTTCAACCTTGCCCTAGCACAACTAGGCCTCGTTTGATTCTTGGTGGCTAGGTCTACTTGTACATGCTTTCCCACAACAGCAACCAGTGAAAAGAGTGCATCTTCTCCAAAGAAGTTAGGTGGAAGAGCAGGAAAGGAAATCCAAGAAATTGATATGGACTTCTCTTCCTCTAGATTGAAAAGCGAGTCCATTTAAGGGTTCTCATTGGGTATGTCTTGTTCTTGAAAGTGATGTAAAAAGTAGGTTTTGATAGGAGGTGGACGTAATCTTCCAGTAAAGTAGCCCTAATCAAAACGTGCCTATTGGTAAATGACCCAATTTTACATTCTCCTTTCAGTTCTCGAAATTTGGGGATCAATTTTCTCAACTCAGTGATGTCTGGCCAGCCATATGAAAATTTCCAATGACAGCGTATTGGAGATTCTCATTGACTACCATCTGATCCACTTTCGATTTTTCCCACTGCACAATGGGCTCCCCATGAAGATATGATATTATTTTTCTAGGGATCTCCTTTATAGGCAACTTTGCTGGTTTCAATAGGCTAGCATACCATACAGGATTGATGGAGGGTTGACCAGCCCCTAATGAAGGATGGTTAATGGCCGAACAACCATTGAACGACGTGCAAAAGTAGAATTTGGCGGCGGCGGCAGTAGTAGGGATGACAACAAGACATTATTTTTAATCGAAATATCTCCTGACTTCCCTGTAAAAAGAAAAGAAAATTTTAAGGGGACATCTAATTTCTTTTACCTAACTATTTCAAAATTTTCTTTTTATCGCTGCCCAAACTCACAGTGGGCCCTATATGCTGCATTCGAGCCTCTAGGGCTATTAGAAAGATTGATACACCTGTCAATATAAAGAACAAATTTCATAAATGACAAGTATATAAAGTTTAATTATATTTCATAGCTATAGTTCGGGTAATTACATTTCGTAACTCTAGTTATAACAACATTTGTATAATTTGCTATACAATTCACAATTTTTGTATAGTGTTTATATATTTCACTATACAATTTATGCATAACATTTGCTATACAATTCAGTAATTTCCATACATCAAAATTGAAATATAAGATGCATAATAATTTTAAAAAGTACAACAAACCATAATAATTTACAAAATTACAATAATAATTTAATAAGATTTAAGATCACTTTTATTCGTATCATCCATTACAAAAATTTATTTTTATTTGTAATATCTATTATTATGTATAATATATAATATTTAATAACAATTTATATTATTTAAAAATTATAACATAAAATAATTTTATATTAACGACTATATACGAAAAGAATATGAAAATCATATATAGTAAATGTTTTAGAAAGAATTTTATTTTATTATATAAGAAAATATAAATGAAATAAAATATAAAAATATAATAATAAAGAAGGAGAAAAAAAATCATTCTAACGTAAAATTTTGTACAGTAAATTAAAGTTAATTTATACTAAATCGAGTACTGGCACCAAACTTAATGTAAAATTTGATGTGCCATATAGTTGGGACGAGCCGTGGGAAGAATTTTTCCATTGACACGAGTCGAATGAGAAATATTTCAACTGGCGCGACATATCATCGAACCTTCCGCTTCTTTGAATAAAAACAAATATACCCAAGACTTTTCTCTCTCTTTATTACACGACTCTGTCTCACTTTTGCCTTCTTCGGAGTCCGTATACCCTGCCATCTTTATCAATAACTTAATAATTCAAAAACTTCTTGTTCTTCGCTTGAATTTTAGATCTTAGCTCAGGGTTCTAGCAAGAAATAAGATTAGATGACAACTATGAAGAGCTTAATTGGTTTGGTGAATAGAATTCAGATGGCATGTACTGCTCTTGGTGACTATGGCGGTGCCAATAACTCCTTTTCTTCTCTTTGGGATGAACTTCCCTCTGTCGCTGTAGTCGGTGGTCAGGTGCCTCGATTTTCAGCTATTATGCTATTCCCTCCGCCCCCAAAATTTAAGAAAGAAATATTAGATTTTGAAATTTATGATTTAAAATTCTACTCCAATTTGATCATTTGTGTGGTTATTAATCCTTTCACTCAGGTTAAAGAAAAGTATAATGTTAGGGTGTTTGGCACGAGGTGTTAGACAAAACAATCCATTCCATGCCTGGTATTAACTAACCTTCTATTTAATTACCATGAGATTAGAATATCTTTTAGTTAATACCATCAGATTAGATATATAAAAGATTCAAATTCTTTTTCATTTTTTCATTTTATTGATTTTATGTTTTATATTTACAATTTTATACTAGTAAAATTATTTGAATAAATTAGCTTACAAATTTTATTTATGTACAGATTTATATTTGTATAATATTAAAAATTAATAACTTTATCATGTCAAAATTTTAACTTTTATTTATTTTTGGGTTCATATTTACATAATATACAAAAAATTATTTTGTCGTGTCAAGTTTTTTTATAATTAATTTAGTTGATATAAAGACCTAATTAAGTGGTTTTATTGATACAAAATAAAGTGCAATGATTATGTTAAATAAATTCTCATAGTTGAATGATCTTTTAAGTTGTAAACTCTATATTAGAACTACAACTTGCAACTTTTTATGTGTAAATATAGATGGTTTATTCATTTTACAATTGTTTACCATCTTTTTTATTTTAAAATAGATAGTCCATCTCTATTAAATAGAAAATTGGCATATTGGCATTTTGTGAGTGATTAATTTATTAAGATCACAATTAGTTATCGTCAAATAATTCAAGTGAGAAAATAGGAAACATGACGACAAAATTGTTGTTCTCCTAGCTAGTTAAAAGTCATAATAAAATAATCTATTTTGACCCAATTATATGAAATAAAAAATTCCATAATAATTCAAGGATATAATTGAATTTTTTTTTGTAAAGTTTTAAATCAACCACAAGATTAGATGGGAAGCAATAAACCAAACACTGCATTACTAATCCCTAGCAATCCTTGCGTTATTCATTTTTGTACCACTCGACCCTTAATGCTAAATTGTTTCCTATTATCAAGACATATATGTGTGT
This sequence comes from Solanum rostratum, assembly GCA_029948455.1. NCBI lineage: Eukaryota > Viridiplantae > Streptophyta > Magnoliopsida > Solanales > Solanaceae > Solanum > Solanum rostratum. The sequence continues at coordinate 20,804,292 of CM057055.1, forward strand.
GTATGTGTGTGTATATATATACACATATATTGTTGCACTGATTTACTTTTGTATATAAATTGTTGGTGTTTTAGATTTGGTGCTCATTCAAGGAGTGAAAATGTTGAAGTAAAACATCTTTTCTCACCTTACTCTGTTTTCTTTTGTGTTGAACTCAGAGTTCAGGAAAGTCATCTGTGTTGGAAAGTATAGTTGGCCGAGATTTTCTTCCACGAGGATCAGGTCAGACGCCTTTGATCACGTTAGGTTTATTCTTAATTTTTTTGTTTAAAATAAATCACTTGGATAAAGTATTAATTGTGTGTGGCTGTTTGAATCACATTGGCAAATGAGTGGTATCCTCATATTTTAGTAATATTGCAGGGATTGTTACAAGGAGACCCTTAGTATTGCAGCTTCATAAGACAGATGAAGGGCAGCAGGAATATGCAGAATTTGGTCACCTCCCGAGAAGACCATTCACAGATTTCTGTATGTGAAACGATATTCAATTTTTCATTTTTTACAGGCCTTATCATTACTACCCCTCCAAAAAGAAAGAATTTATAGTTTAGTTTCAATTTTAATTTTCTGATTCAACTTCAAATGAATAGTCAAGTACACTTGATACAAAATATGCATATAAAATATCCAACTTGATAATGTTAGTCATGCAGTTGGTTCTTTCTTTCACTGTTCTTTCTCTCTTATTTTGTGTTTGAATGCATACACTCAATTCGGTTATTCACTGCATGCCGGTGCAAAAGATGGCCTTCTCATAAATTATTTTCTTTTACAGCACTCGTGCGGAAAGAGATTCAGGATGAAACTGACAGAATAACAGGGAAAACAAAGCAGATATCTCCTGTTCCTATCCACTTGAGTATATACTCTCCAAATGGTGTGCTCGCTGTTATTGTTTAAATCTTTTGAGGAACTAATTGGAACTTCCAAAATTAACTTATGCTTATATGAGTTTTTTGGAGATGTTTAGTTTGAATTGCTGTTTCAATATTTCCTTAAAATTATTTTCTCGTATCCCATTGCTTTTGGTGGTCTAACTCCCTTTCATGATTGATATTATGCACTGGCAGTGGTCAATTTAACACTAATCGATTTACCTGGCTTGACCAAAGTGGCTGTTGGTAGGTATTGTACCTTTTCTCTTAATTATGCGTATTTATATTGATCTGAGTGTCTTCAACAGTATAAATTTATTACTGCAGAGGAGCAGCCTGAGAGTGTAGTCAAAGAGATTGAAGACATGGTTCGCTCTTATGTTGAGAAGGTAATGAACTTACCTAATTTTTTTTTGACAAACATGAACCACAGGCAACTTAAGAGTTTTCACGATCTTTTGTTTTGAAGGACCTTGTAGTTAGTTGAAATTGGCCCAGGGTCGAGGTTCTTAGAACTTCCGGGCTGGGAAGGGAAGAAATATTTTCATGTGAATCAGTAAAGGTTTGCTCTCCAAAACTTTAGTGGAAACATGAAGGATGTCAAAGATGGAGTGAGGGTTGGTGGAACTCCATGTTGCGAGATTCTTTGTAGTTATTCCTGCATTTATAATATTTAAGCCCAATATTCCCTTTTTCATCAGCAAAATATAGGAAACAGGCTTTATGTACATCTTACCCTCCCCAGACCCCACTTGTGGGATTGCACTGGGTATGTTATTGTTGTTGTTGCTTTATGAATAAGTGAAGCAAGTATAAATGAGACTAAGCAGTGTCAGTAACAGTTGAAATCAGTGGTGGAGCTACGATTTTCATGTAGGAAATTCGAAAAATGAAAAGTAAACAGCGGAAGAAGCCAAAGGGGTATGCACAAAAAGTAGTTTTAACCATGTATAACCAATGTAGTTTTTAGCATAAGGTTCATCGTCACCCCCTACTTAATTCTGCCTCCGCCTCAAATGGAGTTAAGCTAACAATAGAATGATCCACTGTGTTGGATAGTTGCATACTTTGTGCCATCGATGTTCCTTGGGAAGCATATATCAACAATTCCTTACATTCAGATAGAAAGAATTCCTTGCAAATTGATCAAAGCATTTCTTTCAAGGATCTATGGTCCATGCCAAATTTTATGGTGCCAAAGAGTAATTGCTCCAGAATTTCTACTAGTTACAATTATGAGCTGGTAAATCTTTAATGCTGGATTGCTGAATTTATCTTTCACTTGCAACTGGTTGTGAATTTGGAAAATTATACCATCTATTCATTTATCACTGTAAATAGGCCAAGATTTTATTTTCACCTTTTTGGCTATTTTATTCTTTAAAGATCATGCACATTGGGTTTAATACTGGAACTATTGTCATGCTGCTCTATCTGATGGCTAAATTGGTACAGTTTAACCATCTTAACTGATAACATTTTCTTTGATATGTAGCCCAACTGCATCATTCTAGCCATTTCGCCCGCGAATCAGGATATTGCTACTTCAGATGCTATAAAACTTTCGAGGGAAGTAGATCCCACAGGTATATAATATATTCTTGGGATGTAACAAATTGGAGTTTCTAATATTTTGGAGAACAGTTCAGTTTCATATTTGTAAATAATCCTCAAGGAGTTAAATTACTACTCATGTAGGTGAACGGACATTTGGCGTGTTGACTAAGCTTGATTTGATGGATAAAGGAACTAATGCTTTAGATGTGAGTTTTCTATCCTTTCTGTTGATTATCAACATAAATTTGTTATTTTTGTTTAAAGTATCTTCTTTTAATTTATCGAAATTGGGACAAGGGCCTTTTTAATTAATGAATCAAAAGCAATTATTGACAAAAGTTTACCATTCTTATCTCCTAATTTTTTTTAGTATTGTTGAACTTATTATTAAGTAACAAAACTGTAGCCTATCTAGCAATATAAGCTTCATGATAAGATGGTCAATTCTATAACATGGTATCGGAGTAGGCAGATGCCTTGAGTTCAAGTCTTACCATTTGTCCTTTATCAAAAAGAATTTTTATGTTTTTTTGGCCCAAGAAAACTTGAGGGAATGTGTTGAAAGATAATTAAGTAGATATAAGTGTGTACTTAATAACAAATTTTTTCTTTCAGTATGGTCCTGTCTTACATTTTCTAAATATTTTTCATTGTAAATATTGTTATATACTTTCTTAGTTTTAAATTTGTAAATGTTATTCCAAAAAGTTGAAGGGATTGATGTTCAAATTCAAATGAGAGTAGATGTTTCAATCCTTGTACTCCGAAAACCCCATTATTATTCAAGGGATGGAACAAATAATATTTGTCATGGGTGATCTCTTTTGACGGTTATCAGCTACGGGTTTATGTTTGTGCAATTTGAGCATATATAATTTGGCGAATTTATAAAATGTATCGCAATTGAACTGTGAATCATTGTTGTTTCCTCCCTGTTTCACTGATTCTCTCATTTCCTCTTTAATTTAGTGGAAGCATTTGAATTCGCTTTTTATTTTTTTTTTCCAAATCTAAGGTTCTTGAAGGAAGGGCTTATCGTTTGCAACATCCTTGGGTTGGAATTGTGAATCGTTCACAAGCTGATATAAATAAAAATGTGGACATGATCTATGCAAGAAGAAAGGAGCGTGAATATTTTGCAAGCAGTCCTGACTATGGACATCTGGCTAGCAAGATGGGTTCAGAATATCTTGCAAAACTTCTGTCAAAGGTCTACTTCTAGTGCTGTCTGCCGAAAAGAAAGAGTCCAATATAAATTAAAATAGAGTTATCACTTGAAGTTTTTCTCTTTCAGTACTTGGAGTCAGTAATTAAAGCTAAACTACCACGGATAACCTCAGTAATCAATAAAAGCATAGATGAACTTGAATCTGAGATGGACCATCTTGGGAGGCCTATTTCTGTTGATGCTGGGGTAAGCTTCATTTTGTACTGCTGTCATTGTTGTTGTTCACTGAGATACTAAATACTCAGAAACATCACTACTCCATTTCAGGTACAATTGTATACTATCTTGGAACTTTGCCGTGCTTTTGTCAAGATATTCAAGGAGCATCTGGATGGAGGGTAGGTGGATTACTTTACTTTCCTTAATTTGATTTTAGTTAGCTTTGCTAAGTCTAAGCAACCCAAACGTGCACTTGCCTTGGCTACTCGGGGGTAATATTGTTGATTCATGTAAAATCATGTTCAGATCCATGAAACTAGTAAGTCTGCATGGTTTGGGTTAGCATTTAGCGAGAAATGCTAATAAAAGGATGTCCTCTCGATGTCAATGGTACTAGACGAAAATAATCTGTATAACTTCACCAGTCTATCTCATTTACTATTTCCTTAGGAGTGTATATGTTTACCTGTAAATAGTGCTCATTAACTTCCAATGATAACTTGAACCTTACAACAAAAACTTGAACCTTAAAGTTTTAATGAAACGTTGTAGTTTATAACAAATTCTTGAAACATTGAAAATTAAAATGCCACGAAAAAAGAATGAAAGAAATGTTGAGCTCTGTGAAAGAGGAGAAATACATAACTTCATTAAGATTGTGCACAAGCCTTCTGTCCACTTATTTTACATCCCAAACATTTGGTTTTCTTTTAATTCATTAGTTATCTTCTTCCTCAATCCATCTTACTATCCTCACATTCTGTTTTCCGAGATTGCTTGGGGCATTCTGACTAGAATAACAGACTTTTGACTTGGTTTTGGGTCTTGGAAACCCTAGTTCTCTTCTAAATAAAAAAGATGGATGATCATTTGAGTTATTGGTCTGTTTTAGATGAAAGCAAATCCATGCAGTATACACATAAAGTGTTTGCCTGGAGTTGTTGGCAGTTTCTAAAAGGGTAAGATAAAAAGAATGCCTTACCTTTTGTTGAAAAGTGATAGGGCACTGAGGTCCAGAAATAATAGATACCAACCCTAAATTGGTGCACAAAATAATCCCCTTTTATGTAATGGTGGGAAGTTAATATATAAACGTATTTGTTAAGTTCCAGAATGAGACTTGCTTAGCCATCGTTTCTTTGAAATAGTTAGATATAAGTACTATTTTCTAATTACAACAACCATCCTCAATCACAAGCAAATTCGTCGTGGCTATATAACTTTTAAGGGGTGTTTGAAAAACCACCTAGTAATTGGATTTGCTGTAATTAGATGGTCAACAGGTAATTGAGTGTAATTGACAAGGTGTAATTGCACTCTCCAATTCATAAGGGGAGACTATGAATTGCAGGTAATTACAGGGTGTAATTATAAGCGGTTTACTTTTTAATTTCTTTCTTTTATTTCTATTTGTATTTTTTTTGTTTTAATTTATTTTTTATTTCTAATTATTCTAAATTCTTTTTATTTTTATCATTTTAATATTTTAAAAAAAATATGTTTGATTTGTATTATTTGATTTTCATTTCCTTCTCATTCTCGATCTTTACTTCATGTGATTCCATGCGATTTTCATGTTTTTTTATTTATTCTATGTTTATTTTTTCATTAGTATGATTTTAATAATATTCTAATTTTTAAATTAAAGTTGAATTCATAGTTAAATAAAGTTATAAAATTATGTTTTTTTTAAAATCATATTTATGTACATTATGTTGAAGTTTGACATAAGAGTATTATGTTAAACTTTTTATTTTGAATTTAAAACTTATGCTATATTTTTATTTTCATTTGTGTAAATAGTATATGACTTAACATTTTAAATTATAAGCCATTTATTTTTTTTGTTAGATTTGATAGATTATCTTTTTGTCAAATATTTTAATAACTTTGCTATGACATTATATATATAATATTTATATTTTTGTCAAACTCTACATTTCATATGTTCATATAAAACTTTTATGTTTAGTTTTATGATCAATTTAATTAAAATATACTAGTTCAAAAAAATATAAATTGTTTTTTTAACACATTAGTTAAGAATATATATTTACTAATTAATATATTTCAAAAGACAATATATCTTTTAAATATTTAATTTAATATATTTATAAATATCCTTATTCGTCTAATATAAATTTTTAATGTTAGATAATTACCTTTTGTTTTTAAAATTTAATATGACCTTTTAATTACACTCGTAATTACATTGTGACAAACAAACAGGACATAGTAATTACTAGGGTAATAATTACCACACTAGTAATTACACTAATTCGAATTACCAGATGGCTTTCCAAACAGACCTAAGTCCTTACTGACAATCAGGATTCATTGAAGTACTGTTAGTTCATTGAGCATTGAAGTATTGTTTGTTCATCGTTAGAAAATAATGTAAAACAGAGAGAAGTGGGTACATTGTAGCTAGCCATCAGATAGTGGCAAGAAAAATATTATTTAAAAGATGATGGGCCTTAGAAATGAATAGGGATATCATCAAATGCAACCTGAAGTTCCAAATGGGCTAGGAAAATCAAATAATCAGAAAGTTCAATTAGATCACCACAATGCACAAGGGAGAGAGATAATTTGGAGATACTCCTCTAAGGAACACATGAACACTTTTACATTTTATGTTATAAATGTACATGAGATTCAGCTAAACGATATACCTGATTTCATGAATTTGACATTACTTATTCCTTTCAGCCGTCCAGGAGGTGATCGAATTTATGGAGTTTTTGACAATCAGCTTCCTGCTGCTTTAAGAAAACTCCCATTTGACCGGCACCTTTCGATACAAAATGTGAGAAAAATTGTTTCTGAGGCAGATGGCTATCAGCCTCACTTGATTGCACCTGAGCAAGGTTATAGACGGCTTATTGAGGGAGCACTAAATTATTTTAGAGGGCCAGCTGAAGCCTCTGTAGACGCTGTAAGTACTTATTTTGAAGTTTATTTAAGTCAACTAACATGCATGCTTTTCCTTATGCCAATTAAGTAGATGTATAACTAAGCAAAACTCTATTTATTAGGTTCACTTTGTCTTAAAGGAACTTGTGAGGAATTCAGTTGGAGAATGTCAGGTAATGTTGACCCTGCACAGCATTAAGATCTATTCTTCCTCCTCCCCTCCCTCTCTTTTCTCTTCCTTTTCTAAACATGCTGATGGAGCAGGAGTTGAAACGGTTTCCCAGTCTTCAATCTGCAATAGCTGCAGCCTCATATGAAGCCCTGGAAAAGTTTCGTGAAGAAGGTAGAAAGACAGTTTTAAGACTGGTTGACATGGAAGCTGCCTACTTGACAGTGGACTTCTTCAGAAAGCTTCCTCAAGAAGTGGAAAAAGGGGGGAATCCAGCGGCAACACCTGCTGTAGACCGGTATGCTGAGGGTCACTTTAGGAGGATTGGGTCGAACGTATCATCTTATGTAAATATGGTGACTGATACCCTGAGGAACACTATTCCAAAAGCAGTGGTTTATTGCCAAGTTAAGGAAGCCAAACAATCTTTACTGAATTACTTCTACACTCAAATTGGGAAGAAAGAGGTACTTGTTTGGCCTCAGATTTATGTTTGTGTTTAGAATAGGTTTAATACATGATACTAGAAGTTGTGGTTTAAGTTCTTTTAAACAAAAGTCTTCGACAGTTGTGCAGCTTAACTTTGATGCATGATACCTGGAAATTTGACTTTGAATTCTTTAAGATGAGACTGAGGATATGATATGATTAGTTACTTAATATTCTAGATAGACACAGGATTAACTAATATTGCAATGTCATTACGTAATATTCAGGTTGAGGACCTGGCAGAACTGTTAGATGAAGACCCTGCATTGATGGGGAAAAGAGAGCAATGTGCCAAGAGGCTTGAACTATACAAGAAAGCAAGAGATGAAATTGATTCTGTATCATGGGTTCGATGAGATTCAACTATGAGACATTTATTCTGTATGTTGATAGCATATATTCTTTGACTTTATAGCCTTGGACTCTTGCATTGAGGGGCAGATTAACTTGGGACTGAGGGAGACATTAAGTACATATATCGAAAAAATTCTAATAAATATTTTACCTGCCACCTGAAATAACCAAGACGACAGTGGCAAAGGGTTAAAATTTCCTCCAGCTAGGGGAGTGTCGAATCTAATCCCGATGGCATTTTTGAGCTCACTTTGTGGTTCTTTTATGAATTCCGTTATTAACGGACATAAGTTACAGTAAATTTACTGGTGCAACGAAAACGAAATGAGCTAAATTCTGGATCCATGAAAGCAACACATCTAGATTGTTGGGAAAAAGGAGAATTTTAATTGCAATATCTTAAAAACTTAATATGGATTCTACATGTGTGAGCTTTGGAAGGAAGGGTCAGTTTGAAACGCCTGTTTCTAAAAAACAAAATGAACATTGAATGCTTACAGAGGTGGTCCAAAATCTCAGTAGACAAACATCATGGAAAATCGTAATATAGTCAGATCTTGTTATTGTTTCTTCGGATATAGCAAAACACTGAATAATGAATATGATAGAGAGGTCTTACAATTTGTTTTCCAAAGAGGAATTGCATGTCTGAGCATTGGAAGATTCAGTTTGAAAGACCTATTTCCAAAAAAAAAAAAAAAAAAACATAATTAACATGCTTGTCTATAATCTCAATAGACAAACCGATAAGTAATAGATGAAAGCCAAATGAGTCGAGCTCGAGAAGTGATGTCATCCAAACAACACTATTAATTGAGATTAAAGTGGTCAATGTTAAAATATAATAATCTAACTAGATTGAGATCGAATTTCACAGAGAACATAGCTAGAGATCTTTATAATTTGCTATTAAATTTTAATTAGTAACTACTATTGGAGATGGTGGTTTAAATGGGGAACTATTAAGTATGATTTTTAATCAATAATAAGGGACAAAACAGGGCTACAATTCTTAGATATCAAAATGCAAATAGATACTATCAACTTATTTAGGTGTGTTCATTGTGCAAGATTGACGAATCTATATATTTCCTAAGCCTCTCAACCTAATTAAGAGAATATCTCCCCAAGTCTTTATCGACACTTGGATGTCGAATTAATTTGTTCATTCATCAAATACCTCATGCTAGCTATCCCATCTCTAGATCAAGCTATTTGATGGAGGTTGACAACACCAAATCTCTGTTAATAATTCTTTTTCCTAATCTTAAACTATTTTGTCAATCAAATCAGAATACAAATGAGTTCTTAATATTTTCAATCATTAAAAAAACAATCTTTGTGAAAGAATCTTAATACACAATTCACCTTTCATGAGAAAATTTAAACATAAAATTATTTATTATCATTATTCCTATTCTATGTTTCAAAACCCTAATTATAAATTTAACTACTCATTATTAGTTGCAAATAATAACTAATATAACTTAAACTATTGAAGAACAATAATATAAAAGAAAGTAAGAAACACTTTTGATATTGCAAAAGAATCTTGTATGTATGTCTCTCTCTCTCCCCCCCCCCCCCCCTCTCTCTCTCTCTCTCTCTCTCTCTCTCTATCTCTCTATCTATCTATCTATCTATCTATCTATCTATCTATCTATCTCTCTATCTATCTATCTATCTATCTCTCTATCTATCTCTCTATCTATCTATCTCTCTATCTATCTCTCTATCTATCTATATATAAAAGAAAGTAAGAAACACTTTTGATATTGCAAAAGAATCTTGTATGTATGTCTCTCTCTCTCCCCCCCCCTCTCTCTCTCTCTCTCTCTCTCTCTCTATCTATCTCTCTCTCTCTCCCATCCATCCATCCATCCATCCATCCATCCGTCCGTCCGTCCGTCCGTCCGTCCGTCCGTCCGTTCGTCCATCCATCCATCCATCCATCCATCCATCCATCCATCCATCCATCCATCCATCCATCCATCTATATATTATGGCCCGTAGATCAACCTCGTACAACGACTCCAGGTCATTTTTCTGCACTCACAGGCTCTTAAACTGGGGGTCGTTACAATATCTCCCCCTTGAGAATATTCATTCCCGAATGTACTTAAAGGCAGGCTCTAAAGAGTAAACTTGCAGCTAACAATGCAGTAAGCATGCAAAAATACAAGTAAAACATCATTTCACAAAAAAATTCAAAACTTTCTTTCAAAAAATGTCTTAGAACAGTCTATTAGCATATAAATAAATGCATACATCATGAAAAACTAAACTGCATGGAATTTGAGGTTTTGGGAAGAATTTATTAATACCTTAGGCTCGAGTAGAGTGGAATAGATACGGGTAGCGCTTCATCATATCAGCTTTTGCTTCTCATGTAACACCCTCAACTTGTTGATTCCTCCAAAGCACTTTGACGGATGCAATTTCCTTGTTCCTTATCTTTTTCACTTGCCGGTTTAAAATTTCAACCGGTACCTCCTCATAACTCAAATTCTCTTCAATGTTAACATCATGCAAGTGAACTATGAAATTTGGATCACCTATAATTTCCTTAACATCGACACATGAAAAACTGGATGGATCAAATGCATCTTGTTAGGTAGATTCAACTGATATGCCACCTTTCCTACTCTTCTCACCACCTTGTAAGGCCCTACATATATAGGGTTCAATTTCCCCCTCTTACCAAACTGGATCACACTCTTCATCAGAGACACCTTCAAGTAGACCTACTCACCAACTTGGAACTCAAGCTCCCTTCTTCTCACATCGGAGTAGGACTTTTGTCGGCTTTGGGTTGTTTGCAAATTTCCCCTTCCAATTTTAATTTTCTCCATAGCATTCATCACCAAGTTCGGTCCTATTAATGCCATCTCATAGACTTCGAACCACCTGATGGGTGATCTACACCATCTACCATATAACGCCTCAAATGGTGACATCCCAATATTTGCATGAAAGTTATTGTTGTAGGCAAACTCTATAAGTGGCAAATGCACATTCCAACTTCTCTTAAACTCCAACACACAAGCTCTCAATATGTCTCCCATTGTCTAAATAGTCCTTTCATCTTGTCCGTCAGTTTGGAGATGAAAGTGGTACTCATCTTCACCTTAGTGCCAAGCCCCCTTTGAAAAGACTTCCGAAACTGAGAGGTGAATTGAACTCCACGATCCAATATGATGGACAATGGAATCCCATTCAACCTTACCAACTCTCGGATATGTGAGCGAGCATAGTCTTCAGCAATGAATGTAGTCTTGACAGGTAAGAAATGAGCCGACTTCCTCATGCGGTTGACTATCACTCATATGGAGTCAAAATGCTTTTTGGTCTTTGGCAAACCCACTACGAAGTCCATGTTGATCTCTTCCCACTTCCAAGTAGGAATGTCTATGTCTTGTGCTAGGCCATGTGACGTTTGGTGTTCAACGTTAACCTGTTGGCAATTGGCACACTCGGACACAAATCGGGAAATATCCTTCTTCATTCCATTCCACCAATAGATCTCCCTCAAGTCTCTATACATCTTTGTAGTGACGGGATGAATGGAATATGAAAGGTTATAAGCTTCTTGCATGATCAACTTCTTCAACTCACCATTATCGGGCACGCACAACCTCATTTGATGTCAAATTACACCATCTCCCCTTGTGAGAAAACCTCTATCTTTCCTTCCTTTACCAAGGCTTTCAACTCAACCAAGGCGGGATCAAGGTATTGCTTAGCCTTAACCTCCTCGGTCAAAGAAGATATGGACCCATGGGAAACCACAGCACTACCATTTCCAGACACACTCAATTTCACTCCTTATCTAGCCAACCTATGAACATCCTTGGCCAACTCCCTTTTTTCATCATCTTCAAGATGAGACACACTACCCATGGAAACTCTACAAAGGGTGTCAACTACTACATTGGCCTTTCCGCGGTGATACCTCACACTCATGTCGTAATCTTTGAGTAGCTTTAACCACCTTTATTGCCTCAAATTGAGATCCTCTTGGGTGAAAATATGTTGGAGGCTCTTGTGGTCGGTGAAGATATCCGCATGAACCCCATACAAGTAATATCGACAAATCTTCAAGGCAAATACCACCATTGTAAGTTCAAGGTCATGAGTAGAGTAATTCTTCTCATGCATTCAGTTGCCTTGAAGCATAGGCAATCACCTTACCATTTTGCATTAACACACAACCCAACCCAATCCTTGATGCATCATAACACATGATGACCCCATGAATCCCTTCTGGCAATGTCAATATTGGGGCCAAAGTTAATCGATCCTTTAGAGTTTGAAAGCGTTTCTCACACTCGTCCGTCCACAAAAACTTAGCCCTTCTTTCTGGTCAACTTGGTGAGTAGGGACAAAATAGTGGAGAAATCTTGTACAAACCTTCTATAGTAACCTGCCAAGCCCAAGAAATTCTTTATGTCGAGAGGAGTCAAGGGCCTTGGCCAATTTCTCACTGCTTCAGTCTTCTTAGGATCAACTTTAATACCCTCAATAGATACCACATGCCCAAAGAAGACAACCTCATCTAGCCAAAACTCGCATTTGTCAAACTTTACATAAAGCTTCTGCTCCCTTAGGGTTCGCAATACCACCCTCAAGTGTTCCATATGCTTTGTCTCACCTCGAGAGTAGATAAAGATGTCATCAATGAACACCACGACAAACATGTTAAGGTAAGGCTTAAACATCTTATTCATGAGGGCTATAAATATCGTCAGTGCATTGGTGAGACCAAAAGACATCACTACAAACTCAAAGTGACTATACCTAGTCCGAAATGTTGTCTTAGGGATGTAACTTTCTCTCACCCTCAATTGGTGATATCTGGATCTCGAGTTGACCTTGGAGAAGTGTGTAGCCCCTTGTAATTGATCAAACAAATCATCTATTCTCGAAAGGGGATACTTGTTCTTAATGTTGACCTTATTAAGTTGCTGGTAGTTGATGCGCATACGGAGCAACCCATATTTCTTCCTTACAAATAATTCGGAGCACCCCATGGAGACCGGCTAGGTCTAATAAAACCCTTTTCCAACAAATCCTTTAATGGCACCTTTAGCTCCTTAAACTTCGCCGGAGCCATTTTATATAGAGGGGTTGAGATAGGATAAGTATCAGGTAGGAGGTCTATACCATAGTCTATTTCCTTTCGAAAGGAACACTCGGTAACTCATCCGAAAAGACATTGGGAAACTCATTTACAATGGGGAAAACTCCTTTAGACTCTTCGGGCCATAATAGACTCTCCTACGTGGTTACTTACCTCATAGGGCTCATGAAGGACTTCGAGACATGCCTGAAATTTATTAACAAGGAATGGAGTTATGATTTCGCTCAAGCCGACTACTCAAAGGTAGAAGGGGCGGTTGTCATCAACATAATACCCAACTTTAGAGGTCGGGGTCGAATCCCATAGGGAAAAATGTGTCGGCAAATAAGCAGAGCAAGGACCTAGAGCTACTAGATTTTGAATCAATAGGTGCATACCATGCAAGAATTCTAACTAAATTAGGGGGAACTAAACTAACAACTACTCCTAAAAACAATTGGATAAGGATTGATCAAGCAAGGGAGCAAGGATACGGGATATCAGAATTAAACAAAACTTAATTGATCCATCACACTTAGCATAAAATTAACCCTATGGGTAGGCAGTTGCTTGTAATCACCCCTACTAAGGGAATGATGTTTCGCAAGAGCCAACTACGGCCTCTCATGTAAGTGCTCAAAGACACGCTTAGCTTGAACATCAAAAAGCAAAACACCCAAGACATTAGTCGTTGAGTCCTTTTTGAGGATCTCAACTTATAAACGTATGACTATCATGCATTCTTCCCCCTCAACTAGACTCGCTAGAGTAATAATTGAAGAACTAAGCTAGATTAAGGACCTACTTCAAATCTAAGTTATACAAGAAGATATGCAAGAACCCGCAAATCAATTCAAGCAGTTAAAGCAATTTGGTAGAAACCCTCTTGATTTTGTAAGTAAATCATCAACTAAACATGAAAGCAAGAGAAATAATCAAGACCCATATATAAATCAATAACCAAGCTTCAATTAAATCTACAAATTTAGCATTCAAGAACAAGGAAATAAAGAGTGAGTGAAAGATAATACAAGTGAAGCCCACACTCTTTAATCCACTCAAGAATTTGTAGAAAACTTGCTTTAAATCCTCACCATAAACTAAAATCTATACTGAGGTGTGTTTTTGTTCTTCTTCAAAGATGGAAGAAGATATGAATAGTATCAATATATGTCTCAATCTATGAAGAATGAGGGTTAGAAGTGCGTGTATATGTGATTTTAGGACTGAAAATGATGAAATTCCAAACTGTCCCGATGCTAGCCACTGTAACATTTTGCGATTGCACTCAGCATTCCGCTATCGCAAAGGTTGTGTCTTCTTAAGATCCACTATAAGGACCCAAAAATTGCACGACCTCATTGGAGCTTGGAAATTTGGTTTCAGAAAGTTTTGGAACAACATGACACTCCGTGGAAGCCCTCACAGTCCGTGTGATGGACCATGTGGAGCCTCCTTAGAGTGACCCTTGGCCTTGTGTGGGGCGTTGGAGCTTAATCATGGAGTTCTGGACTAAGGCATGCCACACATGGACCCCACACATCCGTGTGAGGCTCCACGGACCGTGTGGTAGCCTTAGTATTTCAATTTCACAGTTTTGGGACCAAATAAGGTGGTACAACCAAGTATACGATCCATACAAGGTGGCACGGTCCGTATGGCCTCCCGTATGGGTTCCGGAGTAAAATTTTTCTAAGTATTGGATCACCATCTCCGGAACCCATACAGGAGTAAAATTTTTCTAAGTATTGGATCACCATCTCGGAAATTCATCTTGGAAGAATTTTTCTAAGTGATGTGGAGCAGAGGAGGCACATGGAACATGTGGGTTGGTACGGTCCATACCACCCTCCGTATGGATGCTTGCATTGAAAAATTCAAAGTATGAGAGTACCATTTTGGATCTTTGTCAAGAGAATTTTTTCAAAGTGTTGGACAAGGACATGTATACGGTCCGTATGACCTATCACGGACCGTATGGTCCTTCCTGAGACTCAACTTCATCAATTTTCTACTCGTTTCGTTAATGACATTTTTATAATTTTGGTTTATCCTAAGGGTCTTTTGTGACCTTCTATGCTACCTAAGGACTTTAAAATGATCTATATTTTATTTTTTAATCATTCAAATTCATTCCTCACACTTAGAATTCTCTCAAGTCACTCTTAATAACACTCTCTCAAAGGACTCTTGTGAATCTATGTTGGGAACCAAGGGAAAGCTCATTCTTCTTCAAATTTCTTCTTGAAACTTCATCATTAGCTAAGGTATATAGGATTGATTCTTGGTACCTTTCAACCAAGAAGACCCAAACTCTTTTACACTCAATTTGTGGAATTTTAGCTACTTTAAATATGGGTTTTCAATATTATTTTTTATTAAATTTAATTGATGCATGGGCTATGTTTATTTATTGATTTTAAAGTGATTTAAGCCCTAATATGAAGAATTGCGTTGAAGTTATGAAGTTATGAATGTACATGTCCCCTTTAAAGCTTTATTTGTGCATGGGTTATCTATATTATGATTTAAATGCGAATTTTACTTATGTCTTTACTTGAATTTCATAATGTATGTTGATTTAACTTTGAACCTCAATTACCCATGCTATTCTCATCTCATTCATAGTATATGAATTCACGAGCATTGATTTTTATGAAAATTATGAAGTGGATTAAGCCCAATTATGCTCATGCATATGATTTTGATAAGATATTTGGTTATGTAGTGATCACATAAATGTCTATGATATGGCTCCTTGAGCATTTTGGGTGCTTGAACCATTCTGTATATGTTCATGAGCTATTCCTATATATGAGAATCACGATTATGAACAATGATTTGGCTTTTGAGCCCAATTATGATATTTATGAATGTATAAGAATTATGTTTGGCTTTTAAGCCTATATATGCATTGAAAGGATTTGAAATGACTATTGTATCTTTTGAAAGCAAATATATTTATAAGTATTCTCCTGGGATGTTTTGACTTAGCACCGATGAATTAGGGGCGTCAGGGCTATCCCCACGGGTCATCTTTCTTTCTTTGAACTATGTGCCGACATAGGTATATGGTGGCATCACCAAAAATATTGGGTTGTGAAGAATGGTTACATTTTGATATGATATGATATAAAAATCCTTCCGAGAAGTGAGGTCGTAAGGAAGGTGTCCATCACACCGAAAAGATCGGGTCATAAGGTATAGTGAAGATTACCCTTGGCAAGTAATCTTCTTCTACCGATGGGAGGTCTACATCAGACTAATTCATGTTATAGCTCACATGAGTTTGATTTTGTCAGTTATAGTCCATCCCCACTATATATGTGAGCATCCTGGCATTTCATGCATTATGGATTTCATGACATATTGTTATACTACTCTTCTTTGGATATATATCTCTTTCTGTATTATGTGCCCTTTCCATCTAATATTGAATGCAGGTTTGATAAGTCATATGCATTGCATATCTGCATACTTAGTACATTCAAACGTACTAACCCATACATTTTCTACATGATCAAACTATGTAGGGACCGAGGACTACCTTCATCCATCGTATGACATCTAGCTTGGATCTTAAGAGTTTCTTGTTGTGGTGAGTCCTATGTTCCAAAGACTAACCACCATGCTTCTACCTATGGTGCTTTTGTTATGTTATTTACTTGAGGGTGAGCCCAGGGTATGTCTTGGCCCTCGTCCTATCTTGTGACTAGAGGTATTGTTGGACATCTTGTAAACTCCTTTACATTTATATGTTAAGTGTTGTATTTGGAGATTATGCTTATGGATTTAGCTACCTATTGGTGATTGTTATGAGGGTTGGCAATGAGTATTATGATATATTTATATGTAATGTATGTGAAAGATCCTAAGTCCTGAATTGCCCCCATAGAGTGAGTCATACTTACCCGCCCCTTAGTTTTTATGTGTTATGTGCTATGTGAATCCATGTTAATCCCTTATCCCTATTACATCCCCCTAGTGTGAGTCCTACTTTCCCGTCCTTTAGAATTATGTGTTTACTATCTGATGATGTGAATATGGATACTTGAGGCTTGTTTGGGGACTCTCAGGGTGTCATTCTCCATGTCACTCCTAGACCCTAGGTCCAGGTCATGGCATCCGCCTTTATGCCTGGGACTAGCACATTTGCACTTCTCTGCATGTTATAAATCAACGATCACGGGCCTGAAGGCCGCATTCGCAGAGTGTATTGGCTGCCAGGTGCAAGTTTGTGCATTTCAACTCCTTTTGGCTCCAATGCAGTGATGTCGCCCAAGTTACACCTCCTTTTTAGAGGATAAAGTGGTCACTGTCAAGAGCTGGAACCTAACAAAGGTTAGGATCAAACCCACAGAGAATACGTAGACTCAAGAGAATTCAATGATCGCAATTTAAATGGTTAACCGACTTACTTCCCCAAAGGAGAGGGGGGTTCTTGCAATAATCGATAAAAATATAACTAAACTAACACAAAAGAGAAGTCAATATGGAGAGAAACTAGAGTATTGTGCTCCCCATGATTCTCTAACTCAGTATCACCGGATAACCCAATTATTTTCTAGTGTATAACATGCAGGACGGTAAGTTATGTTCACCAAGCCCTTTGGTCAAAGGTGAGAGGTAAATTTCACTATGCGACTTGGCCCATCACCATAGTGTGCATTTCTAACCCTTACCTATTAGTCCTAGTACAACGTCCCCTTGGTCCAGTTTGGTTGATTAGACGAGAACACATCCATCGAATCCTGTTAATTAATCCCTTTTCCTATTCATTACTACATTGGTCTAGTCAATAACACTAGGCGGGTTCTAATGTTGGCCACCATCAGAAAACATGCAAAATGAACAGGGTGAATTAATATATGCATATACGCCTTCCAAGAATTATGAGTTATCCTATTTAACTTTGTTAGTTCTTCATGGTTCCCACAACCCTAGTTGTGGATTTAGCTACTCATGCTTTGTGTAGATGCAAGAATTATGGATTGAGAAAACATAATTGAACACTTACACAATAGAATTAAGAACAAGCAAATCAAACTTTAATAAGAATCTCAAGCTTAAAGATGAAATTCAAACACAAATGTTCTCAGAGACTCTCTAATATGGTCTCACAATTTTCTCTCTCTAATTACTGAGTTCTCTGCGTACTAGGCGATAAAACTTGATTTCTGAAAAATTAACCTAAAAAACCTATTTATAATAAGTAAGATACAAGTCCTAAACAAAATAGGAAAACTGGTCAGCACGCCATACAAAAGGGGTTTATGTGTTGTATTGCATTCCATGATCTCATACTCCACTACTGGAATTTTGGACTTCAACTCTACGACACCCCTCCACGACTCGTAAAGTGGTTTATGGACCTATAAAGGAGGTTTTGTTTGATGAACTTCAAAAAGTCCCAATCTCTGATCCTCGGGGCATGAACCATCTTTAATGACTCACAAAACCTTCTACGGCTCGTCTGCATATTCGTAGAATAAACTTCAGAAGATAGCCCCTCACTAGAATTGTTCACGAAATCACCCTACAACCCGTAGAATGATCTATGTCCTGAAAGGGTCTCATATAGCAGCAAAAATCAGCAACTTCTGCACTTTTTCCCAAAATTAAGACCAACTTGTAATCCTACAAATATAAACACAAAAACACATAAAACCAACTAACATCGCATTGAGAACACACAAAATTCCAAGTTTTAAGTATCAAAAGTGTTGTATTTTGGCAGCACATCAATACCCTCAACTTAAAATTGTTGCTTGTCCTCAAGCGACGGACTCAATCTATATAGCTAATATAGTAACACAAAGACCTCAATCTCGTGGCATACATCACATAAATCTCAAACTCAGTTACCCACACCAACTTTTCAAAATAGGATCAGATAGCTATTTAGCAAACCAATACAAACGGGTGCATGTGACAACACAACTATGACAAGCAAGGTAGTATCAACAATCCACAATCATTGAATAAGTCTAGTGCTAACAATGCAATGCAAGTACCCTCACAGAAAGAAGTCTCATATCTGACACTCAATGATGTTTTCATGTATAACTTTGGGAATATGCAAAATCACTTACTCTCACAAAAGGTATTGATGCATCATGCCTAATACCATTGGCTTGCCCCTATACTCATGATTATGACCTTCAACTAACTAGACTAGGATCACTTTGGGACATTCTAGGCTTGTAACATAGGCTCAGGGGCTTTGATATGACGTTATGGGAACATAGTGACTAAAGGCCCTCCTTGACACTGCGGTTTTCTACACTTTTGTCCTACCAACTCTGTTATTTTCACCTTATTCTCCCTTTTTCCTATTTTCAAGCTTTTTTGGGTGCTTTATTTTCATTTTTCAGCTTTTTGCCTTATTTCTACAATTCATTTTGCTTTTTAGTTCACAACTAAGGCATCACTTGTTTTTCTTGCACCTAGTAATGATTTCTCTATATCACTAATTCACCCCCTCATTTTTTGTGTTTCACCCTTTCACCAGCCACCCTCAACTTAGGCTTTTAGCCCGTGTTGAGGTGCACAATATCCGTCCTCAGAAACAGGGCCACTTTTGGTAGTCACCCTCAACTTAGGCTCTTTGCCTCAATCAAGATGCACAAATGTTCAAGGAAGGACTAGGGCCAATTTCAGGATTTTACAACTAACAAGGCTAGGTTAATCAGGTGTTTTCAAAGAATAGGTACATCTTAGGCTGAAACATTAGGACCAAGGGATATATCATAGTTTTGGTTGGTCATTTTAGGCTAAGTGGACTATTATGAACAATGACCTAAGATCCTTTCCTAATCCAATTAATCTACAATCTAACTTAGAGTAACAGGGCAAGCTCTGAATTAGAACAAGACACATGAGTCTAGCGAATTAAGCTTACACTCACATGGCACTGCATATCATCAACAAATGACTCTCAGATCATGCTTCTTATTTCAATTTATCCTCATTTATCAGAACAAACATTGTCACACACCTAAACATGTATGGTTGCTATCTAGCTACTAATCAAAATAAATTTTTGGTGGGTATCGTTTTTCAAACAAAACACAACAAACATGCTATATGCCACAAATATTGGTACTATATGTTACAAATACTATCTAAACATCCTAAAGATGCCGGTTCAATAGAAATAAATATCCACAGGGAATAAGAACATAGCCAAGAAAACCCCGAGATAAAAAATTAAAGTAGTTATGGACCCAAGCTACTTAGACTTCATTGAGGCGCATAACTCCCACACCCTATTGAAAAGGATGTGCAATGTCCCCAATGCACACAATCAAAACAAAATAAAGTATAGGGTTCAAAAAGCATACATGGGCGCCTAAGCGCCAGTGTGTACCTTGGGTTGCCTCCCAAGCAACGCCTGATTTATTGTCACGACGACATAGATAACTTGGTTACTCAGACTTCACCAAGTGTGTATGCTTTCCCTTTTTCTTCCACCTTGAACTTATGAATTGTACCCCTAATTTCTTTTCTAATTTTCTACTATGCTCACAGGGTGGTGGTATAAAAATAAGAAGAACAAACAATAGAGATTGCATGTTATACTTTTTGGCCATTAAATGAGGAATGTAATTTTTTCTTTTGAGCCCAACAAATTTAAGAATATAAACAAATTTTTCCTCCTCCTTACATTCTTCCATATGCTCAGATGATTTGATTAAGATCTCATTATATAAACATAATGTAAAAAAATGATTCGAATGAATTTGAAGGCATCCTAATTTATGCATTATATTATCATTTACATCCTTATCTTCACATACACTAGAGTTTTTAAAGATAACATCATCTACTTCTTCACATAACTCTCGTGTACTTTTCTCAACAGTGACAACATCAATAATAGTCTGGTCAAGTAGTTGACCCTCCAATTTTAGTTCTTCAAGTTGGCCTATAAGCATTGTTTCTTCTTCACACAATTCATAACTAGCTTGTTGAGTGTCAGGCGTATCAACCTTTACACTCAACTCAACACTTAAATTGCGGACAACCAAGTGAAACTGATGAAGATCTGACAAAAGCACATAGTTGTCTAGTTTGATATTTTCTAATATTTTCAAGAAGTACACGATTGGGATTCAAAAATGTATCTAAAACCCCTCTCATCCTAATACTCCAGCCATTCAATATTTCTTCAACAAAAGGTGTCATATATAAAAGAGAAAAAGAAAATAAGAAAAAGCTATGAGGGAAATAAGGATTAGTACCCGAATCAATATGAATTAACCAAGTCTAGTCGTATTCCCTGGCAACAGTACCAAAATCTTGATGTCATCCAAGTTACACCTCCTTTACAGAGGATAAAGGGTTCGTTGTCAAGAAATAAAACCTAACAAAGTTTAGGATCAAACCCACAGGGAATATCTAGACCCAAGAGAATTCAATGATCACAATTCGAATGGTTAACAGACTTACTTTTTCAAAGGGGGGTTCTTGCAAAAATCAATGAAAAATATAACTAAACTAACACATGAGAGAAGTCAATATGGAGAGAAACTAGGGTATTGTGTTCCACATGATTCCCCAACTCAATATCACTGGATAACCTAATTCATTTCTAGTGTACAACATACAGGACGGTAAGTTATGCTCACCAAGCCCTTTGGTCAAAGGTGAGAGGTGAATTTCACTGTGACTTGGCACATCTTCATAGTGTGGATTACTAACCCTTACCTATTAGTCCCAGTACAACCTCTCCTTGGCCCAGTTTGGTTGATTAGACGAGAACACATCAATTGAATCATGTTAATTAATCTCTTTTCCTATTTGCTACTACCTTGGTCCAGTCAGTAACACTAGGTGGGTTCTAATGTTTGCCACAATCAGAAAACATGCAAAATGAAGATAGTTAATTAATACATGCATATACACCTTTCAAGAATTATGAATAATCTGATTTTACTTTGTTAGTTCTTCATGGTTCCCACAACCCTAGTTGTGAATTTAGCTAATCATGCTTTGTGTAGATGCAAGAATTATGGACTGAGAAAACATAATTGAACACTTACACAATAGAATTAAGAACAATCAAATCCAACTTCAATAAGTATCACGAGCTTAAAGATGAAACTCAAATGCAAGTGTTCTCAAAGACTCTCCAATATAGTCTACAATTTTCTCTCTTTAATTACTGAGTTCTCTAAGTATTAGGCGAAAAAACTTGACTTCTGAGAAAATAACCTTAAAATTCTATTTATAATAAGTAAAAAACAAGTCCTAAATAAAATAGGAGAACTGGCCGGCACGCTATACGAAAGGGGTTTATGGACCGTATTGCATTCCACGGCCCCTAGTCGGGGTCTCGTACTCTGCTGCGGGAATTTCGAACTTATACTCTACGACATCCCTCTATGACTTGTAATGTGGTTTATGACCCGTAATGGAGGTTTCGTCTAATGAACTTCAGAAAGTCCCAATCTCTGATCCTCAGGGCAGAACCATCTTCAACAACTCGTAAAACCTTCTACAGCTCGTCTGCATGTTTGTAAAATAAACTTTAGAAATAGCCCCTCACCAAAATTGTTCACGAAACCACCCTACGGCCCATAGAATGATCTACGCCCATAAAGGGTCTCGTATAGTCGCAAAAATCGGCAACTTCTGCACATTTTTTCCAAAATCAAGGCCAACCTATAATCCTGCAAATATAAACACAAAAACATATAAAACCAACTAATATCGCATTGAGAACACACAAAATTCCAAGTTCTAAACATCAAAAGTGTTGTATTTTGGCAGCACATCATTCAGCTCCAATCTTCAATTCTTTTTAGTAAAGCCAAATCTAAACCATATGTACCTGCAACATACACCATTCAAAATCATAATCATGACAATGGTTGGTACCAATAATTAACACAAGTATGTGGATGCCTATCAAGTAACTCCCTCTCATTTCAAAAACATATTTTTCAATTCAAAGCATAATTTCTAGGGATGACCAAGTGACAATACAAATCCTCAAGGAGTGACTCAAACTCCTAGTCAACTAACAAGTTTCACTTGACTCATACTTTAGAAAAACATCCATATCACCAATCCATGTCAATTTGCATGTCCTCACAAAAAGAAAGAAAGTCCCAAAACACATACAAGTATATACAATGAACAAGGGACAAGGACTCAAACACTCACACTCAACAAAAGAACATCTTGTGTACATAAATTCCACACCATAGGCTTGCATTTATTTTCAATTAACATTAGCTCAATTTCATTTGGTTGGAAATCTCAAAGGGCTTTTTAGGCTTGTAATGTAGGTCAATGGGTAGGGTTGGATACAATTTGTAGAATAGTGATTAACCCTTCTTAAGTCCCACATACAACATTCATTCTTTTTCAACTTTTTCACTTCTTCTTTTTTGCAACACACACCAATGCGCATTTTACCCTTCTTTTTCACTTAGGTGCCCCACTTGCAACCATTTTTCAATACTTAGGAGAATTCTTTTCACTCAAGCACTTTTTCTTCATTTTCTTTTCATTTTCACACTCTTTTTCTTTTTCTTTTCATTCCTCCATACATTTTTCTTTTTATTTTTCTCTTAGCAAGCCTCCAAGTGGTTGAGACCCTTCCTTTCTCTCCTACATCACCCCCAACTCAGGCTTAAAGCCTCAATTTTCACAAACTTGCAAAACTCAAGGAGGGATAAGGGTTTAAAAAAGGGATAGCTTTTCAAAAAGGTTAAAGGGTTATAAATAAGGTTGCCGATAAAAAGGATTATGCTCAAAAGGAACACTAGGGATAAAATCAATGCATTTAATGTCTATTTAGGCTAAGTGGAGTCGATTCAAACCAAAGAATGCCTAAGATTATTTTCCCAACCAAAGTCTATCAAGACCAACATTTCAAGACCAACAAGGAAAGTTTTAGGTGACACAAGTACACACAAGGAACAAAATAAAAACTCTCAACACACATGATATGCAAATTAAAAAAGAAGGGATCAATTTAGCCTTTAAGTAAGGTACAAGGGACTCGTTTTTCAATTATATCCATCTAGCAAGTAAGAGTCACAAAAAGAGTCAAAGTGTTCTCTCAAAATCATCCCAAAATCATTTTCTTTAAAAAATTGGAGGGGTACATATTTTCACAATCCACACACTTAACTAAATATGCTAGTACCAAATAAGTCACAATCCTAATATATAGCTCCAACAAGAGTCAATGGCTACTCAGACTTCACCAAAGACCCGGTTTCACACATATGCTCACACACCTAACTGAAGATTTGTCCTTAAGAAAGTCGTCACTCAATCCATCATAGGGAATCATCGATTATATACACCATTAAAAAGAAAAATTTGAAGCTATCGATTCTACTAAAATGGCTAAACCTAAACATAATATATACAAGCCCATGAATGGTGTGACATGATTAAAATAAGTAATTAAATTTCATTCAAATCATAGGAGCACCCCCAACTACAACTGTAAGATGACCTCACAATACTACCATAAAGTAAAAGAAGAGATGAGGGATTCCCTTAGATGATCACAAGCACTCTAACTCAAATCTCCTCCCCATAGTTGGTTTCCAAGGCATTAGAATAGAGTTCGATTACTGTTGTGCGTTTGAATCCAATTATAGAGAAGTCCCGCTAGTTGGCTCCCTTTTACTTGAATGTCTTGAGGAGCTTGAGAGAGTTTGGGAGAGGTTAGACTTAGATTATTTTGGATAAGGAGTTTGAATGGAGTGATTTAGGGTTGTATATGGCTGATAAGGGTCCTTTGAAAGATTAAACGACGTAGTATAACATTAGGGTAATAGCAAATGTCAAATTTTCCCCTTAAAATTTCTTGCCAGACGGGACTACTAGACATAATTTATAGGCTGTGGTCCAATCTATGGGCTCTAGTTAAGGGATTTCGTCTGATAACATTTTGATTCCTCAAAAATTTGTATGATCCTCAACCTATGACAAGACATATGACTCGTAAGTCCATCTACTATCCACTTGATAGTTCGTATACTCAACTTCAAAATTCAATATTTTCACCAAGTCTTGCCAACATTCCATGAGCACAATATATGACCCGTGGTGATACTTACGACCCATAGCCCCTTTCGTAGACCAACTGGTACTAAAAAAAATTCAGGTTTTATTTCTTAGGCTCTTTTATGCCTTCCAACATTGGGGCCTTAAAAAATATGAATCTATTCACTCTTACAAAGACATCATATAATATTCCCATTGGGCTTTTAATTGACCAATCAACCATGAGAAATTTCTTTGATGTTAGGGCAAGAGTGGCCACACCCAACTGTTTGAACAACACCAAGGGCATCTAGTTTATAGTGGCTCTCGTATCACGCAGGGCTTCACCAAATTCACAAGTTTCGATAGTACATGGTATTATGAATGCACCTGAATCATTCTTTTTAGAAACAATATGTTTTTATTAAAATTGAACTGCAATTGTGCAAAGCTTCAATCATCTCACTCTCTAAGGTTCTTTTCTTGTTCACTACTCCTTCATAAATATTTAATATGCTGACATTATTGAAGAAATTCGACCAATGGTATGTTAATGGCAAGGGAATCAAATATGGACAGGAATATCTAGAACTTCGCATCATCACCTCTTTTTTCCAACCTTTGAGGGAAAGGAAATTTTAAGAGGGGGGGGGGTCTTTTTCAATAGGTTCTTCCTCAAATTCCTTTTGTTTGCTACCATCTTTGCTATTGCCCTCACTCTTGGGATTGCAAGAATAGTTCTTCCTTCATTCATTATCAACTTTTCTTCTCTTTCTTGGTCTTTTCTCCCCCCCAAATAAAGGGGTCTTGGTTGCCATATTAGACTCAATATCGATGCCACATGTATTAGTAATAGCCATGCACAATTGATCATGGTTCTTCACTTCGCTATTGAGCTGAGCCAAGAGTGTTTTTAGTAAAGTCTCAAAGTATTTGATTGAGGATAAATTAGATGTTACTATTTTGCTTAAAGAGAAGCCTGATTTCATTTCATTCAACACATTATCTGAAGCCTCCACTTTGCTCAAGATCCTTGCAAGCATCTCTTCCATTCGGAACCCTTTTGGCTTCACAAGCTGCTCATTGGACACCAACATGGTTGAAGTGGAATAAAGTGACCCTTCTCTCTTTCTTTTCCTTGCTGATTCCAAGATTGGTTCACCGACTTTCCATCATTCTAGCCATTTCTAATGTTCCGACCTTGATTCCCACGTTGCCTTAGCAAGGCTGGTGAGAACCCAATACTAGAACTCACATGAAACACACTTCTTCATTATACCCACAAACAATAGGCTAACACTCATAAGAAAAATGTCTAACAACATTCATAACATTTACTTGTTATTGGCTGCCTTTTGCTACATGTTCTAACAAAAAATTTAGCTAGACCATCATTTTTGCTATGTACGTATCTCGTTTTTGCCCTTTGGCTAGTTGCTTTTTTTTTGGTCCCCCTTGTGTAGAGGACTCATAACAATCATGGTGTACCAAGTCTTATTTCTCTTGGTCATCTGATTTAGCGATAATGAGGCAGCAATGAATATTTGCTTCATACTTGCCCCTCTTTCTAATTGATCAGCTACACCCTTGTTGACAACGCTTAGGCTCAAATAGATGTGTTGCAACATCAAATGATCAAGAATTCCATGGTTTGAACACTAAAGCAAAAGTTTCAAGAACTGTAACCATGATTCATGCAATGGCTCATTATTTGCCCTTTTAAAATTTTCAATTCTCTATCGTAGCATAACCATCTTCGAGAAAGGAATAAACCTTTCGAGGAACATATTTTAAAGTTCCTTACATCAAGTGATTGAATCTGGACGAAGCTTAGCTAGCCACCTCACAGCTTCTCCAGTGATAGAGAATGGAAATAGCCTCAATCTAATAGCTTCTTGGATGACACACCAGAATTTGAATGGCAAACAAATGTCTACAAAATTACAAAGTTTCTGATGGGATCCTTATGGACCTAACCTCCGAATAGGCCCCTTCGTTGATAACTTTAAAATTGTGCCATCAATTTAAAACTCTACATTTCAAGCTATTGGGGGCAATCAGATCACCCATATACTGCCTACTTGATCCTTATTGACATTGTGGAAGTCATTGACTTCTTTTTACAATGGATCCATGGACACTTCCAGCATCCTCCATCTTAACACCTGACTAATATCTAGGTTGATTGTTATTAGAATATTAACCCTAAAAAAGAGTAGGGGTTGAATCCCACAGGGAAATATAGTTCAAGTGTTGAAGTGATTCATTGAACTATGCAATGTAGGGTTTAATTGTAGGGTTACAGTAAATAAAATCAAGTTTCAGCTAGCAACAATTTTAAAATCGCAATCTAAGAACAGATTAAGAGAGATGTTAGGGATGTACAAATATGAGACTAGATCTATAAAGCTAGTATTAGATCTATAAAGTTAGGTCTAAACACTTGACTAATCGAGTTAAAGATGAACGTGTAGGCTATGTTGCTAGTAACCAACATTTCAATTATGGCACCAAAGGTGTTTCACATGAATCTATTACGACCTCATGTGCGAATTGCTCAAGGACATGCTTAGTATGAGAAATTACAACAAACCACTTAATTCTTTTGCCGTTGAACCCATAGTTGTGGCATTCGACCGAAACCCTAAAAGATTTATGCTAAAGATATTTACTCCCTACTCTAATTACTCAAATTCAAGCAATAATCAAAGATTATAGTAATCCCCAAGTTTGCAACCTTGGAATTATCAATGAAACTTAGCAATAGATGTAAACTCACTCAGATCAACAACAATATAGTTAAAATATCAGAGAACTAGCATAGAAATCAAAGACCCATTTCATTTACACATACCCAACATAGGAGTTTTAGCTACTCATGCTCAAAAGTGAAATTTCAATACCAAATTCAGCAACTAGGTACATGGGTAAGATGAATAGTAAGAGAAAAGCTGAATTAAGCCAACTTGTCTCCACAATTTTTACTTCTCAAGCATGAAATACTTTAAACCCTTGTACTATTAAGTCAGATGGTTCTACGTACTTTCTTCTCTCTTTTCTCTCTATTTGTTAAACCCAATATGGAATGTTATGTACAATGTCCTTTCTAAAAGGTGTATATAGTACATGCAAAATAAGTGAAAGTTTGTGCACCAAGTAGCCAGTCGGCGATCAAGGTCGACCATTGCCGAGCACTCTGATAGTGCATCGAAGTGGCCATCTTTCTCTACTTCTCCTTAAGGCTTGAATCTCTACAAAACTAGGAAATGGCTCTATGCTCCATCAATCATGTTTGATAATCCACTGAAATTCCCTCTGTGTTGCCCTTCAGTCATAAACTTAAGGTCCTAAGTACTGCAACATTAGAGGGTCTCCTTGTCCATTCAGTATTACGCCGAATATGTTGGTAACATTGATTTTGATAGCCTTTATGGAATGGACTTGGGGGATTGGTTGCTTCAACATTAGGTGATCTTGTTTAGTCTTCGATGTTCAGTGAATATGTCGATGAAGCTGCTTTTTTCATCCTTTTTAATGCTTTCGCCTCTTTTCAAAGATTTATTGAGTATTATCCACATGTGCACTTTTAGCTTCGTTGATGTCATGTCACATGCATTTTAGTTAGTAATTGAAGCATAATAGCACACTAAGGAGAAAATTTCCTCACATTCTATTCCCAAAACGAGTTCAGTATATGGACTCATCAAACACATCAACATGGACCCTATACAAGTTATGACGCCAAATCCTTAATGCAAATACCACAGTCGCTATTTCAACATCATGTGTCGGATAGTTATTTTCATGCACTTTTAGTTAACTTAAAGCATAAGCAATCACCTTACTATTTTGCATCAACACACAACCTAAACTAATTCTTGAGGCATCACAATAAACGGCAAACCCATCGGTACCCTCTGACAATGTCAAGATTTAAGCCGGAGTCAACCTATCATTCAATGTTTGGAAACTTTTCAAAACTTTGTCAATGGGGATGAAATGCAAGAGAACCCTTG
Source organism: Solanum rostratum (assembly GCA_029948455.1). Classification (NCBI taxonomy): domain Eukaryota; kingdom Viridiplantae; phylum Streptophyta; class Magnoliopsida; order Solanales; family Solanaceae; genus Solanum; species Solanum rostratum. The sequence continues at coordinate 20,833,192 of CM057055.1, forward strand.
TACAAATCTTCTATAATACCCCACTAGGCCTATGAAACTCCTAATATCCATAGGTGTCAATGGCCTTGGCCAATTTACCATCGCTTCCATATTCTTGGGGTCATGTTTTATCCCATCATCGGATACAATATGACAAAGAAATTTAACATCTTTCAACCAAAATTCACATTTGTTAAACTTTTCATAAAACTTTTCATTCCTCATGGTTTGCAAGACCACCCTTAAATGCTCCTTTCTAATTTTCCTCATCCTGAGAATAGACCAAAATATCATCAATGAATACTACCACAAACAAATCTAGGTTGGCCTTAAGCACCCTATCATAGGGTCCATAAAGATAGCCATTGCATTGGTTAATCGAAAGAACATCACCATAAACTCAAAGTGTCCATACCTTGTCTAAAATGCCATTTTAAGAATAACATATTCCCTCACCCTCAATTGATGATTGCCGAACCTCAAATTGATCTTGGAAAAATACTTATCTCTTTGTAGTTTATCTAATAGATTATTGATACTTGGAAGGGGATATTTATTCTTGTTGATGACTTTGACGGGATGGCAATAGTCTATAGACATTTGGAATGATCCATTGTTCTTTCTTACAAAAAAGATTCGGGCACCCTATAGGGTGCTTATAGGTCTACTGAATCCTTTCTCTAAAAGTTCCTTTAATTATTTCTTTAGTTCTTTTAACTGCACTAGGGCCATCCAATAAGGAGGGATTGATATAGGCTTGGTACGGAGCAAATGATATATGCAAAAAATTATCTCCCTTTCAGAAGGGACGCTGGTTAGATCCTAAAGAGCTACCACATCCTCATGAATTTATCTTGAATCGAGATCTTTTGGCTAAACTTTATCCCACCAAGGGAGCAACCCTATTTTTCACCTAGAATTGGTCAAAATATGCGGAATTTCTTACTTTACATGGAGGATTAGATCTTGTAACTAGGGCCAATGGCTGACTGATATTGCCCATTGCCATTAAGCTATACCATTTATTTTGCTCGTTGCTCATCGGGAAACTCGTTGACTATAGGAACCAACTCAATAGATGGACTTTTTGATGTGACATCACTATCCTTTACCAAATGGTAGATACATCCCATAAAAATCATTTTTCTAGCTTTGAGGTAGGATCTAAACTAACCTTTATATTGAGAACTACCACCCTTCTACTCAAGAGTAGACTCATTTAGAAATTGAATCTTAGCAATATGGGTTCAACAATCAATAGAGGTATAAAAATCATGCCACCAATCTATTCGAAGTATGAAATAAAAATCTACAATATAAAGATCTGCAAAACTCAAGGAATAACTTTATGCATTATGAACACGGGAATACCTCTATAGACCTTTTGTGCAAAAATGGACACCAAGATAGTGCTAACTTTAAAAGGATTAATAAGAGTTTCGGGATATGCATGAATTCTATTAGAAAACAATGGTGTCAGAAAAGACAAATTTTCGTCCAAATCTAAATGTGAATAAACATCAAAATGAAAAAATTTCAATATACCGGTAACCATATCCAAGGATTCTTTCACGTCTTGATGACCATGAAGGGCATAAAACCTATTATCTTTTATGGCTCCTTGTGATTGTCCACCTTGAAGTTGAGGCTTTGCATTCCAACTCATATAATTGTTTATTTGATGTCCAGGCTTACCACATCTGAAGACAACATCGGAGTTGGCTAGACATTAACCTCTATGAAGCTTTCCATGCTTTGCACGATTTGAAAAAGACTGTGAACCCATACCTCCTCGGGTCTCTGGGTTGGACCCCTTATCTTTGTTGGAATAGGGAAGAAAAGTGTTTGTTGACCTCGGATTTCCTCGCTTGTGACCAACTTGGAATTTTCCATGGCTACGACACCCTTTATTGAAGTATTCACTACCATACATTCTAGCTCTCTTGGACTCCCTAGACTTCTCCCTAGATTTCTCATCCTCAATTTGTTCTGAAGTGATTAAATGAGAGATATCCATTTTACTGATGAGCATAGTCATTTTGCATTCATTAGACACCATGTCGAAAACACTTGATAAGAATTTATCATTCTAGCCCTTGGATCCGATACGGTGAATGGGAAATACTTGGAAAGATTTATGAACTTGCAAGAATACTCTGTCACACTCATCTTCCCTTGATTAATGTTTATGAACACTTCCATTTTAGCCCCCCCCCCCTCAACTCCAATACAAAGACCTATCCAAAAATGTCGCCTTGAACTCCTCCTATCCAACTTGGCTGCCTTCAACACTTCTTTCTTCAACCCATTGATCATACCAAACTTTTTCCACCCCTTCAACTAATAAGCCAAAAGCTCTTCCTTCTTCTCTAATGGAACACGCATCACTGCTATAATTCTATAAGCCTCACCAAGAAACTCAATTGGGTCCTTATCAACTTTTGATCCATGAAACTCTAGCGCATTCATCCACATGAAATCATGAACTCAACTTAAGGAGGAATGAAAGCCTCTATGTTAGTTTGCTTAGCCAGTGCTTGGGAAAACATACTGAAAGTATTTGTATACTCCGCATGAGATACATTCTCCACTATTAGCTCCGGAGGGCTTGATATTAGGCCTTACACCTTGTCAAAGGTGTTCTTCTTATAGGCATATTTCTAGAAATTGAAAAGAGGGCATCATTAGTTGGAGAAATAAACTTAGATACCTCTAATGGAACAACATGAATCATAATAAAGTGAAACATTTCCTAAAATGCCTTGTAGCTTCCTATTCATAATTATGGCACACTTCACAACCATGAAAAAAACTCCACTTGACGTTGTGTGTTTACTTTTGAAGGAACATTTACGGACCTAATACTCTGATACCAAGCTTGCCACAATCCAAGCCTAGGGCCTAGACATAACACAGTGAATGGGATACCCAAAGGCAATCCAAACAAGTCTCTTAGCACATCGTTTGCACATCCTTGGTTGTGGAATATAAAATAAGAATGAATAAATAATTCTAAGGGCATAGGGGCTTTGGACTCACGCTATGGGGATAGATAAGGGAAGGAATTTGCTTAAATCATATAACAAGTAATGACTAATGGGAGGGTATGTATGACTCAAGTTATGGGCATGTAGGGAGGTAAGACTTTCATCACCTTCCATCAACATCAACAATATAAATTAACATCACATAGGGGTAGGGTCTAAGGGCTAAGTCTTCATAAATCTCGACATCTCACATAGGTACATAACGTAGAATAACAGAGTATTATATCCAACAACACCTCTAAAACATGAGCAGGACAGGGGCAAAGACAAGTCATAGGCTCACCTTCAAAGTACATAGAAAATGATATAAAGTCTAAACATAAGGAATATAAAAGTAGGATATTTTCCCAAAAATAGAGGACTTACCATAATGACAATGTCACGCCTCCAAACCTACACAGACGAACAGGTACTCAATGCCCCTAACGCCTGAGAGAACCAACATATAACTTGTACTGAATATAAATATGACTGTGATAACTACAAAGAAGTGAGAAATTTCTTATGGCAATAGAGATAAAACAACAAAATAGGTAGTACCAAATCATAAACACAAGACTTGGCCATTGAGGCCACAACTGTTCCGAGATAAGATATAACTCAACTTATATAAAATAAGTCTACAAAGCCTCTATATGGTAGAAAACCATAACATAGTCTAGATAGGCCCAACCTAACTTCAAATTATTATACATTACAAAAATGCATATACTAAAGACACACTAAAGCCTCAGATCAACTTGGAGATCCCTAAAAGTAGTTGGGTATCAGGTGCACCTACACTAGAGGTCTATTAGCTTGAGTGCCTGTACCTACAAAATTAATTGTAGCGTCCCCTAGAAGGAACGTCAATACGAAATAATGTACTGAATATGTAAGACAATAACATATGTAAAATAAGATTTCAAGTGAAATCAAGTAGCAACATATGAATGCAAAGTTCATAATAAAATACCACCTTTGTCATACTTATGGAATCAAGTACATTATATTCTTTTCTTTACATTTCAGTGCTTTATAATTTCTTTTAGGTATGTAATACAAAGTACCAGTTGATCAGTGATGAAAGATGATGACCCATGCGAGGAATTATTACCCTAGGGGTGTTGCCCTTATAATTGTATCAATTAGGCTCGACCCATGCAAGACTCTCGCCCCTGGGCTGCCAACCTTAGAATCAAGTGAGATAGACCCATGCTAGACTTTTTTCGCAAGCCTTCCGCCCATATTGGTAAAACTATAAATTTATTCCTTAGTACGTTGGAATTGTTACTTTGGTCGTGATGTTATTTTTTAGCTTTGGAAATATGTACTGGTAATGTAAGACAAGTCAATAGTCACTTCAAGTAGTACAATAATATAGAAAACAATTGTAGCATTATTACTACTTAGGGATTCAAATGACAAAGTTGGCTTCACGAATAAAGGTAGACTCATCATGCTAATGCTTGAAAGAGTAGACTACAGATTTACTACTAAACAACATAGCCACTATTGGAGTAGTATTTAAGAAGCTCACTGGTTGTTTGTGACATCAGTGTTAGATTTAGTACAAAAGAATATGAAATTGGATAGCTTTATATAGCTTATTTGGGCACAACACAACTACCATGTTTTAGCCTCCCTTTATGAAATTGCTTCTACAATATAAGTTTTGATTAAATCAATGATGGTAGATAATTACATCGTGAGCCTCACAAAATAGTAGCTAAATACTTGATGGATACTAGGTCCACTGACTCCTTACATTAATGGGAAACTACAACACCTTCCTTTTATACATCAGTGTAACTTCACATACCCTTTGCCAAAATTACCTCAAGCTTCCCCCATCAAGATTACACATAAAACAACCATTAAACAACCCCAACATATCCTTCATAGGAGTTGGAGAAAAGGTCGGATAAAATAACTAATCACTTCATGCTTCATTATAACTTTCATCAACAATTCTGTGAGGTCCCCACCACCTCGCACCAACAACAAATGTATGCAACGCCTAAACAACCTTAATGTCACATAGTACAAATTAGAAAATATTAGCAGCACTTCCGATCACCTTCCCTTGAGTTCTTAACAATGATGTGTACATAGTTCTCTATTCAAACCTACATAAAAAGAGAGGGGACAAACTATGACAATATCTTACCTTAATTTTTGAACATTTGCCCTCTTAACTTGTAGTCCTTCAAGAGCCTAAACTTCTTTTCCAACTTAAACCTAATAAGAAGAGAAACTCCCTTAGTAATAAAAAAAGAATTAGGTAGTCAGCTTGGGGAAAGGTCTGCCACCACATTCTAAACATTAGGATATGGTTTAACCAAGCTTGACACATAAGATTTCAACATACCTTGGAGGGAAATGAGTGGTGTTTCCCCAAGAAACCTACGAGTATTTTGAGGGGGCTGTTATAAGCGTTGAGAGAAAGGGAGAGCGCTGGGGTGAATTCTGATTTTTCTATGCAATAATGAAGAGGAAAAATGAATTAAATATGAACCTATTAAAGGGACACTACACCGTCTCTATTTTGGTCATAGTTGGCCCCAAATTTCTAAGTAGGTGATGCACCTACTTAGACATTTTCTAAGCTACTCAAATGTCAAACTAGGTGATGCACCTATTTCCCCGTGTTTAACTTGTTTAGCTTAGATATGTAATACAACTAGAGCTCTCATTAAGTTGGGCGTAGGTGATGTACCTACTCGTCACCTACTAGCTTAATTTAGTCAAGCAAGCATATCATTAATATTACTTGTTCTAATCCTTTAGCTGCTATGTTGTATCTCAATACTTCACTTTAAACTTTTTACTCAAGTAGCACCTTCCCATTTTTGAATGCCATCATCGAGCTTATCTTAGATTTGCACATGCTAAAATATGTGGGACATCACATTAGCTTTCTACACAACTCAAATTACCATCATTCAAATTAAAAACTTAGTCCATAAGCTATACCATAAGGTTACATCAAGTATTGTATAATTAGGACTAGCATGTAGAAAAAATGGAGTGTTACGTACTCCTTGTTTAGGAACATTCATCCTCGAATGATAGTATAGTCAGTCAACCCAAATAAGTTCAAGCCTAAGTTACATACTATTATTCACATAGTACATTAGACATATAGTTACTTGTTAATACCACAACTCAAATTTTTATATCTTTCTTAGTGGATTGAAAGAGATGGGGGTACTTGGATTGCATCAATTCATATACTTCCCAGGTAACCTCTTCTACTCTTTTTTTTCTCCAAAGTAATTTTATGGAAGCTATTTATTAACTTGTCGATCCAGAATAGCAATGGGTACTTCCTCATAAGTGAGATTTTTCGTAACTTGTACATCTTTAGTTGCATTGATACGAGATGGGTCACTCATGCACTTTTGAAGAATTGAAAGTAAAACCCTAGATAAACCACAAAAAGCTCTTAGGGTAGCTCTAATTCATATGTAACTTGGCCAACTCTTTAAACAACATTATATGCTCTTACACAACATAGACTAATCATTCCCTTATTAAAAATTCTCATTTCCCCTTTCATTGGAGACACCTTCAAGAATACCAAATATCCTATGGAAAATTCTAGTCCTCTTCTTCTAACATCTGCATATGATTTCTATCCATTTTGAGTTGTTTCTAGCCACTGCGTTATTATTTTAACTTATCTACATCTTGATGAAAAAGATCTAGCCCAAATAAGGCATCTTCATATGCTTCAAACAAGCCGATTGGTGACCTACACATTCTTCCATACAGGCCTTCATAAGGTGCCATTTTGATAATCGAGTGATATTGTAACACCCTACATCTTACATGTACTAGTCCAACGCAGATGAAACATGATATGGCAGGGCCAAATCCGCACATATTTTTAAAAGTGCGTGAATTTTAGATTAAAGGGCTATATGTACGTCTAACGATTAAGATGACCGAGTGTAAATAATTTTTAAGTCAAGTTAAGGAGAGTGTGACCTTAAATGAAGTAAAATAATTGAGGTGCTTGTGGGACTTAGGAAGCTAGTAGGTGAGTCACCTACGTGCTTAGCTTAAATAAGCTCGGTAAACGGAGACAAGGCCCAATACCGAATTTGTTCAAGTCCGATAAAGAATAAACCCCGAGTTAAGGATGTCATTTGGGCCCATGGTTTAGCATCATAAAAGGACAACATTTGCAGCCCAAGATGGATAGGAAAAGGGACAAATTACAATTACAATCCAATTCAAAACTAAGGCCCAAACTAAGTGGGCTTAAGGGAGAAATGTTTGCAACAAAGACCATCCCATTTGAAGCCCAATAAGGCCCAAATGAAAAGGCCAAGCTGCTGCCCCATAACCTTAATAAAATAAGGCTAAAAACCCAAAAGAAAGTCGGCCAAAAGTGGCCTATAAAAGGGAACAAGCAGCAATTTTTAGTCATTTTCTCAAGCCAAAATTTCAGATTTCTCTCTAAGTTTCGTCTTGCTCTCTCCTCATTTTCTAAAGCAGCCAAGACACACTTCTAGGGTTCTTGAAGAGAACCTAATCCTTGAGGACTAAGGTAAGTAAAAATACCTATGGTTTGGTGTAATATTTCCATGAAAAACAGGAAGAGTATGTTGGTTGTATTGTGCAGGAATTTTGGGACAGCATGTGTTCCAAATATTGTGGTTCACTTTTCTTGTTAAATAAGAGACTTTTATCTTGTTGGTTGGCTGATTTATGAAGTAATATGTATGTTTTTAACAACTCTTGGGTCTGTAATGATGTAAGAAGGCTGCTGGACTACTTTTATCTTCCGCAAAAATAAGTTCTTAAATGATGTCTTAATTCCGCTCATTAGTAAGAATTCATGGACTGTTTTTGGAATTGTTGTCTCATGTTTTCCATCTACTTAGGGACTGTTTTTGTACTGTTTTAGGACTGTAATTGTGTGTAAATATGTTGAGGACAGTTTGGTTGAGGTTGAAACGGATTTGGAATGGTTGACGTCGAAATGTAGCGGAAGGACGCAATGTTGCGTTGTCTACTTGCGTGTTGTATAGAGTTGTTGTATGTTGTACTGTATGAGTTGTTGTAATGCTGTTATGGGACTAAAAATAGCTGGATATGACATGTATATGGGAATGTGTATTAGAAAATACGATTAGGAGTGGAAATGTTGAAAGAATACTCTTTGGGTGCTAATTCCGAGCTTGCTGCCCGGATACTATTTTTGGGTGAAATTGGATTACTAAGATGTGCTTACTAGCTTCTAACACTAGTTTTATCACCTAATATATTGTAGATAGGTGTTTGGAGGAAAAGGATACTACTCCGAGGTAATAACGGCATAGTACAACGAGGTATGTAAGGCAACTTGATTTCTTATTACTTGGCATGAAATTTATAATCTTCCTTAGCACATAAAGGCACGTACAAACTCCGACATGGCTGCTAACCGTGTCCCCACTCTTTACCATGTTCATATGTACCCATACATAGTCATTGTCAACCTGCATATGTACTTGAATACCAAATATATATGAGTTCCTTTTTACCAAGCAAAGTCCATGAGTTGTCTAATCTCCGATACGATTCATTAGTTGTGTATCTCTCATTTCATTGTGGTATTATCTTGTATGGTTGTTCATATGTCATATGTCTATATTCCCACAGTTCTAAAGGTTATGACCACCAAAAGAACCATCTCAAAGTAAATAAAAGATAACTTACAGTTGCTTATAAATGGGTGGTAGCCCGAGGGGTGGAAGAATCACCTAGCCAGGGTCGATCTCATTTACGGGTGGTAGCCCGAGGGGTGAAGGAATCACATAGCCAGGGTCGATCCCATTACAGATTTACCACTAATCAGCTGGTCATTTACATGATATATTGTGCACAGATTATACGTAATAAAAAAAAGACATAAAGTACATGACTCCATAGTATGACTAAAGGTGGTCTTTTCATCCTTACACCCCAGTGTGTGATTTCATTTGAGTTCTTATTGCATATACAGTATTTCCTGCCTTACATATTCAGTATATTATCTCGTACTGACGTCCCTTACGGGGAACCTGCATTTCATGTTGCAGGTACAGGAGCTACTAGATCTCCCCAGTAAGAGTACAGGACTTTCAGCTGCTATTACTAAGCTCCAGGTTGCTTCGGGGCTTATGTGTTTAGAACTTGTATTTTGTATTGTATAGTTGGCCATGAGGCGGGGCCTGTCCCGACCCATATGGATATTGTTCCTTACTTAGAGGCTTTGTAGACTATGTAAATTAAAGTGTGGTCAAATAGTGTATTATAGACATCGTGGCTCCAACGGCCTAGTCTTATGCATTTACTTTTGGTTTGTTAGTACAGTTTACTTTCTTTTGACAACATACTGAGTATGGAAACCTCTTAAATGTCCATAGCAGGGGTATAGTTATATGTTGGTTCTCCCGAGCCTTGTCGGCAACGGGTGCCAGTCCACCTTAATGGGGCTTAGGGCGTGACAGATATCTATTGTTGTAAGTGAATTCAATCGAACTACATTTGAAGTCTAATACACATGCTTGAAGCATATCCTCAAGTGTTTTGATTGTTCGTTCAGCTTAACCATCCAGTTGATGGTGAAAGGTTCTTCTTAATTTTACTTGCGTTTCCAAAATACTCAGAAATGACTTTTATGATTTTTCAGTGAATTGAGCTCCCCTATAAGATATAATAGAGATTAGCACTCCAAGCAACCAACTATCTCTTTAATGTTCAACCTTGCATATTCTTCAACCGTATAAGTAGTTTTGATCAGGAAAAAGTGCGCCAATTTGGTGAGTCCTTTAACTACCACCCATATCGAATCGAACTTCAAAAATGAGTGAGGGTGCCCAGTAATAGAATCCATATTGATCTTGTCCCTTTTCCAAATTGGATGTTCTATGTGTTGCATATTACCTCCAAGCTTTTGGTGCTCTACTTTAACTTGTTGATAATTTTGACATTAAGCCACAAAATCTACAATATCCTTATTCATTTCCCATATCCCCCACCAATACACTTGTTCAAGTCATGATACATTTTTATCGGGCCTGGATGAACATAATATCTCGAATGATATGCTTCTATCATGATTCTCCTTTTTAGCCAATCTACACCAGGTAAACAAATTCTATTTTGACATCAAACTATTCCCTGTTGCATGAGATCAAATGCCTTTGTTATACCTTGTTGTACATTTGCCTTACCATGATAGAATAGGATCTAACTATTGTTTCTATTTCACTTCTGCTATCGACGAGGATTCTGCTGCATTTTGCACAATAATTCCTTCATCTAGAGATTCAAGAAGGTGAACCCTCAGGCTAGCTGGTTGATCTAGATCTTTACTTACCCTTTGTCTTATTGTAGACTGCCCGAAGTGCTTTCCATTGTCATGCAGCTTAAGGCAACTGCTACCACGTTAAACCTTCATGGGTGATACAAAAAAATTGATGTCGTAATCTTTTAATAACTCAATCCATTTATGTTTTCTTAGATTCAAATACTTTTGCTTAAAGATATATTGTACACTCTTATGACCAATATATATGTCAACATAAACTTCATACAAATATTGGTGCCAATCTTCAAAGCAAATTTAATTGTTTTCTATCTCCAAATAATGGGTTTGATAGTATTTCTCATGTGGATGCAACTACCTTTAGGCATAAGCTATTAATTTACCATGCTGCATCAAGACACGTCCTAAGCCCACTCCCAAAGCATCACAATACACTGTGTAACTTTTTGCTCCTTCATGAAGTAAATAATACAGGTGTTGTAGCCAGTTTATTTTTTATCTCTTGGTAGCTATATTCGCATGCATCGCTCCATTGGAACTTGGATGCCTTATGGATTAGCTTTGTTAAAAGTGTGAAAATAGAAGAAAATGCTTCAACAAACCTTCTATAATAACATACTAGCCCAAGAAATCTACACTCCATAGGCGTTGTAGGTCAAAGGCTAGTTCATCACAGTTTCTATTTTTTGTGTATCAACCCTTATTCCTTAATCAGACAAAATGTGTCTAGAAAATGCCACAAATCTTAACCAAAACTCACACTTAGAGAACTTTTCATATAACTTATCACGATAAATTTGTTACACATGTCGCGGTTGATTAGAATGATCCTCTTCATATCATGAATATACCAAAATATCATTTAAGGATATTTTCAAGGACACATCAAAAAATGGCTTGAACACCCTATTAATCAAAACCATAAAAACTGTTGGTGTATTAATTAGCCCAAATGACATAACTAAGAACTTAACATGACCACACTATGTTCAAAACGTTGTCTAGGGTATATTTTGATTTTTGTCTCGCACTTGATCATAACCTGACCTCAAGTCACTCTTTCAAAAACACTTACCACTCTATAACTTATCAAATAAATCGTCGATTCTAGAGAGGGGATATATTTTCTTTATCATAAACTTATTTAGCAGTTGGTAGTCAATATACATCCCCAATGAGCTATCTTTCTTGCATACAAATAAAACTGGTGCTCCCCAAGGGGACATATTGGGCCATATAAATCCCTCCTCTTGCAAATCTTTTAATTGCTTATCCACTTCTCGCAATTCTATCGTGGAAATTCTATATGGGGGGGTAGATGTAGGCTGTATAACTTGGAGCACATCAATACTAAAATCTACCTTTCTTTCGGGAGGCAAACGTGGGAGATTTTTAGGAAATTCATCTGAAAATTCATTTACCATTAGAAAAGATTGAATGTTTGGGGGATTAGGATTTATGTCTCTCGCGCTGCCTAAATGACATATGTAACCTTTAGATAATGTCTTCCTTGCCTTAAAATAAGAAATAAACCATATTCTTGGCACCCCAATATTACCTTTCCATTCAAGGATTGCCTCCTTTGGAAAATGTAACCGCACTATATTAGTTTAGAAATCCACCATAACATAATAAGAAGCCAACTAATGCATACTCATTATAACATCAAAATCTACCATTTCTAGCTCGAAAAGGTCAACCAACATATCATGATCACAAATAGTTACTATGCAATTATGATATATCTTTCTAGCTATAATTGGCTCATTAATTGGCATAGACACTTTAAATGGTTGAATAAATAATTCAGTCACTCTTTTGAAATTTCCAACAATTAAGAGAGTAAAATATGATAGAGTAGATCCTTGATCAATTCATGCATATACATATGTGAAAAGATGGATAATGTACTATATCTAAATTATGCCAATCTTCCAGATCATACATGTGATTTTAGAACTAGTTGCTCCTTTAACACCCCTACTACGACCTGCAAATAATTGAAGACCCCACTTAAGGAAGGGACTGTTTGATGATGATGCAACAATTTATCCAGTAAGTTGAGCCATACCACCTATATCTCCCCGAGGATAATTTGTTATCATATGACCTAGTGTACCACACAAAAAGAAAATATTTGTCTCAAATCGATATGCACCTAGATGAGTCCTTTTGCATTGCTTACATGGCTATCGAGGAGGTCTTGATTGGATCATACTCACTTATTCTTGGTACTCTGTTGTTCATGAACCTAGGATTTCACCTTGTTGCCCAAATTGTTTTCCCCTAGGCCATTTATGTCAAGGTGGAACACTAGTTGTAGAATGGAAAAATGATGGCTTGTGTAGTATATTAGAAAATCGAGGCTTAATATCACCTTGGGATGGTCTAAATTGCCCAATCGATTCTAGCCCTCTTTCATTGCGCTCTTTCCGACTCTTGCATCCTTCTTCTTTGCCTTTGATCCTCAAAATTTTGTAAAAATGCTTGCATCCTTGCCATATACATGTCTTTATTCGAGGAAGCAATAGTACAATCTCTAACAAGGAAGGAATCTAATCTATCCACGTATCAATGAACTTGATCCTACATAGACGCAACCATATTGGGAGCATACCTGGATAAAGAATTAAATTAGACTCTACTCTCTCACGCTCATACCTTTATGGTGGAGATTTAAGAATTATTCTACATGGGCCTCTCAGATTTCCAATGGTAGATAGTGGTCAAGAAATTCCTTTATGAACACTTTCCAAATAGCTGAAGGTGTATCGGTACCCCTGGCTTGCTTCCATGCTTCATACCCCAATATTTCCACAACCTTAAATCTTTATGTTACTAACTCAACAACTTCTATGCCGCTTATATGCATAATATCAAGGGTCCGTTGGATTTGATCAACAAAGACTTGTGGATCTTCTTTAGGATTTTCCCTATCTGCGACACCAATACTTGCAACTAGACCTTTTTTCCATTAGCCTTGACTAGTAACTATCCGAGTCAATAATTGGACTGCGTTCCTTAAATCTTTCTTAGTAGCATTAATAGGAAGCTCTTAAGGTGTTCGTGCCTCACTTAGCTCTTTTAGAGATTAAGGAGTTGGGGAATTTTGTGATAAAAATTAATCTAGAATCACACTTTGAATAGGTCTTGCTCCTGATTGGCTGACCCCTTGTCCTAAATCTATTTCTTTAACTATACTTCTTCTCTTTGTGACGGGAATCCTTTGCTATATATATAAAAAATAATTTAGGGGTCAGAAATAATTCACCTATGATAATGGCTCGACGAAACCATCTAATGAGTGAAATGAAAGAGATGACTCCTAAATGTCCTATAGCATCATGTTTATAGATGTGGTGTACAACAAACCCATAAGAAAGACTCTACATAGATACAACTTTGTAGACACCCGAGGATGACCTACTTTGGTACCACTTTTTTCATGCCTCCAAATCTATATACACAGACAAGAATTCGATGCCCCGAAGTCCCCAGAGAACTAACATATAACCTGTACTTAATATGCATATGACTGTGATAACCACAAAGTAGAGACAAGTTCCTTTTAACAATATAGGTAAATGATCAAAATAGGTCGTAACAAAAAAACATACTAGACTTCATCGTTGAGGCCACAACTATTTCTACACAAGATAAAACTAAACTTACATACAATAAGTCTACAAAGCCTCTATAAGATAGAAAACCTTAACAATGGTCGGGACAGCACCCGCCTTACTTCAAACGATTAAAGAGTACCAAAATGCACATGCTACAGACTAAGTAAAGCCCTGGATCAACTTGGAGCTCACCTAAAGTAGTTGAGTGTCTGGTATGCCTATAATGGAGGTCTACTACCTGGAGTACCCATACCTGCAATATGAATTATAACATCCTACAAAAAGGGACGTCAATACGAAATAATGTACTAAATATGTAAGACAATAGCATATGAAAATTAAGAACTCAAGTGAAATCAAGTAGTAATATATAAATGCACAAATCAAAATAAGAAAGACAACCTTTGTCATACTTGTGAAACTTTATTTACTTTGTAGTGCTTTAGAATTTCTTTTAGGCATGTAATACAAATGACCAGTTGATCAATCATAAAAGATGATGACCCATGCTATACGTTTCAACCCCTCGTACGCTGTCCTCATAACTGTACCAATTGGAATCGACCCATGCTAGGATCTCGCCCCTTGGCTGCCACCATTATTAACCAAGTGTCATTGATACATGCTAGGCTTTTGCCCCCAGGATGCCACACACATAGTGAACACTATTCGATTTATTCTTTAATACTTTAGCCTTGTTACTTTAGTTTTCATGATATTTTTGAGCTTTGGAATTATGTGCCGGTAATGTAAGACACGACAATAGTCACTTAAGGAAGTAAAATAATATAGGAATCAAGTGTAGCATCAATGTTCTACTTAGGGGTTTAAATGTCATAGTTAGCTTCAGGAATCAAGGTAGACTCATCATGCTAATGCTTGGAAGAGTAGACTACAGATTTACTAAAACAACACAACCACAATTAGAATAGTACTTGAGAAGCTCCCTGTTAACTATGACACAGGTGTTAGATTTCATGCCGAAGAATTTGGGATTGGATAGACTTGCATACGTTATTTCTAGATCTACAAAACCACTATGTGTCAGCAGCCTCCCTTTATGGCATTACTTTTCCAATATAAGTCATGATTAAACAAACGTTAGTGGATAATTACATCATGAGCCTCACAAAATAGTTGCTAACTACATGACGTACAATAGGTTCGCTGAACCCTTACACTAATGGGAAACTACCACACCCTCCTTTTATAAATCAATGTAACTGCACACACCCTATGGAAAAATTACCCCAAGCTTCCCCCATAAATATTACACATAAAATGGCCATTAAACAACCCCAACATATCCTTCGTAGGATTTGAAAAAAAAACTTGGATAAAATATCTAATCACTTCATACTTCATTACACTCTCATCAACATTTTTATGAGATCCCGTACTGCCTCCCAACAACAAAAAATGTATGTAGCTCCCAAACAACCTCAACGTCATTTAGTACAGTTAGAAAATATTAACAGCACTTCCGACCACCTTCCCTTGAGTTCTTAACAATGATGCGTACACAGTTCTCCATTCAAACTTACATTCAAAGAGAGGTAAGAATTAGGGATGTATCTTATGTTAGTTTCTACAGATTTTCTTCTTAACTTGTACTCCTTAAAGATCTTAAACATTTTTTGTGACTTAAACCAAACAAGAAGAGAAAACTCCCTTAGTAACATAAAAGAGTTGGGCAGTTAGTTTGGGAAAGGTCTGCCACCATATTATAAACATGAGCATAATGAATGAATAATATTGTATGTAAGAAGCTTGACCCATAAGATTTCAACTTACCTTAGCTTGAAATGATGTGTGTTCTCCAAGAACCCTAAGAGTATTTTGAGGTGACTGCTATAAGCTTTTAGAGAAACGTAGAGTGAATGGATGAGATCTGATTTTTCTATGTAATAATCATGAGAAAAAATGAAGTAAATATGACCATATAATTGGAATACATCACCGTCTCTATTCAGGTCATTGTTGGCCACAAATAACTAAGTAGGCGATGCACCTACTTAGCCATTTTTTAAGCTGCTCAAATGTCAAACTAGGTGATGCACCTACTTCCCCTTATTAAATCTGTTTATCTTATATAGGTAATCCAACTAGAGAACTCATTAAGTTTGTCAAGAAATCTAGGTAGGTGATGCACCTACTTGTCACCTGCTAGTTTAATTTAGTCAAGCATGCAACTCATTAATATTATTTCGTTTACCGAATCCTTAATCCCCTATGTTGTATCTCAATATTTCAATTGAAACTTCCAACTGATGTAGCACCTTGTCGTGTGACATTTGAATGCTATCATCGAGTTTAACTTGGACTCGCACCCGCTAAAACATATGGGACATCACATCACCACCTAACCCAGCTCAAATTACCACCATTCATATGAAAAACTTAGTCCATCACCTATACCATAAGGCTTTATCAACTATCATATAAATAGGACTAGCATAAAGAAAATACAATGTGTTACGAACAATCTTCACGAATCGAAGTTAGCCACATGCAAAAGTATATATTTCCAAGTATGTATATTTGCGACTTAATGATTTGACGTGGGTTCCTTTACTAATGAGACAAATTGGTTCTTATTGTACATTTCCTCTTTGAATCCCATCCAATTATATGTATTTGACACAATTGTCCATAAACCCGCACTAAGCCCTAGTCTCTTTTATGTTAAAGATGTGAATTTTCATGATTTTGGTCTCAAGTATATAAAATCATATTTTATGACAATGATGATGTTATAAAAATGATTATGATGATGCTATGAGAAAGAGGGATAAAAACCCTATTGTTTATGATGATAATGTTAAGGTGGGAATGTCTACCCACACTATGATAAAAAGCAAAGTGGATGGACTATTGTTATGACATGAGATTTCTTCATGAAAGATTACGATGACTATTCAATGAAAATATGATTTTGATGAAGTATAAATTATATTGAAATCTATGTATATACATGATTTATGTATTTTGTGGGATATGTCTTAGCAACGAGAGGGCTTCGAGAGATTCCCTAGTCCCATATATATATGCCACCATAGGTATGATGTTCACGTTTTATCCCTAATAGGTGTGCTAATGGATCCTTTTAGCTTTAAAAACGGACACTAACTGTGCTAGGATAGGACCTAAACGGTAGGGTAAATTGATGGGTTCTCATCATGCTAGGATAGAGCATATAGGGTGGGGATCAATTCTAACTTGGGAAAGTGGACTCCTCTTTGCTGGTGTAGAGGGAATATCAAGATTCCATGTAATAGTCCACTTGGTCTTACATATCGATAATAGTCTTATTCCCAAATATGTATGCTAAACTTAATGAATGGTTTTGATGATGCTTCTTTTCATGATTTTAACTTGCATTGCTCGTGTATATTGTTTCCTTATCCTATTGATTATGATTATGTATATTGATATTGTATTGTGATGTCGTTTGATTCATGGAATACCTATATCATTAGGACATTCCACATACTTCTTTGCCTATATGACCTAACCATGTAGGGATGGTGTAACAACCCTTAGTTTAGGAGCCTAAGAATGCAAAGAAAGATGGATAAAAAATGACCTAGAGTAAGTTAACAAGGGTGACTTACAACCCATAGATGGACTTATGACCCGTATGTCGGTCCTTAAATATAAATTTAAGGAAAGAGAAAAAGTTTTCAAGTTTGGGGTAAACCACACACCCAGTGACGACCCATTGAGAATATGTCAGACCGTAGGTAAGGTCATAGATGAGGGCTTGAATATGACAGAAATATGGAGTCTGCTGAAAAGTGACCTACGAGTTAAATAACACACTCTGTAGATCAATTCACAATCCGTGGAATATTTTCGTAGATAAGGTCCAAGAATATGAGAAAAATGACTAAGTGTGGAAGGAATCTACGAGTCCAACCACGAGTCCTAGATCAAAGAATGGGCTATATAGTGGGTTTGTAGTTTTGGGGTCAGCAAATCAAATTTAGAAAATTTTGAAAAGTTAACAGGATGGACAGGGACTACGATCCGTACTTCGATCCACGACTTGTAAATGAACTTCCGTAGAATCAATTAGATACTTTTAATGAAGGGTAATTTTATCATTTCTGCAAATCCTATTCCTATACTATGTCTTTTTTGGAATCTAAGAAGGCCTAAATTAGATCTCAAACCCTAAGGAACCTCCATTATCTTCACTCTTTCAATTCCTAAAAATTTCCTAAGGCATCATTCTCTTTAGAAGGCAACGCAAAATAGGCTCGAGTTTCAAGATTCTTCCCAAAAACTTCATGTTTTATTTTCTCCAAGCTTATCAAGGTATGCGAGTTTGATTTGGGGGTGAAATTATATCATAGATTGCAAATTTGGTCACCGAAACTGGTTAAAAGTGACCCAGTCAATGCCATTAGGTACTGTGCCTTGAATGAGAATTTTGATAACATAGTTTGCTCCAAAATATCAATTTTGGTCGAGAATAATTCCTTGTTTGATATCAGAGACGTTCGGATGCGATTTCACCCCCCGTCTCCTAGGAGTTTTCCATTAAATATTGTGTATAAAGAAGTGGGACCCTCTTAGATTGTACAAAGCCTTGTTAGAAATTTTGACCGCACAATTGGACCAAGAACGTCGGAATCCAAATGTTTACATACATTGATTGTGAAAATTAAAGTTTGGACGAACCCAAAACAATGAAAAATGGATTGGAAGGTGGGTGAAAAGGGAGGGGTGATGTGGCACTCAAAGTTGCTGCAATATGCCAGTGTTAGGATGCGCCATGTGGCTGTGACATGGCAGATCTGCAGCAATATATATGTGGCTTTCTTTCAAGGAAGCCATACACATTT
Source organism: Solanum rostratum (assembly GCA_029948455.1). Lineage (NCBI taxonomy): Eukaryota > Viridiplantae > Streptophyta > Magnoliopsida > Solanales > Solanaceae > Solanum > Solanum rostratum. Next base: position 20,851,976 of record CM057055.1, read on the forward strand.
ATATGCTAATTTTATATGTCATTTTAAAGCTCATTTTTCACCCGATTTGAGTGATTCAAAAGCCTACATGACTCATTTTTACACAAAGAATGTTCTGGTTAAGCCAAACTCAAGATTTGATGCATATTTCGAGGTGAATTCACTTATTTAGCTAATTACAGTAACACTCCATATTTTCTACGTGTTAATCCCACTTATGTGACGCTTGACATAGGCTTATGGTAGAAGTGAAGGACTACGTTTTTTTATAAGGGTGGTAATAATTTGAATTGGATCGAGAGTTGTGATATCCCACATGTTTCAGCGAGTGTGAATCCAAGATAAACTCGATGAAAGCATTTAAATCTGAGAAGATAAGGTGTTAGTTGAGCTAAAAGTCTAAAGTGGAATATTAAGATGCAATAAATGGGATTATGATTTAGAAAATAGGTAAGATAACAAGCTGCTTTCTTGACTTAACGAGGCAAGTAGGTGCATCATCTATATATATTTTTTGACCAGCCCAAAGGTCCAAGTAGGTGTACCACCTACTAAGACTTGTTTGGCCATCTTATAGGACCCAAGGTCACTAACCATTTACTTGAAATTTCTAGCCCAACCCAAATGAAGAAAAAAAGAAAAGAATGGGCAGCGAAGGCCCAATTAGTAGAGACCCATAAAGGCCCAAGTTAAAAGGCCAAGTAGGTGCATCACCTACTTGGTAAAATGTGGCCAAAAATCAAGGATAAAGTCGGCCTAAGCTGTTAGTAGAAAGTGGAATGTTAGTAGAAACTCATGAGAAAGATAATTGGATGCCATAAGTTCACATTGCTCCTGCTATATGATAATATTTAGAGGCTGTTTTGTGGATATGATGGTAAGAGGTGTGACCATAAATGCAATTAGAGGAGAAGAAGTTGAAGGAACACCCTTAGGTTGGTAGTTACGGGCTTGCTGCCCGGGTATAACTCGTGAGTATGAGTGAACTGCCTACATGTGTTTATTCACTACTAATACTAGTTTCATCACCTACTCAATTGTAGATAAAACTTTGAAATAAAAGGAGATTACATTGCAGTGATAATGAGGTGGCACGACAAGGTATGTAAGGCTATCCTATTCCATATTCTTTGGCATGAAATCCAATACTCATGTCACTATCAACTAGTGATTTCCTAAGAGCTATTCCATGGCAGTGTTGTTTATTAATAAATCTATAGCTTACTCTCCCAAGCACTAGTATGAGAGTCCACTCTTATCCGTGAAGCCAATCTTTTCATTAAAACTCCTAAGTCGTATGTCAACATCACACTTGTTTCCTATATTGTGCTGCCTTAAGAGACTATTATTCTATCATATGTTACTAGTACATAGTTCCGAACCTTGAAAATCATTGTGACCACAAGAGTAAAAATCTCAAAGTATTAAATAATAACTCAAAGCAATGTTCTTAATGTATGGGTGGTAGCCCAGGGAAAAAGCCTAGCATGGGTCGATCTCACTTGGTTCATGAGGGTGGCATCCTAGGGGCGAAAGCCTAGCATGGGTCGATCTCGATTTGTATAGCTATGAGGACAGCATCCTAGGGGTTAAAATGCCTAGCATGGGTCATCCTCTTTTACCACTGATCAGCTGGTCATTCGTAATACATGCCTAAAAGGAAATTATGAAGTACTGACGAGTAAAGAAAAAATGTAATGTACATAACTCCATAAGTATAATAAAGATGGTCTTTTACTATGCGTTGTGCATTTATATCCTGCTACTTGATTTCACTTGAGTTCCTACTTTACATATACTATTGCCTTACATATTCAGTATATTATCTCATACTGACGTCCCTCACGAGGGACCTGCATTTCATGCTGCAGGTACAGGAGCTAGTAAGTCTTCTCAGTTGGTGTACAGAATATCCAGTAGCTGTTACTGAGCTCCAGGTTGCTTCGGGGCTTTGTGCATCTAGAGCTTATAGTTTTTGCATTGTATAGTTGGTTATGAGGCGCAGTCTGTCCCGGTCCTTATAGATACTGTTCCTTATCTAGAGGCTTTGTAGACTATGTAAAGTAAAGTGTGGTCATGTATCGTACTTTAGACATCGTGGCTCCAACGTCCAAGTCATACGTGTTTCCTTTCGGCTTGTTATTACTGTCTACTTTCTTGAAAGCATGTTGAATGTGGAAACCCCTTGTAATGTTTATAGACAATGTATGGTTATATGTTGGTTCTCCCGAGCCTTGTCGGTAATGGGTGCAGTCCGCCTTAATGGGACTTTGGGCGTGACAAAAGTGGTATCCCAAAGCCGGTCATTCTAGGGGGTCTACAAAGCCGTGTCTATGTAGAGTCTTGCTTATGGATGTGTTGTGCACCACATCTATAAACATGAGGCTACAGGACATTTAGGAGTTGTCTCTTTTATTTCATTTCCTAGATTGTGCCATAGTGCCATTAACGTAGGTAGATTATATCTAATCCCTAAATTGTTTGTGTTTATATATAGCAAAAGATGCCTATCGGGAGGAGATGAAGCACAGGTAAGCAGATGGATTTTAGAGAAGGAACAAGCCAATCATGAGTTACGCCTAACCAGAGTGAGATTCCAGATGAGTCCTTATCACAGAGTTCCCTGACTCCTCCACCTCCAGGGGAGCTAAGGAGGGCAGCAACACCTCAAGAGCCTCCTGTTAAGGCTACTGAACAAGATTTAAGGAATGCGGTCCAATTATTGACTCGTATAGTTGCTGGTCAAGGGCAAAGGCAAGATGGTCTAGTTGCAGGTACTGGTGGTGCAGATAGAGCAGCTAGCACACAGATACGCGACTTCCTTAATTTGGATCCTTCTTCATTCACTGGGTCAGATCCAAAAGAAGATCCACAAGACTTTGTTGACCAAATCCAACAGACCTTAGATGTTATGCATGTTAGCAGCATAGAAGCTGTTCAGCTAGCAACATATAGATTGAAGGGTGTAGCTGTGTTATGGTATGAAGCCTGGAAGCAATCCAGGGGTATAGATGCACCTCCAATTGGTTGAAAAGAGTTCAAAAAGGCATTTCTTGACCACTATTTGCCATTGGAGATTCAAGAGGCCCGTGCAGACCAATTCTTAAATCTCCACCAAGGGGGTACGAGCGTGAGGGAGTATAATCTCCAGTTTAACTACTTGGCCAGGTATGCTCCTAACATGGTCGCTACTATGGAGGATCAAGTTCATCGATACGTGGACAGATTAGATTCATATTTGGTTAGAGATTGTACCATTGCTTCCTTGCATAAAGACATGGATATAGCAAATATATAAGCTTTTGCACAAAAGTTGGAGGATCAATGACAAAGAACGAGGATACAAGAGTCGGAAAGAGCACAGTCCAAGAGGGCTAGATCGATGGGGCAATTTAAACCATTCCAAGGTGAGTTTAGGCCTCGGTGTTCTAATAGATCACCCATGCCATCATTCTCCTATTCTACAGCTAGTGCTCCACCCGATATCAAGGGTCTAGGGGAAATCAGTTTGCGCAACAAGGTGAAATCCAAGGTTCACGAATAGTAGAGCACCAAGAGCAAGGGGGTATGAGCCAATCAAGACCTCCTCGACAGCCTTGCAAGCAATGCAAGAGGACTCATCTAGGTATGTGCCGATTTGGGACGAATGTTTGTTTTTGGTATGGTACATCGGGTCATATGATGAGAAATTTCCCTTAAAGGGGTACAGGTGGTATGGCCCAACCCACTAGGTCAGTTGCTGCATCATCATCAACAGTGCCTTTATTAGGTAAGGGTCCGCAATTGTCTTTAAGTCGTGGTAGGGGTGTTAGAGGAGCAACTAGTTCTACTGGAACTCAAAACCGCACGTATGCTCTAGGAGATCGATAAAATTTGGAGGCTTCCCCTGACGTGGTTACAGGTACATTGTCCATATTTTTGCGTATTGTATATGCATTAATTGATCCACAGTCTACACTATCGTATGTTACTCCATTAATTGCCGATAAGTTCAAAAGGTACCAGAATTATTCACTAAACCATTTGAAGTGTCTACACCAATTGGTGAGTCTATTATAGCTAGAAGGGTCTATCGTAATTGCATAGTAACTATTTGTGATCGTGACACATTAGTTGACCTTGTCGAGCTAGAAATGATAGATTTTGATGTCATAATGGGTATAGATTTGTTGGCTTCTTTTTATGCCATGGTAGATTGCCGAACTAAGATGGTGCAGTTCCACTTTCCAAAAGAGGTAGTCCTTGAACGGAAAGGTAATATTGGGGCACCAAGAACTAGGAAATAGCAGTCCTTGAACGGAAAGGTAATATTGGGGCACCAAGGACTAGGTTTATTTCCTATTTTAAGGCAAGGAAGATGGTGTCCAGAGGCTACATATGCCACTTCGTCAGGGTAAGAGATATAGATGCAGATCCCCCAACGCTTCAATCTATTATGGTGGTAAATGAATTTCCTGATTTTTTCCTGAAGATCTCACAGGGTTGCCTCCCGAACGAGAGGTTGAGTTCGGTATTGATGTGCTTTCAGATACACAACCTATATCTATTCCCTATATAGAATGGCCCCGGCAGAATTACGGGAGTTAAAGGAGCAGTTAAAAGATTTGCTAGAAAAGGGATTTATAAGGCCTAGTATGTCCCCTTGGGGAGCACCAGTTTTATTTGTACGCAAGAAGGGCGGTTCTCTGAGGATGTACATTGACTATCGATAGTTAAATAAGGTGACGAGAAAGAATAAATATCCCCTCCCTAGGATTGCTGTTTTATTTGTTCAGTTATAGGGTGCTAAGTATTTCTCAAAGATTGACTTGAGGTCGGGTTATCACCAATTGAGAGTCAGAAATCAAGACATACCCAAGACAACTTTTCGAACACAGTACAGTCATTTCGAGTTCTTAGTCATGTCATTTGGCCTAACAAATGCCCCCGCTGTTTTTATGGATTTGATGAATAGGGTATTTAAGCCATTTTTGGATGTGTTCGTGATAGTATTCATAGATGACATCTTGGTGTATTCGAGATTAGAAGGAGATCATGCTAATCACCTGCGACAAGTATTACAAGTTCTTCGTGATCGTAAGTTATATGCAAAGTTTTCTAAGTGCAGGTTTTGGTTAAGATCTATGGCATTCTTGGGGCACATTGTATCTGATGAAGGAATAAGGGTTGATGCCCAAAAGATAGAAGCTGTGAATAACTGGCCAAGACCTACACAACAACGGAGATTCATAGTTTTCTTGGGCTGGCAGGTTATTATAGAAGGTTTGTTGAAGGATTTTCTTCTATTTCTGCACCTTTAACAAAGCTAACACATAAGGCAACTGAGTTTCAGTGGAGCGATGAATGTGAAAGAAGCTTCCAGAAGCTGAAAGATAAATTGACGACCGCACCTGTATTGGTACTTCCTGAAGGGACAGAAGGTTATGCAGTATATTGTGATTCTTCGGGAGTGGGCCTAGGATGTGTTTTGCTACAGCATGGTAAAGTAATAGCCTATGCCTCGAGGCAATTGCGTCCACATGAGAAAAACTATCTAACCCATGATTTGGAGTTAGCAGCAGTTATATTTGCTTTGAAGGTATGGTGCCATTATTTATATGGAGTTCATGTTGACATATTTACCGATCACAAGAGTCTACAATACATCTTTAAGCAAAAGGACCTGAACCTTAGGCAACGAAGATGGCTTGAGCTATTGAAAGATTATGACATCGATATTTTATACAACCCCGGAAGGGCAAATGTGGTAGCAGATGCTTTAAGCCACAAAACAATGGCAAGCACTTTTGGTCAATCCGCAATAAGACAAGGGATAAGCAAGGGTCTATGGCAATTAGCTAGCATGAGGGTTCGCCTTCTTGAATCTCATGATGAAGCAGTTATTGTGCAAAATGCAGCGGAATGATCGTTGATGACGGAGGTGAAAGAGAAACAGTACACAGATCCCATTCTATTACGGCTTAAGGAGAATGTAAAACAAGGTATGACAAAGGCATTTGAACTCATGCAAGAAGGAATACTTCGATGTCAAAACAGATTGTGTGTACCTGATGTAGATGGGCTAAAAAGAAGAATCATGACGGAAGCACATCATTAAAGATATCAGTGCACCCGAGCTCAACCAAAATGTATCATGACTTGAAAGAAGTATATTGGTGGGGGAAAATGAAGAAGGATATTGCAGAATTTGTGTCTCAATGTCCAAATTGTCAACAAGTTAAGGTAGAGCACCAAAAGCCTGGAGGTTATTTGCAGCACATAGAACTTCCAATTTTGAAGTGGGATATGGTCAACATGGATTTTGTTACTGGGTTACCTTGCTTATTTCGGAAGTTTGACTCCATATAGGTAGTTGTTGATAGGCTCACTAAATCAGCACACTTCTTGCCAGTCAAAACTACTTATACAGTTGAAGAATATGCAAGATTGTACATCAAAGAGATAGTTCGACTGCACAGAGTGCCAATCACTATTATATCTGATAGGGGAGCTCAATTCACTGCAAACTTTTGGAAGTCATTTGGGAGAGTAAGTGAATTTAAGTACAGCCTTTCACCCTCAATCAGATAGTCAAGAAGAACACACAATCCAAATACTTGAGGATATGCTCCAGGCTAGCGTGTTGGACTTCAAGGGTGGCTGGGATGATCATTTGCCACTTATTGAATTTTCTTACAACGATACCTATCATTCGAGTATCAAAATGGCACCGTATGAAGCCTTGTATGGAAGAAAGTGTAGATGACCAATCGGCTGGTTTGAAGTAGGTGAAACTGCCTTATTTGAACTAGATCTTGTTCATCAAGCTATGGAGAAAGTTAATATAATACAACAGTGACTAGCGGCGGCTCAAAGTCAAAAGAAATCATATGCAGACATTAGAAGGAGAGGACTAGAATTCTCCATAGGAGATTGGGTGTTCTTGACGGTGTGTCCAATGAAAGAGGTAATGAGGTTTGGCAAAAAGGGAAAGCCAAGTCCACGCTACATAGGACCGTATAAAATTGCTAGAAGAGTTGGTCAAGTTTCATATGAACTAGAGCTACCCAAGAAGCTCTCCGCGGTTCATCCGATGTTTCACATTTCAATGCTTCGAAAATGCATATGTGACCCCTCCCATATCACTCCAATCGAAGATGTACAGGTTATAAAAGATCTCACTTATGAGGAAGTACCCATTGCTATTCTGGATCAACAAATCAAGAAGTTAGGAAATAAGGATGCAGCTTCCGTGAAAGTACTATGGAGGAACAAGCAAGTAGAAGAGGTTACCTGGGAAGCGAAAGAAGCAATGAAATCCAAGTACCCCCCCCCCCCCATCTCTTTAAGTCCACTGAGAAGGAGGAGGAAAAATGGGTCGGAGTTGAGGCATTGACAAGTAAGTATGTGTCTGTATGTATTGCATGATTAATAGTAGTATGTAGCTTAGGCTTGAACTTGTTTGGGCCGACTAACTATACTACCATTCGAGGACGAATGTTCCTGTGGTGGGGGGAAAGGATGTAACACTCCATATTTTCTACGTATTAGTCCCACTTATGTGACACTTGGCATCGACTTATGGTACAAGTGAAGGACAACATTTTTTTATAAGGGTGGTAATAATTTAAATTGGATCGAGAGTTGCTGTGATATCCCACATGTTTCAGCGGGTGTGAATCTAAGATAAACTCGACAAAAGCATTTAAATTTGAGACGATAAGGTGTTATTTGAGCTAAAAGTCTAAGGTGGAATATTAAGATACAATATATGGGATTATGATTTAGAAAAGAGGTAAGATAACAATCTGCTTTCTTGACTTCACGAGGCAAGTAAGTGCATCACCTATATATACTTCTTGACCAGCCCAAAGGGCCAAGTAGCTGTACCACCTACTAAGACTTGTTTTGCCATCTTATAGGGCCCAAGGTCACTAACCATTTACTTGAAATTTCTGGCCCAACCCAAATGAAGTAAAAAGGAATGAATGGGAAGCCAAGGCCCAATAAGTAGAGACACATAAAGGCCCAAGTTAAAAGGCCAAGTAGGTGCATCACCTACTTGGTAAAATGTGGCCAAAATCAAGGATAAAGTTTGCCTAAGCTTGTCCCTTGAAAGGGAATGTGACCAGCTCTTTTTAGCCATTTTCACTAAAGGAAAAAATCTTATTTTTAAGGTTCTCTTTCTTCCCCTTCTATCTTCATATAGCAACCATTAAATAAACCTTAGGGTTCTTAAGTATTATCCTCATCTCAAGCTAGGATTGAAGGAGAGTTTAGCCTTTGAAAAATATAAGTTAAGAGAGCAAGAATCACTCACAAGTAAGGTAAGTTACTGCACTCTTCTCCCTCTCTTGTTCTTGAGTTAATTAGGAAATTGTGTATGTGTCAATGAGGTTGGAGCGGTCCTTTTTATATGAGGTAATCTTGTGGGAAGGTTTGCTGGTGGTTTGTGTATGTTGGGACAGCCATGGAGGGGAGTCCCCTATTACTTTAATTGTGAGCTCCTTTTTGGAATTTAAAGTGGAATGTTAGTATAACTCATGAGAAAGATAATTGGATGCCATAAGTTCACATTGCTCTTGCTATATGATAATATTTAGAGTTTTTTTTTTGTGAATATGATGGTAAGAGGTGTGACCATAAATGCAATTAGAGGAGAAGAAGTAGAAGGAAGACCCTTAGTTTAGTAGTTACGGGCTTGCTGCCCGGGTATAACTCGTGAGTGTGAGTGAATTGCCAACATGTGTTTATTCACTACCAATACTAGTTTCATCACCTACTCAATTGTAGATAAAATTTTTTAAAAAAGGGACATTACATTGCAGTGATAACAAGGTGGCATGACAAGGTATGTAAGGCTATCGTATTCGATATTCGTTGGCATAAAATCCAATACTCGTGTCACAATCAACTAGTGAGCTTCCTAAGAGCTATTCCATGGCAGTGTTGTTCATTAATAAATCTATAGCTTACTCTCCCAAGTACTAGCATGAGAGTCCACTCTCATCCGTGAAGCCAATCTTGTCATTGAAACTCCTAAGTAGTATGTCAATATCACACTTGTTTCCTATGTTGTGTTGCCTTGAGAGACTATTTTTCTATCGTATGTTACTGGTACATAGTTCCAAAGCTTGAAAATCAACGTGACCACCAAAGTAAAAATCTCCAAGTATTAAATAATAACTCAAAGAAATGTTCATCATGTGTGAGTGGCAGCCCAGGGGCAAAATCCTAGCACGGGTCGATCTCCCTTGTTCATGAGGGTGGTAGACCAGGGGCGAAAGCCTAGCATGGGTCGATCCCGATTTGTATAGCTGTGAGGATAGTATCCCAGGGGTTAAAATGCCTAGCATGGGTCATCCTCTTTTACCACTAATCAGCTGGTCATTTGTAATACATGCCTAAAAGGAAATTATAAAGTACTGACGAGTAAAGAAAAGAATGTAATGTACATAACTCCACAAGTATAATAAAGGTGGTCTTTTACTATGTGTTGTGCATCTATATCTTGCTACTTGATTTCACTTGAGTTCCTACTTTACATATATTATTGGCTTACATATTCAGTACATTATCTCATACTGACGTCCCTTATGGGGGACCTGCATTTCATGCTGCAGGTATAGGAGCTAGTAAGTCTTCTCAGTAGGAGTACAGAATATCCAGCAGCTGTTACTGAGCTCCAGATTGCTTCGGGGCTTTGTGCGTCTAGAGCTTATAGTTTTGCATTGTATAGTTGGTTATGAGGCGAGGTCTGTCCCGATCCTTATAGATACTGTTCCTTATCTAGAGGCTTTGTAGACTATGTAAAGTAGTGTGGTCATGTATCGTACTTTAGACATCGTGGCTCCAATGACCAGTCATACGCATTTCCTTTCTGCTCGTTATTACTGTCTACTTTCTTGAAAACATGTTGAATGTGGAAACCCCTTGTAATGTTTATAGACAATGTATGGTTATATGTTGGTTCTCCCGAGCCTTGTCGGTAACGGGTGCTAGTCCACCTTAATGGGACTTTGGGCGTGACAATTACTTTCTCGAAATTGACGAAAACTTTAGATGTTGATTCCGTAAGCGATTCATGATGGAATTAAGTGATATTTGAGCGTAGATTGTTCCGCATTTTGAGTTGAATGCTATGGGGAACATTTTTTAGGAATTTGTTTGAGATTTCAAGAGTAAGCCCGAATTTCCCCCTTTTATGCCCGATTGACGAATTTTTGCCTGTTCTTCATTTTTTTTTAGCCAATTTAACTATATTGACCTAGTAAAGTTTATTTTAACAAGCATCCAGAAGAAATTTGGAGGGAAAACACTTGGCTGAATTGCCTTAGAGCAAGAGGTGTCAGATGTTAAGTAGGGTAGCCTTTCTCTAAACCTTAGACTAAGTAGAAATTTTAGCATATTTGATTTAGAATGTGTAGAAACATACCATGAATGGGTTGAGCTATAGTATTTATATTATATATAGCTTGTTGTGAATCCGCATGTGTTATATATGGTCATATGGGAGAACAATTGTTGCATCGAGGGTTATGTTAGTTGTAGATTCCTATACTAGTTGAACTCTTATACTATGTAGCCATAGGAAGAGCCTGAAAGGGGCTGGATGGGCTAAGAACATGTGATAGTTATGTATACTATGTTTGACTCATGCTTGTATGTATGTGTGGTCTTAGGCTAAAAAAATATACTAGCTTTTAATGCTGACTTGTGATTACATACTACCTTGTGTGTTGAATCTATCTATATCCTATTGGTACGTATATGCATGATGTAGTTGTAGTTAGATTTATCTTTTCTGAGTACTTGTTGTATAATTTCCTAATTAAATATGATTATGTGTTGCCTTGTAAATTATATGATCATGTACACTACTATTATTTGTTATGTACTTGTGTCACTGGTTAGTGACTAAAGAGATACACCGTGTTCTGGGAACGGTCATAGTTGTACCCCTTAAGGAGCCTTATGACTTATAATACAATACACATTGACGCCGAGCCACTGACGAGAATGAAATGGGAGTGTAACCTCCTTAGCAAGTTGTAGGTTATATCTTATTGTCCTTCAAGGCTATCTGCAACGAAATACTAGCTATATGGGTTAGTCCTAGGGACTGATATCCTATTTAAAAGGGGCACATTTTCAATGGGCCGGCACATAGTTTCCTTAGGAAGTATCTTAGTCGAAGCTGGGCTGTGATATGATTCGTGGTAGGTGACATCATTCTAATCATCTAGCCTCTTATTTCATAACCTAGGTTCTACCGACGCTGCCCTATAAGTTTCTTTAGATAGAAAAAAGCCTTGGAAAGGGCCTAGTATGAGCTAGTGCCCCGGAAAAGCATGCATATTACTTGAATTGTACTTGTGTAAGTATGTATAGCCTGTTGCTGTGGAGATGCTCACTAGGAGACGGTGCAGGTTATATGCCATATTGTGGCCTGATTCTGGTATAGATATGACACTGTGGGGTTTGGTCATCCTGAATACTTATGACGTACTGTGATTCCCAATATTCTCTCAGGGAAATAGAGATTGGTGAGGTGATGGTATACTTGGTCTTTGTTGGGAATTATTCTATGATAATTTGTAATATGTAAATATATATACATACCCTGATGTAATGTTGATAGGTGTTGTACATTAGTTCACTCCCTCTAATGTTGTTGTATTTTTTTTACTTAATAGAGGTGGTAGGTACTATTGTGTGAGTTGCATTACGATTGTGGGATACTTGGGCTGTGAGGTTATCGCCTAAGCTCACTTTAGGCACGATATGAGTGTCGTCGCTTATGTTCACTCTAGGCACGACATGACTTTGGAGTTCCAAATCTGGATATACTGGTTGAGTGAGTGATATTTTGACATCTCTTCCTATATGAAGCTCCCCATCGTCGTTGAGCATCAGGTTACATCCAAAACTCTGAGTCCTGGGTGATGATCCTTGTAGTTCGAGTCGTAGTTGCCGCGATTGAACAGCCAGGTGGCGGATACGAATTCTAAGGACCAAGCGCCAGCTGAGGTTTGGATCGAGGTCCCTATATATGTATGGTACTTTGGGTCAAGGATACCCGTGATTTCTTTTTTTTTTTGTGAGGCCCTGCCATTGATATTTTTAGATGAGACACACTTGTTATGCGACAAGGATTCCTTCTCCCACGAGGGTTACATCGCACAATTATGCATGTATGTTGGAATCGTGTCGATATAGGGTTGAGGACCATGTTGTCTTATGATTGTTGCGGCGTGGCCCATGATTGATTACCCGTGGATCCATATACCTATTCACACCGTGGTTGTGCATGCACGTACCTTCTATGCTTATGGAGGCTTAGGGGGCATTCAGGCTTGGAATCTAGTGACTTACACATACGTACAACTAGCCTGTGATTCTGTGATATTGGGAGTTGGGTTCTATTGTGATGCAGTTGATTAGTATTGTGCACGGGTGTACCTTCTTAGCTTATAAGTGCCCAATTGGTACACAAGCATATATACTAAGGCCTTGAACCTACGTATAGCGCTATGCTCTATTCGGGACAATGATGGTATTAGCCTACACAGTGTTCATCAGTCGGTGTCGATGTTCAGTACTTGGGTTGGTTTAGGTTATCATGGTTATTTACTTTTATTTTCTTGATTGCGGTTTGAGGGTTTTCGGAGATGCATGTGCCTTGACCAATACTTAGGAGTGACAAGGTGGTATCAGAGCTTAAGGTTTTCTGGTCTTAGTTGTACAGAGCTACCGTGTAGAGGTACCTTGTGGATGGACGCAGAGACGTCTATGACTTATCTCTAGGAGGGTACAGGATGTTTTGGAACTTTTCTGTGTTCTTGATTCCTATTGTGTGTCTTTCCAATGGTCCTTTATTTTTTGAGAATTTGTCTTTGTTCATTCATTCAAGTGGATGCTACGAAGAGGTCAGACTCCGAGCAAGGGAACTATTGTTCCCGTCATTCCCAGATTGGTAGAAGCCCTAGAGCCCGTTGAGAAGTAGTAGGATGCCCTTGAGTTTTGATAGTTGGATAAAGATCCTACAAGTAGTGAGATAGTGAGAGCCTCAGAGATAGCTTCGTGATCCATGATTTGGTTTATGGTGGCTATGCGTAGTACCATGGCCAATGTTGTTGGAGGTGGAACTTTGTGATACGTGTATCTGTGCGTCAACTGCTGCATAAGTGATATGTGGGTTATGAGATTTTTTCTTAGAGGTTTTTAATGGTAAAATATGATGCGTTTAAGTTAATAGTAAGAATTGGAACTTTTTGTACATCCGTATTTTATTATTTAACTATTAGATTGATCTGTTGGGTTCTTGATGTTTAGGAGTATGTTATACTTAGTAGAATGATGAGTATTTGTCACTTATGATTATACCTTGTTGGAGTCTGAAATTTAAGTCAAAACCCTATGATTTATACATATGATTGTTTCGATACCTGACTAATGAAGTGGGTAGTTCAATACTGGGATATATAGTATTTGAGAGGCCGACTATTAGTTATTCCCTTGGCTACACATTGTTCCTCTATTGCCACGACTTTACTGTGGTGATTTAGTTGATATACGGTTCTTCTAATTCTGGGTGACTGGATTGTGAGATGGATGCTATGCCTAAGGGCTTAGTGGGTGGGTCTATCAACTATTATCCATATAGAGTCAAACTTCCGAAATGAGCGAGTCAACCCGGTAACAGAATTTATGTTGATCATTTCCATTTAAAAATTTGAAATTTTATGTGCTGCAAATAACCCCAGGCTTTTGGTGCTCTACTTTGACTTGTTGACCATTTGGACATTGAGCTACGAATTATGCAATATCCTTCTTCATTTCCCCCACCAATACACTTCTTTCAAGTCATGATACATTTTGGTTGAGCCCGAATGCATCAAATATATTGGATCATATACTTCTTTCAAAATTCTCCTTTTTAGCCCATCTACATCAGGTACGCATAATCTGGATTGACATCGAAGTATTCCCTCTTATGTAAATTGAAATGCCTTTGTCATGACTTGTTTACCATTCTCCTTAAGCCATAATATTATAGGATCTATCTGCTGTTTATCTTTCCTTTCCCCTATCAATGAGCATTCTACTTTATTTTGTTAAATAACTCCTTCATCTGGAGATTAAAGAAGGCGAAACCGCATACTAGAGAATTGACATAGATCTTTACTTAGCCATTCTCTTATTGCAGACTCTGCAAAAGTTCTTCCCATTATCTTTCGGCTTAAAGCTTGCACAACCACATTTGCCCTTCGGGGTGATAGAAAATATCGAGGTCATAATCTTTCAATAACTCAAGCCATCTTCATTGCCTTAGGTTTAGGTCCTTTTTTCTAAAGCTGTAATGTAGACTTTTCTTATTAGTATATATGTCAACATGAACTCCATACAAATAGTGGCGCCATATCTTCAAGGCAAATATATCTGCCGCTAGCTCCCAATCATCGGTTTGATAGTTTTTCTCATGTGGACGACCTTGCTTAAGGCATAAGCTATTACTTTACCATTGTGCATTGAGACACATCCTAAGCCCACTCTCAAAGCATCACAAGATACTGCATAACCTTCTGTCCCTTCAGGAAGTACAATATAGGTGTTGTTGTTAATTTATTTTTTAGCCCTCTTCAGGAATTTGGCTTCCTTATGTTAGCTTTATTGAAGGTGCAGAAAAAGAAGAAACTCCTTCGACAAAGCTTCTATAATAACCTGCCAGCCCAAGGAAACTACATACCTCCGTAGTTTTTGTAGGTAATGGTCAACTCTTCACAACTTCTATCTTTTGAGTATCAACCCTTATTCCATCATTAGATACTATGTGCACCACGAATGCCACATATCTTACAAAAACTCGCACTTAGAAAACTTTGCATATAACTTACTTTCACGAAGAATTTGTAACACTCTTCGTAGGTGATTAGCACGATCTCTTTCTGATCTCGAATACACCAAAAAGTCATTTATGAATACTATCATGAACACAACAAGAAATGGCTTAAACACCTTATTCATCAAATCCATAAAGACAGTTGGGGAATTTGTTAGGCCAAATGACATGACTAAGAACTCGAAATGACTATACCGTGTTTAAAAGGTTGTCTTGGGTATATTTTGATTTCTGACTATCACATTGAGATAGAACGACCTCAAGTCAATCTTTGAGAAACTCTTAGCACCCTATAGCTGATCAAATAAATCATCAATTTTAGGGAGGGTATATTTGTTTTTTATTATCACTTTATTTAACTGCTTGTAGTTAACACACATCCTCAACAAGCCATCTTTATTTGCATACAAAAAAAGCTGGATATAAGACCCCACCGATGGAGAGTATGAAAGGTTCAGGAAAGTAAGCCTTGGAAAATTTGAAATTGTGGGATTTTACGAAGGGGTTTATGACTCGTAAGATGAAGTACGACCCGTAAAGTTTATCCTTGAAACTTGGCAGACTTAGTGAAATTTGAGAATCTACGACTTATTGGATGACCTGTAAAGCACTCTTCAAGTCATAGATCGTATCATAGAATAAGAATAAGAGAAGTGGTCTCTGAGAATCTATCATATGAAATACCATCCACAAATCATAGAGCGATCTACGAGTCATAGATCATGTCCTAGTGGGAGGATCAGAGAAAGAGGGGTCTTTGATCTTTGGAAGATGGAAATCATATGAAATACCATATAGGGCTCGTAGAATTGTCTTCGACTCATAAACGAGGTCTCATAGACTTATCCGATCACCTTTTAAAAAGGGCAATTTGGTCATTTCATAGAATGTCATGCCCCTATTACGTCATTTTGACCTTCAAAGGAGCGTTTTATTAGTCCTTAATCCCTAATCTCATCCATTTTCCTCCTCACTCTTATTTTCTAAGTCCCAAACCACTTTCTCAAGTCCTCAAGCTCTCAAGAAGATGGAACAAACTAGGGTTTTGGTTTTCTCTTCCATGTCAGGTATTCACTCTATTAAGTTAATAGGGTATGTAGGTTTTATTGTGGGAACCTTTCTGTCACAAACTCAACCATTTTCTCTCTAAGACTCTTTTCTAAGTTACCAGTTTCATGAAGATTTCATGAACTATTTGCATGAGATGATTGTGAATAAAATTGTAACGATATTATGATAAGTATTATGTTATTTGTCTTCGTATAATATTATGAAATGACAAGTCATGAGAAATAGGTGATTTAATATGATGGTTTATGATGCCCTAATTATGCTTTGCTATGATAAAGTAAGTTATTTTGCATGATTTTAAAAAGGTGTTTTGCTGCTCTCCTCATGTCTAAAGATGATGTTCTTGCATGGTTTTGAGCATAAATTCATACTCACCATGTTTTACTAAATCATGAATCAAGCTTCTTATGTTGACTAAAGCTTTATGGCAAGATATGTAATTTACGAATGACATAAATTGTGAAGTGCTATTATGTACTATGAATTATGAAATGTTGTGAAAGCTATGAAAAGTTATGAAGCCCTATCTTTGATATGATGAAGCTTTGGTTTTGATGAGCTACTCAATGAACTATGAGGATATTACAATGCTTTGAATAATATGATAATAGTAAAAATTTCAGTATTTCTTAGGTTTGTGATCTAGTACAACCTTGGTAAATTACTACTGTCCCATAACTATGTTGCCACCATAGGTTTGAAAATAGCCTAATGGATCTAGATAGCTTAAGTTGCATGATTGACAAAAATGAGTGATGTTCTCGTACAACACATGTGACTGATATATTGAAATAAGAGATGTTTATAAGGTTAATGAAATACATCTACTGAGATGGGAAATGTCCTTGTAAGGTTTATAAAATACATATACCGAAATAAGAGATATTCCCATAAAGTTGATAAAACATGGGTGCCGAAATGGGAGATGTTCCCTTAAGGTAACTATGAGGCACTTTCTGAAATGGGTAATGTTCCCGTAAGGTGAGTGGTTGGTTTACCCCGGCAAAGTAGACCACTCTTTTATTCGGTGTGGGGTGAACACTAAGATTCCAAGTAGTAGCTCGCTTGGTATTATTTGTTGGTTATGGTCTTTCTCCATCTATGTATGATATGTATTATGGTATGGCAATCCGCATGCATGTTTTTAGTAAGGCATTGAATACTTATATCATATTGAGCTTATATCCATTGATTATGATTATGTCTATTGCTTAATTATGGCTTACATTCTTTGTTTCATTTGCACCCCGAATACTTAGTACCTTTCAAGTACTAACACATACTTTTTGCCTGCATAATCTAACCATGTAGGAACCGAAGCCTTGTACCATCGGGGATAAAATTCCACTTACTTTCTTGCCTTGTTTAGACGCAGTTATTTTTGCATACTATCTTTGAGGGTGAGTTGGGGAGATGTCTTGGCCTCAGACATATTCAAAATTTAGAGATATTGTTGGATATTTTGATGGTTGTATAATATTGAGCGTAACACCTAATATTTTGTGTTACGAAGAATATCCCTTACTCCTATGTTTCCCTTTTGTGTCAAGTTCTTGTTAATGGTGTTGAGATGGAAGTTTGAAGTCCCTAATCACCCCATGGCGTTAGTCATACTTAACCGCCCCTTAGATATTAATTTTTATATGATTCATGTACATCCTCTTCCTCATATCATCCCCATAGTGTGTTTCCAAAGTTATGTTTCCCCTAGATATTATGTGGTACGTGTATGTTGCTTTTCATGCTTCCGTAAACCAAGAATGTGCTTACACGCTTATGAGGCTTGTTTGGGATCCCACTTAGGTTCCCTTTCGCAGTGTCGCGTCTAGGCCCACGGCTTTGGTCGTTACATGATTGGTATTAGAGCTCTGGGTTTGTAAATGATCCTTAAAAATCCAACATGCCCCGTAAAGTTTAGTCTTGCTCATGGTTGTGAAGCGCTCCCCCAGTATGAGTGAGAGGCTATGAGGAGTTTTAGGAAATAGTTCACTTCTTCATACTCTACTTCGTGCTCTAGATTTAACATAAGGTTTGCCTACTTCTAACCAGCGGCCTATTTGTTTTTTTGATTATTCCGCCAAGATGCATGGCATCAAGAGCTCCTACTCCATAGGATGAATCGGCCCCTCCAGAACCACAAGTTCCTCAAGAAGAAGGAGAAGAGGTCAACCATGTCGAGTACTTGAATGATGTACCCCTCTTGGCAAGGGTCATGGCCAATCAGGGGTCTAAAGCTCCTCATTCTCCTACACCGGCCTCGATGGTCAAGGAGTTCACTAGAATGAATACCCCAGAGTTCTATGGCTTAAAGTTTTAGGAAGACCCCTAAGAATTTGTTGATGAGGTGTATAAATTTTTTGCTATCATGGGGGTAAGATTGGAGGAGAAAGTGGAATTAGCGGCCTACCAACTCAAGGGACTTGCTCAAATATGGCACACTTAACAGAAGATGGAGAGAGGAGATGATGAGCCTATTCAATGTGAGGAATTTAAATTTTCTTTCCTTGATCGCTTCTTCCCAATTGAGCTAAGGGAAGCAAAGTTGACGGAGTTCATGAATCTTAGGCAAGGTTCTATGAGTGTGAGGGATTCCATTTAGTTTAACAACCTCTCCAAGTTTACTCCTCACTTGGTTGTCGACCCTCGGGCAAGGATGCACAAGTTTGTGTATGGTGTATCCAACTTGATCAATAAAGAGTGCCAGGCCATCATGCTCATTGGAGACATAGATATATCTCGGATTATAACATATGCCGAACAACTTGAAGGGGTGAAACATAGAAAGATAAGCATTGGGAAGTCCAAGAGTGCCTTACTTGGTGGTGGGTTCCAAGGTGCTAAAGGTTGTCATTTCCAAAAAGGCCTTAAATTTCACTGCCAAGGGTCTTGAAATGCCCAACGCGAAGGGTTTGCAAATGATAGGGTTCCCAACCCAAAGGATCAAGGTGGTAATTGTTCTCAAATTGCTCCTAGATATGGAAATTGCAGCAAGAACCCTGGGGGTAGATGCTATAAGGATATTGGTGTTTTCTATGGGTGTATCAAAATAGGCCACAAGGTTGCGGATTGTCCAAACAAGTGTAGGGATTGCCATCCTCAAGGATAAGGTACCCATGATGATCAAAGAGCACAAGATGGTCCACAAGGAGGTGGTCCTTGACAAACCCGATTCTATGCCCTTCAAGGGAGACAAGGGGTTGATGAGGTGCCTGATGTTGTTACTGGTATGTTAAAGATTTGCAATCTTGATGTTTATGCTTTATTGGACTTGGGTGCCCTCTGTCTTTCATAACTCCATTTATGACTAACCGGCTCTATATGTGTCCTGAATTGTTATGTGGAACCTTTGAGGTGTCCCCATCGGTGAGTCCATTCTTACTAAAAAAGTCTATATAAGTTGTCCCGTGTCTATAATGCATAGTGTTTTTCCTTGTGATTTTGTTGAACTCGAATTGTAAATTTTGACATCATTCTTGGGATGGAATAGTTACATGCATATCATGCTACTATTAATTATAGGACTCGTAAGGTTAAATTTCAAATCCAGATGACCCCGTCTTTGAATGGGAAGGTCATGATTCGGTGGTAGGGTATATTTATCTCTAATATTAAGGCATAAAGGTTGATTTCCAAAGGCTGTATCTTTCATCTTGTGCAGTTTGGGGATGGCTAGTCTAGGGTCCATCTTATAGAGTCAATCCCGGTTGTCAATGAGTTTCTTGATGTCTTCCTCCATGAACTTCCCGCTATCCCTCCTAAAAGGGAGATAGATTTTGTTATATACCTTCTCCCCGATACCCAGCCCATTTATATCCCTCTCAATTAAATGGCCTCGGCAGAGTTGAAGGAATTAAAGGAGCAATTAAAAGATTTGTTGGAAAAGGGGTTCATAAGGCCAAGAAACTCTCCTTGGGGTACGACAATGTTGTTTGTGATAGAGAAGAATGGTTCGCTCACATCTCAAAGATTGCGAGTAAAGGAGTGTGATATTCCCAAAATGGCTTTTTGGACTAGGTATGGGAATTTTGAGTTCGTGGTGATGTCCTTTGACCTAGCTAATACTCTAGCGATATTTACGGATCTCATGAATAGGGTCTTTAAGCCCTACCTTATATATTTGTTATTGTATTTATTAAACATATTGATCTATTCTTGGAATGAAAAGGAGCATGCAAATCATTAGATGACAGTGTTGCAAACGTTCTATACTAGGCCATACAAATCCCTTCTCTAACGAATCTTTTAATTGCTCCTTTAAGTACCATAGTTCTGCTAGGGTCATTCTATATGGAGGAATGGATATAGGTTGCCTATCAGGGAGGATGTCAATACCAAACTCCACTTCTCGTTAGGGAGTCAAACATGGGAGATCTTTAGGAAATACATCCGAAAATTTATTTACCACCGAAACATATTGAAGGGTTAGGGGGTCTTCATCTATATCTCTTACCCTTACAAAATGGCATATGTAGCCTTGGACACCATCTTCCTTGCCTTAAAATAGGGAATAAACCTACCTCTTGGTGCCCTAATATTACCTTTCAATCCAAGGACTTCCTCCTTTGGAAAATAGAATTGCACCATCTTAGTTCTGCACTTCACCATGGCATAACAAGAATCCAATCATTCCATACCCATTATAACATTAAAATCTACCATTTCTTGCTCGACAAGGTCAGCCAATGTATCACAATCACAAATAGTTACTATATAATAAAGATAGACTGCTTTAGCTATAGTACACTCACCGAATTGTGTAGACACTTCAAATGGTTTAGTTAATAATTTTGGTACCTTTTTGAACTTCTCGGTAATTAATGGAGTAAAATATGATAGAGTAGACCCTGAATAAATTAATTCATAGACAATATGTGAAAAGATGGATAATGTACCTGTAACCTTGTTAGAGAAGCCTACAATTTTTGTCAATATCCTAAAGCATATGTGTGATTTTGAGATCCATTAGAACTAGCTGCTCCTCTAACACCCTTACCACGAGCTGAAGACAACGGTGGACCCCTACCTAATGAAGGCATTATCGATGATGATGCAACAACTGATCGAGTAGGTTGGGCCATACCACCCGTATCCCTTTGAGTATAATTTCTCAACATATGACCCGTGTACCACACCAAAAACATATATTTGTCCCAAAATGACTCATACCCGTGTTAGTCCTTTTGCATTGCTTACAAGGCCATCGAGGAGGTCTTAATTGGCTCATACTCCCTTGCTCTTAGTACTCCATTGTTCGTGAAGCTTGGATTTCACCTTGTTGCCCTAACTGATTGGCATTGGACCCTTGATATCGAGGTGGAGCACTAGCTATAGAGTAGGAGAATGATGGCCTGGGTGATCTATTAGAAAATTAAGGCCTAAACTCACCTTCGGATGGTGTAAGCTACAACGCCGATCTAGCCCTCTTGGGTTGTGCTCTTTGCGACTCTTGTGTCCTCCTCCTTTTTCATTGATCCTCAAACTTGTGTGGAAAAGCTCGCATCCCTTGTATATCGATTCAACGAAGCAATTGTATAATCTCTAACAAGATATGAATCTAATCTATCCACGTATCGATGAACTTGATCATCTATAGTAGCAACCACGTTAGGAGCATACTTGGAAATGGAGTTAAATTTGAGACTGTACTCTCTCACACTCATATGCCCTTGGTAGAGATTTATGAATTGCTTTGCATGAGACTTTTGAATCTCTAATGGCAGCGATTGGTAAAGAAATGCCTTTTGAACTCTTTTCGAACAATTATAGGTGCATATGTACCTCTAGATTGCTGTCAAGCTTCATACCACGACATAGCTACACCCTTCAATCTATATGTTGCTGGCTCAACAACTTCTGTATTTCTTATATGCATAACATCCAAGGTTTGTTGGATTTAATCAACAGAGTCTTGTTGATCTCCTTTAGGATCTGACCGTGTGAATGACGAAGGATCTAAATTAAGGAAGTCGCATATCCGTATGCTAGTTGTCCTGTCTGCACCACTAGTACCTGCAATATGACCTTCTTCCTCTGACCTTGACAAGCAACTATACGAGTCAATAAGTGGACTGCTTTCCTTAAATCTTGCTCAGTAGCATTGATAAGAGGCTCTTGAGGTGCGACTGCCCTCTTTAGCTTCTCTGGAGGTGGAGGAATCAGGGAACTCTATGATAAGGACTCATCTGGAATCTTACTTTGGTTAGATCTAGCTCGTGAGTGGCTGGTCCCTTCTTCAAAATCTATCTGCTTACTTGTACTTCTTTTCCTTGTGATAGGCATCTATCACTATATATAAACACAAACAATTTAGGGGTTATATATGATTTACCTATGATAATGGCTCTATGGCACGATCTGGAAAATGAAATAAACAAGGCAACTCCTAAATGTCCTGTAGCCTCAATTTTATAGATGAGGTGCCAAACACACCCATAAGAAAGACTTTATATAGACATAACGTTGTAAACTCCCTAGGATGACCTACTCTGAAATCTATGAAGATAGATAGGCACTCGTTGCCCTCAAAGCCCAAGAGAACAAACATACAACCCGTGCTTCTTATACATATGATTATGACAACTACATATTGATGAAAGTCCATGCACACTATTGAGATACAACAACAACAACAACATACCTAGTGGAATCCCATAAGTGGGGTCTAGGGAGGGTAGAATGTACGGAGACCTTACCACTACCTCATAAAAGTAGAGAGGTTGTTTCTTAGGAACCCTTGTCTCAACAACCCATAGGTGGAATAAACTAGATACGACAAAAAAAGGAAAAAAAAGGAATATGGAGAGCGACCACTAATGAAGAGCACATAATACTATGTAAATACGATAAATTTAACACACATAATGCATATAAAGACAACACCCTACAATATCAACTGCTACCCCTGCTAACCTATTAGCCATCTACTCTAATTCGCGACCTCCACTCTGTTCTATCTCAGGTCATGTCCTTGGTAAGATCAAGTCTCGCCATATCCTGTCTAATCATCTCTCCCCAGTACTTCTTCGGTCTACCTCTACTTCTCCTAGTGCCTCCTAAGTCCAACATCTCGCACCTCCTTATAGGAGCATTGGTACCTCTTTTCTGCACATGTCCAAACCATCACAGTCTCGCTTCCCTGATTTTATCAGCCACCGGGGCCACCTCTAGCTTCTCCCGAATGGTCTCTTTCCTAATATTATCCCTCCTTGTGTGCCCACACATCCATCTCAGCATCCTCATCTTTTCAACCTACATCTTCTGGAAATGTGCATTTTTTATTGGCCAATACTCCACCCCATATAACAAAGATGGTCTAACCACCATTGTGTAAAACTTACCTTTGGGTTTAGGTGGTATCTTCTTGTCACACAATACTCCAGAGGCAAGCCTCTATTTAGGCCACGCTGCCCCAATACGATGTGTGACATCATCGTTGATATCTCCACTACTTGTGATGATGGACCCCATATACCTAAAGTTTTCCCTCTTGGGGATAGATTGAGTGGCAAGCCTCACATCTATGTCTACTTCATCCCTCGCAACACTGAATTTGCACTCCAAGTATTCTGTTTTGGTCCTGCTCAGTTTGAATACTTTGGACTCCAAGGCCTGTCTCCACGCCTCCAACCTATCATTAACTCTAGTTTGAGTCTCATCTATCAGTGCTATGTCATTTGCAAAAAGCGTACACCATGGAACCTCCTCCTGGATAGATAGCTTTAGCTCATCCATCACTAGGGGAAACAGAAAAGGGCTCAACACAGATCCTTGATGGAGTCTCATCTCAACCGGAAAATATTCTGAGTCTCCTTCTACCTTTCTCACCCGAGTTTTGGCACCATCGTACATGTCCTTAATCGCCCTAATATATGTCATTGGGACTCCTTTTGCCTCTAGGCACCTCCATAGGACATCGCTTGGCACTTTGTCATAGGCCTTCTCGAGATCAATGAACACCATATGAAGGTCTTTCTTTCTTTCCATATATTTCTCTACTAATCTCCGAACAGGGTGAATAGCTTCAGTAGTCGACCACCTCAGCATGAATCCAAATTGATTCTCTGAAATAGACACTACCCTTCTCACCATCATCTCCACCACTCTTTTCCAGACCTTCATAGTATGACTTAACAACTTGATACCCCTGTAATTGTTACAGTTTTGAATATCCCCTTTGTTCTTGTACAATGGAACAATTTTACTCCTCCTCCATTCATCAGGCATCTTGGCAGTCTTCATAATAGCATTGAACAATCTAGTCAACCACTCTATGCCATCCTTGACCATGTTCTTACAAAAATCTACCGAAATCTCATCGGGTCTTACCGCCCTCCCGTTCTTCATCCTGTTGATAGCCCTTCTAACCTCCTCAACTCTGAACCGCCTACAATAACTGAAATCATGACAACTTTTGGAGTGGGTCAACTCCCCCAGCTCAATGATTCTATCTCCTTTCTCATTTAAGAGTTTATGAAAGAAAGTTTGCTACCTTAGTTTAATGGAAGTGTCATCCACCAACACCACACCCTCCTCATCCTTGATGCACTTCACTTTGTTCGGGTCGTGAGGTTTCCTTTCTCTCTCTTTAGCGAGCCTATAAAATCTCTTATCCCCGCTTTTATTACTTAGCTCCTCATATAGGCGCTCAAAAGCTTCTGTCTTAGCACTAGTCACCGCTATCTTTGCTTCTGACTTAGTCGTCTTATATGTCTTCTTAAGCACACTATTGAGATGAGAGATCAAAATAAGTAACACCAAAACTTACATATCTGACTTGGTCATTGAGGCCACAACTATTTAGAGACAACATGCAATTGAATCATATATAACAAGTCTATAAAGCCTCTATAAGTTAAATAGATTGGGACAGGGCCCACCTTACTTTGAACTATTATACAATACCAAAATGCATATACTAAATACTCAGTAAAGCCCTGGATCAACTTGGATCTCACAGAAAGTAGTTGGGTGTCGGGTGCACCAACACTGGAGGTCTACTAGATGGAGTACATGTACTTGCAGCATGAATTGCAGCATCCCCCAAGAGGGATATCAGTATAAAATAATGTAATTAATATGTATGGCTAATAACATAAGTAAAATGGAATCTCAAGTGAAATCAAGTAGCGATATATATATATATGCATAGAACATAAAAAAAGACCACCTGGGTTATACATTGGAACCATATAAATTACATTCTTTTCTTTACTCTTCAGCATCTTATAAACTTCTTTAAGCATGTATTACGTGTGACAAGCTAATGAGTGATAAATAGAGGATGACCCATACTAGGCTTTATAATCCGTGGGATTCTATCCTCCTAACTGTACAAATCGGGATCAACCCATGCTAGGCTCTTGCCCCTAGGCTGCCACCCTTATGCACAAGTGAGATAGACCCATGCTAGGCTTTTGCCTCTGCGCTGCCACACACACTATGAACATTGATTTATGTTATTTTTTAATTCTTTGAGATTGTTGCTTTGATGGTCATGATGATTTTTAAGCTTCAAAAATCTGTACCAATACCATAAAATAGGATAATTGTCCCTAAAGGCAGTACAATAATATAGGAAACAAGTGTGATATTGACATACTACTTAGGATTTTAAATGAAATAATTGGCCTCATGCTAGTGTTTGGAAAAGTAAAACCATAGATTTACTAATAGGCAACACTTCCCTGGAATAGCTCTTGGGAATCTCACTTGTTCATAGTAAAACGAGTACAGGATCTTATGCCAAAGAATATGGAATAGGATAGCCTTACGTACAATGTTGTATGGCCTTGTTATTACCACGATGTAACCTCTTGTCTTCTCAAATATTTATCAATAATAGAGTGGGTGATAAAACTAATATTAGTAGCTCATAAACACGTGTCGGCAGTCCAATCTTTCCCAAAATAACATTTAGGCAGCAAGTTCGTAATTATCAACCTAAGGGTGTTCTTTTAACCCTTCCTTCTCTAATTGCATTTGTGTAATACACATTTTTATATACATAGTACCACGTATTTTAATTCCATAATATGCTTACAATAGTTCACAAGGTACAACACATAACAACTCCAGATTACACATAATTAAGTAGTGTAACTTGCACACTTTTCCTATATTTCAACAACAATAAATTACACCATTTGCCAACATTAACTAACTGAAATCAACACATTTATGCGCTCAAACAGTCCCAAAAAGATCCAATGCACATGAAGGACATGAGATATAGTTCCCGGTCATCCCTCCACTAGTTCCTATCTAACTTACACTTAAAATATCATACTTAACCTTATGTTGCTGGAAAATAAAGATGTGATAGCAACAAAATTCAATTCGTATAACTACTTCTATTCAAGCATGAGCACCATGTTTTCCTTGTATTTCATTATAGAACTAAGCAAAATCTATAGGTATTTGTATTCACCCTAGCCTGCAACAAGGAGGGTCTCCTCAAGAACACTAAAAGAATTTTTAAGACTGCTATTTATTAACCTTTAAGAGAGAAGAGAAAGCTGGAGCTTAATCTAATTTTTGGTGTGTTAAAATGAATAAAATGTCCAGCTAAATTTTCTTTTTATGAGCTCTTTTTTCCCCATAAAATGATCCCCTAAAACCTCCTCTTTTTGCTTCATCCTGAGACACTAAATGGCCAAGTAGGTGATGCAACAACTTAATTATGTTAAGCTGCTATAGAGTTCAAAGTTTGTGACACACCTACTTGCTTTATCCATTGTTGGAATATTTACTTGGGCCTTGGAAGATTTGGAAGGTGGGCTTCCCTTTTTCCACTTTCCTTCTCTTACTTGGCTTTGGCTTCAAGTGAGTCCATTAACATAGGATTGGATATGACCTATTAGCCCAAGATACTTTAACTTGATCCATATAGCTCAAGTAGGAAGTTCACCAAGTAGCTTAATTATGTAAAGAAAGCAGCTCGTTACCTTACTGCATTTTCCAAATTTTAATACCATATATTGTATCTTAATACTCTACTTTAGACTTTTAACTAAAATAGCACCTTATTGTGTTAGACTTAAATGCTTTCGTTGAGTTTATCTTGTACTCTTACCCGCTAAAACCTATGGGATATCACAAAAACTCTCAATCCAATTAAAATTATTACTACTCTGATGAAAAAACAATCTTAGTCCCTTAGCAATACCATAAACATAGTCAAGTGTCATATAGATGGGACTAACACATAGAAAATACAAAGTGTTACAATTATCTCCAGAATGGTCGAATTATGCTAGGAGCATGTCCGGTGCCATTATATCATGGATCACAAATTTGGCCACCGAAATGGGTTAATAGTTTACCCAATCAATGCCCTCGATAACTGTGCCCTAAGTGAGACTTTTGATAGCACGATTAGCTCTAAACCATCAATTTTCATCTAGGAGAACCCCTGTATGATACTGGGCACGTCCGGATGAGATTTGACCCCCTGTGGGCTTTTCGTTAATTGTTGAATAGAAACATTTCAAGGAGGCAGCGGGGATTCGAATTCCCCTGGGGGTAGGGTACTAAGAAAGGAAGTTGATCATGGATTACCAATAAGTCGAAGTCTAAAGTCCCTCCCATTGAGTCAGTTTTGGTGGTCTATGAGTTTCTTGATGTCTTTCTCGATGAGCTTCCCGGTGTTCCTCCCAAAAGGGAAATACAGTTTGGTATAGAGCTCCTCCCTAATACATATCCATTTCCATTCCCTCGTATTGTATGGCCCCGATAGAGTTAAAGAAGTTGAAGGGCCAATTGAGATATTTATTAGAGAAGGGTTTTATAAGGCCTAGGATGTCACCTTGGGGTGCACTAATGATATTTGTAAGAAAACATGATGGCTCACTTAGAATGTGCATCGACTATTGGAAACTCAATAAGGTCACTATAAAGAAAAAAATCACTTGTTAAGGATAGATAACCTATTTGATCAACTAAAAGTAGCTAGTCATTTTTCTATGATTGATGTTTAGTCCGAATACAATCAGGTGAGGGTAAGTGAGTGTGATATTCCCTAGATGGTTTTTCGGGCTAGATATGGCCATTTTAAATTTGTAGTAGTGTCATTTCACTTAATTAATGCACTAACGATATTTATGGATCTCATATTAGGGTCTTCAAACCCTACCTTGTTATGTTTGTGGTGGTCTTCATAGATGACCTATTGATTTACTCCTAAAGTGAAGAATATCACATGAATCATTTGAGGTAGTGTTGCAAACTTTGAGGGATGAGTGGTTGTTTGCTAAATTCGATAAGTGTTAATTTTTGTTGAAGGAGGTTACAATCCTAGGGCATGTGGTATCGGCGAATGAAATTAATGTGGACCCTAAGAAGACGGATGTGATTAGAAATTTTGCTAGTCCATTGAATCCAACTGATATCAGGAGTTTCTTAGGATTGACAGGGTATTATGGTAGATTTGTGAATGGTTTCTCTTCAATTGCTTCCCCTTTGACAAGATTTACACAAAAGAAGGAAAATTTTGTTTGGACCGATGAATGTGAAAGGAGTTTTCAAACATTTTAAGACGAGCTTATATCTGCTGCTATATTGGTTCTGTCGGAAGAGTTAGAAGGGTTTGTGGTTTATTGTGATGATTAAATGGTTCTTTTGGGGTGTTTATTGATGCAAAGTGGAAAAGTCATAAGATATGTTTCTCGGCTAAAGGTGCATGAATGTAATTATCCTACCCATGATCTTAAATTAGCGGGTATTTGTGAGGGATTCATGCAGACGTATTCACCGACCACAAGTCTCCAATATGTGTTCACATTAAGAGATGTTAATTTGAGACAAAGAAGGTGGTTAGAACTCCTTAAGGATTATGATGTGGTGTGCACTATCATCCTGTAAAGCTAATGTTGTGGCCGGCGCTCTAAGTAGAGTGTCCTAGAAAAGTGTAGCTCATATTGATGATGGCAATAAGGAAGTGGCTGGAGAAGTTAACCTGTTAGCTAGGTTTAGAGTTCGGTTGAATGAAGTTGAAAATAAAGGTGTGGTTATTTTTTATGGTTCCAAATCTTCTTTGATTGAAGAGGTCAAGTCCAAAAAAGACCTTGACTCCCCCTGCTAGAATTGCATGCTTCGGTGAAGGTTGTTAAGGTGAAGATTTTCTCCCAAGGGGGAGATGGTGTCCTTAGATACCGAGGTAGGTTATGTGTGCCTAATGTTGATGGGTTAAGAGATTCAATTTTGAAAGAGCCACATAGATCATCCTATTCTATTCACCCCGATACTACAAAGATGTATAGATACCTGAGAAAGGTGTATTGGTGGGGTGATATGAAAAGAGATATTTCCATGTTCGTGGCCGGTTTTCATAGTTGCCAAAAAGTCAAAGCCGAACATCAAAGGCCGGGTGGCCTAGACCAAGACAAAGAAATTTCTACTTGGACGTGGGAAGAGATCAACATGAATTTTGTGGTTGGTTCGCCAAAGACTAGAAAGCACTTTGATTCTATGGGTTATCGATTATAGAATGAAAAAGTTGGCTCACTTTCTACCAGTTAAAATGACTTATGGTTTTGAAGCTTATGCGAAGATATATATTCATGAGTTGGTTAAATTGCCTGGAATACCATTGTCTATTATTTAGGATCATGGTGCTAAATTCACTTCTCACTTTTGGAGATACTTCCAAAAGGGTCTTGGTACAAAAGTCAAGCTTAGCATGACTTTTCATCTTCAAATAGATGGTCAAGTCAAAAGGAAAATTCAAACTCTTGAGGATATGCTTAGGGCTTGTGTTTTGGAGTTCAAGGGTAGTTGGGATTTTCATCTTCCACTCACTGAGTTTGCTTACAATAATAGCTATCACTCTAGCATTGGAATGGCTCCCTTTGAAACTTTATGTGGTAGGCATTGTAAGTCCTCGATTGGTTGGTTTTATTTGGGGGGAATAGCTTCGTCAAGTCTTTCTTCAAGAAAACTCCAAGATTAAAGTATGTGGGCTTCATTCATGGGGATTCTTCCACCCATGAAGCTAAACCTTCTTATTTATCAATTTTCATGATTTTTAAGGTTTAACACTTTATTGGTAAACATTATTATGCATTATAAACACGATTTGAGTTTGGATTCTTCAAGTATTGATTAATTAAGCATGAATATGTATTGGAGGCTTATTCCATGAGTTATATTAAAGCTATGCATGATTTGAACTATGTAAACTATGAAAGATTGTGAACTTTTAAGGTGGATTTCATGACACCCTAATAGGGTTTCTAATATAATGTTAGTTGGTTGAATTGAATAATTTCCAAATGATTTGATTTTACTCCTCTCTTTTCTTATACTCTCGAATTGCATGATTTTTATCATATGTACATATGTCAACAATGTTTGACTAAATTTACATGACAAGATTCTTATGTTAATAAAAAAGTATTGCATATTTCTTAAGACAAGCAAGGCATAGTGAATTATGGGCTCCTAAGATGCATCGAACTCATGAAAATTTCCTATGATTTATAAGTATGATTTTGAGTCATTACACTATATTTAACTCTATTTTGAGTAACTAATATCTACATGTAGAGGTTAAGCATGGTAACTATTTTACCGTCATGTACAAACTATAGCTCGGTAGAAGGGGGGTCCAACATATTACAAGTCCTACACTCATGTGTAACACATTGCCCACTTGAAGGGGTCATGTCTATGAAATGATTTACCCTCTAGTGTAAGGTGTATGCTCTCTTGTAGGGGTCAAGTATATGAATGAGCTACTCATGACACATAATCATGATTTTACAAGCCAATCATGTTATGATTAAATTTATTATTATGTCAAGTATTCCTGTGGGAAGACTTAGCACCGGAAGAGGCTTAAGATGGGGGCTCTACCCAAGGGGTCCTTATATAAAGTCTTGGTCTCTTAACTATATGACAACATTGGTTTATATTTATTCCCAGGATGGGCTTTACTTGTGGATCCAAATTAGACAAGTTACCCACTATTTGGGCTCAAGTTTGGTTTACCTTGGCAAGTAAACCATTCATTTTTTTGTTGAGGAGCCATATATCAGGATTACAAGTAGTATCTCGCTTGGTATTATATGTCGGTTAAGGTCTCCTCCTACATATTTATGTTATGTTATGCAAGTTTGACTATCTATATGCATGTTTTGGCTCAAGCATTGATCATACATTTCATATTAGTCTTATATCTATCGGTTATACTTATGAAACTTGTTAATTACAGATTATGTCATTATTGCATTTCCCCATGCATACTGAGTACATTCCATGTACTAACGTATACTTCTTTGCTTACTTGATCTAACCATGTAATGATCGGAGCTCATATTCATCCTCCTCCTCCACGTGCCTAGACGAATCTTTTGATAACTACAATTGGTGAGTCCTCCACTCCGGGGACAATATCCATCTTACATTCATGTTTTTGTTAATAGTTGTCTGTTTTTGGATTTTTATCTTTTGAGGGTAAGCTCAGGAGAGGTCTTGCATTCGTATTAGAGGTGTTGGATATGGATATCTATGTATTGATCTTGACTCCTATTATGTTTATCTAGTTATGAAAGAATTCCCTTTATTCCCCTCTATGCTTGTTATACGTTGATGATGAGATGGAACTCCGAAGTCCCTAAAACACCCCCATAGTGTGAGTCTTTCTTACCCGCCCCTTGGACTTTATTTGTTATGTGATTCATGCAAATCTTCTTCCCTATTATATCCCCATAGCTTGAGTCCAAAGTCTCACTTCCCTTAGAATTATTTGTTACCTTCTTGTTGTTTAATTATGCTTCAGAAACAAAGGATGTGCAAATGATATGCTAAGAAGTATGTTTGGGTTTCCTTTGGATTTCCCATTCACGGTGTCACATCTAGGACATAGGCTTGGGTCGTGAAAATATATGGTAACCCTTGTAAGAAAAGAACATGATCAAGGGGAGAATCTATTTCATGCTAGGTGAAAAATTCAAGATAAAGTGTGTTCTTTAATCATTGATAATGGAAGTTGCACTAATTTGGTGAGTAGTTCTTTAGTGAAACATATGCGAATTCCAATAACAAAGCATCCCAACCTTTACAAGCTACAATGGCTCAATGAGAATGGAGAAATGAAGGTCCTCGTACAAGCAAGCATTCGGTTTAGTGTGGGTAAGAACAATGATGAATTGACTAGTGATGTTGTACCCATGTTGGCATGTCATGTCTTCTTGGGGAGAGCATGGCAATTTAATAGGGATGTTGTGTACAATGGAAGATCCAACAAATACACTTCTTTGATTGAAGGTAGAAAGTATGTTCTTACATCTCTCACTCCACACCAAGTGAGCGATGATTATCGAGGTATGAAGGAGCTTCGAGAAAAAATAAAGGTGGAGGAGCTGAAGGGGGATGGTGGAATATCCATTATTGTTCCAATGGAAGGAGTTTAGTTTGCTAAAAATAAGAAGAATATGTGTATGATATCAAAGCAAAGCAAGTGTTTAAAGGGTGTGGATGAGGGACGTTTTCTAGTATGCCTTGTCAATACCTATCTTTTATTGCATGCTAACCAAAACACTAGATCTTTGCCTAATGTTGTTTCTTGTCTTTTCTTGGACTATGATAACCTATTTTCAGAGGAGATACCCATAGAACGTCGTCCTTTAAGGGAATTAAACACGAAATAGATCTTGTACCGGGTTCATGAATTCCCAACCGAGCCTATAAGAGCAAACCGGATGAAACCAAGAAGCTACAAAGGTAAGTGAAAAAGATTTTTAAAAAGGGGTATATCAAATAAAGCCTACGTCCTTGTTCCATACGGGTGATTCTTTTTCCCAAGGAATATGGCACTTGGAGAATATGTATTGATTGTAGAGTTGTAAATAAGATCATGATGAAGTATCGACATCTAATTCTAAGGCTTGATAATATGCTTGATGAGATATTTGGATCTAATGTGTTCTAGAATATCAACCTTTGAAGTGGGTATCATCAAATTCGTATGAACCGGGTGATGAGTGAAAAACAACTTTTAAGACCAAGTTTGGGTTAAATAAATGGCTTGTGATGCCATTTGGTTTGACAAATTCCCTGGCACTTTCATGAGGTTTATTAATCATGTTCTTAAACCTTTCATCAACATTTTTGTTGTGGTGTATTTTCATGACATCCTTGTGTATAGCAAGACAATTAAGGAACATGTGCCCCATTTGAAGCAAGTATTTGATGTCTTATTAAAAGGGCATCTCTTTGCTAATCTCAAGAAGTTCTCATTTTGTGTTGAAAAGGTTGTGTTTTTCGGTTTTGTGGTTCGTGCAAATGGGATAGAGGTTGAAGAAAAGAAGGTAGAGTCCATCATGTCTTGCCAAACTCCAACCAATGCAACTAAGGTAAGATGTTTTCATGGGTTAGTAAGTTTATGCTGATGATTTATAAAGGGGTTTAGTTAAATTATTTCTCCTATGATCAAGTTAACCAAGAAAAATGTACCTTTTTATTGAGGGGAAGGACAAAAAAAGTCCTTTAAAGCCTTGAAATAGATGTTGATTTCTTCACTATAGCTTCAACTACCCAACTTTGATAAGACCTTTGAAATTGAATATGATGCTTTGGTATTGGAATAGGTGGTGTATCGATGCAACAAGGAAAGCCATTAGTTAACATTAGTGAAAAGCTAAAAGGGGCAACTCTTAAGTACTAAACTTATGAAAAGGAATTGTATGCACTTGTGCGGGTGTTACCTTATTTGCAACATTACAAGTGGCACAAAGAGTTTGTGACAAGGACTGATCGTGAATCTTTGAAGCATCTTAAGGGGCAATCCAAGTTGAACAAGTGACATGGAAATTAGGTTGAATTCATTGAAACCTTTCCCTATCTGATCAACTACAAGAAAGGCAAGGAAAATGTTATAGAGGATGCTCTATCAAGAAGGTTTATGTTGGTGACTAACTTGACTTCTAGAATGATGGGATTTGAAAGCTTAAGGGAATTCTATTATAGAGATTCAACTTCAAAGATACTTTTTGTAATTATACCCAAGGGAAGAAGGTTGATAGGTTTCAATTGGTTGGTGTTTTTTTATTCAAAGATGGACAAACTTGTGTTCCTATGAGTTCATAGAGAGAGCACTTGTCAAGGAGTCTCATAGTGGTGGTTTGAAGGGACATTTTTGGGTACCCAATACACTTCACATTCGAAATAATCAATTCTTTTGGCAAAGTTGAAGCATGACATGGAGAGAATTTGTTGACAATGTCTCAATAGTAAGCATGCGAAATGCACGACTCGGCCCAAGGTAAGTATACCGCTCTCCTACCCTTAGTTGTCCCTGGATGGATATCTCTATGGATTTTCTGTTGGGTCTTCCTAGGACTAAAAGAGGACATGATAGCATATTTGTTGTAGTGGATAGATTTTCTAAAATGACTCATTTTGTTCCATGCCATAAATTTGATGATGCATCCTGTGTAGCATCTTTATTTTTCATCAATGATCATAAATTGCATGGAGTCCCTAAAACCATTATTAGTAATAGGGATTTCAAATTTCTTAGTCACTTTAGGAAGAGTATATGAGGCACACTTGGTATCAAACTTATGTTCTCTCCTTACCAGCCTCAAACAGATGGACAAACTGAAGTAGTCAATAGGACTATTAGAAACATGCATCGGTGGATGATTAGAGGGACCCCAACAAAATGGGAAGACCATTTATCCTTGACTAAATTTGCATATAATCGATCTTTCCACTCCTTCATTGGTATGTAACCCTTTGGGGTATGTTATGAATTTAAACCTTTGTTTCCGCTAACCAAGACTCCATTATATAGTAATGTTTTTTTGAGCCTAGATGCCAATCAAAGAGCAAAGGAGATGATGAGCATTCTTGGCAAGGTTAACGAGGCCATCGAAAAGAACAATTCCAAGGTGGCTATTCAAAATAACTGTGGGAAAAAGGAAGTAATCTTCAATTTTAATGATTTTGTGTGGATACATTTTAAAAAATATAGGTTTCACATGATCAAAAAGGAAAGGTAAACCCATGAAGAGATGGATCTTTCAAAGTACTCAAGAGAATCGATGACAACACCTACATGATTGACTTTCCAAGTAATTATAATGTTCATAATGTTTTTAGTGTTAGTGATTTATCTCCTTGTGTTGTAAGTGGTTGTTCAGATTTGAGGATGAATCTTTTCAAGAAGGGGAGGACAATGATAAAGATCAAATAAGAAAGGAAAAGAAACGGGAACAAAATAAAACGATATGTGGATTAATTTTAAACTATTGAAATTATGGGCAACAAGGGATTAAAACCCTCACCTTCCAATTGATTTCAACAACCGAAATAAAACCCTAGAAGGAAAAATTAAAGGAAACCAAGAACAACAAATAGGCAACACTTTACTTAA
The DNA here is from genome assembly GCA_029948455.1 of Solanum rostratum. Classification (NCBI taxonomy): domain Eukaryota; kingdom Viridiplantae; phylum Streptophyta; class Magnoliopsida; order Solanales; family Solanaceae; genus Solanum; species Solanum rostratum. The sequence continues at coordinate 20,887,282 of CM057055.1, forward strand.
TCAAGAAAATAAGTCAACTAACAATTTTCACGAGTTCACCCTAATTACTCAATAAGAAGATACTACAATTTGTGAATTCAAATTCAACATAATCTAAATCTTCCAAATGCTAAAATATGACTATTTATACTATGTAAATAAAAGAAGACATTTACTTTACGATTGTATCCTTAATGAGTAAGGGCATTGTTTGGTTTACTTCCTTTCAAATCCTTGAATTCAAGTAATAGCCATTTGCACACATGACCTCTTTTCTTCATTCTCCTTACATTGATAGACCTTCCAAAAATTGTAAGCCTTTCATTGGTGACCCTCAAGCCATTCTAATGCTTCCTTTTCCTTGAACAATGCTTATAGGTTTTGGAGATCTTTTGATTCACTCCTTGTGATTGATAATGAGGGGTATGTGCCACTCATGTTGGTGTCATCTATGTTTCCATGTTATCATAATTTCAACCCATCCTTCCCATTTGGCACTCCTAATTCCAGCACTCCCTCTCCGTCCAGAAGCAGAATTCATAAAGGACTTGCTGACTAAAACGAGAACTGTGAACCAAGAGCTTTAGCATTGCAGTGTGATAGCATCAAGGTCCTTAGTGCAGAAGAGAGAAGATCCTAGAGCATTAACCATACCTTTCACCATTGGAGATGTTCAATTTTCAAAAGCATTATTTGATTTAGGCGTCAACATCAATTTGATGCCTCTTGCAACATTTAAGAAGTTAGGCTTGAGAGCCTTCTACTCCACAAATATGCAATTGTTGATCGTTGATATGATGGTGATGAAGTTTATGGGGATATTTTGTGATGTTCTCATCAAAGTAGAAAAATTCATCTTGCTCGCAGACTTTGTGATTCTTGATTGTGAGGTTTACATTGAAGTCCCTATCATCTTAGGTAGGCCCTTCCTATCCTCTAGACGAGAACTAGTTGACATGGAGTTGGGTCAACTCAAGTTCAGTTTGGGTAATGATGAGGTCATCTTTATCTTTTCTAGCACATAAATAAGAATGATGATTTGAAAGTATCTTTGTCAATGAGAGCGTTGATGAGGTATATCCAGAGATTCTAATTAAAGAAAAGTTGGCATCGAAACGCTGGAAGAAGTGTTAATGAATTTGAGAGTTAGGGTATCCTAGATAATGAGGAGACAGCAAAAGCCCTAGGAGTATCTGGATTCACTAGACATTAAGCTAAACTTGAATTGGACGTGAAAAATAGAGAATCACCACCTTCTAAACCATCCACCGAGGAGCCACTAGTGTTGGAATTAAAGGCTCTTCTAGCCCATCTGAGATATATGTTCTTGGGTACTAACAATACTTTTCCTGTCATTGTCACTGCAAATCTCAATGAGGAACATGTGAATACATTGATCACGGTACTAAAGGAGTTTGTAAAGGCTTTTGGATGGACAATTGCTACCATTATTAGCATCACACCTGGAGTGTGTACTCACAAAATTCAACTAGTAAAAGACTACAAAACAAATTATTGAACACCAAAGGCACCTCAAAGAGAAGATTCTACATCCCATCTATTATGAAAACAAAGCCCTAGATGAAGCACAGAAAAATTACACAGTCACGGAGCAGGAGTTACATGCAATGGTCTTTGCATTTGAGAAATTCAGGTCTTATCTATTGGGAACCAAAGTCGTTGTACATACTGACCATTCAACATTTTGATACTTAATGGCTAAGAAGGATGTGAAACCAAGACTGATTCGATGGATACTTCTTCTTCTTCAAGAGCTCAACTTTGATGTGATTGACAGAAATAGGACTGCAAATCAAGTGGCCGACCGCCTATAAAGTTTAGAGGACAAGGCCATGACAAAGCTCAATGATGATGTGGAAATTAATGATTCATTCCTGAATGAGAGAGCACTAGCAGCATCTCATGACTTTATTCAATGGTTTGTAGATTATGCAAACTATTTGGTTAGTGATATTGTACCATCGGATTTGACTACTCACCAGAGCTGCAAGTTTACGTTTGATGTGAGGATGTTTTTCTGGGATGATCAATATTTTCTTCGTGTCTATGCAAATAGGATTATTCATTGATGTATTTTTGAGGTCGAAATGATGTGTATCCCAGAGGCGTGCCACTGACCTTTTGTGGGTGAGCATTATGGTGAAATTCGAAAGCACACAAGATCGTGCAGTGTCGCTACTATTAGCAAACTATCCACCAAGATGTCCATGACTATTCTAAGGCTTGTGATAGATTCCAGAAAGAAGGTGGTGTTTCTCACAAGCATGAGCTCCAACTAAACCTTATTATGGTGATTGACTTATTAGATGATTGCGGGATAGATTTTCATGGCCCATTTGTTAGCTCTCATTATCAAGTATTTTTCAGCGGTGGTGGATTATGTATCATAATAAGTGGAGGATGTGGCACTTCCCAATAATGAAGTCAAGAGTGACATAAGATTCCGAAAAAAAATATCTGCTCAAGGTTTGGTACCCCTTGGGAAATCATCTGGTATAAAGGTTCCTATTTTAGCAATACGTTGTTCAAATCTCTTCTTCAAAAATATAGGAGGTGTCAACCCCCTAGCATCAACATATGTGTGGGCAAGTTGAGGTGTCCAACGGGGAGATCAAATAGATTTTTTCCAAGACTGTTAATGCAAATCAGATTGATATGTCACGAAAGTTTGATGATGCATTATCGGCATATCTATTGAAATCAAGACTCCCATAGGCATGTCTTCTTATCAACTTGTCTAATTTAGCTTTGTAACACCTCAAATTCAAAACCTATGAGTGTATGAATATTGGTCTGAAAAAAATCACTCAGAGTAATTGGACTAGCGCAACTCACAACCCTAGAAGGAGTTACAGCTCGTAAGTAGTCTCGTAGAATAAAGCCAAAAAAATAAACTTGAGGATTCTTGAAGTGTATGTTTTTATGAAGGGGTTTACGGGTTGTAAGTTGGAGAATGGCCCAAAAGAGGATTCATGGAACCTGGGAAGACTTGATGAAATTTTGGATCTTTCAGGAGTCCAATCTATGACATATCAGAGAACCCATAAAGTTATCTACGAGTCATAGAACCTGTCATGGAATCAGAATCAGAAAAAGGTCTCTAAAACTCTATTAGACAACACCATCTATGACCTGTAAAATAGACCATGACCCATAAACGGGGTCTCGTGCTCCTATCCTGTGGATTTTAATTAAGTGAAGTTCTAATAAGTTCTATTCTCTTAACCGCCTCATCTTTCCCATCCATGAACCTTCATACAATTCCAATCCCCTCTCTCATCAAGTCGAGTGCAAACGATTCCAATCGCATAAGTTCTAGAGTGAGTTCGTATATGTGTAACATTAAATAATCATATCCTTTAGCACACTTCGAATTATGCTCTTTACAACCTACCAAATAAAATCACTTTGAATTATCATTCCAACACAGTTGGTTTCACCACATTTGGAGTTTGGACAAAAACATTATGCCTATTTTACTAAAGCAATGTCAAGATATTAGTTTTTACGACCCGCTTTTAGGCCGTGTAATGATATATGGGCCATGAACGGGGTTTCGTGGAACTGATCGGCTAGATTTTAAAATGGGTATTTTTGAGTTTTCCTCACACCTAAAGCCCAATCCCACATTGTTTTGAAGTCCCACACGCCCTATAACAGTCTAAAAGTCTCCTAAATGACCCTAATCCTAATTTATTCTTCAAAAACACTCTCAAGTCTCCAAGGTCCTCCATTGAAGACAAGGCTAGAGTTTTGGGTTTCTCTACTGAAAGTTTTGATTTCTTCCATAAATATTTGGCTAAGGTATGTGGATTTGATTTGTGAAGCCCTTCCCTTAACAAAGCTCCAGTTTCATTATTTTAAATTTGACCCATGGGTTATGTATGTTGTGAAATTATGGAAAATTGGTTTAATCATGTAATTTGTGATGCATCCTTAGTTATATGAAGTGTATGAGTATTATGTTATGACCTATGATGCATAATAAGTTGAAATTCATGACTTTCTAGTTAGGGTTCTACAAGAATCATGTTAGGTTGATTCGAGTGCTTCCAAATGCTTATATTATGAATTTATTTGAGGTTTATATACAAGCTAATTTGGATACATGAAGATGATTATATGGATTCCTTAAACTATCTTTTAAAATGGTGAATTCCACTACTCTTATACATGAGTAGCTAGTAATTTTCGTACTTCCATGACTAATTGTGATTTCTCCTTACATATGGATTTTTGGGTTATGAAGTTGATGGAGGATTTCTTGACTATATTTATTTTCGTACTTTCTTTTTTATCATTATTGTATATGAATCAAATCTAAATCATATGAATTTCATGACTATGAGTCTTTAAGAATACAAATCTTATGTTCGTAACCTATGCTATATGACCGAGTATGTTTTATGAAAGAAGGATGTCTAAATCCAAGCTATATTAGAACATAAGGTTCCTAAATGATCAGAGTCAATATTTATGTTATGGCTTCATGAGAGTATCATGAAACTTTATGTAAGATCATAAGTTTCTTTCTTTATATGTTCTGGAGATTATGAATGATAGGGTTTGCCATGTATGCTATGAAACCCTTTGAAGTTATATGAAAGCTATGCATTATAGAAATTTCTTCTTTATGATGTGGTTATGTACATGTCTATGCATGCTATGACTATACTCTTATCTATATGTTATGAGGCACTAGACTCATTAGAGTCATGAATGAATGAATAAAAGAAATGTAAGTCCCCATCTAGTTATGATTATGAAACCATGATGATCCGTTAGTAGAGGGATATGAAATGATGACCCGTTATGAGAAGGATATGATAATGATGCTAGCTGATAGTAGAGGCTAAGCCAAGATGTAGGAGCTATTCTTATGATTTTGAGTAATGTTTTGAATATTTATGGGACGGGTTAGTAGAATTTCCCTCCATTGTTTTAATAGGCTTATGTGATGACTCTCCACAAATGATTTTATTATTTTATGTTTATGATTATTTCGTGAGAGTTTTACTTAGCACCAATTAGAATTTTGCATAAATGCGGAAGCTCCCCAGTAGAAGAGGAATTAAATCCGTTAGCAGAATCCCGTTGTCCAATAACTACATGCCACCGTAGGAAATAGGAATCTCCCACTGGTAAAGGTTGATTTATAGACCAACGGATAGTAGAGGTTGCTCAATAGAAATGCTTTAGCGGATCCACTTAGTAATCTTAGGAGGTCATCTTGGCAAGTGATTTCCCCATATCTCTGGAACAAGGGAAACATTAGGATTCTATAGTTAGCTCACATGATTTATGTCAGTTAAAGGGTACTCTCACATATGTTCAAGTTTTCCTCAAGTTCCCAAGAAGCCCTCTTATGATAAATTAAAAATGGTTCCTTTATGTTATGTCCAAATGTTATTTAAAGTTCCTATGATTCATTGTTTCATAAGTTCAAATGGTAATTTCCCTTAAAGGTATATGACTATATCTACAAGTTTGCAAGGTGGTGCCCATTATGATTACTAAATGTTTCTTCCATAATAAAATAGTCTTTATGTAAAGTGATGTATTGTTCACTCAAGGATATTAATATTTTAACTAATCATGACAACATGTATTTTCTCAATAATTTAAGTTTATGTGACACATCATGCATTCAAGTAAGGGTTAATACGTTAATTCTAATGTGCAATATTTCATGTTCTATGATGAGAGTAAATGTCTAAATAATCCTTCTTTATGATTTCTCTTATTCTTGATTATGATCATCCATGCATCCTACTATATCCTTTTTAAAATTATCTTTTTATGTTCAAATGAGATAGGCTTGATTAAGGCTACTAAAAACCTCGTAGATGTATAATTTTTAACCTGAGACTTAGCATGAATCATTTCATTATTTATTTCCATGACATGCATTGCATACCTGCATACCAGTACATTAAAAAATACTGATGTATACTTCTAGGTCTATATAATTTCACCATGTAGGGACAGACGCTCTTCGATATCCCCCACGTGTCTAGCTTTGGATTATTGAAGACAAGAGTTGGTGAGTCCTTTTGTTCGGGGACAATAACTTAGTTTTCTTTCTAGATTGATGTACATGACAGTCTAATTTCAAGTTGTATATGTCTTTTGTTATGAATGTATTTGAGGGTGATCTTGAACATGTTTTAGCCCCCGCGGAGTTATGTTAGAGGTATTTTTGGACAAATGTTATGATGGTATTCAGTTCTCATATTCCTTTATGATTTTTATGTTCTAGCACTTATTCCTTTTTACCCTAGTTTTCTATTTCATCTTTGCATTTTATGCCTGTGAATTCTTATTATATGTAAGATTGCTTGGGTGAGGTTCCTTCAGGCATCTCATTCGTCGTGTGATGACTAGGACCCTAGGTCGGGTTGTTATAAACATGGTATCAGATCTCAATGTTTTGAAATTATCCTCAGAGTATAACATACCACATCGAATAGAGTCGTATTCATGGGTGTGAAGTGCACCACATCTTTGAGTAGGAGGCTGTAACACATTTAGGAATTTTCTCACTTTTTTCATGATCCATGTCGTTCTCTAGAGTTGTCCTAAGATTCTCTTTATCTAATGGATTGTTCTTTGCACATTTAGATAATGCATCCAAGTAGGATGCCTCAAGTCCCAGCATATGTAGGAGTTAGCCATGCAGAATTTTGGACCGCTCTCACTATGTTGGCGCAAATTGTTACCAACCAAGCTAACCAAGGAGCTTATGTTCAAAATGCTCCAACTTCAGCCTCGAGGATAAGGGACTTTGCTAGAATAAACCCTCCTGGATTCCATGGATCAAAGGTCTAGGAAGACACTAAAGAGTTTATGGAAAAAGTGCATAAAGTGTTTGCTATTATGGGAGTGAATTCGGAGGAAAAGGCAGACTTGGCAGCCTTCAAACTAAAAGGGATGGCTCACATATTTCATACCCAATGGAAAAGTGAGGAATAAAGATTGGGGCCCTATATCTTTGGGAGAGTTTAAAGATGCATTCCTAGATCGCTTCTTTCCCTTGGAGTTGAGGGAAACTAAGATGAAAGAATTCACCAATCTTAACCAAGGGCAAATGAGTGTGAAGGAGTATTCCCTCAAGTTTACCCAACTCTCCAAATACGCCCATCATTTATTGCAGACCCCCATGCTAGAATGAATGAATTCATGTCAGGGTTATCAGATTCACTTGTTCAGGAATGTTAGACTGCCATGCTAGTGAAGGAGATGGATATTTCGAGTCTTATGACTTATATAGAACAAATTTAGGAGAGAAAGATGATGAAGAGTGCTAGAGAGTCAAAGAGGGCCCGTTTTGATGTAGGTGGATCATCATCTATTAAGACTTCGAAGCTTAAGAGCAAGAGGGAGAGAGACCCCTATCCTATTGGTGACAAGTGTGGTAGAATGCATTTAGGAGAGTGTTTGATTGGAAAAGAAGGTTGGTTCAAGTGTGGTGAGTTTGGACACAAGAAAAACGACTTCCCGATGGCCGCTGGGAAGGCAAGAGAAAGAGCTCAAAATGCTATACTTGGTAAGAATGTGTACTTCTAATGTTGTAGTGATTGATATTAGTCAATCTCGTGATTATGATGTTGTTGTTGATGTTTTCATGCAAATAGCTATGTTATGGTATTGAAAAGTAGTAGTTTTTGCATTCCCTCTCATACATCAATTTATGTTACCTATAACTCGGTGATTGTAGTATGTAAATACGAATGGCGTTGGTTCATAACTAGAATCTCATGTGCAATTATAAAAATACGTTATATGTGCATTTAGAGTAATTTTGATGTTAATGATTTATAACTTTGCATAAAAATAGTGTTTGTCTTACGTGTTGCATTTATGATGGATTGTTGTATGTTCATTTCCCTATTCTCCCACTAGTTCAATCAACATTCTGGGACGAAAGGGGGGGGGGATATTGTAACACCTTAGATTCGTAACCTATGAGTGAATGAAGATTGGTCTGAAAAATATAACTTGGAGTAATTGGACGAGGGCAACTCATGACCCATAGAAGGATTAGTCTCGACGAAAGAGGCCAAAAAAATAAGATTGAGGATTATAGAACCGTATGTTTTTACAAAGGGGTTTACGGGTCGTAAGATGGAGTACGACTTGTGAGAGGATTCGTGAAGCCTGGGCTAGAGTTGATGAAATTTTCTATCTTTCAGGAGTTTAATCTATGACTTATCGGACAGCCCGTAAAGTCCTCTTCGAGTTGTAGACCCTGTCATAGAATCAAAATCAGAAAAGGGTTTCTGAAACACTATAAGAGGAACCCCATCTACAGCCCGTAAAATGGACCACGACCTATAAACGGGGTCTTGTGGTCCTATCCATTGGATTTTTATAAAGTGAAGTTCTAATATTTTCTATTCTCTTAACAGACTCATCTAGCCCTTCCACGACCCCTCATGCAATGCCAAGCCCCTCTCCCATCAAGTCGAGTGCAAACGATTCCAATCACCTAAGTTCTAGCTCGTGTTCGTACATGTGTCAACTTCAAATCATCATAACTCTTAGCTTATTTTTAATTAGGTTTTATCAAAACTAACAAATGAAAGACCTTTGAATTATCTTTCAAACACAACTAGTTTTACCTCATTTAAAGTTCGGACCAAAATGTTATGCCAATTTAAAGTTCCTTGTCACGGCCCCAGAGGGTACCCTTGCCGCGGCCGGCATCTAGAGACTATTGTTATTCCCCAAGCGAACCACTTAGCCTCATCACATCATTCAATCAAATAAACTCTACTAACCAACGGAAAATGTAAGTATGTAGTGGACACATCTCATATAAAGTCTCAAAAGAATATATAAAATAATGAAGGCTAGTAGAAAAAACTAGCTCACAATCTCAACATCAACGTTCAACCATTGTCTATGAAGCCTCTACCACTGATCATGAGGTGCCAATGACAGACCGATGGCTGCCCAAATCAAAATAAAAGAATAGTCCAAAGTCTAACTCTAAAGCTAGATGAAATAATCATGGTGGGTCCTTTGGAGTATGGGAGTCTCACTAAATCGGTTGCGAATCTCAGATCTTCGATGGAGCCCCTGTTCATGATCTCTAGTACCTTCCTTTGCATCACAAAATGATGTAATCCAAAAGGCACATTAGTACTTGGAATGTACTGGTATGTAAAATAGCCGAGTGAAATAGAAACAGGTAGAATGATATGGAAACAACATCAACTCAATGTAATCACCAAATAACATCAAATCGTCAAATGTCTATCATGTAAGAATAAAGAGAAGACAAGTGACCCGTCAACAACTCAAACTCATCAATCATCTCAGACTCATCTCAAAGGAACTCACATCATCTCATCTCATCTCAACTCAAATTACTCAAGGTAGGAAATTTATGGGAGTTTCTCTTACCCGAAATCACTTATGAGCCAGTGAATGTACAACAATCTTGTTGATGTTGCCACAGACATTCCAAACTCACCAGGTAGGGAACGCTCTGAAACCATATCAACACACCCAATATGGAGTCAATAGTCAATAAGTCCGCTATTATTTTAGTGATTGTTACTCATGAGGGAACCAAAATTTATGTGATGGTCCCAAGCCTCACCTACGTTTGGCGACGTAGTTTGACAAGTACGAGTCGGACTAACTCTCTCTCTTTTGGTGCTCGATACTACTCCCATGACTCAATGCTCATATAACCTCCATCTCAACTAATCTCATAGGGACTCGAACCGCATCATCGATCGATATTTGATAGGGACTCGAACCCCGTCATCGATCGGTATGTCACAAGGACTCGAACCCTGTCATCATTCATCTCATAGGGTCTTTAACCCTATAATCAATCAAGCTCATTTGGACTCTTACCCTTTTATCAATAAACTCATAGGGACTCTAACCCTTTCATCGATCAATCTCATCAATGACTCACGATTTAGAACAATCATTAGGAAGAAATTGAATAGACATATTCGTGGAGTTCATTTATTTAGATGCATAAGACAATCAAGTTCTATCAACTCATCATCATTCTCTCATCACAATCAACAATCTCAATTCAAGACTCTAGACTCAATTCTTAAGTTCATTATGTATGCTTTTCAAATTAATCACGTAGGGTTATGCAAATTCTCATGAAAATGTTCAATTTAAGGAAACAAATAGTATGATGATCATCAGTGTAGACAACATATAATTTCAAAAAAGATTTTAAGAAAACCCATCAAGGATCATGTATGTAGACTCTCCAAATAAAGAACTCATCTATGACCATCTATGGGGCATATGAGAGAATAATCTCATGCATTTATTTTAGCCTTACATACCTGGGATGCAGCTATCAATACATCACGTGAAAGATTTCTCCTCAATTCTCTTAACTCAAGCTCTTCTCCTCTTTCCCCAAGCCCTAGCCTTGTTAGACTATGGAATAGGACTTAGAAAGGGGGTTTTAGACCTTTTTACAAAATAGCCTTATTAGATCATGTATAGGGTTTAGGAGGGGTGAAGAATTGACCAGAATGTCCCTCATAATAATTTAGACCCAGTCTGCAACGCGAACTGGTCACGCACAGTGTATCTTTAGAAAATATTTCTGAATAAGTTTTTTCAATCCCGTCAAAAATTTTCAGAAAAATACTAGTGCTGGTCAGCGATGGAGAGGCGATGCGCTCTTGTCGCGCACCAACATTGTTTTTTGATTTGAATTGGAAAATTATCTTTTGATCGGGTCAATTTAAAAATCAATCGAGACCACTTTCTCACTAAACTTTTTAAGCTGATCACAAATCCATCCCCGGATTTGCCATACGAGCATTGGAAGATGTGTTACACACATACCCTCCCTCAAGGGGTATCTTGGTATTATTACCGGGCATTATATCATCTCCCCCTTAGGATCATTCATCCTCGAATGATGAGCATAGGTGGATCTCAAGGCACAAATAGACTCCAACTCATCTCAACGCTCAACTCAATCAATCAAACTCTCGATCTTTCCCTCGACCTCAATCAATACTATTCAGACTTACGAATAGAAAGTCACATCAAGAATAGATACATCAATTTAGTGAAGGGTAAGAAATTTACCTTCAACACTCTCATCATTAGGCACGAATAGGTGCAGATATTTGGCCTTCATCTCTTCCTCAGCTTCCCATGTGGCTTCCTCAATGAATTGATTTCTCCATAGGACTTTGACTGAGGCTATCTCTTTGTTCCTCAACTTACGAATCTGATAAACAAAGATTTGAATCAGAACCTCTTTGTAAGATAGGCAATCGTTTACTCCAATTCTATCAATAGGGATCCCCAAGGAAGGGTCTCCCAAACATTCCTTCAACATCGATACATGGAATACTGGATGGACTCCATCTAACTCGGAAGGAAACTCTAACTTATATGCAACCTTCCCAATCCTCTTGAGAATCTGAAATGGTCCAACATAGCGTGGACTCAGCTATTCTTTCATTCCAAATCTTAGGACACCTTTCATAGGTGACACTTCAAATACACCCAATCATCTACCTCGAACTCTAAGTTTCTCCTTCTCACGTCGGTATAAGATATTTGGCAACTCTAATGACCTTGACCTTCTCCATCGATTGGAGGACAAAATCAGGCACAATCAACTTCACTTCCCCAACCTCAAACAACCCAATTGGTGATTTACAACTCCTCACATACAAGGCTTCATAGGGAGCCATTTGAATGCTTACATGATAGCTATTGTTATATGAAGATTCAATCAATTGTAGGTGATCATCTCAATTCCCCTTGAAATCAAGAACACAAGCACTCAACATATCCTCTAATGTTTGAATCGTACGCTTTTCCTGACCATCTGTCTGTGGATGAAAGGATGTGCTCAAGTTCGCCTTAGTACCCAATCATTTTTGGAACGATCTCCAAAATTGGTAGGTGAATTGAGCTCCTCTGTCCGAGGTGATGGACAAGGGAATCCCATGCAACTTGACAATCTCCTGGATGTAAAACTTCGCATACTCCTCTGCGTTGATTGTTGTCTTAACTTCCAAGAAGTAAGCCGATTTAGTTATGCTATCCACAATCAATCATATAATATCATGTTGCTTTAGAAACCAGGGTAGACCAGTAATAAAGTCCATATTAGTCATCTCCCACTTCCATTCTGGAATCTCAAAGTTCTGAGCCAATCCACATGGCCTTTGATGCTCAACCTTTACTTGTTGGCAATTTAAGCTTTTAGAAACGAACTCAGCAATATCTTTCTTTATTCCACTCCACCAATAGACTTCTCTTAAGTTGTGGTACATCTTGGTAGAGGTAGGATGAATATAATATCTAGTGTTATGGGCTTCCGCCATGATTCTATCTCGAAGGCCATCAAAATCTGGGACACATAATCTACTTTGGTACCTCTACGCTCCATCTCCCCCTTTGGAGGAGACCATCACTTTTTGTTTATGGACAACCTCCTTCAATTGGAGTATGACAGGGTCTTGGTCTTGCTTTTCTTTCACCTATGCCACTAAGGATGAAGCAGATCCATTCTGAACATTAACTCTTCCTTCATCATTCTCCTCAAGTTGCACTCCAAATTAAGCCAATTGATGCACTTCCTTGGCTAATTCATTCTTTCCTTCCTCCACATGGATTGTTCTACCCATTGACAACCTGCTAAGAGCGTCAGCAAAAACATTAGCTTTAACTAGGTGGTAGTAAATGCTTATGTCAAAATCCTTGAGCATCTCTAACCATCTCCCTTGTCGCAGGTTAAGTTCTTTCTAACTTAAAACATACTGCAGACTCTTATGGTCAGTGAACACATCCACACGCACTCCATGCAAGTAGTGGCGCCATATTTTAGGTGCAAGTACCACTGCTGCCAACTCAAGATCATGGGTTGGATAGTTCCTCTCATTAACCTTGAGTTACCTAGAAGGATATGCTATCACCTTCCCTCTCTGCATTAGTACACATCCCAATCCAACCCTTGAAGCATCACAGTAAATTAAAAAGTCCTCCCTCCTATCAAGTAAGGTTAGTACTAGTGCAATAGTCAACCTCGTTTTCAACTCTTGAAAATTCTTCTCACGTTCCTCATTCCACTGAAACTTGACCTTTTTTGAGTCAATTTAGTCAATGGTGTAGATACGGAAGAAAAATCTCTCCACAAATCTGCGGTAGTATCCTGCCAACCCCAAGAAACTTCTAATATCAGTCGGAGTGGTTGGTCTGGGCAAGTTTTTTACCGCTTCAATCTTTTGGGCATCCACTCGACTACCATCATCCGAAACAACATAGCCTAGGAAAGCTGTTGACTTAAGCCAAAACTCATACTTTGAGAATTTTTCATATAGCTCATGGTCCTCAAGAGTTTGGAGGACAACTCTAAGGTGGTTAGCATGTTCCTCTTTACTTCTCGAATACACCAAAATGTCGTCAATGAAAACAATCACAACTATATCAAGATATTGTCTGAATACTCTATTCATCAAGTCCATAAAGGTTGCAGGTGCATTCGTCAACCCAAAGGACATGACCAAGAACTTAAAATGGCCATATCTAGTCCTAAAGGTTGTCTTTGGAATATCACATTCCCATACCTTCAACTGGTGATAGCCAGATCTAAGGTCTATCGGTGAGAAACAAGAGGCGCCCTAAAGTGTGTCAAACAAATCATCTACCCTTGGGAGAGGATATTTGTTCTTTATTGTGACCTTGTTCAGTTGCCTATTCGACACATTTTAAGGGGCCAATCTTTGTTTTGCACAAATAGCACAAGAGCACCCCAAGGTGAAACACTTGGCCTCATGAAGCTCTTCTCTAGCATCTTTCAGTTGCTTTTTCAACTATGAGGGGCCATCCCATAAGGTGGAATCGAAATAGGTTGTGTGTCGGGAAGAACATCAATCCCAAAGTCAATCTCCCTATCAGGAGGGACTCCAGGCAGATCATAAGGAAATACTTTCGTAAACTCATGAACAATCGGAACAGACTCAAGAGTTTGGGACTCAACACCATTAGATTTAACTCGTACGAGGTGATAGATACAACCTTTGGTAATCAACTTTCTAGCTCTAAGATATGAGATAAACTTTACTCTAGGTGCAATAGAATCACCCTTCCACTCTACAACCGGTTTGTTAATTGGAACTTAACAGTTTGGGATCTACAATCAACAGTGGCATAATAGGCATGAAGCCAATACATGCTAAGAATCACATCAAAATCAACAATCTCCAACTCAACCAAATCAACAAGAGTATCCCTATGATGGATGGACACTACACAAGCTCTATAGATTCTCTCAACTCGAATAAACTCACCCAATAGAGTAGAAACATCAAAGAGTTCAAGAAGACTCTCAGGGGTTCTATCAAATTTACTGGCCACATAAGGAGTTACAAATGACAATGTGGCACCCGAATCAATCAAAGCATAACAATCAAAAGTAAGGATTCAAATCATGCCCATCAGAATATTTGGGGAGTTCTCCTAATCTTGGTGACTACTCATAGTATACAAGCGATTTGTTGCTCCACCTGCACATGACATAGTGGCCCTCTGGTTTCATCTAACCGGCGGGGCTGGTATAGTAGATTGAGCTTGGTCAGCCCACATCGGAGAATCACCCTGGTAGTGACCCGCTTGGCCATATCTATATCATACATTATTCATGTCATAACATATCCCTAAGTGCATTTTGCCACACTTATCACATGGCGGTTTACCCCGCGAGCTTTGTGTCACACTAGCTCGCGACTAAGGTACATTATTTCCTACATTCTGAGACCTCTGATCATATCTACCTCTAGGGACACGTGCACTAGCAGATGATGGTGCTGGAATTCGATTACAATTATCTTTCCTCCCAACCTCATGGCTGGATGTCTTAGCTTTCTTACGATTGAACTCTTCCCTATCATGTTGTCTCTCCTCATCAACTTGTTGCACAAATGCCATAAGTCGCCCGATGTCCATATTACTCACAAGCATTGCTCCCCTACCATCTCTCTTGGGTCTTCTATTCAACCCATCAACATACATCCCCATCTCTCCCCTCATGTAAGCAACCATGTCCGGAGCATAGTGAGATAGTTGTGTGAACTTCAAAGCATACTCTTCAACAATCATAGAGCCCTACTTCATATTCAAGAGCTCTCTCACCTTAGCTTGTCTTTTCTCTCTTGGGAAGAAGTGCCCTAAGAAGGCTTCCTCAAACACTACCCAAGTCAAATATGTAGCATCATCGCTTCTACTCTTCTTCTATAGGTCGAACCACAGTCTGGCCACAACCTTAAGTTGGTAAGCACCCAGTTCAACCCTATCAGCATCAGCCGCATGCATCCCAAGGAACACCTTCTCAAGTTTCTCCACGTAGTTCTCAGGGTCTTCAGTGGATGCGAACCCTGTGAACTCAGGCAGATTCATCCTCATAAATTCTCGGACTCTAAAGGTTTCATGAGAATCAGGTCTACCCATCTCTTGTCTCACAACATGTACTTCGACAGCATGGGCTAGAGCTTGAATAGCCGGACGTAGCTCACCATTGGAGACCTCATCTTCAGGGGATTGTTCTTTAGGGATAACTTGATCAACAAGCTCTTGGGGTACTTGAGCCTCAGGTGGATTAATAGCTTGCCTGGCAAAACATCCCCTTCCTCTAACGACTCTTCTAGGAGGCATCTTATCAATTCTGCATACGTAGAGCACGAATTAGAAATGAGCTTTGATAGGGTTTAGCTCTATCACACGAATTTGGATAAGAAGAAAAGTGCAACCATTCCAAATGTCCTATAGCCTCTTGCTCTATGAAATGTGGTCGACAACACACCAATAAACAAAACTCTACTAGATACAACTTCATAGACTCCATAAGACACTTGAACACTGTGCTCTAATACTATGTTTGTCAAGCTCCGAGAGGGTACCCTTGGCGTGGATGGCATATAGAGATTATTGCTAGTCCCTAAGAGAAACACTTAGCCCCATCAGATCATTCAACCAAATAAACTCTACTGAATAGCAGAAAATATAAGTAAGTAGTGGACACATTTCATCTAAAGTCTCAAAAGAATATATAAAACAATGAAGGCTAGTAGAAATAACTAGCTCAGAATCTAAAAATGAATGTTCATCCATCGTCTATGAAGACTCTACCACTGATCATGTGGTGCCAATGACAGACCCATGGCTACCCAAATCAAAATAAAAGAATAGTCAAAAGTCTAACTCTAAAGAAAGATAAAATAATTGTGGTGGGTCTTTCGGTGTAGGAGGCTTACCAAATAAGCTGCGAATCTCAAACCTTCAATGTAGCGCCTGTTGACGATCTTTAGTACCTTCTTCTACATCATAAAATGATGCAGTCTAAAAGGGATATCAGTACTTGGAATGTAATAGTATGTACAATAGCCGAGTGAAACAGAAACAGGTAGAATAATATGGAAACAACATCAACTCAAAGTAATTATCAAATAATGTTAAATTGTCAAATGTCTATTTATGCAAGAATAAAGAGTAGACAAGTGATCCTCGGATAATTCAAACTCATTAATCATCTCAAACTCATCTCAAAGGAGCTCACCTTATCTCATTTTGTCTAGTCTCATCTCATCTAAACTTAGAGTACTCAAGGGAGAAAATTAATGAGAGTTTCTCTTATCTGATAACAATTACTTATGAGACAGTGAATGTACAAAAATTTCGCTGATGGGTCCACAACTTCAAATCATGCAAGGTATAGGGAATGCTCCAAAACCATATCACCTCACCCAATATGGAGTCAATCATCAATAAGTCCGATATTATTTCAGGGACTATTACTCACAAGAGAACCATAATATATGTGATGGTCCTAAGCCTCTCCTACGTTTGGCGACATAGTTTGATGAGTTCGAGTCGAACTAACTCTCCCTCTTTTGATACTTGATACTCCTCCCATGAGTCAATACTTATAAAACCTCCATCTCAATCAATCTCATAGGGACTCAAACCCTGTCATTAATCGATATCTCATAAGGACTCGAACCTTGTCATCATTTAACTCACAGGGACTCTAACCCATTCATCCATCAAAATCATAGGGACTCTAACCCTTTCGCTAATCAACTCATAGGGACCCTAACCCTTTCATCAATCAATCTAATGGGGACTTTAACCCTTTCATCAATCAATATCATTAATGACTCAAGATTCATTAGGAAGTAATCGAATAAGACACATCGGTGGAGTTCATATATAAAGACTCATAAGACAATCAATTTCTATCAACTCATCATCATTCTCTCATCACAATCAACAATCTCAGTTCAATATTTTAGACTCATTTCATTATGCATGCTTTTCAAATTAATCACGTAGGGTTATGCAAATTCTCATGAAAATGTTCAATTTAAGGAAACAAATAGCATGAGGATCATCAGCATAGAAAATATGTAATTTCAAATAGGATTTTAAGATAAACATCAACGATCATGCATGTAGACTCTCCAAATCATCAACTCATCAATAACCATCTATGGGGCACTTGGGAGAGCAATCTTATGCTTTTAGTTTAGCCTTACTACCTTGGATGCAGCTATCAATCCATCACGTCAAAGATATCTCCTAAATTGTCTCAACTAAGCTTTCCCCTCTTTCCTAAAACCCTAGCCTTATTAGATTATAAAATAGGACTTATATTGGGGGTTTTAGACCCATTTTACGGCAGAATAACCTTATTATTGTGTATAGAGTTTAGGAGGGGTGGGAAAATGACCGGAATGCCCCTCGTAATAATTTAAAAATTTTCAACTCGAAAAAGTCGCAGTCCGCGTTGTGGACTGGTTGCGCACATGTATTTTTTGAAACAGTTTATGAACGAGTTTTCTCAATCCCATAAAAAATTTTCTGAAAAGTATAAGTGCTGGTCCGCGATAAAGGTGTGACGTGCTCCTGTCGCAAATCAATACTTTTTTGCGATTCGAATCGAAAATTTTATTTTGATTGGGTCGCTCTCAAAATCACCCCGAGACCATTTTCCCGCTCAATTTTTCACACTGATCACAAATCTGGCCTCGAATTTGCCATACGAGGATTGGAAGATGTGTTATGTGCATACCCTCCCTCGAGGGGTATTTTTGTGATTTTACCGGGCGTTACATTCCTATGATTCATTATTTCATAATTTCAAATCGTAAT
This sequence comes from Solanum rostratum, assembly GCA_029948455.1. NCBI lineage: Eukaryota > Viridiplantae > Streptophyta > Magnoliopsida > Solanales > Solanaceae > Solanum > Solanum rostratum. The sequence continues at coordinate 20,905,450 of CM057055.1, forward strand.
TTCCCCTAAAGTTATATGGCTATTTCTAGAAGTGTGTAAGGTGGTCTCCATTTTGATTACTAATGTTTCTTCCATAATGAAATAGTCTTTTATGTAATGTGATATACTGTTCACTCAAGTATATGAATATTCAAACTAATAATAACAACATGTATTTTCTCACTAAGTTAAGTTTATGTAACACACCATGTATTCAAGTAAGGGTTAATACTTTGATTCTTATGTGCAATATTTCATTTTTTATGATGAGAGTAAATGTCTAAATAATCACCATATGTATGTTCTATTTCTATATGATTTCTCTTATTCAAGACTATGCTCATCTGCGTATCCTACTATGTCCTTTCTAAAATTGTCTTTTTATGTTTAAATGATATTAGCTTGATCATGGATTACTAATGCCCTCGTAAATATATGATTTTTATCATGAGACTTAGCATGAATCATTTAATTATTTATTTCAATGTCATGCATTGAATACCTGCATACCAGTACATTCAAAAGTACTGATGCATACTTCTATGTCTACATGATATCATCTTGTAAGGACTAGCACTCCTCGATATTCTCCACGTGGCTAGCTTTTGATTATTGAAGACAAGAGTTGGTGAGTCCTCTAGTTAGGGGATAATAACCAAGTTTTCTTTCTAAGTTGATGTATAAGCCATTCTATTTTTTAGTTGTATATTTCTTTTGCTATCTATATATTTGAGAGTGAGCTTGAAAATGTCTTGGCCCCCGTCAAGTTATGTAGAGATAATGTTGGACAAATTTTATGATGGTATTCGGTTCTCATATTCCTTTATGATTTTTAAGTTGTGGCCCTTATCCTCGTTTCCCTTATTTTCTATTTCATATTTGCATTTTATGTCTTTAAATGCTTATGATATGTAAGATGGCTTGTGTGAGGTGTCTTCTAGTGTCTCATTCGCCGTGTGATTACCAGGCCCCTAGGTTGAGTCATTATAAGCTTGTCATGTACTAGTAGAGCTTGAGCATAATGTGATGTGGGCTCTCAAAAAGTTGAATCTGGACTGAAATGATATGGCCAACTCAAGGTTGAGCCAACTTAACGAGCTTGATAAGTTTTGTTTGAAAGCATATGATAGATTAGCCCTATATAAGCAATGGACGAAGCTGTAACATGATCCTAGTATTGAGAATCGCCTGCTTGCACTAGGGTATTTGGTCTTAGTATATAATAAAGATTGAAGTTGTTCCCGAAAAAATGCAAGTTCTTATGGTTCGGGCCTTTAAGAGTTTCACATGTTTTTGACCATGTGACTATGGTGTTGGAAAAGAGAAATGGCACAAAATCCAAACTAAATGACCCAAGAGTCAAACTATATCTAGGCAATGTTGAAAAGCGTGGACACTTGGTATAGTTTGAGTATCTAAGTTGTCTGAGTTTTGAATCAGGCACTGCTTGGGAGGTGAGCTAAGGTTGAGATTTGCACTTAGGCACCCAGGTACGTTCTTTTAAACCCCAATGCTTTTATTTAGTTATGTTTTGTGGCATAGAGGGCAATGCAAACTATTTTCGATGGGGTGTGGGAAGTTATTATCCTTGGTGAAGTCTGTGTAATCATGGCCTATAACTATCCCAAATTTTGAGTCTGAGAGGTTCTCTAGCCTGGGTTATTTCCCTAAGGACATTTATCTTCTACTGAACCAGCATGTTTAGGATGTCTAAGTGGTGTTAGTGGCATACTATACTAAAGTCTATGACATATGTTAGTTTTCTGAAAAATGATACCCATCAAATTTTTGTGTTAGGTTGTTTTTATAACAACCATGTGATATTAATGATTGATAGGGCTTGCTGCTATAAGTGAGGTTTAATTTTGATAAAAACATGATCTGAGAGTCTATGTTGATAGTGTAATTAATGCGAAGTGTGCATAATTCTTATACTATATTTATATTTAGAACTTGCCCTAATACTCTACTAAGGTTGTAGGTTGGTTAGGAAAGGACCTTAGGCCATTGTTCATATTAGCCCACACAATCTAAATAACCAACCAAATGTTTGATGTATCCCTTGACCCTCATGTTTGAAATTTGAAACCGAGCCTTGTTAAATGTGAAATCCTGAGTTTGGCCTTGGTCTTTCCTTAAATATTGTGCACCTTCACTGAGGCAAAACGCCTAAGTTGAGGGTGGCTACCAAAAATTTCCCTGGCTCATAGGTAGGATATTGTGCACCTCAACGCAAGCAAAAAGCCTAAGTTGAGAGTGGTTGGTATAAGGGAAATCACACGAAATTAGGTGGAAGCTAGTGATACATGAAAAGGGGGATAATGAGATGTGTGTGAAAGAAAGATAAATAGATACCTAAATAATAAGCTAAGAAAAAAACATGCGAAAATAAAACGCAATGAGCTAAAAATGTGAGTAAGGAGCCCAAAAATGTTTGAAATAGGAGAAGGGAGCAATGAGTTGAAAATGACAGTGCTGGTAGGAAAGAAGTAAAGAATAACATTGTGTCAAGAAGGGCCATTAGTCACTATGTTCCTAAAAAATCATTCCAAAGCCCCCTAAGCCTATGTTGCAAATGAAGAAAGTCTTCTAATGATCCTAGTCCAAGAAGTCGAAGGTCATAGTTGTGAGTATAGGGAAAATCATATGGTATTGAGCATAGTGGTTGAATATGTATTGTGAGTGTAAGTGAGTTTTTTGAGTCCTAAGACTAAAATCAGAAAAATACTATCATGAGTGGGATCTGGGACTTCTTTCTATGAGGGAAGTTAAGTTACACTGTTTATTCTAGGCTATTTCAGTGATTGTTGCTTATTTGTGGTCACCTTGCTTATCATAGTTTCATTGTCACATATATTGATCCGCATTGGTTTGTTTGTTGGCTATCTGATATGCATTGATGAGTTAGTGTGGGAATATTTTCTTGATTTAGAGATAATGTATGCCATTAGATCGAGGTCTGTGTGCTACTTTGAGATTGTGTTCGTCGCTTGAGGACAAGCAACAATTTTATGTTGAGGATGTTGATGTGCTATCCAAATAAAACTTTTTTGATGCTCAAAACATAGAATTTTGTGTGTTCTCGAAGCAAAGTTAGTAGGTTTGATGTTTTTTCATGTTTATTTTGCAAAGTTACAGGATTTGGCCTGATTTTGAGCAAAAGTCTATAGAAGTTAAGTTTTTTAGGACTTACAAGGTACTCTATTGGCTGGGATACTTCCACGAGCTATAGAGAGGTTTTGTGAATGATATCCAATGAAGGGCCCAGTTTTAGAAGTTTCATCCACGAACTATCAGACGAGATGTAGATGTTCTTATGAGTCGTTGATTGGTCCCATGCCTGGAGCATTAGAGTTTGAAGAGTTTCTTAAGAATTGTTAGATGAAACACTTTACGAGCCGTAAGTATTAATACGGGCCATAGGAAGATCTCATGGAGTGAAAGCCAGTTTGTGGAAAATGCGGAGTACGAAACCCACGTATAGGCCTTGGATCGTATTTGGCCCGTAAACCAGTCTGTTGATGCTGCTGAATCTAGTTTTCCTATTCCATTATAGATTTGTATTTTAAATATTATAAATTAATTTTCAGGCCATTTAGCACGAGAGTCACGCGAGAGAACTAAGAAACATATTTGGGACTTCATAATCTGTGATTTTTACATTGAAAACATCACATTGTGATTTCTTATATAGAATTTTGGATTTCTTCAACTTAATTTTATCATTGTAAGTGTTCAATTATGCTATTCTTTACCATGATTCTTTCATCGTCAATGATTATGTATAGCTAACTCAACAACTAGGGTTGTGGGAACCATGAAGAACTAATAAGGTAAACTCATATAATCCATAATTCTTTGATAATGTGCATACATGTATTAATTAATTCTCTTCATTATGAATACTTTTTAATGGAGGCCAAGGTTAGAACTTGCCTATTTCTTACTGACCAGATCAAGGTAGTAATGAATAGGAAAAAAGATTAACTAACACAATTAAATTTGATTCGTCTCGTCTTATTAACCGAACTAGATTAAGGGGAGTTGTACTAGAACAAAAGGTAAGGGTTAGTAATGTCACACTGCAAGAATGGATCGAATCACATAGCAAAGTTTACCGCACATCTTGATCAAAAGATTTGGTAAACTTAACTTACCGTTCTGTATGTTGCACACTAGAAAAGGTTACGATTATGTAGTTATATTAAGTAATCAATAGGGACCACAATACTATAGTTACTTCTCTCAGTGATTTCACAACACTTGCTTCTAGTTCAGGTCTATTTCTTGTAATTACAAACCCTCTCCTTTGACCAGATATATAGGTCTAAACCATATTTCCTGTGTTTTTTACCCTAACTATTGTTAGGTCATATATTTGACAACCACCACTTATATCTTCAAAAGAAGGTGTAGTTTGGGCGACATCATCAAATGGTCTAGAAATCAACCTCTACTAAAGGGTGAATCGTATTCCCTATGGTGGATAATGGGATTCTAATAATCATAAAAAAAATATGGAATCATTAGTGGAGAGGTATTCTACTTACCCATCCCTTAAGATTTAGAACATTAATCATCATCATAAAGATAGCTCTTATGTCTTGGCTAAGCCTCTTCTATTGGCTAGCATCATAATCTCGTCTATGCCTTTTCTATCGGCTCATCATCTCATATCCCTCTATAATGGGCTATTATATTCACATGATCATATCTAGGATGGGGCTCACATATCTTTTATTCACTCTTTCATTCTTGACTCCAACGAGTCTAGTCCCAAATAACATATAGACTAGAGTATAGTTATGATATGCATAAACATGTACTCCCTAAGATCATAAAGAAGACCTTCCAACAATGCATAACTCTCTTATAACCTGAATGGATTTCATAGCATACTTGGCAACCCTCTCTACTACTAATGTTTGTGATGTATAAAGGAAGGAATTCATGAAATTACACAAAGTTTAATAGAATTCTCATGAAGCCATAACATAAATGATGACTCTTAATATTTAGGACTTTGATGTTCTTATATAGCATGGATTCTGACTTCCTTCTTTCATAAATCATCTTTTTCATATAGGTTCGGTCATAATAGGATTTGCATGCTTAAAGACTCAAAAACATGAGATTCAGATATATCATGCGTACATAAGATTGGAATCTTTTAGAATTATTCAAATCAGCCAAACGTGATCCTCGTATAACCCAAACTAGAATACTCATGAATTTCAACTCAATATTTGTCATAAGCCATAAAATGTCACTAATATACTTCATATAATAATGCATCATAAATTACATGATTAAATAAACTTTCTAAAACATCAAAATACATATAAAACTTAAATAAAAAATAGAATAAGTAACTTGACCTTTTTGAAGGGAAGGGGCTCCACAAATTAAACCCACATACCTAATGGAACATCTATGGAAAAATCATGAATTTAGGTGAAGGAAACTCAAAACCCTAGCCTTGTCTTTAATGAAGAACCTTTAGAGGTTTAGAGGATATTTAGGACTTAGGTTATAAAGGGTGGTTTAGGAATGGTGTAACTAGGGAAGTGTGAAACTGATATAGGGCATTTTAGGAGTTGAAACAATGTAGCATAGGATTTAGGATGTGATGAAATGACAAAAACACCATTTTAAAACTGGCTAGAATGATCCTACGAAAGAACATTTACGGGTCCTATGTCGATCCATGGGTCATAGGTCTTGTCCATCCGATAATGCACTTGATCTCCCTGAAACATACTCTTGCTGGATTGAAACTAGAAAACCTTTTTACGGGCCATATATGGACTTAAAAGTCTTTGTTGGACTCGTAGAGTCGTTCCACACATAGCCATTTTCTCATCCTTTTGTTAGTTACCCACAAAGGTTTCTATGGGTCGTATAATGGTTTATAGATCATGTTACTGGTTCATAGATCACTTTTTTGGAACCCCAATTTCCTTTGTGTCAAAGCCCTACTGACCTAATGATAGGTCGTAACTCTTTCTACGTGCCATAAGTTACCCTTGTCCAATAACTCCAGGTCATGTTTTTAGGCCAAATTTTTTGGACTCTTAGGCTCACAAATTGGGGGTTGTTACTATATACCCCTTTTGAGAACATTCGTCCCTGAATTTTAATCAAGCTAGCAAGATAAGAGTGTAATGAACATACATACATAACAACCCATCATGAATTGAAGTACACAAGTCCAACATCACTTTCATGAAAGGTTTTAAAATCTTTAGCTCAAACCCTATTTCAAATGCATACATGGCCTATTTTTCATAAGTGCACATAAGATTCAAATTAAGAACCAATTTCATGAATTTGCATATATTAAAATCAAGAAGTCATGGGTGGCATGAATGATGCATGATGAGGACATAAAAACTACCACTTTTCCAACACCTTAATGTAACCATTTTCACCAAAACATCAACTATAGCATCATAACCATGAAACCGTCTAGGATCTATCATTACCACATTTTGAAGGAATACATACTTTCTGGGTAAAGCATTTTGAGTTATTTCTCTTCCCATCCAAGCGGCAACTGGAAATCCCTTTTCTTATGTACCAACTCACCATACTCAAAGCAACTTTCATGTCCCTATAAAAACTCCCCCAAATGCACTCGACCACACCTATCACAAATAGGACAGGGGTTTCTCTCCCTCTTGCTCTTAGGCTCCAAGTTGTAGCAGATGATGATCCATCCTCATCAAAAGGTGAACCCTTTGATTCCCTTGTAATCTTCTTCATCTTTTCCTCCTCAATTCATTCTATATAAGTCATAAGCCTCGAAATATCTATTTCCTTTACTAACGTGGTAGTCCAACATTGTTGAACAATTAATCGGATAACACCGACATGAATTTTCTCATTTTAGCATGGGGGCCAACAACTAATGGTAGGGCATATTTGAAGAGTTGGGTGAACTTGAGGGAATACTCCCTCACATCATATTACCTAACTTAAGGTTGATGAATTCTTATATCTTAGCTTCGCTCATGTCCAAGGAAATGAAGCAATCCTGTAATGCATCTTTTAACTATCCCAAAGATATAGGGCCCCAATCTTCATTCCTCTCACATTTCCGTTGAGTATTCCATACTTGAGCCATCCCTTTTAACTAGAAAGCCGCTATGACTTTTCCTCCGAAGTCACTCCTATAACGGCCAACACTTTGTGCATTTCATCCACAAACTCTTGAGCATTTTTGTCAACCTTTAATCCTTGGATATCGGAAGGGTTTAATCGAGAAAATTCCTTTACTCTCAACACCTGAGTGGGAGCATTTGGAGCATAGGCTCATTTGTTAACTTGGTCATTCACAATTTGTGCCAATATAGTGAGAGTGGCTCGGAATTCCAGATGACTTACACCTACATCTTATGGTGCTTGAGGCATCCTTCTTGGAGGCATTATCTTGAAAAGCACAAAGAACGATTTGTTAGATAAACAGAACCTTAGGAAAACTTTAAAGCATGACATGAATCATAAAAGAAGTGAGACAATTCCTAATCATTGATGTGGCACGCTTCACACCAATAAATAAGACTATATTCGATGCAGTATATTGGACTCTAAGGACCTTTTCAAAACCTTTTGCGCTGATACCATGTTTGTAACGAGCTGACCAAGGCCGAAGGCACCTCACTTAAGAAATGTTTCATATCATAAGCATTCATAGGTATAAAGCGCAAAGATGAAGTAGAAAACTAAGGAAAATTGGGCTAAGGGCCACAACTTAAAAAGCATAAAGAAATAAAGTACTAAATCTCATCATAGAATTTGTCCAACAATACCTCTAACATAAACTTGGCAGGGCTAGGACATGTTCAAGCTCACCTTCAATTACAACCATAGCAAAAGAAATATACAAATGGAAACTTAAATGTCTTAAAACATCTATCTAGAAAAAATAGGTTATTTTTCCCGAACTAGAGGACTCACCAACTCTCGTCTTCAATGATCCAAAGCTAGCCACGTGGAGTACATCGAGAAGCGCCCGTTCGTACATGGTTAAATCATTTAGGCATAAAAGTATGCATCAGTACTTTGAATGTAATGCTATGTCGGTGTGCAATGCTTGACATGGAAACAATGATGAAATGATTCATGCTTAGTCTCATGTAAAATTTATACATTTACAAGGACATTAGTAAGTCATAATCAAGTCAATATCATTTAAACATAAAATGAAAACTCTAGAAAGAACTTAGTGGGGTGCATGGATGAACATAATCATGAATAAGGAAATCATGTAAACTTGGGACATACATGAAATACAAGGACTCAAATCATATTCCATAGAAGAAACATCTTTGATGTATGAGGAGAACATACATACGCATGATCCTTTGATGTATTACTGTAGCCATAGAATGTGAGATACTACACATGAGAAATAAAGAACTCATCCTTACTTGAAAACCTAATGAGACACATAGACTTAGATTAGTAAGAAAACACATGTTGTTATGAATAATTAAAATATTAATATCCTTGGGCGAATAATGCATAACTTCACATAAAGACCATCGTACTACGTAGGAAATATTAGTAATCATAATAAAGACCACCTTACGTGCTTGAAGATATAGTCATATACCTTTAGGAGAAATACCATTTGAACGTGTAAAACAGTGAATCATATGAACTTTAAACAACTTTTGGACATCATACGAAGGAACCATTATAAATTATCATAAGACGACATCTTTGGGTCATAAGGAGAACTTGAACATATGTGAGGGCACCCATTAACCAACACAAACCATGTGAGCTAAACCATGAAGTCCCGATGTTTACCTTAAACTAGAAGAAAGAGGGAGATCACTTGCCATGGTGACCTCTGATGATGTCTAAGTGGATCCACTAAAGCTAACTATTGAGAAATATCTACTATCGGTTGGTCTAGAAATCAACCTCTACTAGCGGGTAACACCTATTAACTACTATGGCATGTAGTTATGGGATGATGGGATTCTACTAACGGTCTGATAAAGATCAAACAAGAAAGGAAGAGAAAAAGGAACAAAATAAAAGGATATATGGATTAAGTTCAAACTATTGAAATTATAGGCAACAAAGGACTTAAACCCTCACCTCTTAATTGATTTCTATAACGCAAATAAAACCCTAGTAAGAAAAATTACAGGAAACCATGAACCAGAAATGGGTGATACCTTAATTAATTAGGCAAATAAGTCAACTAACAATTCCAAGAGTTCACCTTAATTATTAACTAAGAAGATACTACAATTTGAGTATTTAACATTCAACATAATTTAAGTCTTCCAAATGATAAAATATAACTATTTATACTAAGTAGATAAAAGAATATATTTTCTTCACAATTTACCCTTATTAAGTAAGGGCCTTGTTTGGTTGTTTTCTTTTCAAATCCTTGAATTCAAGTACTAGCCATTTGCACACATGGCCTCTTCTCTTTCTTCTTCTCACTTTGATAGACCTTCCACATATTGTTTTATTTGGTGACCCTCAAGATCCTCTATTGCTTCCTTTTTCATGAACATTGCTGGTAGGTCTTGGAGATCTTTTACTTGACAGCTTGCGAATAGTGATGAGGGTACATGCCACTCATGTTGGTGTCATCTATGCTTAGAATGTTATCATCATCCCATTCATCAAAAGGACTCATTCTCAAATCCAAAGATTCACCTACAACACAAGGAGATAAATCATTAATATTGAAAAAATTATGAATATTATACTCACTTTGCAAGTGAATCATGTAGGTGTTGTCATTGATTGTCTTGAGTACTTTGAAATCTCCATCTTCTCTTGGGCTTAGATTTCCTATTCAAACATGTGGAAAGCTCTCTTTTCAATGACCTCTTTAACCTTGTAAGAATACTCGTCATCTCCTTTTTCCTGTACTTGGCATTTAGGATCATAACAACTTTACTAGATAAAAGAGAAATGGTTAGTAACAAAAGTGTAAAGACATAACATGCCTCAAATGGTGACATTCCTATAGAGGACTTGAAATACTACATATATGCAAATTCAATCAAGGGTAAACGGTCTTCCCAAGTAGTTGGGGTCTCTCAACTCATGCACTGAAGCATATTTCCAAGACTCCTATTGACTATTTTTGTTTGTCCATCCATTTAAGGGTGGAAAAAAAGTAGAGAACTTAAGTTTGGTACCAAGTGTACCCCATGAACTCTTCCAAAAGTGACTATGAAATTTGGAATCCCTATCATGAACAATGGTTTGATGCAATTTAAGAACATTGATGACAAATAAATATTCTACATACGATGCATCATTAAATTTATGCATGGATTAAAATGGGACATTTTAGAAAATCTATCAACTACCACAAATTTTCTATCATGTCCTCTTTTATTCCTAGGAATACCCAACAAAAACTCCATAGAGATATCCATCCATAGCCTACTAGGAGTAGGGAGAAGGATATACTTACCTTGGGGTCAAGTCATGGATTGGGAATGCTTACAATCGACATATTGTCTGCACATTTTCTGCACATCGTTCTTCATTCTAGGCAAAAGAATTGCTCCTTTAGAATGTTAAATATTTTGGGTGCCTCAAAGTGTCCCATCAAATCACCACTATGAGCCCCCTTGATAAGTAGCTGTCTCCATTAGCTCATAGAAACACAAGTTCGTCCATCCTTGAACAAAGGACCATCATCTAATTGAAACCTATCAATTATCAAAACTATCTTTGATGTCTGGATCCCTAGGATAGAATTCCATTAAGCTTCCAAATCCCATCATTCTAAAAGCAAAGGTACTCACCAACATAAACCTTCTTGATAGAGCATCTGCTACCACATTTTTCTTGCCTTGTTGTAGTAGATCACATGGGGAAAGGTTTCAATGAATTCAACCAGTTTTTATGTCGCTTATTCAACTTGCATTTCTCCTTAAGATGCTTCAAGGACTCATGATCAATCCTTAGCACAAACTCTTTGTGCCACAAGTAGTGTTGCCAATAAGCCAACACTTGCACAAGTGCATAAAATTCCTTGTCATAAGTTGAGTACTTTAGAGTAGCCCCCTTTGGATTTTCACTAAATTAAGAGATTGGTTTTCCTTCATGCATCAATATGCCACCTACTGCAATACCCAAAGAATCACATTCAATTTCAATTGTCTTATCAAAGTTGGTAGTTGAAGCAATGGTGAGGAACTCAAAATCAATTTCAAGGCTTTAAAGGACTTCTCTTGTTTATCCACCTATAAAAGGTATATCTTTCTTGGTTAACTCGATCAAAGGAAAAGAAATTGAACTAAACCCCTTTACAAATCAATGGTAAGAATGTGCTAACCCATGAAAACTTCTTACCTCGGTTGTATTGGTTAGAGTTGGCCATTTACCTTTTCTTTGTCAACCTCTATCCCATTTGCACAAACCAAGAAACCCAAAACACAACCTTTTTAATACAAAATAAGCACTTCTTGAGATAAGCAATGAGATGCTCTTCTATAGTAAGACATCAAACGCCTGCTTTGAATGGGACACATGTTCCTCAATTGGCTTTCTATACACAAGGATGTCATCACAATACACCATAAAAAACTTGTTGATGTAAGTTTTGGGAATATGATTTATCAACCTCATGAAAGTTCTTGTGGAATTTCTCAATCCAAATGGCATGACAAGCCGTTCATACAACCCAAGCATTGCTTTAAGGCCGTTTTCCACTTATCACCCAGTTTCATATGAATTTGAGGATACCTACTTCGAAGGTCAATCTTGGAGAATACGCTAGAGTCGAAAGCTCTTTAAGTATATTATCAAGCCTAGGAATTGGATGTCAATACTTCATCGTGATCTTATTTTTTCTCTACAATCAATACACATTCTCCAAGTGTCATCTTTCTTGGGAACAAAAATCACTGGTATGGCACAAGGTCTTATACATTCATTGATCAACCCCTTTTCAAGAAGCTCTTCCACTTGACTTTGTAACTACTTGGTTTCATCTGAATTACCCCTATAGGCTAGATGGTTGTGAATTTTTGAAACCAGTAAAAATTTATTTTGTGTTAAATTCCCTTCAAAGAAAGAAGTCCTGCAGTCAACTCTTCCGGAAATAGCTCATAATAGTCCTGAAATAGAGAATAAACAATACTAGGTAAAGTGCTAGTATATTGGTTAGCGTGCAATAAAAGATGGGTGTTGACAAGGCATACTAGAAAGTGTCCCTCATCCACACCCTTTAAGCACTTGCTTGGCTTTGTTGGATCTTCCTTGGTATAAAACATCCCTTTCAAATTGCCATGGTCCCCCTAACAAAATATGGCATGCTACCATGAGTACAACATCACAAGTCAATTCATCATTGTTCTTACCCAAGCTAAACCTAATACTTACTTGTTTGAGGAAATGATTTCACCACTTTCATTTAGCCATTGTAGCTTGTAAGGTTTGGGATGCTTTGTTGTTGGAATTTGCACATGTCCCATCGAAGGACTACTCATCACATTTGTGCAACTTCCACAATCAATGAATAAAGAACATATTTTATCTTGAATTTTGCACCTAGAATGAAATAGATTCTCCCTTTGATCAAGTTCTTCTTTGGCTAGAGCTCCCGTAGATCTTCTCTCAACACATGAAAGATTGGAATTCACCTTCAAGTCTTCATCATTATCAAGCAACCATTTTCCTTTCCCTATGAAGCAAGCAAAATGGACCCTGTCATCCAACCTTTCTTCTTCATTTCCCGAAGCATCTCCCTTGCCCCTATGTTCCTCACTCTCATTTCTTTCAACACTCTGTTCACCATCTTCAGTTTTGTACCCATCCTGAAGAGCAACAATCGTCCTCCTATTAGGACACTCACTAGTAACATTGTGCCTCCCTTGATATCTGAAGCATTAAATTGTAAAGGGACGAGGACAGTTTGGTTTAGCATAGTTACCTTCTTATGGTTTCTCACTTTCCATGGATTTCTAATAAATCTGGACTTGAGTAGCTTGACTACCACCCTTAGGTTGCACCCTAGAAGATATTGTCTTCAAATTATCTCAACCTTTGTCCTTTGTTGATGTTGAAGAACCTTTGGACTTGTATGATTTTTCGTCTTTGAAATGCGCTTCTACCTTTGAGGTATCATGGAATGCCACTTCAAGAGTTTTATGGTGCTTAAGCTTTAATGGCTTCAGGATATCATACCTCAAGTTGCCCATAAATTGAATCTTAGGCTCTCATGTCTTGATCGCACCCCAAGTCTCGATGTCGGACTCCTTCACCTTGTACTCCATAGGTATACCTACCTCCATGCACACAAAAACTCATCATTATTAAGATTTCCATAAATTTCAACATAGAGTAGATTTTTGTATTGGTAGTCTTTGTAGGGAATTTATGGTGCATTTGGTAGTGGTAATGGGTGAAATTCAAGAGAAGATCCATTTGATGCATTTCGGAATAGAGTTTGGTAATGTACTTGGTTTTCCACAAAATGAAGATTCTCTTGTGGAGGGTGATAGGGTTGTGGGTTTGGGTATGGTGTAGCTTGTCGTGGACGATTTGGATTATTGTTCATTTGAAAAGTAGGATGTTGGAAGCTTCAGGTTTGGCTTTGTGGGGGAAATGTAAGGGCCCGAATTCTCGAGTGGCTTTATCGGACCACTTAGTGTTGTCTCGAATGAAAAATTAACAAGTGTCACTCCATGGAAGTCCTACACGGTCCGTGTGAAGCCACGTGGACCGTGTGGCCTCCAGTGGAGGGGGACTTGGCCTAGTTTTTGATAGTGTGGACTCGACGGGAAGTTTCAGGCCAAGTGTGGGCACATGGCCACCCACACGGGCCACGTGGCATGCCACCAGCCGTGTGGCCCACCGTGGGGCTCGCGACTTGAAATTTTTCTAAGCATGAAATCACCGTCTTGTAACTTTTCAATTCCAAATTTTTCTAAGTGATGTTTTATGGCTCTTGGAATATCCCGTGTAGTGTTACACGGGCTGTATGGTTGCCAGTATAGAACCCCTTAACCAAGGAGAAATTCTAAGTGTTGGCATCGCAAAATCTGACTATGTGCCATCTCACAGGTACTGTTCACTATCCATGTGATGGCTCACGGACAGTGTAGGCGCCCGTTTGGTCCTAACGGTTCATTTCCTACCCATTTCATTAATGACGTTTATGTAATTATGATTTATATTAATTATGACTTGTGACCTTTTACTTCTCCAATATCCCTGAATTCAGCTGATATCCTTTCCCTTTTAATTCATTCTTTTTGAAATCACTTTCCCTCAAAAAATCACTCCTAAAGACTCTCTACTCACCCCTCACAAGAGTCAAAGCTAGGGCTTAATTATAGTTCAACTTAGAGCTAGGTTCTTCCCCAAATTAGATCTCCTCAATCAAGGTATGTGGGATTGATTCTTGGTCCCTTTCAACCAAGAAGACCAAAAACTCCTTTCATTTGTTTTCATTAATTCTAGATACTTTAAATGTGGGTTTTCATTATTTGATCGCATTAAATCCAATTTATGTATGGCTGTACTTTATCTATGATTTTAAATTACTTTAATCCATGTTATGATGATTTACATTGAAGTATGAAGTTATGAACATGTATATCCCTTTAAAACATGCTTTATGCATGGGTGATTTATATTATGATTTAGGTGTTGATGTAATTTTGGATTTACATCAATTTCATATTATAAGGTTGATTTTAGCTTGAATCTATATTACCCATGCTATTCTCACATCATGCCTTGCATTTGCATTCATGAACATTGGTTTATATAGAAATTAGGAAGTGGGTTAAGCCCAATTATGTATAAGGAAATGATTTTGAAATAATCTTGAGATGATATTGGTTTTGACAAGAATGTGATCACAGACCTGTCTTATGATTATGGATCTTTGAGCATCTCGGGTGCTTGCACCATCTTGTATCTTTTAATGAGTCATTCCTTGCATAAGTATCAATATGACTTGTGATTTTGCATTTGAGACTAAATATACATTGAACAGTTTTGAAGTGAATTGTGATTTGAAAGGAATATTGTATATCTTGAAAACACATATATGTATAAGTATTCTTGTGGGATGCCGACTTAGCACCGATGGATTAAGGGTGTCAGGCCTATCCCCAAGGGCCCTCTCCCTTTCCTCGAACTATGTGCCTAGCACGGGTTATGAGAATCCTATCCAAAATGGGACGAGTTCCCGTAAGAAAGGTTGCTTCATACGAAATGGGATAGTTTCATTCCATGCTATATATGAATATCATTTCATTCATGCATCATGAATTTCATGGCATATTGTATGTTATTCTCCTTTGGATATATAATTCTTTCTATATTTTGTGTCATTGTCATCTATCATTTGAGTCCAGGTTTAATACGTCATATGCATTGCATGCCCGCATACTTAGTACATTCAAACTTACTAACGCATACTCTATGCGTAAATGATTTTTACCATGTTAAGGCCGAGCACTGCCATTATTAACCATTTGACAAGTAGTCTGATGTAGAAGGAGTATTTGTGGTGAGTCCTATCCTCGAAGGACAAGCCACCTTCCCTCTACATATGCTATTCTTGATTCTTTCTTATTTGAGTGTGATCTCGGATCATGTCCTAGACCCCGTTCCATCTTGATTAGAGGCATTGTTGGACATCTTGTAGACTCTCATGGATAACATGTTATGCATGGTATTTGGCTAATGTATTCATGTGGATTGATTATGAAATTCTATATTTGTTAATTTGCATGCTTGGTGTGGAAATGTTAAAAGTTCCAAAGCCCTGTAATGCCCCTATAGAGTGAGACATACCTACTCGCCCCTTCGTCCCTATGTTTAATGTGTTTTGTTGATCCATGTAAACCCCTTACCCTTTGCTATCCCCATAGTGTGAGTCCTACTTTCCCACCCCTTAGAATTATGTGTTTACTATTTGAATGTACTTTTGAACCAATGATGTGGATTTGGATACTTGCGGCTTGTTTGAGGACTCTCGAGTTCGCATTCGTCATGTCACTTCTATGACCTATACCTAGGTCATGACAAAATATGGTATCAAAGCCCTAGGCTTATAAATGATCCTCGTAGTCCAACATGCCGTGTCAAGTAGAGTCTTATTCATAGGTGTGAAGTGCACCATGCCTATGAGTGGGAGGCTACGAAGGAGTTCCAGTAATTGCCTCATTTCTTCATGACCTATGTCATGCTAAGACTTGTGTAATTAGCTTTCTTATCTTGACAGTGTAGTTGCTCCATTTTAGAAGATGCCACGAGGAAGACCCCACCCTAGGCTTGCTCTGGTTGATGAGCATCAGGCACACTAAGGGCCTATAGATGAACCCATCTCTAATGATGAGTTTTGTATAGCTTTTTCCATGCTTGCCCAGGTGGTGACCTCTAAGACTAAGTAGGCTAACCTCCTGTGGGATCCTACACCAGCTTCTAGGGTTAGAGATTTCACCCGGATGAATCCTCCGGAGTTCTATGGGTCAAAGGTTGATGAGGATGCTCAGGAGTTCATTGATGAATTCACTAGGGTATTGAACATTATTGGTGTCACTTCTTAGGTGAAGGTAGAGTTGGCTGCTTATCAATTGAAAGATGTGGCTTAGGTGTGGTACACCCAATAGGCTATGGAGAGGATTTGCGGTGGTGATGACAATTGGGAAGAGTTCAAACTTGCTTTCCTGGATCGTTTCTTTCCACTTGAGCTCAGGGAGGCCAAGATGAACGAATTTATCAACGTCAAGTAGGGGAGTATGAGTGCGAGGGACTACGCCTTCAAATTCTTAAAGCTTTCCAAGTATGCTCCATCACTTGTGACTGATCCCCGTGCAAGGATGCACACATTCATTTCTGGTATCTTGAGCTTTCTTGTGAAAAAATGTCATGCTACTATGCTCATACGAAATATGGATATCTCTACACTCATGGTGTATGCTGAACAAGTCAAAAGGCAGAAACTCAAGGAGAGGAGGATGCATGATCCGAAGAGGGCCCGTTTTGATGGTGGATTTTCCAGCTCTCGAAGTGGTGGTTCTGGTCATTTCCAGCAGGGCCAAGGTTCTGGAACTCGGGTTGCTAATGTTCGAGTACCTTCTCCTAGGGCACCGGTTGGTGGTGGATAAGGGCATTCTCTGTGCGTCAAATGTAGAAAACCCCATACGAGTGCTTGCGCGAAGGATCTAGGTGCTTGCTTTGGGTTTGGTGATAAGAACCACAAGGTTGATGATGGTCCTAGATATGCACATAGAGGTCAAGGTCAGGTGGATCAAGGTGTTCAAGGCCAACAAAGAGCTCCCCAAGTTGTTGCCCCATAGAACAACAGGTTCTATGTGCTCCACGCCCGTCAAGAGGTTGAGGAATCTTCGAATGTCGTGACTGGTATGTTAAATGTCTTTGATTTTGAAACTTATGTTTTGTTGGACCCAAGTGCATATTTTTCTTTTGTGACTCCTCTATTGGTTGTTGAATTCGGTTTGAGTCCCAAGATTTTAAAGGATTCATTTTCAGTCAATACTCCCATGGGTGAATCTGTTGTTGCACATAGGGTCTATCATGGTTGTCCTATTTGTGCGTTACATAAGGTTTTCCCATGTGACCTTGTGGAACATAAGATGTTCGACTTTAACGTGATTCTTGGGATGGATTCGTCGCATGATTCATATGCCTTTATAGATTGTAGAACCCACAAGGTTAAGTTCCAACCTCCCGGCGAACCCGTCCTTTAATGGAAAGGTAGCGACTCCTCTATCAAAGATCAGTTTATTTCCTACTTCAAGGCCCAGAAAATGATTTACAAGGGGTGTATTTATCATATTTTGAGAGTCAATGATATGGAGTCTGATACGCCTATTATTGAGTCGGTTCCGGTGGTGAACGAGTTCTCGGATGTGTTCCTCGATGACTTGCCCGAATTCCTCCCAAGAGGGAAGTGGATTTTGGCATAGATCTTCTTCAGGATACTCAACCTATCTCTATTTCTCCTTATCATATGGCGCCGACAGAGTTGAAGGAGTTAAAAGATCAATTAAAGGAGTTGTTAGAAAAAGTCTTCATTAGGCCAAGTATATTGTCGTGGGGTGCTACAATGGTGTTTGTGAGGAAGTAGGATGGGTCCCTCCGAATGTGTATTGATAATAGGCAATTGCATAAAGTGACCATTAAAAATAAGTATCCGCTGTCCAGGATTGATGACTTGTTCGACCAGCTGCAAGGAGCTACCCACTTCTCAAAGATTCACCTTCGTTCTAGGTATCATCAATTGAAGGTTAGAGAGTGTGATATTCCTAAGATGTCTTTTCGGAAAAGATATGGGCCCGATGAGTTTGTGGTGATGTCGTCCAATTTAACGAATGCTCTGGCTTTGTACATGGATATTATGTATCGGGTGTTCAAGACTTTTCTTGACAGTTTTTTTGGAAGTCTTCATCGATGATATCCTTATTTACTCTCAAAGTGAGTAGGAGCATGGGTATCATTTGAGGTTGGATCTACAAACTTTGAGGGAGAAGAAGTTGTTTGCCAAGTTTAGCAAATGTGAATTTTTGTTGGGTGATGTAGCCTTTCTTGGTCATGTAGTGTCCGGTGCTAGTATTAAGATGGATCCAACGAAGACCAAAGTGGTGAAGAATTGGAAAAGAAAGTTGATTCCTTCAGAAATTCGAAGCTTTCGGGGTTTGGTTGGCTATTATAGGAGGTTCGTTGAAGGGTTCTCATCTATTGCGTCTACATTGACTAAATTGACCCAAAAGAAGGTTGAGTTTGTATGGTCAGATGAATGCGAGAAGAGTTTTCAAACTTTAAAGGATCGGCTTACACCGGCCCCCGTCCTGACCTTACCAAATGGCTTGGAGGGATTCGTTGAGCATTGCGATGCCTCATGCATCGGTTTGGGAAGTGTGCTTATGAAACAATAGGGTTATAGCGTATGCATCATGGCAGTTGAAGGTGCATGAACGTAATTATCAAACGCATGATCTTGAGTTGGCGGCAGTGGTTTTTGCCTTGAAAATTTTGAGACACTATTTGTATGATGTGTATGTTATTGTTTTCACTGATCACAAGGGTTTGCAATACGTGTTCACTAAAATATATCTCAACTTTAGACAAAGTAGATAGTTGGAGATCCTAAAGGACTATGACGTAAGTGTTCAATATCATCCCTGCAAGGCCAACGTTGTAACCGATGCTCTCAGTAGGTTGTCTATGGGTAGTGTGACTCATGCTGAAGAAGAAAGGAAGGAGTTCGCAAAGGATGTTCACCAGTTTCCTATGTTGGGTGTTAGGTTGACTGACTCGGATAATGGTGGTATACATTTTCAAAGTGAGGCAAAATCTTCCGTGGTGATTGATGTGAAAGCTAAAAAAAATTTGGACCCCTTGTTGACTTAATTGAAGAAGCTAGTTTCTAGAAAAGAGATATAGTTGTTCTCTCAAGTGGGAGATGGTGTGCTTTAGTACCAGAACTGATTTTGTGTTCCGGATGTGGATGATCTTAGAACTGTGATCATGAAGGAGGCTCATAACTCCCTTTATTCTATTCATCCAGGATCTACTAAGATGTATTTGGATTTGAAGGAGATGCATTGGTGGCATGGTTTGAAGAAAGACAGCTACGTCCATGTCTGAGTGTCCAAGTTGTCAATAAGTGAAGGTAGCGCACCAAAGGCCTAGTGGATTGCCTGATGACATTGAGATTCCCACATGGAAATGGGAAGATTTAAACATGGACTTTGTGGTTAGTTTTCCTCGGAGCGGAGGAAATTTGACTCCATTTGGGTTGTCGTTGATCGGATGACTAAGTCGGCTCACTTCATATCGGTCAAGACTACCTTCTGCGTTGAGGATTATGCAAGGTTGTACATCAAAGAATGGTGAGGTTTCATGGTGTGCCTAGGTCCATTGTATTGGACCGTGGCACTGATTCATTTCCCACTTTTGGAGATCATTTCAAAGGGGACTTGGAACTAAGATTAAGTTGAGCACCACTTTTCATCCTCAAGCCGATGGGCAAGCTGAGAGAACTATTCAAACCTTGGAGGATATGTTGAGGGCTTGCGTTTTGGATTTTAAGGGTAATTGGGATGATCACCTTCCACTAATTAAATTTTCCTAGAAAAACAATTTCCATGCTAGCATTGCTATGGCACCATTTGAGGCCTTATATGGGAGGAGGTGTAGGTCACCGGTGGGGCGGCTTGAATTGGGAGAGACGGCATTGATGGTCCCGGACTTGGTGTTGGAGGAAATGGAAAAGGTAAAGGTTATTAGACAAAGGCTGAAAATAGCCCAAAGCCACCAAAAGTCCTATTCAGATACTAGGAGAAGGGATCTTGAATGTCATGTTGGCGATTAGGTGTATGTGAAGGTTTCACCCATGAAGCGTGTGATGTGATTTTTCAAGAGGGGTAAGCTAAGCCTCCGATATGTTGGCCCTTATGAGATCGTTGAGCGGATTGGGAGCATGGATAATAAGTTGTAGTTGCCTACGGACTTGAGTTATATTCACCCGATCTTCATGTGTCTATGTTAAGAAAGCTAGTTGGTGATCCTAGAACCATTGTGCCTTTGGAAGGAATTAATGTTGAAGAAAACTTATCTTATGAGGAAATCCCGGTGGAGATATTGGATAGGCATGTGAAGCTACTTCGTAACCGGGATGTAGCTTCGTTGAAGGTACTTTGGAAAAATCAACATGTGGAGAGTGCTACATGGGAGGTGGAGCAGGATATGATGGATCGATATTCTCATCTTTTATGATCTAATAAAGCCTAAGGTACTAGGTCCTCTCTTTTCTAAATCGTCCTAATTCCTTCACTCTTGAGTCTTATAACATGAAATGTATACATGTGAACAAAAAGGATTTTATGATGATGGAATGATTTGAATAGATTTTAAACTGGGTTTTAAAGACATTATGATTTTCGAATGGTGAACTATGCATTGTACCCTGTGTTTCAAGCCTTGTGGTTGCACATTCGGGGACGAATTTTCCCAAGGGGGAGATGATATAAGGACCTAGATTCTTGAACAGCTTTATCGGACCACTTAGTGTTGTCCCAAATGAAAATTTACCTGGTGTCGCTCCATTGAAGGCCCACACGGCACATGTGAAGCCACACGGACCATATGGCCATAAGTGCAGGGGTACTTGGCCAAGTTTTCGATGGCGTGGACTCAACGGGAAGTTTCAGGCCAAATGTGGACACACGGCCACCCACACAGGCCGTATGGCATGCTATGGGCCGTGTGGCCCATCGTAGGGTTCACGACTTAAATTTTTTCTAAGTATGAAATCACCGTGTCGTAATGTTTTCGTGCGGAAGTTTTCTATGTTTTACAGCTCTTGGAGCGTCTCGTGTGGCGTCACACGGGCCGTGTTGTTGCCTATATAGATACCCTTAACCTCACAGAAATTCTAAGTGTTGGCGCCGCGAAATCTATCTAAGTGCCATCTCACGAGCACTGTTCACCGTCCGTTGATGGCTCACGGATCGTAAAGGCGCTTGTGTGGTCCTGGCGATTCATGTTTTACCCGTTTCATTAATGGCGTTTATGTCATCACGATTTATTTTAATTATGATTTGTGACGTTTTACCTCTCCAAAACCCCTAAATTCAGCTGATATCCTTTCGCTTTTAATTCATTCTCTTTGAAACCTCTTCCCTCAAAAGATCACTCCCAAAGACTCTCTATTCTCCCTTCTAAAGACTCAAAATTGGGGCTTAATTAGAGTTCAACTTTGAGCTAGGTATTTCCCCAAATTTCAGCTCTTCAATCAAAGTACGTGGGATTGATTATTGGTCCATTTCAACCAAGAAGACCTAAAACTCCCTTTCATTTGTTTTCATGAATTCTAGCTACTTTAAATATGGGTTTTCATTATTTGATATCATAAAATTCATTCGATGTATGGTTGTACTTTATTATGATTTTAAATTACTTTAATCCTTATTTGATGATTTACATTGAAGTATGAAGTTATGAACATGCATATCCCTTTAAAACTTGCTTAATGCATGGACGATTTATATTATGATTTAGGTGTTGATCTAATTATGGATATACTTCAGTTTCATATTATAAGGTTGATTTTAGCTTGAATCTATATTATCCATGCTATTCTCACAATATGCATTGCATTTGCATTCATGACCATTGGTTTATATGGAATTATGATTTGGGTTAAGCCCAATTACGTAGAAGGAAATGATTTCGATATAATCTTGATATGATATTGCTTATGACAAAAATGTGATCACAGAAATGTCTTATGATTATGGCTCTTGGAGCATCTGGGGTGCTTACACCATCTTGTATATGTGAATGACCTATTCCTTGCATGAGTATCATGATTATGACTTGTGATTTGGCATTTGAGTCTAAATGTACATTGGACAATTCCGAAGTGAATTGCGGTTTGAAAGGAACATTGTATCTTTTAAAAACACATATATATATAAGTATTCTCGTGGGATGCCGACTTAGCACCGATGGATTGGGGGCATTAGGGATATCCCCAAAGGCCCTCTCCCTTTCCTCAAACTATGTGCCTAGCATAGGTTATGTGAATCCTATCCGTAATGGGACAGTTTCCCGTAAGGAATGTTGCTTCATATGAAATGAGACGGGTTCCCGTAAGTTGAAGTATTATGATGATATGACATGAAAAATTCATTCTGAAATGGGAATGGTTCCCGTAAGGGGGTTGCTTCATACGAAATGGGGTTCCTGTAAGGTGAAGTATGATTTACCTTTGGAAAGTAGACCACCTCTGTACCGGTGATAGGATTTTATTGGGATTCCAAGTTATAGCTCACTTGGTCTTACACATGTCGGTTGAGGTCACATCCCCACTATATGTGAATATCATTTCATTCATGCATCACGAGTTTCATGGCATATTGTATACAATTCTTTGGATATATAATTCTTTCTATATTATGTGCCCTTATCATCTAACATTTGAGTGCAGGTTTCATAAGTCATATGCATTGCATGCCCACATACTTTGTACATTCAAATGTACTAACGTATACTCTATGCCCACAGGATTTTTGCCATTTAAGGGCCAAGCACTGCCATTATCAACCGTTTGAAGAGTAGTCCAATCCGGTAAGGGTATGTGTTGTGAGTCCCATCCTCCAAGGACAAGCCACCTTCTCTCTACCTATGCTATTCTAGATTCCTTTCTTATTTGAGGGTGAGCAACAAGCATATCCTAGTCCCCGTTCCATCTTGATTAGAGGCATTGTTTGACATTTGTAGACTTTCATGGATCTTTATGCTATGCGTGGTATTTGGCATATTTATTCATGTAGATTGATTATGAAATTCTGTATTTGTTTATATGCATGCTTGGTATGGAAATGTGGAAAGGTCCTAAGCCCCATATTGCCCCCATAGAGTGAGACATACCTACCCGCCCCTTAGTTCCTATGTGTTATGTCTTGTGTGGATCCATGTAAATCCCTCCCCTTTTACTATCCCCATAGAGTGAGTCCTACTTCCCACCCCTTAGAATTATGTGTTTACTATTTAAATGCACTTCTGAACCGATGATATGGTTTGGGATACTTGAGGCTTGTTTGGAGACTATGGGTTCCCATTCGTCGTGTTACTTCTAGGCCCTATACGCGGGTCGTCACAGGAAAACATAGATTATGGGCTTGTCCCGGGGTAATGGTGGTGGAATGCATCTATACCCTCCTTATCTCGTCATTTTCTGGTTGAATTACTTTCCTTCGATTCTCATTCTCCACCCATACCAACCTTTCCTCCATACCTTCCATCCCTCCATTCATTTCCGCTATTTATTTGGAGATGTAGGAAAGAGTTTCCATGATGTTTTCTGAACCGTCCCTAATTGGACTTGTTTTAGACATGACACCTATAATACTCAAGAAGCAATATTAATAGCAAAAGCCTCACATCGCTCCTATGTAAATCTCAATGTAGCTATTGTGGCGTCATCTCAAAATTGATAGTGAACTGGCTCCGCTCAATCAATTCAAGGTCACAAATACTTTGTGGTGGAGTGGACTTTTGTGAGTCTTGAAAGAAGGAGAACTCAAACAAAGCTTAGGAACATGAATAAAAAGAAGAAAACTAGAAGAAAGAGATACAAGAAAAATCGGACTAACAAAAACTAACAAAAGTAGTAGAAATTACTTGTTGTTACCTAATGGGAAGAATCAAAGAGATGATTTCACATTTAGAAACTAGTTAACAAGTAATTAAATATGTTAATTAGTTGTTAAATTGTTGAGGAATGAAAATAAATGAGTGACAAAGAAGAAGAATTCATGTTCGGACACTTCAAATAAATTTGAAGCTTTAAGGTGTTCAAGATTTAAAAATGGTTTGATTTGATAATTTGATGATTAAACTAGTTAACAAGTAGTTAAATATGTTAATTACTTGCTAAATAATAGAAAATTGAAGCATGAAAATTTTTAAAAAAGAATCACTTCGTTTGGACACTTAAAAAAATTTGTATGCCCAAAAACCTCCCATACTTGGGAAAAATTTGGGGGTTAAAGAAAAACCTGCAACTTTCAAGTATTTGAGGTTGAGCTACATGCACCATGTGGTGAGAGTCTAGAGTGTGATGGGCGTTGAGTTACTGCTGAGTACTGATGTGGTGCTGAGTTGGCACTGACGTGGAAATTATTATTTTTTCATTTGTTTTTATAAATTTCCACTAAAGGCCAATAAACACCTTTGACCAACTTTGACTTGAGAATAGTATATCAAATGTACCTTTTCGTCTTCTTCTTCTTAAAGTAGACCTTGAACACCAAGAACATACACTAAATCCCAACTCCTTCAAATCAACTAGGAATTAGCTCAAAATTTAGGATTAGCCTTCCCTTGACATAGAGAACAAATCCCAATGATCATTATCATTCAGTTTCTTCTAAAAAAGGACCCACTTTTTATATTTTGAAAGTTTTAATACTCAAAACCCTTCAGTGGTAACTTCACTTCCATAACTCCAAATTGAATGAAATTTTAGATTTAGGATCAAAAAACATTGGTGAACAAGAACATAGTGTCAACAACAACAAATCAAATAAAAATATTTTTGGTTTTTCTATTTTGATTTTTGAGTGGATCAAAATTTCAAGACCTAGATTTGTGAAAACAAATCTAAACCTAGTTTCTTGATACCAATTAAAAAGGTCAAACAATAAAGGAAGAGAAAAGGGAACAAAATAAAAGGATATGTGGATTAAATTCAAACTAATAATATTATGGGCAACAAGGGACTAAAAACCTCACCACCCAATTGATTTCAACAACCAAACTTAAACACTAGCAAGAAAAATTAAAGGAAACCAAGAACAACAAACTCGTAACACTTTAATTAATCAAGCAAATAAGCCAATTAAAAATTTCAAGAGTTCACTCTAATTACTCACTAAGAAGATACTACAATTTTTGGATTCAATATTCAACATAATCTAAGTCTTCAAAATGATAAAATATGACTATTTATACTATGTAAATAAAAGAAGATATCTTTTTTACAATTTTATCCTTAATGAGTAAGGGCCTTGTTTGATTGCCTTCTTTTCACATCTGTGAATTCACGTAATAGCCATTTTGCACACATGGCCTCTTTTCTTGCTTCTCCTTACTTTGATAGACCTTCCACGTATTGTAAATCTTTCTTGGGTGACCCTCAAGCTCCTCTAATGCTTCCTTTTTCATGAACACTGCTTGTAGGTCTTGGAGATATTTTGCTTTACTCTTCATAAACGGTCTTGAGATGTACATGTCACTCATGTTTGTGTCATCTATGCTTCACTTGTTATTATGGTCTCATGGCGTTTCTAGCGGGGAGCTCCCATGTTCATCCCAAGGTCCACACAATTTTAAGTAAAACTCTAACAAAATAACCATAAGTATGCATCATGGAATCATTAGATGAGAGGTACTCTAAAAACCCATCCCATAAGCATTTAGAACATTAATCATTATCATAAAGTAGCTCCTAGTCTTAGCTAAGCCTCCACTATTGGTTAGAATCATAATCTTGTTTATACCTATATTATCGGCTCATCATCTCATATCCCTCTACTAACATGCTATCATATTCTCTGATCATAGCTAGGTGGGGACTCACATTTCTTTCACTCATTAAATCTTGACTCCAATGAGTTTAGTCTCAAATAACATATAGACAAGAATAAAGTTAAACTTGTACGACACAGCATCATAAAGAAGACCTTACAATAATCATAGCTCTCTTATAACTTCAATGGGTTTCATAGCATACTTGGAAACCCTCATCATTCATACTATTCGTGACATATAAAAGAAGGAATTCATGATCTTACAGTATTCTTATGAAGCCATAACATAAAATGATAGAAATATACTCCATATAACTAAGAATGCATCATAAAATACACGATTTAACAAAATTTCTAAAATTTCACAACATACATACACATTGAACTAAAAATAAAATAAGGAACTTGAGTTTGTCACGGGAAGGGGCTCGACAAAACAAGCTTGTTACCTTAATAGAAGACCTATGAAAAAATACGAACTTTGGTGAAGAAAATCTAAAACCCCAGCCTTGCCTTCAATGGAGAACCTTGGGATTGTGAGAGAATGGTTGGACTTATATTTTGTAGGGTGGTTCAGGAATAGGGTAATTTGGGCAGTATGAAACTTATATAGGGTGTTTAAGTAGTCGAAACGAAGTAGCATAAGATTTAGGATGAGAGAAAATGACAAAAACACCATTTCTAAAAGTTTCTAGATTGATTGTACAAAAGCCCATTTATAGGGCCCATAAGTCAATCCACGAGCCATAGGTCTTGTCCGTCTGATAATTCACATGATATCCCTTAAACTTACTATTGTTGGACCTAAACCATAGAACCTTCTTACATCCATATATTTACTTATGCATCGTGGTTGGACTAGTAAGGTCCTATACTTAGCCATTTTCTCATCCTCTTGGTCCTTATCCATGAAGGGTTCTTCTACGGGTCGTATTACGATTTATGAGTCGTGTTGTTAGTTAGTAGATCACTTTACAGAAACTCCAATTTCCTTCAAGTCCCTCGATCTAAGGGCCTAACTAGAGGCCATAAATCCTTCTACGTGTCATAAGTTGCCCTTGTCCAATAAATTCATATCATTTTTTAGGACAACCTTTTAGCACTCTTAGGATACTAAACTGGGTGTTGCTACAATATCTCGCCCTTTGGGAATATTTGTCCATGAATGTTAATCAAGCTAGCATGAGAAGAGTGAAATGAACATACATACATAGAAACCTATCATGAATTAAACTACACAAGTCCAATATAATTTTTGGGCAAGATTTTAAAATCTTTAGCATCAAACATCATTTTAAATGCATACGTAACATGATTTTCATGAGTGCACATAAGATTGTAATTAAGAACTAACTTCATGAACATCCATTTACTGAAATCAACAAGTCATGGGTGAAAAGAATGATGCATGAGGGGGACATGAAAATTACCATTTTGGCAACACCTTAACACAACCATTTCACTAAAACTTGAACTATAGTGTCATAACAATGACACCATCTAGCATCGGTCATTACCATATTTGGAAAGAAGACATACTTAGTGGGTAAAGCATTTTGAGTTCTTTCTCTTCCCATCAGAGGGTGTCATATTTAAAAGGAAAAAAAAGAAAAAGAAGAAAAATAAATATGGGAAATAAGGATTAATACTCGAATTACTAATGAATTCACTAATTCTAGCCATATTTCCCGACTACGGCGCCAAAATATTGATGTCACCCAAGTTACCCCTCTTTTTTTAGAGGATAAAGTGGTTGCTTTCAAGAAATTGAATCTAACCAAGGTTAGGGTTGAACCCACAGGGAAAACGTAGACTCAAGACAAATTCACCAATATGCAGTCTAAGTAGTTAATCAACTCAATTCCCCAACGGCGGGGTTTTGCGAAAATCAATGAGAAAAATAAAATAACTAACTATCACGAGAGAAAGATTAATAAAGGAGAGAAACTAGGTATTGTGTTCCCTATTATTCCCTAACTTAGTATTACTAGATAACCTGATTCTTGTCTAATGCATAACATGCAGGACGGTAAATTAAGTTCACCAAGCCTTTTTGTCAAAGGGAGAGGCGAATTTCACTATTCGACTTGGCACATCTCCATAGTGTGCATTACTAACCATTACCCGTAAATCCCAATACAACCTCCCCTTCTCCCAGTTTTATTTATTAGATGAGAACACATCAATCAAATCTTGTTAATTAATCTCTTTCCTACTCATTACTACCTTGGTCCAGTCAGTAACACTAAGCAGGTTAAAATGTTGGCTACCATGAGAAAACATTTAAAACGAAGAGAGTTGGTCAATACATGCATATAGACCTTTAAAGAATCGTGAATTATCTGATTTTACCTTGTTAGTTCTTCATGGTTCCCACAATCCTATATGTGGATTTAGTTATTCATATTTGTGTAGATGAAGAGATTATTAATTTAGAACACATAATTAAACACTTACACAATTGAATTAAAAACAAGCAAACCTAATGTCAGCGAAAATCGCAAGCTTGAAAATTGAATTAAACCACAAGTGTTTTTAATGACTCATTCACAATTTTCTCTCTAAAAATATTGAGTTCTCTAAGCACAAACCTAAAACTAAGCTAAACTTATGTGAACTAGTAAGAACTAGTAAAAAATAACCCAAAAGACCTATTTATTATAATTAAAATTTGAATCCTAAATAACTTAGGAAACCTGGTCGGCACACTCTATGACAACACTTTACATCATGTATTGAATGTCACGGTCCATAATCGGGGTCTCGTATGTTATAGCTAGAAAACTAGAATTATCCTTTATGACACCCCTTTATGACTCGTAAAAGGTTTACAGACCATAAAGGGGGTTTCATCTAATGAACTTCAGAAAGTCTTACCCTCGGGGATGGAAAAATCTTCTACAACTCATACATTAATGTATGGCTCATCTGTATGTTCGTAGAAGTATCTCCAGAAACATGGCCCCTCACTAGAATTCCTCACAAAACCATCTTATGGCTCGTAGAATGGTCTACGGCCCGCAAGGTGTCTTGTATAACTGCAAATTTGCAACAACTTTGTAACTATCTGCAAAATCATTGGCCAACCTTTAATCCTGCAAACATAGACACAAAAACTAAAGTCACATTGAGAACATACAAAATCCTAATGCTTAAGGATCAAAAGTGTGGGATTTTTGCAGCACATCAACACCCTCAACTTAAAATTATTGCTTGTCCTTAAGCGACGGACTTAATCTATATAGACAATACAGTCACACACAGACCTCAACTCAATGGCATACATCACATACATCTCAGACTCAGATACCCACACCAACTCTTCAAAATGGAATTGATAGCTATTTAGCAAACCAATGCAAACTGGTGCATCTAACAACAAAACTATAAAACGCAAGGTATTATTAACAATGCACAATCACTGAACAAGTATAATGCTAATAATGCAATGCAAGTAAATTCACAAAAAGAAGTCCCATAACTAACACTCAATGATAGTTCCATGTTTTAGTATTGGCGCTATGCAAACTCATTCACTCTCAAAACAGATACTAATGCATAATGACTAATACCATAGGCTTGCCCCTATACTCATGACTTATACCATCAACTAATTGGACTAGGATAACTCCAGGACTTTCTAGGCTTGTCACGTAGGCTCAGGGGATTTGGTATGATATATTGGAAAAATAGTGACTAAAGACCCTCCATGAAACTTTGTTTTCTCACACTTTCATCCTACCAACTCTATTATTTTCACCTTATTATCCCTTTTCTTCCTTTAAAGCTTTTCTGGGTGCTTTCTTTTCATTTTTCAGCCTTTTGCCTTGTTTTTACACTTCACTTTGCTTTTCAGATCTCAATTAAGGCATCTTTCATTTTTCTTACACTCAGTATATAATTTTTCTCCTCTTTGTTTTTATTCTAAACTCGCCTCCCTTATTTTTGTGCATTGCCCTTACACCAGCTACCATCAACTTCGGATTTTGGCCTATGGTTGTGGTGCACACTATCCATCCTCAGAACCAGGACAACTTTTTGTAGCACCCTCAACTTAGCCTTTTCGCCTCAGTTAAGATACACAATGTTCAAGGAAAGACCAGGGCCAAACTCAATATTTTTCACTATATAAGGCTGGGTTAATCAGGTGTTTTGCAAGAATAGGTACATGCTAAGATCAAACATTAGGAACAAGAAATATATCATCGATTTGGTTTGCTATTTTTAGGCTAAAGTGGACTATTTAAGAACAATGGCCTAAGATCCTTTCTTACTCCAACTAATCTACAATCTAACTTAGAGTAATCGGGCAAGTTTTGAATTAGCACAAAACACATGAATTTATCAAATAAAGCTCACAGTCACATGTCACTACATATGTTATCAACCAAAGACTCTTACATCGTCCTTCTTATATTAATTTACCCTTACTTATCAGAACAGATATTGCCAAACACCTAAACATACATGGTTTCCGTCTAACTACTAATCATCAAACAAAATACAAAAACATGTTATAGCCCACAATTATTGGTACTATATGTAACACATATTATCTAAACATCATAAACATGTTGGTTGAAATGAAAACAAATATCCATGGGGAAAAGTAACACAGGAAAGAAAACCCCGAGATTGAAAATTAGGGTAGTTATGGACCCAAGCTACTTAGACTTCACTGAGGCCCATAACTACCCATACCCCAACAAAAAAGATGTGTCTTGTCCCCAATGCATAAAATCAAAACAAAATAGATCATAATGGGTCAAAAAACATACCTGGGCACCTAAGTGCCACTGTTCCTTGGGTTGCCTCCCAAGATTCAAATTTGGGTACTCAGACTTCCCTTAAATCATTAAAAAATAAAATTGACACAAAACAAAAACAAAAAGACTATAAGAAAAATAAAATAAGAAGATACACTACTAGGTGGAGACCTTCCACTTGTTCTTTCATCTTGAACTTATGGATTGTACCCCTAATTTCTTTTCCAATTTTCTATTATGCTCAAAGGGTGGTGGTATAAAAATAAGGGAAGCAAACAATAGAGATTGCATGTTGTACTGCTTAGCCGTTAAATGAGGAATGTAATATTTTGATTTTTGCCCAATAAATTCAAGAATATAAGGGCATTTTTCCTCCTCCTTACATTCATCTATATGCTCAGATGATTCGATTAATACCTCATCATCTAAACATAATGCAGAAAAATTATTGGAATGAGGTCTAATGCGTCATTCATTCATTATATTATTATTTGCATCCTAATGTTTACACACACTAGTATTTTTAAAGATAATATTATCTAATTTTCACATAACTCTCATGTACTTTTAAACAATGACAACATCAATAATAGTATGATCAAGAAGTTGACCCTCAAATTTTAGCTCTTCAAGTTGGCTTATATGCATTTTTGCTTCCTCACACAATTCATATCTAGCTTGTTGAGCATCAAACATAACAACTTTTATGCTCAACTCACTACTTAAAATATGGACATCCCAGCCAAGTTGATGAACATCATACAAAAGCACATAGATGTCTAAGTCAAGATTCTCTAATATTTTCAAGAAGTACACGTTGCGAGTAAAATGATTGTGTACAACCCCGCTCATCCCAATACTAAAATCGTCCAATATTTCTTCAACAGAGGGTGTCATATTTATAAGAAAAAATAGAAAAATAACAAAAACAAAAACAAAACAAAAAAATGTGGGAAATAGGGATTAACACACGAATTACTAATTAATTCACTAAGTCTAGCTGTATTGCCCGGCAACGGTGCCAAAATCTTGATGTGGCCCAAGTTACACCTCCTTTTTGGAGGATAAAGTTGTCGTTGTAATGAAATAGAACCTAATCAAGGTTAGGATCGAACCTACAAGGAGTACGGAGACGCAAGACAAATTCACCAACATGCGATCCGAGTAGTTAATAAACTCAATTCCTCGGGGGGGGGGGGGGGGGAGGGGAGGGGGGAGGGGGAGGGATGCAAAAATCAGTGAGAAAAATAAACTATCACAAGAGAAAGATCAATAAAGGAGAGAAACTAAGATATTGGGTTCCCCATGATTCGCTAACTTAGTATCACCAGATAACCTAATTCTTGTGTAGTGTATAGCATGCAGGACGAAAATTTAAGTCACCAAGCCCTTTGGTCAAAGGTGAGAGGCAAATTTCACTATGCGACTTAGCCCATCTCCACAGCTTGCATTACTAACCATTACTACTATGGTCCAATCAATAACACTAGGTCCCAATACAACCTCCCCTTGGCCATGTTTGGTTGATTAGACAAGAAAACATTAATCAAATCCTTTCAATTAATCTTTTTTCCTATTCATTACTACTATGGTCCAATCAATAACACTAGGTACGTTTTAATGTGGGCCAACATCAGTAAACATGCAAAACGAAGAGAGATAATTAATACATGCATATTCACCTTCTAAGAATCGTGAATAATCCAGTTTTTACTTTGTTAGTTCTTTATGGTTCCCAAAACCCTAGTTGTGGATTTAGCTACTCATGATATGTGGTTCTTAAGAAATTATGTATTTAGAAGGCATAATTAAACACTTAGAAAACTTAATTACGAACAATAAAATCCAAGGTCAATGAAAATCACAAGCTTGAAGATAGAATTAAATCACAAGTGTTTTCAAAGACTCTCTCACAATTTTCTCTCTAAGAATATTAAGGTCTCTGAGACTAACCTAAAACTAAGAAAAACTTACGTTAACAAGTGAGAACATATAAAAAATAGCCTAAAAGACCTATTTATATTAATTAAAATTCAAATCACAAACAACTTAGGAGAAATGGTCGGCACACTCTATGATAGCACTTTACAACCCGTATTGAAGTTCATGTCCCTTTATCGTTGTTTCGTACATTGTTGCTGGAAAATTGGGCTTCTCATTTACGACACCCTTTTACGACTCGTAAAATAGTTTACAACCTATAAAGGGGGTTTCGTTTGATAAACTTCAGTATGTATTCATTCTCTGATTTTCAAGGAACGAAACCTCTTTTATGACTCATACATTAATTTACGGCTCGTTTGCATGTTCGTAGAAGTAACTTTAGAAACATGGCCCTTCACTGGAATTCCTAAAAAAACCACCTTACGGCTCGTTGAATGGTCTACGACCCATAAGGTGTTTCATATAACAACTTTGTAACTTTCCCCAAAATTATTGGCCAACCTGTAATCCTGAATATTATCGACACAAAAACACATAAAAACAACTAAAGTCACAGTGAGAACATACAAAATTCTATGTTTTAAGCTTGGAAAGTGTTGTATTTTGGCAACACATCACATATTTGGATAGTTGGATAAACCTGAGGGAATACTACTTCACACTCATATTATATTACTTAAGGTTGATGAATTCTTTCACCTTAGCTTCCCTTAATTCTAAGGAAAAGAAGTGTTTTAATAATGCATCTTTGAACTCTCCCCAATATATAGATCCCTAATATTCATTACTATCACCTGACCATTGAGTATGCCATATTTAAATCAACATTTTAATTGGAAAGCCGCTAACTCCGCTCTTTCCTCCGAAGTCACTCTTATAATGGTAAATACTTTGTGCACTTCATCCATAAACACCTGACCATCTTCCTCAACCATTGATCTATGGAACTCGAGAGGATTCATCCTAGAAAATTCTCCTACTCTTGAAGCCTTAGTGGGAGCATTTGGAACATAGGATCCTTGGTTGGCATGTTGGTTATAGTTTTTGCCAACATAGTAAGAGTGGCTCAAAATTCCCCATGAGTTACTCCTTCTTCTTATGGAGCTTGAGGGATCCTTCTTGGAGGCATTATCAAGAGAAGCTTAAAGAATGCCTTGTTAGACAAAAGAAACCTTAGGAAAACTTAAAGCATAACATGGATCATGAAAGAAGTGAGACAATTCCTTAATGACTCTTCACACATCATGAATAAGAATCTATTTGATGCGGTATGTTAGACTCCTAAGAACTATTTCAAAACATCATGCTAAGATACCATGTTTGTAAAAATCCAACCTATTGTCCTTGTCGTCACACAACGAATGAGATACACGAAGGAACCTCACCAACGATATCTTACATATCATAAGGATCCATAGGTATAAATAAAACATAGAGATAAAATAGAAAACTAAGGAAAATAGTTAAGGGCCACAACTTAAAATTTATAAAGAAATAAAGAATTAGATACTATCATAGCATTGGTCAAACAATAACACCAACATAATCTTGGAGGGGTCTAAGACATGTTCAAGCTCACCCTTAATTACAACCATAGCAAAAGAAATCTACAACTAGAAACTAAAATCTCTTAATACATCAATATAGAAATAAAACTGGTTATTGTTCCCAAATAGAGGACTCACCAATTCTCGTTTCAATTATCCAAAGCTAGCCATGTTGGCGGATATCGAGGACTGTCTGTCCTTACATAGTTAAATCAAGTGTGTGTTAGTACTTGTATGTACTGGTACGTAGGTGCGTGTTGCATGACATGGAAACAAGGATGAAATGATTCATGCAAGGTCTCGTGTTAAAATCATACATTTACATGGGCATTAGTATGTCATAATAAAGTCAATATCGTTTAAACATTAAAAGAAAACTTTAGAAATAACTTTGTTTGATGCATGGATGAACATAGTCGTGAATGATGAACTCATATAAACTTAGGGCATACACGGAATAAAGGAACTCAAATCATATACCATAGAAGAAACATCTTTCAAGTATGAGGAGAACATACATAAGGGTGATCCTTTAACATGTTACTTTAGCCATAGAACATTAGATAGTGCATATGAGAAATAAAAAACTCACCCTTACATGAAAGCATAATGAGGCACATAGACTTAGATTAGTTAAAAATCAAATATTGTTATGAGCAATCAAAATAATAATATCTTTGGGCGAGTAATATACCACTTTACAAAAAGACAATTTTACTATGTAAGAAATATTAGTAATCATAATGAAAACCACCTTACGTGCTTGAAGACAGCCATATACCTTTAGGAGAAATACCATTTGAACTTATGCAACAATGAATCATAGGAGTTTTAAAACACCTTTGGACATAATATGAAGGAACCACTATAACTTATCGTAAGAGGAAATCTTGGGGTTATAAGGACAACTTGAGCATATGTGAGAGCACCCTTTAAGCGATATAAACTATGTGAGTAGGCCATTGAGTCCCGATGTTTCCTCTATACACAAGAAAGGGGGATATCACTAGCAAAGGTGACCTCCTATGATGCTTAAGTACATCTACTAAAGCTAACCATTGAGCAACCTCCATAATTGGTTGGTCTAGAAATCAACCTCTGTTAATAGGTGACTTGTATTCCCTACGGTGGCACGTAGGTATAGGACAATGGAATTCTATCACTGGTCTCATGCCTCCTCTAGCGGGGTGCTCCCCCATTCATTTTAAGGTCCACTTGGTGCAAAGTAAAACTCTCACATAATAGTCATAAGTATGAATCCTTGAGTCATTAGTTAAGAGGTATTCTACTAACCCATCCTATAAGAATTTAGAACTTTAGTCATCATCATAAGGATCTCTCCTATGTCTTGGCTAAGCCTCTACTATCGGTTAGCATCAAAATCTTGTCTATACCTCTACTATCTGCTCATCGTCTCATATCCCTCGACTAATGGGATATCATATTCTCGTGATCATAGCTAGGTGGGGACTCATATTTCTTTCAATGATTCATTCTTGACTTCCATGAGTCTAGCCCCAAATAACATATAGACAAGGGTATAGTTATGACATACATAAATGTACACCATAAAAGCATAGACAAAACCTTTCAATAATTCATAGTTTTCTTACAACGTCAATGGGTTTCATAGCATACTTGGCAATCCCTCATCATTTATAATGTCCATGACATATAAAGGAAGGAATTAATGTTCTTACATAAAGTTTCACAATATTCTCATGATGCCATAACATAATGATGAATCTTATTAATTAGGACCTTCTTGTTCTTATATAACATGGATTGAGACTTCCTTCTTTTATAAAACACCCTCTTCATATAGGTTAGGTCCAAAACATGGGATTTGCATGCTTAAAGACTCGAAAACATGAAATTCATATATATCATGCAAATATAATATAGGATGTAATTATTTAGAATAATTCAAATTAACCCAATATGATCCTTGTAAAATCCTAACTAGAATACTCATGAATCTAAACTCAATATTTGTCTTAGGCCTTTACATGACACTAATATACTTCATATAACTAAGAATATAAGATTGAATCAACTTTCCCAAACTTCACAACATACATAAACCTTGAACAAAAAATAGAATAACAAACTTGATCTTTGTGATGGGAAAAGGCTCTAAAAATCAAACCCACATACGTTAACCGAAGAACTATATAAAAATTATTAACTTTTGTAAAGAAAACACAAAACTCTGGCCTTGCCTTCAATGGAGAACCTTGGGAAGTTGAGAGGATATTTGGGACTTAGGTTTTGAAGGGTGGTTTAGGAATGGGGTAACTAGTGGAGAATAAAACTTATATATGGTGTTTTAGGAGTCAAAACAATGTAGCATTGGATTTAGCATGTGAATAAATACAAAAACACTATTTTAAAACCAATCGAATCGATCTACGAAAGCCCATTTATGGGTTATAGGTAAACCCACGGGTTGTAGGTCCTGACTGTTTGATATTGCACTTAAAATCCCTAAAACTGATTTTTTGCTGGACCCAAACCATAAAACCTTCTTACAGGCCGCATATGGACTTATGGGTTGTGCTTGTAGTTGTAGAGTCTTTCAACACATAGCTATTTTTCTCATCCTCTTGGTCCTTATCCATGTAGGTTTCTACAGGTTATATAACAG
Source organism: Solanum rostratum (assembly GCA_029948455.1). Taxonomy (NCBI): domain Eukaryota; kingdom Viridiplantae; phylum Streptophyta; class Magnoliopsida; order Solanales; family Solanaceae; genus Solanum; species Solanum rostratum. Next base: position 20,942,414 of record CM057055.1, read on the forward strand.
TTTATGGGCCATGTTGTTGGGTCATATATCACTTTCCTGAAACTCCAATTTCTTTCAAGTCACACCTTTCAATATACCAACTTAATTGCAGGTTATAACTCCTTCTACATGCCATAAGTTTCCCTCATCTAATAACTCCAGGTTACTTTTTTAGGCCAACTTTTCTACACTCTCAGTCTCTAACACTGGGGGTCGTTACATGGTGTTTCTGTAAGGATCTTCTTTTATGTTATCGAAAAGGGTGGTCTTCATGTAACGCAATAGGGAAGTGCTCTACAAAATTAAGTTCCAATAAGGTGAAGTGTTTGGCTTACCTTTGCAAAGTAGACCTCTCCTTGCCTGGTGATGAGTGAACATTGGGATTCCAAGTAGTAGCTCACTTGGTCTTGCATGTCTGTTATAGTCCCTTCCATTCTATGTTTGACATGTTTTGTGACTTGATGATCCTACGCACATGTTTTGACCAAGCATGGATTGATCATGTTATATTGAACCTATATCCATTGATTATAATTATACATATTGTTTAATTATGGCTTATGTTTCTTTCTTGCATTGCAACCCTCATACTTAGTACATTCCAAGTACTAATACATATATTTTTGCTTACATGATCTAAGCATTTAAGGACCGGAGCTCCTATTCATCCGCCTCATCCACATGGCTAAAGGATCAATTGAAGATTTCTATTGGTGAATCCTCTATTTTAGTGAAAATATCCACTTGGTTCCATGTTTTATTAACACTTGGCTATTCATGAATATTTATCTTTTGAGAGTGAGTCTGAAAGATGTCTAGGACCTCATTACACTCATGTTAGAGGTGTTGTCTGATATGGATATGTATGTTATGAGCTTGAATTCTATTAAGCTTATGTAAGTATAACAGACTCCCCTTTGTCCTTATTCCCCCATTTATGTTTGTTGTATCTTGTGGATATAGACCTAAACCTTTACTTTTCTCCATTGAGTGAGTCATACTTACCAGCTCCTTAGACTTTATTTGTTATGTGGTCATACTAATTCTCTCCCCGGTGACATCCCTATAGATGAAGTCTAATGTCTTACTTCCCCTTGAATTATGCATTTTTTATTTAGTTATTCTTTCGCAACCAAAGATATGTTACGTATGCTTAAGAAGCTTGTTTGGGGTACCTTCGAGTTTCCCATTCGTTGTGTTACACCTAGGCCATAGGCTTAGGCCATGATAAGCCTGGTATAAGAGCACCAAGATTGTGAATGGTTCTTGGAAATCCAACACAGTGCGTCAAGTAGATTCTTGTTCATGGATGTGAAACACAAAACAAGTATGAATAGGAGGCTATTGAGGTATTTTAGGAAATGATTTTCTTCTTCATAAATATATGTCGTGCTTTAGTTCTGAATTAAGGTTTCCATTCTCAAATCGATGGTCTTTTGCTCTTCTAGATTCTGCCACTCTTACAGATGTCATAAAGAACTCCCACTCCCGAGGGTGAATCGGCCACTTTGGCCCCACAAACTATTCAAGAAGAACAAGGGGTTACTGATATTGAATATGGTAATGTGGTTACTTTGTTAGCAAGGGCCATAGCCAACCAAGGGGCTCAAGCTCCTCATGCTCCTAACATCGCCTCTAGAGTGAGGGATTTTACAAGGATGAACCCTCTGGAGTTCTTTGGCTCATAGGTGGGGAAAGAAACCTAAGAATTCATTGACGAGGTATACAAGGATCTTGATATTATAGGGTAAGCTCAGAGGAGAAGGACTAATTAATGGCCTGCCAGCTACATGTTCTTGCCCTACTATGGTTTACTCAATGAAAGTTAGAGAGAGAAAATAAGGAGCCTATCTCATGCCGTCTTCCTCAACCATTTTTTCCCATCGAACTAAGGGAGGCAAAGGTGATGGAGTTTGTGAACCTCAAGCAAGGTTCCATGAGTGTTAGGGAGTATTTATTTAAATTAGGCAACCTCTCAAAGTATGCTCCACACTTGGTCGCTGATCGTAGGGCAAGAATGCACAAGTTTGTATTAGGAATTTCTGACTTGATCAATGAACAATAGCGCACTACCATGATAATAGGAGATATGAACTTGTCTCCTCTCATGACCTATGCTAAGAAACTTGAAGAGGAAAAGCTAAGAAAGAGGAGGAGGGGGGAGGGGTCCAAGAGGGCTAGTTATGATGGTGGATTTTAAGGTCCTAGAGGTGGTTATTTTTTACGAAGCCATAATGGCCAAGGTCAAAGGTGCTACATTGTTCAAAACCTATGGTTTTACAATGATAGTGTGCCTAACCTTAAAGCTCATGGTGGTAATGATGATCAAGTTATTCCTAAGTGTGGAAGTTGTGGTACGAATCATAGTGGTAGATTCTATAGAAATGTGAGGGCTTTCTTCGAGAGTGGCAAAATAGGCCACAAGATTGCGGATTGTCCAAACAAGGGATTTTGTTACATAAAAGAAGTTATGGTACAAATCATATTGGTTGCATGCATATCAAGCTTCCATTGATTGTAGGACCCGTAAAGTTAAGTTCCAATTTCCTAACAACTAAGTGGGAAGGTCATAACTCAGTGGCAAAGGGTTGGTTCATCTCTTCTCTTAAGGCCCAAAGGTTGATTTCTAAGGGTTGTATTTATCATCTTCTAAGGGTTGGGAATGTTGAGTCTAAATTCCCTCCTATTGAGTCGGTTTCGGTGGTCAATGCATTTCATGATGTCTTTCCCGAATAATTCCCGAGCATTTTACCAAAAAGAGAAATAAACTTATAGATATGGGCTTATAGATATGGGCATTGTGAATTTGTGGTAATGTCCTTGGGCCTAACTAATGCTCTAGTGATATTTATAAATCTCATGAATATGGTCTTTAAACCTTACCTTGACATTTTATGGTAGTATTCATTGATGATATCTTGATTTATTCCCAGAGTGAAGAGGAGCATGCGAGACCTTTGAGGGTAGAGTCATAGACGTGAGGGAAGAAAGTTTGTTTCCCAAGTTCAGCAAATGTGAATTTTTGCTGAAGGAAGTTGCATTCCTAGGGAATATGGTTTCGGGTTAAGGGATTAAATTTGATCGTAAAAATACAGAGGTGGTGAAAAATTTCCTTGGCACTTGACTCTAGTGCATATTTGGAGTTTCTTTGGCTTGGTAGGGTACTATGGGAGATATGTTGAGGGTTCACATAAATTGCTTCTCCCTTGAAGGATTTGACTCAAAAGAAGTCTAATTTTTTTGTACCGATTAATATGAAAGGAGTTTCATAACTTTGAAAGACAAGCTAACCTCCGCTCCTCTCTTGTCTCTACCAGAAGGGTTAGAAGGTTGTGGTTTATCAAGATGCTTAAAGAATCATTTTTGGGGTGTGTACTCATGCAAAGTGGCAAGGTTATTTCCTATTCTTCTGGGACACTAAAGGCTCATGAGCGTAATTACCCCACCCATGATTTTAAATTAACGGCCGTAGTATTTACTCCGAAGATATGGCATCACTATTTATATAGGGTTCATGTAGATATGTTCACAGACCATGAGATTCTCCAGTGAGTGCTAACTCAAAGAGATCTAAATTCAAGGCAAAAGGGTGACTGGAACTCCTTAAAGATCATAACATGAGTGTGTCTAATCATCGGGCCAGGAAAATGTTGTGGTTGTTGCTTTAAGTAGAGTGTCAATGGAGAGTACGACTCATATTTATGATGGCAAGAAGGAATTGGCAAGAGAAGTTCACCGGTTGGATAGATTGGGAATTAGGTTAGATGAAGCCAAAAATGGAGGTGTGGTGGATGGTTCTAAGTCTTCTTTGATCAAAAAGGTCAAATTCAAGCACTGACCCCTCTTTGTTGAAATTGAAGGCTTTGGTGAAAAATGGCAAGTTCAAGGTTTTCTTCAAAAGGGGAGATAGCGTTCTTAGATTGTGTGTACCAAAATGTTGATGGGTTAAGGGACTTGATTGTGAAAGAGGCATATAGTTTGTCCTATTTCATTCAACTTGGTACTACTATGATGTATAGGGATTTGCAGGAAGTGTATTAGTGGGCTGGTATGAAAAGAGATATTGCCATGTTTGTAGCCTTTTCTCACAATTGCCAACAAGTCAAAGTCGAAAATCAAAGGTCAGGTGGCCAGGCACAAGTTATAGAAATTCCTACTAGAAAGTGGGAAGAGAGCAACATGGACTTTATAATTGGCTTGCCTAAGATATGATGCATTTTTATTCTATTTGGGTTATTGTTCATTGAATGATGATGTAGGATCACTTTCTAGCGGCTGAAACGACTTAAGGTGCCGAAGATTATTCTATGTTGTACATTCATGACTTAATCAGATTGCATGGGGTTCTATTCGCTATTATTTTTTATTGTGGTACCCAATATATTTCACACTTTTTGATATCTTTCCAAAGAGGTTTGGATACTAAAGTTACGCTTAGCATGGCCTTTCACCGGCAAACAGATGGTCAAGCCAAAAGGATCATTCAATCTCTTGAGGATATGCCTAGGGTTTTTGTTATAGAATTTAATGTGTGTTGGGATGAGCATCACCCACTTATTGAGTTTGCTTAAAACAACAGCTATCACACTTATATCAGGATGGCCCCCATTAAAGCTTTATATGGTAGACGATGTTGATCCCCGATTAGGTATTTTGAAGTGGGGCAAATGGATTTGTTAGGTATGGATTCTGTTATGGAAGCTTTAGAAAAAAGTGAGGGTGATAAGGTAAAGATTGAAGACGGCCCAAAGTCAGCAAAAATCCTATGTTGATACTAGAAAGAAGGACCATGAATTTAATGTTGATGATTGGGTGTAATTAAAGGTTTCTCCAATGAAAGATGTGGTATGTTTTGGCAAGAAAAGGAAGCCGATTCCTCGGTATGTAGGGCGTTATCGGATCATGAGACATGTTAGTACGGTTGCATATGAATTAGTGTTACCCTTGGAGATGAGCATGGTTCATTCAATCTTCCATGTCTCCATGTTGAGGAAGTGTGATTAAGATCGTACATCAATTGTTCTGTTAGAGGTGGTGAACTTTAAAGAGAATTCAACTGATGTGGAGGTTCTTGAAATATTAGATAGGCAAGTGAAGAAGTTGAGGAATAAAGACATAGCATCCATCAAAGCATTTGGGGGAACAAAAAAGTCGAATGTGCCACTTTGGAAGATGATGCGTACATGAAGAAGAAATACCTCTATCACATCCATTTTAGTCAAGCTTGAGGCACTATGATATTCCTACATAAGAACCTACCCTTCCTTGCATGTCATTTTCATGTCATTCATGCATGATTTTGTGATTTTTAGGTTGGACCCCAAATGATAATTGAAGCATGCTTTGAAAATTTTCATGATGTACATGTTGCATTTTTGCATGTGATGCATGTATTAACTTCCTTAGAGCTTATGATTAGCACATTCAGGGATGAATGTTTTGAAGGGGAAGATATTGTAAGGCCTTACATATTGGAAGGTATCAAAATTCCTAAGAAATGAAGTCTGTAAAATTTTCTAAATGTAAGTTGTTTCATGAAGGGGTATACGACCCATGAAATAGAATAGGGGTTGTACTTAGGCTTCATGTATTCGAGGGTGAAATTCCAGTAGCTCTAGTTAGGAGGGCCACCAATGGACGGAGGTAACTATACATCATAAGTTGTTCCACAAGCCATGTCTTGTGGTCTTAGAATGGAGGGAAAACTTGGTGGAAAAATGGCCTTATGATGTATGAGGTACGTATTATGTAGACTGACTTATGAACCCTAGGTTATGACATGGTTTATGTTTTAGAGAGGGTTCCTGAGGGTCCAAAAAGTGAATAGGACGAGACCTGTTTTGACGATCCGTGGATAGGGCCATGACCTATTATGGGGGTCTCGTGGACTTGTTCGGTAGCTTTTAAGAAGGGGAAATTTTGACTTTTTCTAATATTCTAAGCTATGCCACGTCGTTTAAGCCCATAATTAAGTGCTTTTCATCCATATACATCCTAAACTACTCCATTCTCCTTCAATCAAAAATACCCTAAGTCCTAAACTCCTCCAAAATACTCCAAGCTTCCTGAAGAATCTCAAGTAGAAAGTGCAAGTTAAGGTTTCAGATTTTCTAAATCCCCAAAAAGATTTCCATCTCCAATCACATCAAGGTATGAGGGTTTTGATTTGTGGAGACCTTTTCTCCATAAAGCTCAACCAACCCTTTTCTTCAACTATTTTCAAGTTATTGGTTACCTATGGTAGTTGCATGAACTCTTTTATATGATGATATTATGAAGTAATTTATGGTATTACCATTGTACGTTATTGTCCTATGAGATGACATGTGAGATATATGGTTTACATGAGGGTTAAATGATGCCTTAACAATGTTTTACTTTATTTGTGGTGTGTTACATTGAATAATTCTCAAAAGACTCTATTTTACTTCTTCTATTTATTTACATTCTAGATTACATAATTTTTAGCATATTACATAATATCCATGATCATTTGGTAAAGTTATGAGCCAATCTTCTAATGTTGCTGAAAGCCTTATGCCAAGATATGTAAATTATGAATGTTACGAATCTCGAAGGGCTACTATGCATGCTATGAGCTATGAGAATATTGTGAAATTATAAATGATATGAAGGCCTATCTTTGATACAATGAAGCTTTGGTTTTGATGAGCTACTCTATGATCATTTATGATATTATAAGACTTTGTATATTATAAGTATGAATACCAGTTTCGTATTACTTGGGATTGTGACCTAGCACCGAGAGGACCTTAGTAGATAACCGTTGTCCCTTAGCTATGTTGCCACCATAGCTTCGTGATTAACTAATTGATCTATATAGCTCCTTTTGCATGATTTTACCAAATATGGTGGTATTCCCATAAGGCTCTTCTTTTTTGTTGTCAAAAAAGGTGGTGTTCCGGTAAGGCATTTGTGAAATGCTCACTGAAATGGGGTAAGTGCCCATAAAGGTGTAGTTTGGTTTATCATGGCAAAGTAGATCACTCCTTTTTTGTGTGGGGTAACCAACAGGATTCCGAGTAGTAGCTCGCTTATTGCTACATGTCGGTTATGGTCCCTTCCAATCTGTGTATGGTATGTCATGCGACTTGATGATCCTTCATGTATGTTTTGACTAAGAATTGATCATTCATTTCATATTGATCCTGTATAAATTGATTATGATTATGCATATTATTTAATTATGGTTTAAGTTCCATATTGCATTGCACCCCGCATACTTAGAATATTCCAAGTACTAACAAATACCTTGTGGTGTTACCTTGGTCAAAAACCTTCCGGAACCAAATTTTTCATGCACCATTAAGGCCTTACGAATTTCACATGCACAATTATGACTTGAAGATAGCTCGAATAGGTGAAGCCATGGTAGGGGAGAATCAGTCATATTCGGAGATGGAGCCGCATATCAGGGATCTACCACATTGATTGAGCGATGGAGTGCAATAATTCCTAATGTTCCAAAAACTTCAAGCTTCAGGAGTTTTCAAGGTCGACGATGAGATGCCAATCCGGTGATCCGCCGAATGAACAAGGTGATGGTCATTTTGACCTCCTTTTATCAATTTTATGTTACTTTTGGGCCATTTATGTAATAATTGACCTATGACTATAAATAGCTCATAATTGCTCATTTCTATGGAGACTATTTTTAAAATTGATGAACAGTACTCCTTCTATGAGGTTTAGAGCTTAGTACAAGCTTTTGGTTGAAATACTTTTGGAAACGGGGGTTGCTTGGAATCTATTTTCCCTTGTGGTCTTTGTAAGAGGATGGTGCTTGTCGTGGATCAATCGATTGAGGTTTTTTGGTTTAATATACCTATAGGTTATTTTTTATTTCCCTTTTTGTGTCAGTCTATCTATCTATCAATTGAGGTCTTTAGGTTTAATATACCGTTAGGTTGCTTTTCGTATCTATCTTTAGTTTCTTGTTTTGTGATTCTGCATTTTGTGTTACATCAACACATGTTAGGGTGAGTACTGATAAAAGACACCCAATAGGAATCATAGCTGACTGAATGAAATATTGTAAGTGAAGTGTATCCAAAAATAGAGAATTGCAATAAAGCTAAAAACATTTGTAACTAGGGAGAGAGTCTGAACATCAGTGACTTCATCGTATCCCCACAACCTAAATCATGAAATATATCATCACCCAACATACGAAAACACAACTGAAACCATGTCCCAAGTATCACGAGATAATATGATCAGACTATACATTGGTGTAATGCCCTAATATCTTTGCTTGCATGCCCCTTTAGCCACCATAAGCCCAGAAGGTAAATACACGCAAAATAAGGGTGTGTATACGTTTATGGATCTAAGAATAATCAATCGGGTCCCTAACGCAAAGGAAATAAATAGGGTCTCGGACCCAAGAATTATCAATAGGGACCTAGACCTGAGAATGCTCAACGGGGTCCCAAACCCAAGAATAATAAATAGGGTCCAAACCCAAAGAATAATCAAAAGGTGCTTGAACCTCGAAGATTTCATCCAGGACTCAGACTCACAGTTATGGCCACCAGGATACAGACCATGGGGAGTGTCACCCAGGACTCGGACTCTAAAGTGTGGCCACCGAGACTCAGACCACATGGCATCATTTAGGACTCGAACATAGGAATAATCATCTCCTCAACTAATCTATCTTGAGATCTAGCAACGTCATGTCTCTTGGAAAGAGTCATAAATCCATAACAAAGTATAACTATCATATTTCATAGACATTAGCACGTAACATTAATTAAGTATAACAGGTATACGAGGTTTAACCACTATATACAGAGGGCATGTTCGCCACGAAACAAGATAGAATAATGTCTAATCGAAAAAGAGTATGTCCCAATCTAAGAAGCCACAAGTATTTAGAAAAATGTATATAGTGACAATCGTATTATAGGTATCTCGAATAACCAGAGCTATAAGAATCATATATAACCCAATGAAGCTCATAGTGCAACATACAGTCAACGATAATCTCCTAACTATTATATCTCAACATTCTAAAGCTACACTAGCATACAGTCATTTGCTCAACTTTTTATATGCACTTGTCATATGGCGTCTTCTATGTCTAGACTTTACCAAGCCCTCCCATAGTTTACCAGTACCAGGATTTAACTAATATAATCATTAATACTAATACAACCATCAATGTAGTTTTTACCATCTCATCTCAGCATATATCCTATAAATTCAATTAAATCAGCCATATATACATCACATATTCAGCAACAATCAGCCCACAAACCACACATCTGAGCCAGACAGTCACGCATTCAGCTAAGTCTAAGGGTTTAAAAAACCTAGCCTACCTGGAAGGTGGTCCCTTGCACTCCTTGTCAATTCTCTCTGACTTTCCCCTTCCTAATAGCCTCTAACAATGCTCATCTATCAAAAGATGAATCACAAGGTTAACATGGCTGATTTGATTGTTAAATCTCAAGAAATGGCTGAAATTACATCAATTGCATCTAAAATAGAGAAAAAATTGGACCCACACCATAAATATTTAACAAACCCCGTAAAATGATCCCTGTGTTACCCCTAGTCTATAGCCAGAAATGGATCCCTGAATAGATCTAGAACATACAAAAATAGCTCAAAATGGAGTTACATTTCTTATCAAAAAACTTTTGTACATACACCTTCTCGGTCAAATTCCAGAAAGGTGTTGTTAAATTATAAGAATCTAAACATGTGTGAGCATTTCTCTAATATTATAAAAAAACTTAGACCCAAATTTGACTTAATCTTGATGAGAATTTGCCAAGTTATAGCAATGTGAAGTTTTCAATTCATAATAAAAAAAATTGATTTTACCTCGAAATATGCATGAAAACTAGAATCTAACACCTCCACGATATGCCTCACAAAAATTCAGGCCACGTAGATTTTAGAATTGCTAAAATCGGAGTGACATATCAAAAATAATGAAGGAGCAAAGTTTGCCCCTCTGCATTGTGACCAACCATTTATAAATTGGACAACTCATGCCTAATGGCCTCCGAGAACGCACACGCCTAGGGGTAGAGCGGGGTTGGAACGTGTCAGTCCTCTGAGAATGCACAAAGGTTCCATGATGTGTGCCTATGGCATGCTGGTTCTGCGCAAACATAGCATTTGTTCAATAATATAGATTGTTGGCCTTTTGGTATTTCCACCAACTATTCTCTAATCTTGTCAAGGGCATTCTCGTCTAGTCCAATGTCCATTTTATGCAAATAAATAATGCAACCACATGGATTTTGACATTTTAGATCCAATCGTATGGTCAAAATTTTAAATAGAGCATCCTACTGAAAAATGAGGATCCTACTTCTTTCCGCCTAGGTTTAGCTAAAAGAATTGATGGTGTCAAAATGCACCCAGAAGTCCCTGCAATCTAATGAAAGATCTTTAGGCTATATTTGATGTTCTGGATTTGTCCACGCCATTAGATTTTCATTCTGAGCATGTTTAGCTAGGTTTTTGCAAAAAATCACTTTTTGACTTTCGATTAAGATGATTTTGCAATTTTGACTTAAACTTATGCTGGAACCCTCAAAAGTCCGGCCAGCCATGATCCTAGCCTAATTCGGTCGTTCCACAATTGATGGATCCTTTAGAATTACATTCAAAGTCCATTTCGTAGGAATTTACAAGAAAAATCTTTTTTTACAATTATAACTTCCTGTTAACTCAAAAAATGCACATAAATCAAAACAAACTCAACCCATAACTATCCCAATAGTCCCAACAACTCACAATTAGCCAGTGGTTGTCATACACATGCTCAAATCAAACAAAATAACTGCAGAAACATAAAAAACCACCTAGAGATCATTACAACATCTCCCACTAGTGGGACATTCATCCGTGAAAGTAAAAATAAAGGCATACCAGATGGATCAAATAGGCCAGGATATTGCTGCCGCATCTCTACCTCCATCACCCAGGTAGCCTCACTGTGATGCCACTAAAACATAACCAATGGTATGACCTTGGAGCACAAATATCCGATATCTCTTTCTAGAATATCCACCGCCTCTTCACTAAATGTCAAACGACCGTCTAACTCAACTGAATCTTACTAAAACACATGTGATTCATCTGGAATATACCAACACAACACCGAGACATGAAAGATGGGGTGTACAATACAATAAGCTGGAGGGACTAACTCATATGCAATTAGCCCGACCTATCTCAAAATCTCAAAAGGGCCAATATACTGGGGGCTAAGCTTACCCCTTCAACAAACCACATGACCTCTTTTTGAGGCTACACCCAAAGGAACACTCTCTCTCTAATCTCAAATTGTAGAAATCAGCGTCTATAGTTAGCAAAACTCTAGTACTGACTATGAGTTGTCCTTAGTCTATCCTTGATAACTTTCAAACTAGCTAAGGCATCTTGAATTGAGCCTATACTATACCAGCCTAGCTCTATTGATTCAAAGCATCTAATAGAAGTATAGTGTCATCGACCATATAGTGACTTAAACGAGGCTGATTGAATGATGGTGTTGTAATTTTTATTATGAGTAACTCCAGCTAACGATAAAGGTTTTTCCTACTGACCCCTAATATTTATTGCATTACTCATATCATATTTTTCAGAACCTCTATAGTACGCATGAATTGACCATTGGTATGCGGATGGAATGTATCAGATCAAACCAGGTACCCATCTCTCCCTAAAAAGCCCTCAACAAGTTGTAGGTAAACTGTGACCCTTAATGAGATATAATAGACAGTAGTACCCCATGAAACTTTATCTCCTTAATATAAATATGAGCCAACTGCTCAACACTTACGATAGACCGAAAGAAAGGAAATGTGCAGACTTAACTAGTCGATCAACTATATAATCCAAAGATTATTATAACCTCAGGAAGTGCGGGGGAGTCCCACAATGAAGTCCATAGTAATGCATTCCCACATATAATCGAGAAGGGGTAATGACTAGAGGGTCCCGTCGGGTCTCTAGTGCTTAGTCTTTACCTTCTGGCAACTAAGGGAATGTGACACATTTTCCCTTCGTACATTCCCACCAGTAATACTACCTCAAATCCTGGTACATCTTCAACTTTCTTGGGTGGATTGAGTTTTCATAGTCATGTGACTCATACAAAATTAGTGCTATCAAATTACCCGCTCATGGGATGCACAACTGACTGTCAAATTTGATGATCTCGCTGAATAGACTATAGCCCGACCACAAAACCCTTGTAAAACTCAATCTAAGACCCACTAATGACTCATTCTTGAACTGTCGAGCCTTAGTCTAATCAATCAACTATGACTAAGCCTCAATAAAGTCCAACACTTGACTGAGATCTGAAATATCCAATCAGAAAAACTTGTTGGCTAGGGATCAGACAAAAAAAATCCACTCCGACCAAGAGTAGAAATTGATACTTTGTTAACCACTTAGTATAAATAATCTTCAACCTTAGCTGAACCAATTTGGGAGGCAATAACAGATGTGTACACACGAGTGATTGCGCTGTTATTTCACTAATGCAAAAGTTGTTTGCTTTTTTTTAGTGTCGTTTTAATAGGTACAATGGAAAGTGGGAATGAAACTCCACCCTCTACTCGAGGAGTTGCTTTGGATTCTATAATGGAAGTTGCCAAAATGGGTTAGAGAATAGGAGCGATAGAGGGTCATGTGTCGACCATTCAAGGTAGTGAGTCAACTATGGATGGTAGAATAATGAACGACCTATCGAGTATTCACAAAAGGTACTACTGTCCTTGTTCTCCTACTATGACTCCTCGAACCTTCCATCAAATACAATCCAACACCCATGAACCTTAAAAACAATACCATAATACCATACCACCAAAAAATAAAACTCCTCAAGAAGTTCTACCAAACCCATATAGACTATACCAAGAACCACTAAACCAAAATCTACCCTACCAAGCACCCCAAGCCCGACATCAACCAATTAATGTCAAGGAAGTGAGGGAGGAAGAGTACCAAGAGAGGTATGAAGTTTAGGGTAAAGAGGTATCGTGGAATGATGTCCAAAGACATGTTCTGAGATAACCAATGGGACATCGAGGTCAGGGTGGTAGATTTGGTATGATTCCACCAGTAAGAGGACCTTATTTGAAGCAACCGTAAGATTTCGGAGAAGTGCAAGGTGACCAACATTTCGAATATCAAAGAGGTCAACATAATATTGGTCAAAGAAGAAATACAGGTCGAGATGTAAGGATAAACTCTATAAAGACTAGTCTTTGAACTTTCAAAAAAGAATGTAGTCCCAATGCTTATCTAGAGTGGAGCCACTTTGTGAGGGGATCATTCAAGTAAATGATTTAACCAAGGTCAAGCAGTGTTGCTTTACTATTGCTCCATTTGAAGGGTACGCAATTACATAGTCTGAATACATGAAGAGACACCTTCTAGTTCTTCACGGAGGACTACCACCAACATGTACCGAATTGAATGCCCTGATGAGAGTTAAGTATGTGCCAAAAATGTATCAATAAGAGTTGCTTTCCAAATTGTATAATTTGAGGCAAGAAAATAAAAATGTTGTGGCTAACTATGATGAGTTAAAATATTTAATCTTAAAGCTAGAGTACAATGAGAATCAAGAGCATGTCATCATACGAATCAAGGTAGCTTTTAACAAAGAGATCTCTTCTAAGATGACAATTCACAAGTTTGCTAGTTTGAATGACATCTTTGAAGAGGCCCATGAGATAGAAAGGGAACTCAAGGAAGAAAAGTTATCTAAGTAAAAAGGTATGTCATCTTCTAATTCTTGGAGTAAAAATAAGGGAAAAATTCAAAGTTCTTCATGACAGAAAAAAGACAAGGATCTTGATATGAGAAGAAAGTCATGGAAGGTAATGTTCCAAAGTATCTACCGAGAGAAGGAGGTAACGAAGAAACGATCAAATACCCTAAAGTCATTCAATGTCACAAGTGTAAAAGATGTAGTCACATGATATAGGAGTGTCCTTATAAGTTGAATGTCATAGTCCAAGGACGAGAGTTGTACCTTTGTCAAGAGGTGTATTAAGAAGAAAGTTTTGAAGATGAATCCCAAGTTAACAATGAGTTTGATGATGAATATGGTGTGGAACAAGATCCATGTGAAGGGAGAGATGTAGACGTTCCAAATGGGTTGAAGAAGAAGAATCTAATTGAAGATGCTTGGCGTCAAGAAGTTGAGTTCACTGTGCCAATGCATGTGGTGTGGCAAGTCATAATAAGTAAGATCCTTGTCAAAGTGAAAACCTCTTCCCTTCCAAGTCACTCATCAAAGGTAATGTATGTTCCGTGATCATTAATAGTGGAAGTTGTGCCAATGTTGCTAGCACCGTATTAGTGGAATTCATAAAAATCCCTACCACTAGTCTACTACGCCTTATAATCTTCAATCATTGAGCGAATATCGAGAATTGAGAGTGCAAAGATAAGTGTTGATGAAATTGCAAATTGGGAAGTACAAAGATGAGATCTTATGTGATATGGTCCCAATGCAAACTTGTCATGTGTTACTAGGAAGAACTGGACAATATGATTGTGCAACCAAGCATGATGGTAGGACAAACAAGTATTCACTTGTGTTGAGTGGTCATTAATTGTCCTTCATCCTATGTCACCCTATAAAGTAAATAAAGTGTATCAAAAAATGAGTGAACTGAGGGAGAAAACGAAGTGTGAAGAAGAACATATTGAAGTTGAGGAATAGGCGGGGGAAAAGAGAAAAGTGAGGGAAAAGACTAAGATGTTGTTGGCTAGGTATAAGGAGATAAGAGAGGAATTTGAAGCCAAAATATCATTGATCCTTATCACATATAGGGATCATGTGCTACATACTAACCTATCTCTTTCTTCTCTTCCCCAATCTATTCCTCTTCTTTTGCAGGAATATAATTATGTATTCCCAAAGGAACTTCCTAGTGGATTACTTTCAATTCATGGTATTAAGCATCAAATTGACTTCGTGTCTGGATCATGATGGGATCTCCATTGCCCATGAAACCAGCTTACCGAAGAAATTCAAAGGAAACCAAAGTGATTTAAATGCAAGTTGAGGAACTCCTCAACAAAGGTTATGTGAGGAAAGTATGAGCCAATGTGTCATTCTACTTATCCTGTTCCAAAGAAAGATGGAATATGGCGCATGTGTGTGGATTACTGAGCTATAAACAAAATCATGATAAAGTATCATCATCGTATCCCTAGGATAGATGATATGCTTGATGAGCTACATGGTTTTTGTGTGTTTTCAAAGATTGATCTTAGAAGTGGTTAGCATCAAATCTGGATGCATTTCGGTGATGAATGGAAAACTGCATTCAAGAATAAGTTTGGCCTATGGTTGGTGATGTTTTTTTGTCTCACAAATGCTCCGAATACTTTTATGTGATTCATGAACCATGTAATGAAACCCTTTGTAGGGAAATTATTTGTTGTTTACTTTGATGATATCTTGATCTAAACCAAATCCATAAATAAACATGTAGAGTTTGATGTTCTTAGAAAGGAACACCTTTATGGTAATCTTGAGAAGTGTTCATTTTATGTTGATGAAGTTGTTTTCTTGGGCTTTGTTGTGAGTGCAAGGGGGTTGAGGTTGATGAATCCAAGATAGACACTATTAAGAACTTGCGAACTGCAAAACCCATAAGTGATGTTTGAAGCTTTAATGGATTGGCTATTTTTTATAGACGGTTTGTCTTAGGATTTAGTACCATTGCCGCTCCCTTAATCGAGGTAATTCCAAAGGATAAGCATTTAAAGTGGATGGGATGTATTCTTATAATATGAACACAAGGCTTGGATGGGATGTCATCGGGTGTCACATTCGTCATATCACGACTAGGCCCTAGGTTCGGATTGTGATAGAAGTGGTATTAGAGTACAAGGTTAGAAAGCATCATAAGAGTCCAAGATGCCGTGTCAGTAGAGTCTTGTTTGTTGGTATGAAGCCTGCCATATGCATGAATAGAAGGCAAATGAAATGTTTAGTAAAACTTCACTTCTTTTGTGATTTCTGTCGTGCCATCAAATCTCCCATATCCTAATGTTTGTCCTTTGACATTTTTCGAAATGGCTCCTTAACATACTTCATTGCAAAGGGGAGATAATGTTAACGAGGATCAAGTTCCCCAAGCTCCTCCAATTCCTCAGGTCCCTCAAGTAGGCCAAGTTTCCAACAAAGTGTTTAGGGTCGCTATCACGATGTTGACTAAAGTCGTTGCTTGCCTAAAGATTTGGCTTTGAGGATAAGATATTTTGCTCAAATTAATACCCCAGAGATTCATGGTTTTAAGGTGGACAAACATCCAAAAGAATTCATTGGTGATGTCTATAAGGTGGTAGAAATTATGGGGGTGTCTTCCGAAGAGAAGGTTGAATTGGCGGCTTATCAGCATAAAGAAGTTTCTCAAGTTTGATTTACACAATAGAAATCTGAGAGAGTTGAAGAGGGGCCTATTCATTGGCAGATATTTAAAGCTTCTTTTCTTAATTGTTTCTTCCCACTCGAACTAAGAGATGCCAAAGTGATGGAATTCATGAACTTTAAGCAAGGTGGTAAAAGTATGAGGGCATATGCCCTCAAGTTTACAAAGTTTTCCAAATATTCTCTTTCTTTGGTGGTCGACTCTAAGGCACGCATAAATAAATTAACATTGGTTGTGACCGACTTTGTAAAGATGGATTGTAAGGAGGCAATGCTCATTAAATAAATGGATATCTCTAGACTGGTGACATATGGAGAACAAGTGGAGAGTGAGAAACTACAAAAGATGAGGTTGATGGAGTCCAAGAGGGTTCATTATGATTGTGGCTTTCCTCATACCAAATCAGATGGTGTCTATTTACAACAAGGCCAAGGGTTATATAAAGGTGCTTCTCAAAATTTTGACAAAGAAAGGGTACCTAATCTCAAAGCTCAAGGTGAGGTTTTGATAGGTGGGGCTACTCCTCCTACGTGTCCTAAGTGTGGGAGGAACCATATTTGTGAATGCTTGTTTTTATTATGGGAAGTTGGGACACAAGATTGTTGAGTGTCCTAATGAGGCTAAAAAAGTTAAAGAAGGGCATCAACAAGGTCAAGTAGCTCAAAAAGGCCAAGTTCAACAAGGTGCCCAAGCTCAAGATGGTGGCCCACGTGATATTCAGTTTTATGCTTTGCATGTGAGGCAAGAAGTTGTGGAGTCTCTAGATATTGTCAATTGTATGTTAACAGTCTTTGATTAAGATGTGCATGCTTTGCTTGACCATGGTGCTAAGATGTTTTTGGTTACACCTTATATTTCTATAAAGTTTAATGTGTCTTCAAAAGTCTTATTAGAACCTTATTCGGTCTATGCTCCTACTGGTGAGTCAATCCTAGCCAAGAAAGTCTAGGAAAATTGTTTCATGTCGGTCTTGTATATGGTCTTCCCATGTGATCTAGTTGTGCTTTATATGATCGATTTTGATGTTATTCTTGATATGGATTGGTTGCATGGATCCTATGCTTCTATTGATTTTAGAACCCATAAGTCACATTTAAAGATCCTAATGAGCCTATCCTTAAATGGAAGGGAACTAATTTGATGTTCAAAGGAATGTATATCTCTTATATGAAAGCTATGAAAATAATTTCCCAAGGTTGTCTATATCATGTTGTTCGAGTTGATGGATTTTGAGTCTCATGTTTCCGCTCTTGATTCAATTTCTATAGTTAATCAATTTCCCGATTTCTTCCCTGATGATTTGCCCGGTGTTCCTCCCATAAGAAAAATTGATTTTTGTATGGATCCTTTTCCTGAAACCCAATCTATTTCTATACGTCCAAATTGAATGACCCCGCTTGAATTGAAAGAATTGAAGAAACAATTAAAGGACTTGCTTGGTAATAAGTTCATAAGGCCTAGTGTGCATAATGGGGTGCTCCTACTTCAGATTTATGTGGATAATCCACGATTGAATGAGGTAACTATCAAAAACAAGTATCCAATTCCACGGATCGATGAACTCTTTGATCAACTACAAGGTGCGAGCTATTTCTCTAAGATTGATCACTAGTCTAAATGTCACTTATTGATGGTGAAGAAGGATGATATTCAAAAGATGGCAATTAGGACTCGGTATGGTAATGAGTCCATATTATGGACTCATTTAAGAAATGCTGTCTTAAGTGTGACATTATGCTCCAATTACGAAGTAATATGCATGTGTTGTGATAGGAATAAAGCTAAAAATGCACAAGTTAACAGTGCTCAACAAATCTTTAAAAGGGGGCAATAACATCAAAAAGGCAAAGAAAAGCGGCTTCCCTGACATATTTGGTAGAACGCTGAAGACTCAATGGGATCGCCCATCATTGCAGCAACAAAGTCCCATGTCCATGCCAAAAAGGCGGTCAAAATCGATGTCGCTAAACATATTCGGTGAATCACTCAATGGCAAAAGAGACCACCTAATGTTGCAAGGCTCAGGACCCCATGTTCATGATAGAAAGGCAATGTCAAGGGAAGTTCAACAGATCACCGAATATGATCAGTTGAGTGAAAAGGCATCGCCCAATCTTGCAGAGATTCAAACGTTCAGGACATGTTAAAGAAGGTGACTAAGTGGACATTCGGTGCATCACTAGAGTGCTCGGCGATGGCCGACCATGACCGTCGAATGGCTACTCAATGCAATAACTCCTATTATTTTGCATTAACTATTTAAACCTTTTAGAGAGGATATTGTACATATTACTCATATCCAATTTTACAGACAGAGAGTGAGAGTGAGTAGAGTACGTAACACATTTTTCCTCAATAGTAAAAGGGTCAAAGAGTTTTAAGCTTGTGAAGGCCTAATTTGAGGAGATTTTCCAGTTTAATTCAACTTTTCCCTTAATATTCTTGATATCCATGTAGTTAGCTACTAAATGTTTTATTGAATCATTACTTTGAGCATGAGTAGCTAAAACCCCCATGTTGGGGGGGGGGGGTGTAAATAATATGGGTCTTTGATTTCTATGTTGGTTCTATGATATTTTGTGTATATTGTTGTTAATCTAAGTGAATTTACATATATT
Source organism: Solanum rostratum (assembly GCA_029948455.1). Lineage (NCBI taxonomy): Eukaryota > Viridiplantae > Streptophyta > Magnoliopsida > Solanales > Solanaceae > Solanum > Solanum rostratum. Next base: position 20,961,465 of record CM057055.1, read on the forward strand.
GCTATGTTTCATCTATAATCCTAAGGTTGCAAGCTTGGAGTTTATTTTAGATCTCTAATTATTGCTATAATCTGAGAAGTTAGAATGTGGAATAGATGTATGAGTTGGAAATTTTGCAGTTTTAGTTGAATCCCAAACCATGGATTCAATGGATATGGTATTAGGTGATTTGTTGTAATTTCTCAAGCCAACCATGTCCTTGAGCGATTCACACATGAGTTCGAAATAGATTTATGTAAAGCACCTTAACTGTCATAATTAAAGTGTTGGATACCAGCACCCTAAACTATTCACTCATCTTTAACTTAATTAGTCAAGTATTTAGACCCATCTTAGTGGACCTCATACCATATTTGCACATCCGCGGTATCTCTCTTAACTTTTTATTACTTTGCTGATTTAGAAGTCATTGTTAGCCGAACCCTCATTCTATTTACTATAACTCCACAAGTAGAAGCTATAATTGCCTTGTTCAAAGAATTACTTCACTTCTTGAACCACCATTACCTTTAGGGTTCGACCCCGACTCCTTTGTTGGGTTAAAATTCTGATAATTATCGTCCCTACTTCCATATGAGTAGTACGTTTAAACATCATCATATGGCCATTTAGAAATTTTTGTTATGTCTTTTGGGTTAGCAAATGCCCCCACAACTTTCATAGATTTGATGAATAGGATCTTCAAACTGAATTTGGATATGTTTGTGGTTGTATTTATAGATGACATTTTGGTTTACTCACGGGATGTAAAGGTTCATGAAGATCATTTGAGGGTTGTGTTGCAAATATTGAGAGATAGACAACTCTTTGCTATGTTTAGAAAGTCTGAGTCCTGGCTAAGGGAGGTGACATTTCTTGGCCACATTATCTTGGGTGATGGTATTAGAATTTACCTAAAGAAAATGGAGGCGGTGAAGAATTGGCCTAGACGATTGTCTCCATCAAATCTTAGGAGCTTTTTGGGATTGGCCAAATATCACAGAAGATTTGTTGAACTATTTCTCTTGAGTGATAGGCTGACTGGGGCGCGAGAAACATAAACTAAGAATCGTCACCCAAAAAAAGGCAAAAATCCAATAGTTTTATGAATGTGAAAAGAGCTTCAAAAAGCTGAAGGATCGTCTTAGTTCAACTCCTGTTTTGACATTGCTTGAAGGCCCTGATGGTTTTGTTGTATATTGTGATGCCTCATATATAGGCTTGGGTTGTGTCTTCATGCAACATGGAATGGTTATTACCTATGCTTCAAAGCAATTGAAAATGCATGAAAAGAATTATCTAACCTATGATCTGGAGTTATTGGTGGTTGTATTCGCATTGATGATTCGAAAAACATTATCTATATGAGGTATATATTGATAAAGTTTGCTATATATGCTTAACCAAAGGGATTTGATCCTAGGGAAAAGAAGGTTGTTGGAACTATTGAAGGATTACGATATAAGTGTAATGTTTCCCCAGGGATAGCCTAATATTGTAGCCGATGCTTTTTGTGGATTGTCTATGTGTAGCATTGCACATATTGGGAAGGAAAAGAAAGATCTAATTAAAGAAGTTCACCGTTAGGCTCATTTATGGTGTGAAGTTTAATGGCTTGAGTAATGGTAGTGTATCGGTGCAAGATGGCATGGAATCATCTTTAATTGGGAAGGTTAGAGCAAAGAATGACATGGATCCTACTTTGATAAAATTGAAGAAGTTGGTGGTAGATAAAAAGGTAGAGGTCTTCTCACAAGGCGGAGATGGAGTGCTACCTTACAAAGGGCAATTCTATGTGCCTAATGTAGCTGGTAAAAGGGAAAAGATACTTTGAAGAAGCTCAGAGTTCCAAGTATTCTATTGATCCAGGATCTACCCAAATGTATAAAGATTTTAGGAAAGTATGTTGCTTGAATGGCCTGAAGAAAGACAAAGCAAAGTGTGTGATGGGGTGTTCAAATTGTTAACAAGTTATAGTGGAACACCAAAGACCAAGTGGTATAGCCTTAGATATTGAGATAAAGAATTGGAAATGAGAGAAAATGAATATGGATTTCATCACAGGTTTGCCAAAGACTAGAAATCAATTTGACTCAGTACGGGTAGTTGCGGATAGAATGAAAAAAATAGCCAACTTTTTGTAAGTGAAGATTTCTCATGGTGCAAAAAATTATGCTAAGGTCTATATTAAAGAATTAGTAAGATTGCATGGAGTACCTTTGTCTATTTTATCATATAGGGATGTCCAATTTACTTCCCATTTTCTGAAGTCAATCCAAAAAGGCCTGGGTATGAAGGTGAAGCTAAGTATTGCATTTCATCCTGAAACAGATAGACAAGCCCAGAGGACGATACAAACATTGGAAGACATATTGAGGGCTTGCGTGCTTAGTTCCAATGGAAGTTAGGATGATCACTTGCCTCTTATTGGATTTACATATAACAATAGTTTTCACTCAGGAAATTGAATGGCGTTGATTGAAGCCTCATATGGTGCACAATATAGTTCACCGGTGGGATGGTTTATGGTTGGAGAAATGTCCTTCATTGGACTCGATTTTGTATTTGATGCTATGGAGAAGGAGAAAGCAACAAGGGAAAGGTTTAGGGCTAGCCAAAGTCATCAAAAGTCTCATGCCTACGTTAGAAGAAGGGATCTTGAGTTTAAGGAAGGAGATTGGGTGTACTTGAAGGCTTCACCGATGAAAGGACTATTGCATTTTTGTAAGAAAGGAAAATTGAGTCCTAGATTTGTGGGACCCTATGAAGTCATAAAGAGAATTAGGAAAGTAGCTTATGAGCTAGATTTTCCAATGGCATTAGCTATGGTTCATCCGGTGTTTCACATTTCTATGCTAAGGAAATTCTTGGGTAATTGGGTAATCCTTATTCTATTGTTCCATTAGAAAATGTGGTTATTGAGGAGGATTTTACTTATGAAGAAGTATTGGGTGAGATTTTAGCCCGGTAAAAGAATAAATTGAAAAACAAAAAGGTTGCATTTGTCAAGGTGTTGTGGAAAATCAACAAGTAGAAAGTGCTACTTGGGAAGCTGAGGCAGACATGATGAAACAATATCCTTACCTCGTTACTTCTATTCAAGTCTAAGGTACCTAATACAATCTAATTCGTTAATGTTCTCATGCATACGATTCTCTTGTCACATTGCACACATGTATGATCATGAAAATTATTTTTGAATGATGTTTGATGCATAAGTTTTATGATTTTATGAAACGGTGACTAAATTGAATTTTTTTGCATGTGTTATGATGATAGTTATGTTCTTATCCTAACCAAGCATATTTCTATCTCATACAAGGACGGATAATCCCAAGGGGGATATATTGTAACACTCCACATGTTGTTAGGCTTGGAAAATAAAAGTTAAGGAATTTTCAAATTGTTTGATCATCGAGCTGACTAATGGCTTGTTGATTGGATCACGGGACGTGGGAAGATCCCATAGAATGACTTTGGAAATGTTAGAAAATCATTGATTTCTTAAAATATCTACATGAGTGGCATGTACCCCTCAAGACCATTCACAAGGAGTCAAGCAAAAGATCTCAAAGACCTCCAAGGAATTTTTGAAAAATAAAGCACTAGAGGATCTTGAGGGTAACAAAAGAAATGCTTCCAATATGTGGATGGTTTATAGTAAGGAGAAGAAAGAAATGAAGCCATGTGTGCAAATGGCTATTACTTGAATTCAAGGATTTGAAAAGATGAAAACCAAAAATGGCCCTTACTCATTAAGGGTAAAATTGTAAAGAAAATATTTTCTTTTACTTACATAGTATAAATAGTCATATTTTAACATTTGGAAGACTTAGGTTATGTTGAATATTGAATCCTCAAATAGTAGTATCTTCTTAGTGAGTAATTAGGGTGAACTCTTGGAATTGTTAGTTAATTTATTTGTTTTATTAATTACAGTGTTACCCATGTGTGGTTCTCGGTTTCCTTTAATATTTGTTGCTAGGATTTTATTTGGGTTGTTGAAAATAATTCGGAGGTGAGGGTTTTAGTCCCTTGTTGCCCATAACTTTAATAGTTTGAATTTAATCAACATATCCTTTTATTTTGTTCCCTTTTCTCTTCCTTTCCTATTTGATCTTCATCATTTGGTATGAAGATCTTCGGTTTAGGCTTGTTTTCACTAATCTAGGTCTTGGAATTTTGATCCACTGAAAAATCCAAAAAAATATATTATTTGATTTGTTGTTTTGATACCATACTCTTGTTCAGTAGTGTTTTTTTGTCCAAAATCTCTTGCGGTTTTGGAAGTGAAGTTACCATTTAAGGGTTTTGAGCATTCAAACTTTTTAAAATGATGAAAGCGGGTCTTTTGATTAAGAACAAATTGAAGGTTAATGATTATTGGGGTTTTTTTCTATGTCAAGGGAAAGCTAATCCTAAATTTTGAGCCAATTCCGAGTTGATTCGATGGAGTTGGGATTTAATGTATGTTCTTGAAGAAGAAGACCAAAAGGTAAATTTGATCTACTTTTCTCAAGTCATAGCTGGTCAAAATGTTTGTTGGACCTTAGAGGAAATCTGCAAACAAAAAAAAAAACAAATAAAAAAAAATTAAAAAAATTAACATCAGCACCAATGCAGTGCCAACTCAACGCCACATCAGCGCCAGTCAGTACCACATTAGCGCCAATCAGTGAATCACCACCCAGTCACCTCCAGGCATACCACATGGTGCGTGTAGCACAGTTTCAGAGCCTTGAAGTTGCACGTTTTTCTTAACACCCAAATAATTTCTTAAATATGGGAGGTTTTTTGGACATAAAACTTTTTCTAAGTGTCCAAACAACGTGATTCTTTTTTTAAAATTTTGGTGCTTTGATTTTTCAACTATTTAGAAAGTAATTAACATATTTAACTACTTTTTAGCTAGTTTTAAACATCAAATAATCAAATCAAATCCCTTCAAGTCATGAACATCTGAAGGCTTCAATTTGTTTTGAAATGTCCGAACTCAATTCTTCTTTTTGTCACTCATTTTTTTCATTTCACAACTATTTAACAACTAATTAATATCTTTAATTACTTGTTAACTAGTTTCTAAACATTAAATCATCTCTTTGATTCTTCAAATTAGGTAACAACATGTAATTTCTTATACTTTCGATACTTAGTTTTTTTAGTCTGATTTTTCTTGTGCTCTTTTCTTCTAGTTTTCTTCTTTTTATTCATGTTCCTAAGCTTTTTTTGAGTCGTCCTTCTTTCAAGAGTCATAAGAATGCACTCCACCACAAAGGATAGGTGACCTTAAATTGATTGAGAAGAGCTAGGTAACTATCAATTTGAGATGATGCCATAGAAGGTGCATTGAGAGTTACATCCGAGTGATGGGATGCTTTTGCTACTAATATTATTAATTGTGTATTTTAGGTATCATGTCTAATACAAGTTCTATTGGGGAAGGTCCAAGGATCATCATAGAAACTCTTGCCTACATCTCCAAACAAATAGTAGAATTGAATTAAAGGATGGGAGATGTGGAGGAAAGGTTGGTACAATTGGAGTATGAGAGTCGAGGGAAAGAAATTAAACCCAAAAAATGAGGAGGTTATGAGGAAATCGATGCATTCCACCACCATTACCCGAAGCCAAGCCCATAATTTATGTTTTCCTCCACAAATCTGAACCCAAAGCTACCAACAATGCACTTTCCAAATGAACAACAATCCATACCATCCAAGACAAGCTACATCACACCATAACCCACAACCCTATCACCCTCCACAAGAGAAGCTTCCTTTTGTGGTGAACCAAGTCAATTACAAAGCTCCATTCAGAAATGCATCAAACGCATCATCTCATGAATGTCACCAATCACCTCCCCTAAATGCACCACAATTTCCTTAACAAGATTAAAAATACCAAAATCCTCTCTATGATGAAATGCATGGAGATCTCAACAATGATGAGTTTTTGGAGCATGGGTGTCGGGATACATCTGGAGTACAAGGGGAAGGAGTCTGACCTTGAGACTTTGGGTGGGATAATTTCATGGGAGGTCAAGATTATAAGTATAAAGGAGATAGAGTGGAAAATAGAGAAGATAGGATGGGATATAGAGGAGATGGGATGGGAAATAGAGGAAATAGGTTTGGGGAGAGGAATGATCAAGATAAAGGCTTGAAAACTATCTAAGTCATACTTCTAAGGTTCAAAGGAAGTAGTAACCCCGATGAGTTCTTTGAGTGAAAAATTGAAAGTGAGCTGATCTTTCTCATTAATAATATCTCGAAAGCATTGAAGGCGAAGCATGCTCTCACACAATTTGAAGGGTATGCATCCACTTTGTGGGAGTCTAAGAGAAGGGAAAGAGAGAGCCATCAAATCTTAGAGTTACCTACTTGGAAAGTATTGATTGTATTACGGAGTGGAGATACTTCACTAAAAACAACTCTCAAGAGGTACTCAAGAAGGTGTTTATGTTGAGGCAAGGTACCAAAAGTGTGGAAGAGTATTACGATGAGTTTGAGAACTTGCAGATGAAGTCTAAAGTTAAATAGAAAATGTAATGTATGGTGATCCAATTTGTGGCCACCTTGAGGTATGGTATATTGAAGCCATTGAAGCTTAATCACTATGAAACTCTTGAAGGGACTTTCCATGATACCTCAAAGGTAGAAGCGGATTTGAAAGAAAAAAAGTCATACAAGAATGATTCTTCAACTTCAACATGGGACAAAGGTTGAGATAATTGGAAGACAACATCATCTAGGGAGCAACCTAAGGATAGTGGTCAAGCTACTCAAGTCAAGCTAGATTACAAATCCAAGGCATGTGAGAAATCCTAAGGAGGTAACAACATACCAAGTAAAATCCCACAAGTGGGGTCTGGGAGAAATCCTAAGGAGGTAACTATGCTAATCCTAACATTCCTTGTCCCTCTACAATTGAATGCTTTAGATGTCAAGGGAGGGGACATTTTGCTAGAGAGTGTCCTAATAGGAGGACAATTGTTTCTCTTCGTGATGTGTATAAGACTCAAGATGAGGAGGATGGTGATTAAAGAAATGAGAGTGAGGAAGATACAAGTGAGGGAGATGCTTTGGGAAATGAAGAAGAAAGGTTGGATGAAAGGGTCAATTTTGCTTACTCATGGAGAAAGGAAAATCTCTGCTTGATAATGATGAAGACTTGAAGGTACATTCCAATCTTTCATGTGTTCTGAAAATAATTATGGGAGTCCTTTCAAAATAATAACTTGATTAATGGGAGAATCTATTTCATGCTAAACGCACAATTCAAGATAAAATATGTCGTTTAATCATTGATAGTGGATGTTTCACTAATATGGTAAGTATTTCATTGGTGGAATGTATAAGAATCACAAAAACATAGCACCCCAACCCTTACAAGCTACAATGGCTCAATGAGTATGGAGAAATGAAGGTCCTCAAATAAGCATGCATTCGATTTAGTGTGGGTAAGTACAATGATGAATTGACTTGTGATGTTGTACCCTTGTTGGCATGTCATATCTTATTATGAAGACCATGAAAAATCGATACAGATATTGTGCACCAAGGAATATCTAACAAATACACTTTTGATATTGAAGGTAGAATGTATGTTCTTGCACCTCTCACTCCATACCAAGTGAGTAAGGATTATTGGACTATGAAGGAGCTTTAGGAGAAAATAAAGGTGAAGGAGGCAAAGGGGGATGGTGGAAGTTCTATTATTGTTCCAATGGCAGGAGGTTCTTTGACTAAAAATAAGATGAATATGTGCATGATAGCAAAGCCAAGGAAGTGTTTAAAGGGTATGGATGAGGGACGTTTTTTGGTATGCCTTGTTAACACCTATCTTTTATTGCATGCAAGCTGAAATACTAGCACTTTACCTAGTATTGTTTCTTCTTTTTGTAGGACTATGATAAGCCATTTTCAAAGGAGATGTCCACGGGACATCCTCCTCTAAGGGGAACTGAACACCAAATAGATTTTATAATAGGTTCAAAAAGTCCCAACCTTTTAGACTATAAGAGTAATTTAGATGAAACCAAGGAGCTAATATTGCAAGTTGAAGAGCTTCTAGAAAGAGGGTTGATTAAAGAAATCCTAAGTCCTTGTGCCTTACTGGTAGTTATTATTTCCAAAAAAGATAGCATTTGAAGAATGTGTATTGATTGTAGAGCGATAAATAAGATCACGTTGAAGTATCAACATCCAATTCCTAGGCTTGATGATATGTTTAATTAGCTATGTGGCTCTAGTGTATTTTCAAGGATAGACCTTCAAAGTGGGTATCATCAAATTCCTATGAAACCACGTGATAAGTGGAAAACAGATTTCAAGACAAAGTTTGGGTTGTATGAATGGTTGTGGATTGACAAATGCCCCAAGTAATTTCATGAGGTTGATGAATCATGTTCTTAAAACATTCATCAACAAGTTTATTGTGATGTATTTTGATGACATCCTTTGCGTATGGTAAGAAAATTGAGGAACATGTGTCGCATTTGAAGCAAGTATTTGATGGCTTACTACAACAACATCTCTTTGCTAATCTCAAGAAGTGCTCATTTTGTGTTGATAAGGTTGTGTTTTTGGGTTTTGTGCTCAGTTTAAATGGGATGGTTGATGAAGAGAAGGAAGAGTCCATCAAGTGTTTGCCAACTCCAACCAATGCAATCGACGTAAGAAGTTTTCATGGGTTAGCAAGTTTTTACCGATGATTTGTAAAGGGGTTTAGTTCAATTGCTTCTCCTTTGACCGAGTTAACCAAGAAAGAGGTACCTTTTTATGGGAGGAAGAACAAAAGAAGTCCTTTCAAGCCACGAAATCGATGTTGAATTCTTCACCATTGTTTCAACTAACAAACTTTGATAAGACTTTTGATATTAAATGTGATGCTTCGAGATTGGAATAGGTTATGTATTTATGCACGAAGGAAAGCCATTGGCTTACATTAGTGAAAAGCTAAAGGGGGCTACTCTCAATTACTCAACTTATGACAAGGAATTGTATGCATTTGTGTGGGTGTTGGCTCATAGGCAACACTACTTAGGGCACACAGTGTTTTTGATAAGGACTGATTATGAGTCCTTAAAGCATCTTAAGGGGCAATCCATGATGAACAAGCAACATACAAAAGTGGGTTGAATTCACTGAAACCATTTCCTATGTGATTAACTACAAGCAAGGCAATGAAAATGAGGTAGCGGATGCTCTATCAAGAAGGTTTACGTTTGTAAATACCTTGGCTTCTAGAATGATGGGATTTGAAATTTTAAACGAATTATATTCTAGGGATCCCAATTTCAAAGATACTTTTTTATAATCTTACCCAAGGGAAGCGGGTTGATAGGTTTCCATTGGTTGATGGAGTTATGTTCGACGATGGACAAGATTATATCCCTATGAGCTCATGGAGATGGATACTTGTGAGGAGGCTCATAGTGATAATTTCATAGGACACTTTAGGGTATCCAAAACACTTGACATTCTAAATGAGCAATTCTTTTGGCCCAAGTTGAAGCATGATGTGGAGTGAATTTATAATGTCTCGATTGTAAGCATTCTAAATCACAACTTGGTCCCAAGGTAAGTATACCCCTCTCGCTACTTCTAATGGCCCATGGATGGATATCTCTATCGATTTTATGTTTGGTCTTCCGAGGACTAAAAGGGGACATGATAGCATATTTATGGTAGTGGATAGATTTTCTAAAATGACTCATTTTATTCCATGCCATAAATGTGATGATACATCCAATGTAGCATCTTTATTTGTCATTAATGTTCTTAAATTGCATGGAGTCCCTCAAATCATTATTAGTGATAGGGATTCCAAATTTCTTGGCCATTTTTGGAAGAGTCTATGGAGTAAACTTGGTACCAAACTTATTCTGTCTACTTCTTGCCACCCTCTAATGGATGGAAAAGCCGAAGTAGTCAATAGGATGCTCGAAAGCATGATTCGGTGCTTGATTAGTGGGACTCCAACTACTTGGCAAGACCGTTTACCCTTCATTGAATTTGCATATGATCGGTTTTTCCTGTCCTCTATTGGAATGTCACCATTTGAGGCATGTTATGGCTTTAAACCTTTGATTCAACTAACAAAGAATCTCTTATTTAGTAATGTTGTTTTGAGTCTAGATACCAAGAAAATGAAAAATGATATGATGAACTTCATGCCAAGGTTAAAGAGGCCATTGAAAAGAACAATTCAAAGGTGTATAATCTTCAACCCAAATGATTGGATGTGGTCACATTTTCGAAAAGAGAGGTTTTCACATGTTTGAAAAGGAATGCTAATCCAAAGAGGAGATAGCCCATTCAAAGTACTCAAGAGAGTCAATGACAATGCCTACGTTATTGACTTGCCAAGTGTGTATATTGTTCATAATGTTTACAATGCTAATACTTTATCTCCTTGTGTTGTAGTTGATTCTTTTGATTCGAGGAAAAATCCTTTTCAAGAAGGGGAGGATGATAACATGAAATCATATATGACACAAACATAAGTGGCATGTACCCTTCAGGACCATTCACAAGGGGTCAAGTAAAATATCTCAAAGACCTAAAAGCAATGTTCATAGAAAAGGAAACAATAGAGTAACTTGAGGGTGTCATGACCCGAGACTAGGGCCTGGAAGGGACACGACGAATGGGAACCCAAGAGTCCCCAAACAAGACTGAAAGTATCCAAATCCACATCATTCAGTTCAAAAGCGCAATTCAGATAATAAACAAATAATACTAAGGGATTGGTAAGTAGGACTCACGCTATGGGGACATCGAGGGGAAAGGGATTTATACGGATTCACATAGAACATAGCATATGAGAACTAAGGGGAGAGTAAGTAGGACTCACGCTATGGGGCAAATAGGACTTAGGACCTTCCACATTTCCACACTAAACATGCAAACATAACATATGTTTATAATCGATCCATAATAGCCATTTCAAAATGTAACGAATAACATAAGCTCCAAATACATCATATAGCGTGTGTATATATAAAATCTACGAAAGTCTACAAGATGTCAAACAATGCCTCTAGTCATAAGATTGAACAAGGGCAAAGACATGTCCTGGGCTCACCCTCAAATAAGAAAGTAGACATAGGATAACATAGATAGAGGAAGGTGGCTTGTCATTGGAAGATGGGACTCATCACAAGTTAAACATCGAAATTTGAGCTACTAGTCAAATGGTGGGTCGTCGTAGCACTCGACCCCTACATGGTAAAATCATGTAGGCATAGTGTATGTGTTTGTATGTTTGAATGTACTAAGTATGTGGCATGCAATAAACATGACTTATAAAATCTGCATCTCAATGTTAGACGATAAGGGCACATAATATAAAAAGAATTATATATCAAAGGAAGAAGTATGCAATATGCCATGAAATCTATGATGCATGAATGCAATGATATTCATACTTAGTGGGGATGTGACCTCAACCGACAAGAATAAGACCAAGTGAGCTAATACTTGGAATACCGATGAAATCCCCTCTTTGGTACAGAGGTTTTCTACTTGCAAAAGGTAAACCATACTTCACGTTACGGGAACATATCCCATTTTGTATGAAACAACCTCCTTACGGGAACATATCCCATTTCGGAAAGGATTTTCCATATCATATCGTAATATTTCACTTTACGGAACATATCCCATTTTGTATGAAGCAACCTTCCTTACGGGAACATATCCCATTTTGGGTAGGATTCTCATAACATTTGCTAGGCACATAGTTCGAGGAAAGGGGATAGGGCCCTTGGGAATAGCCTTGACGCCCCCAATCCGTCGGTGCTAAGTAAACATCCCACGAGAATACATACAATATACATATATATATATATATATACCGACATTGAAAAGGAGATAGTCATTTCAAATCCGATCAATGCACATTTATGCTCGAATGCCAAATCATATCTTGTAATTGTAACATTCATCTGTAGGACTAGCTCGATTACAAGTACGGAATGGTGCAAGCACCCAAAATGCTCAAAAGCAATATTCATAAGACATGTATGTGATCACATTCTGGTCATAACCAATATCATATCAAAATTATTTCATAAAATATAATTGGGCCTAACCCACTTTATGATTTCGATAAAGACCAATGTTCATGAATGCAAATGAAATGCATGATGAGAGAATGGCATGGGTAAGATAGATTCAAGCTAAAATCAACATTATAATATGAAATTTAAGTAAACCCATAGTCAATCCACATTTAAATCATAATATAAATCACACATGCATAAACCAAGCTTTAAAGGAGACATGCATTTTCATAACTTCATAACCTCAATGTAAATCATCATCATAGGGCTTAAAGTAACTTAAAATCATGAATAAAGTGCAACCCATACATCAATTGAATTTAATAAAATCAAATAATGAAAACCCACATTTAAAGTAAGCTAAAATTCACGAAATCAATTGAAAAGAGTTTGGGTCTTCTGGATTGAGAGGGACCAAGAAACAATCCCATATACCTTGATTAGTAAGATGGATTTGAGAAGAATTTAGCTTGAAGTTGAATCCCCCAATTGAACCCTAGCTTGAGTCTTGAGAGAAGGACTTAGAGAGTATTTTGGGAGTGGTCTTTTTGAGTGATAGTGTTTTCAAGGAAAATGAATTAAAATGGAAGGCTATCAGCTGATTTAGGGGGTCTAGGATAGGCAAAAGGTCATGAAACATAATTAAAATGAACCATAATTACATAAATGTCATTGATAAATTGGATGGAAAAGTGGGTCGTCATGGCTACACAGGCGTCTACACGGTCTGTGTGGAAAATCACAGACCGTGAACAGTGACCGTGGGATGGCACTTAAACATATTCTGAAACGCTAACACTTAGAATTTTTCTGAAGCTAAGGGGTGTTATACAGACAACCACATGGCTCGTGTGGCACTATACGGGTCGTGCCAAGGACCGTGAAATGCAACTTACAAACATTCCTACACGAAAAAGTTACCAAACGGTAATTTTGTAGTTAGAAAAATTTCACATCGTGAGCTTATGCAGTGGGCCACATGGCCCGTACCGCACCACATGGACAGTGTGAGTGGTCATGTGCCCACTCTTAGTCCGAAATTCTCTGTCGAAACCCCATAATCAAAATTATGGCCAAGTACCTCCCTCTGAAGGCCATACGGTATGTGTGGCTTCAAACTAGCCGTGTGGGTCTCCCATGGAGCAACACTTGGTCAAATTTTCTCCCGGGCCAACATTATGATATCCGATAAAGGTCCTTTAAAAAATCTGCGTCCTTATATCATCTCCCCCTTGGGTACATTCATCCCCGAATGTGCAACGACAAGGCTTGAAAAGCTTGACTTGAAACATGAAACATCTAAACACAAGGTACGATTTCATCATTTGAAAATCATAGAGCCTTTGAAACCCATATCAAAACGTATTCAAATCATTCAAACATCATAAAATTATTTTCGTGCACATGTATGCATGTCATGTCATGAGACTCAAGAGTGGAAGAATTAGGACTATTTAGGGAAAGATTAACCTACTACCTTAGGCTTGAGTAGATTAGAAAAGATGGGGATATCGCTTCATCATGTCCAATTTCACTTCCCATGTAGCACTCTCCACGTGATGATTTCTCCAAAGCACCTTCATCGAAGCCACATCCTTGTTATGAAGTCGGTTCACTTACCTATTCAAAATCTCGATCGGGACTTCCTCATAAGATAGGTTCTCCTCAACCTTGATTCCTTCCAAAGGCACAATGGTGCTAGGATCGCCAACTAACTTCTTCAAGATAGAAACATGGAAGAATGGGTGAATGGAACTCAAGTCAGGAGGCAACTCTAGCCTATAAGCCATGTTCTCGATCCACTCAACGATCTCATAAGGGCCAACATACCGGGGCCTTAGCTTACCTTTCTTACAAAAATGCATCACACCCTTCATAGGAGAAACCTTCACATACACCTAATAACAAACATAAAATTCAAGACCCCACCTCCTAACATCTGAATAGAACTTTTGGCGGCTTTGTGCCATTTTCGACCTTTGGGCCAACCAATTCCATCTCTCCCAACTCAAACCACCCCACCGGTGACCCACACCTTCTCCCATACAAGCCCTCAATTGGTGCCATACCAATTCTAGTATGAAAGCTATTATTATAGGCAAACTCAATGAAGGGAAAGTGATCATCCCAGTTACCGTTAAACTCAAACATACAAGCACTCAAAATATCCTCCAAGGTTTAAATAGTCCTTTCACCTTGCCCATCGATTTGAGGATGAAAATTGGTACTCAACTTAATCTTAGTTCCAAGTCCATCTAAAATGACCCCAAAAGTGGGAAGTGAATCGTGTGCCATGATTCTCTATGATAGATTTAGGCACACCATGTAGTCTCACCAATTCTTTGATGTACAACCTCGCATACGCCTTGGCGCTATAGGTAGTCATGACTGGTAGGAAGCGAGCCGACTTGGTCATCCGATCAATGATAACCCAAATGGAGTCGAATTGCCTTCGTGTCCGAAGCAATGCAACCAAAAAGTCCATGTTCAAATCTTCCCACTTCTATGTGAGAATCTTAATATCTTGAGCACCAGGCCGTTGGTGCTCTACCTTCACTTGTTGACAATTTGGACATTCGGATATGAACTTAGTTTTGTCCTTCTTCATACCATGCCACTAATACACTTCCTTCAAATCCCGATACATTTTAGTAGATCCCGAGTGAATAGAATAATGAGAGCAATAAGCCTCGCTCATGATCACCCTTCAATGATCATCCCCATCCAGAACACAAAGCCGGTCTTGGTACCAAAGCACACCATCTTCCCCATGGGAGAACACCTCAATCTCCCTTTTTGCAACCAACTTCTTCCATTCAAACAACGGTGGGTCTAAATTTTTCTTAGCTTTAACATCAACCACCACGAAAGATTCTTGTCACGAACCGAGGTTAGGGCCTAGATATGAAATGGCGCATGGAAACCCAAGAGTCCCCAAAGAAGCCTTATGTATTTATATCCACATCATCGGTTCAAGAATAACATTCAAATAGTAACACAAAGTTCTAAGGGACGGGAAAATAGGACTCACGCTATGGGGCAATACGAAGCTAGGGACTTTCCATATTTCCACACCAAAACATACAGATAGTCAAATAGAAAATTCTCATAAACCACTCCCACAATACATAAGCAAGGTACTAGTCATAACAAATAGATTTCAGAAGAGTCTACATAATGTCCAACAAATGCCTCTAGTCAAAAGGAACGGGGGCAGGGACAAGTTCCGGGCTCACCTTCAAAAATGGAAGAACGTCCTGAAATAACATAAAAGAAAGATAGTTGGCTTGTCCTGGGAACATGAGACTCACCATAGTATCCTCCGGGATTGGACTATTCATCAACCTGTTGGTAATCAAACTGCTCGGCTTCTACATGGCAAAATCATGTAGGCATAGAGTATGCGTTAGTATATATGAATGTACTAAGTATGCGGCAATGCATTGCATATGACTTACCAAACCTCCATTTCAATGTTAGATGACAAGGGCACATAATGTAGAAAGAATCATATATTCAATAGAAACATATACAAGATGCCATGAAATTTATGATGCATGAAATGCAACAATGCTCATATATATTAGGGTTGGACTATAACCAAAATATCAGACTCATGTGAGCATGAATCAGACTGATTGGGACCTCCCATCGGTAGGGAGAAGATTACTTGCCAAAGGTAAATCTACATCATATCTTATGATCACGCTTTTTAGTGGATGGTCACCATCCTTATAACTCGCTTTTTAGAAGGATTTTTCAAAATCATATCATATCATAAACGTTAAAAATGAATAATCATTCCCTATGACTCGGTCTTTTAAGTAATGGCCAACGTTCCTATGTTGGCACATAGTTCAAGGAAAGGAAGAGGGCCCTTGGGGATGTGTTAAGTCATCAACATCCCACATGAATACTTATACATATACATGCTTTCAAGAGATACAATATTCATTACAAAACCGTTCAATGCATATTTAGGCTCAAATGCCAAATCATAAATCATAATTGTAATGCTCAAGCATGGAATAACTCATTCACATATATAGAATGGTGCAAGAACCCAGAATGCTCAAAGAGCCATAATTATAGACATGTATATGATCACATTCTTATCATAACCAATACCTTACCAAAATCATATCATAATAATTTCATAATGTATAATTAGGCTTAACCCACTTCATAATTTCCATATAACCCAATATGTATGAATACAAATGCAATGAATGATGTGAGGTTGGCATGGGTAGCATAGACTAAAGTTTAAATCTGCTATATAAACTGAAATTGAGGAAATCCATAATTAAATCCACATGTAAATCGTAATGTAGATCACACATGTATAAATCAACTCTAAAAGAGCTATGCATGTTCGTAACTTCATAACTCAATGTAAATCATCATGATAATGTTCAAAGTGAATTGAGATCATAGGTAAAACACCGCCCATACATCAATTCAATTTGAGTAAATCAAGTAATCAAAATTCACATTTAAAGTAGACTAAATTCATAAAGTCAATTGAAAGGAATTTTAGGTCTTCTTGGTTGAATGAGACCAAGAATCAATCCCACATACCTTAATTGAGGAGCTAAATTTGAGGGATGAACTTAGCTTGAATTGGACTCCAATAGTACCCTAGCTTGAACCTTGTGAGGGGAGAGTAGAGAGGAGTACGGAGGTGATCATATGAGGGGTAGAAGGTTTTAGGAGAATGTATTAAGAAGGGAGGGGATATCAGCTACATTAGGGGTTTAGGATAAGTAAAAGGTCATAATTCATAATTAAAATAAACAAAAATTACATAAATGCCATTAATGAAATGGACTAAAATTGGAATCGTCAGGTCCACACGGTCCACTACACTGTTCGTGAGACGTCACACAGACCGTAAATAGTGGCTATGATCCAATACTTAAAATTTCATAGAGGGAATTCACACGGAGCTAAGGGGTACCACACGGATGACTACACGGTCTGTGTGACTCCACAAGGACCGTGCCATCGACCGTGTGATATTACTTGAACTAATTTTTGCACGACAAACTTACGAGATGGTACTTCCATACCTAGAAAAATTTTATGTAGTGAGTTACATGGAGGGCCACATGGTCTGTTACGCATCACACAGACCGTGTAAGTGGTCGTGCACCCTCACTTGGTCCCCATCCGTCTCAAAATTGCCCTTACCATAAACTGGACCAAGTGTCCCTTCACGGGAGGCCACACAGTCTATGTGGCTTCACATGGACTGTGTGGGCCTTCCGTGGAGCGATGCCTAGAAGTTTGCTTGGGGCGATTCCAAGGGAATTGGGAAATGCCACTCGAAAAATCCGGGTCCTTACAATTCTGCCCCGCTTATAACATGGATACCACCATCAGTTGAGTTGGCCAACATGAGGGCCAGCCTAGCGAACCAGTGAATATCACTTGCTAACTCCTTCCTTTCCTCTTCCACAAACGTCACATTTTTGATAGATAGCCTACTGAGAGCATCGGTTACAATATTGGCCTTGTCGGGATGATATTAAACACTCATAACGTAATCCTTTAGGAGTTCTAACCATCTCCTTTTCCTCAAGTTGAGATCCCTTTGAGTGAATAAATATTGCAAGCTCTTGTATCGGTGAACACGTCAACATGAACCCCATACATATAGTATCTCCAAATCATCAAGGCAAAAACTATGGCTGCCAACTCAAGATCATGTGTTGGGTAATTACGTTCATGCACCTTCAACTACCTTGATTCATATGCTATTACCTTACCATGTTGCATAAGCACACAACCCAACCCAATCCGCGAGGCATCACAATACACCACGAATCCCACAACCCAACCCAATCCGCGAGGCATCACAATACACCACGAATCCCTCCTAGCTATTTGGTAGAGTCAAGATGGGAGCCGATGTAGGCTGATCCTTCAAGGTTCGGAAACTCTATTCCCGTTTATCTAACAATACAAACTTAGCCTTTTTTTGGATCAATTGATCCAACGGAGATGCAATAGATGAGAACCCTTCAACGAATCTTCTAAAATATCTAGCAAACCCCAGAAAGCTTCGAATATCCGAAGTAGTCAATGGTCTGGGCCACCTCTTCACGGCCTTAGTCTTCATTGGATCCACCCTGATACCATTATCGGAGACCACATGACCAAGGAAAGCCACTTCACCCAACAAAAATTCACATTTGCAAAACATGGCATAAGACTACTTCTCTCTCAAGGTTTGTAGAACCATTCACAAACGATCCCCATGATATTGCTCACTTCTGGAGTAAATGAGAATGTCGTCAATGAAGACCACCAAAAAACTTTCAAGAAATGGCTTAAACACCCGATTCATCAGATCCATGAACACGACCGAGCATTGGTTAGCCGAACAATATCACCACAAACTTAAAGTGCACATACCTTTTCCAAAAGGCTGTCATTGGAATGTCACACTCGCTCACTTTCAACTGATGATGCTCGGAATGAAGATCAATCTTTGAGAAATGAGTGGCCCCTTGATGGTCGAACAAATCATCAATCCTAGGCAACTAATACTTATTCTTAATGGTCAACTTATTCAATTGCCTATAATTAATGCACGTTCAAAGATATCCATACTTCTTTCTTACAAACAACACTGGAGCACCCCACAGCGATATACTAGGCCTAATGAAGCCTTTCTCCAACAAATCCTTCAGTTGCTCTTTTAACTCTTTCAACTCTGCTGACACCATACAATAAGGAGGAATAAAGATAGGTTGAGTATCCAGAAGAATATCTATGCTAAAGTCTACCTCCTTTTCTGGAGGAACACCTGACAAGTTTTCAAGGAACAAATCCAAAAACGCATTCACCATCGGGACCAACCCAAGAGTAGGTGCTTCGAACTCCATATCCTTGACTCTCACAATATGATAAATGCACCCCTTGGAAATCATTTTCTGGGCCTTGAGGTAGGAAATAAATTGACCTTTAATAGAGTAGTCACTACCTTTCCATTCAAGAACGGGCTCACCGGGAGGTTGAAACTTAACCATCCGGGTTCTACAATCTATAGAGGAATATGATGCATGCAACCAATCCATCCCAAGATTCACGTCAAAATCGAACATCTCAAGTTCCACAAGGTCACATGGGAAAGCTTTGTGCAACACAAAAACTGAACGACCACGATAGACTCTATGTGTAATAACTAATTCACCCACAGAAGTATAAACTAAGAAAGGATCCTTCAAAATCTTGGAACTCAAACAAAATTTAATAGCCAATAGAGAAATCACAAAAGACAGATTTGCACCCGAGTCAAGCAAAACATAAGCATCAAAATAAAAGACTTTTAACATACCAGTCACGACATCCGGAACTTCCCCAACATCCTGACAGGCATAAAGTGCATAGAACCTATGGTTCCTTGGGGCAACGCCTTGGCGAGCACTTGTTAGCCTTGATCCACCTAACCTTGGCCTCTATGGGCATTCTTAGGACAATCAGCAACATTGTGGATTTTATTACCACACCCATAGCAAGCACCCAAATCCTTCATAAAAATACTCGTGCGGGGCTTCCCACACATGCTACACAGAGGATACCCTTGTCCACCACCAACGGGTGCCATAGGAGGAGGTACCCAAGCATTAATGACCCGAGTATCAAAACCTTCGCCCTACTGAAAGAGACCAAAGCCACCACTGGGAGAACCAGAGGATCCACCATTAAAACAGACCCTCTTAGGATCGTGTACCCTTCTCTCCTTGAGTTTCTCCCCCTTCGATGTGTTCAGTGTACACCATGAGTCTAGAAATACCCATATCCCGTATAAGCATAGCAGTACGACATTCTTTACAAGAAGATCAGATGTACCAAAAATGAACTTGTGCATCCGTGCATGAGGGTCAGCCATAAGTGACGAAGCATACTTGGAGAGATTTGTGAATTTGAGGGCATAGTCCCTCACACTCATACCTCCTTTCTTGAGGTTGATAAATTCTGTCATCTTTGCCTCCCTAAACTCAAGTGGAAAGCAGTGATCCAGGAATGCAAGTTTGAACTCTTCCCAATTGACATCACCACCGTAAACCCTCTCCATAAACCATTGGTGTACCACACCTGAGCCACATCTTTCAGTTGGTAGGCAGCCAATTCAGCCTTCTCCTCAGAAGTGACACCCATAATGTTTAATATATTGATGAGCTCATCAGTGAACTCCTAAGCATCCTCATAAGCCTTAGACCCATGGAACTTCGAAGGATTCATCCGAGTGAACTCCCTCACCCTAGAAGCTGGTGTAGGATCCCGTGGCAAATTAGCCTGCCTTGTCTGAGATGTCACCACCTGAGTAAGCATGGAAAAGGTTGTACGAAATTCATCACTTGAGATGGGTACATCCATATGCTCTTGGGGTGCCTGATCCTCATCAGCCGGAGCTGGCCTGGTTCGGTGGGGTCTTCCTCGAGGCTTCTTTTGAAATGTAGTAACGACACTGTCAAGATAGGGAGACCAAATATACGAGCCATAACACAATGTAAGACATTAAGAAGTGAGGCAATTCCTAGAATGTCTTCGTAGCCTCCCACTCATAGGCATGGTGCACTTTACACCCATGAATAGGACTCTACTTGACGCACCATGTTGGACTCTGAGGACCATTTATAATCCTAGGACTCTGATACCATCTTTTGTCATGATCTGAGACTAGGGCCTAGAAGTGACATGGCGAATGGGAACCCGAGAGTCCCCAAACAAGCCTCGAAGTATCCAAATCCACATTATCGACTTGGAAGCATAATTCAAATAATAGCCACATAATATAAAGGGATGGGTAAGTAGGACATGCTATGGGGACATCGAAGGGAAAGGAATTTACATGGATTCACATAGCACATAATATATAAGAACTAAAGGGCGGGAAAATAGGACTTACGCTATGGGGCAAATGGGACTTAGGACCTTCAACATTTCCACACCAAATATGCAAACATAACATATGTCTGTAATCGATCCATAATAGCCATTTCAAAAGTTAACCAATAACATAAGCTCCGAATACGTCATATAGCATATAGATATATAAAATCTACAGGAGTCTACAAGATGTACCACAATGCCTCTATTCATAAGATGGAACGAGGGCCAAGACATGTCTCGGTCTCACCCTCAAATAAGAAAGTAGACATAGGATAACATAGATAGAGGAAGGTGTCTTATCCTTAGAAGATATGACTCACCACAAGTTCAACCTTCGTAATTTGAGCTATTGTCAAATGGTGGATTATCGTAGCTCTCGGCCCCTACATGGTAAAATCATGTAGGTATAGAGTATGTGTTAGTACGTTTGAATGTACTAGGTATGCGAGCATGAAATGCATATGATTTATCAAACCTGCATCTCAATGTTAGACGGCAAGGACACATAATATAGAAAGAATTATATATCCAAGGAAGAAGTATACAATATGCCATAAAATTTGTGATGCATGAATGCAATGATGTTCATACTTAGCGGGGATACGACCTTAATCAACAAGGTAAGACCAAGTGAGCTAGTACTTAGAATACCGATGAAATCCCCACAACTGTACAAAGGTGGTCTACTTGCCAAAGGTAAAGCAGACTTCACCTTATGGGAACATATCCCATTTCATATGAAGCAACCCCTTTATGGGACCATATCTTATTGTGGAAAGGATATTTCATAACATATGCTAGGCACATAGTTTGAGGAAAGGGAAAAGGCCCTTAGGGATAGACCTGAAGCCCCCAA
Organism: Solanum rostratum; assembly: GCA_029948455.1. Classification (NCBI taxonomy): domain Eukaryota; kingdom Viridiplantae; phylum Streptophyta; class Magnoliopsida; order Solanales; family Solanaceae; genus Solanum; species Solanum rostratum. The sequence goes on from CM057055.1 coordinate 20,983,271, forward strand.
TCCATCGGTTCTAAGTCAACATCCCACGAGAATACATATACCATATATATATACAAACTTTCAATAGGTGATAGTCATTTCAAATTTGATCAATGTGCATTTAGGCTCAAATGCCAAATCATAGTTTGTAGTTATAACATTCATGCATAGGATAGCTTGATTACAAATACGGAATGGTGCAAGATTATAAGGTGTGCCAAATGTTGATGGGTTGAGAAGTTTAATTTTGAAAGAGTCTTATATTTCATAATGTTTTATTCATCCTAGTTCTATAAAGATGTATAGTGATTTAAAGGTGGTATATTGGTGGGGTGGTTTGAAGTGGGCGAGATGACTTAATTAGGTCCGGATATAATTTTTAAGAGATTTAAGGTTGATAAGTGAAAGATTAAAGATGGCTCAAAGTTGCAAAAAGTCGTATTCCCACACTAAGAGGAAAGATCGTGAGTTCAAGGTTGATGATTAGGTTTATTTCAAGGTCTCACGCATGAAAGGTGTTGTTTGGTTTGGCCAAAAGGGAGAGTTGAGCCATAGGTATGTAGGGCCTCATAGGATTTTGAGACGGGTTGGCAAAAGTTGCATATGATTTATTGTTGACTATGTAGATGAGTATGGTTCATCAAATTTTTCATGTGTGCATGTTGAGGAAGTGTGTAGATGATCCAAATTCCATTGTGCCTTTGGAGGTTGTAAATGTGGAAGAAAACTTAACTTATGAAGAAGTCCTATTTGAAATATCAGATAGGTAAGTAAAGAGATTGAGGAGCAATGGTCTTGCATTCGTCAAGGTCCTTTGGAGGAATCAACTAGTTGAAAATTTCAGATGAGAAGCGGAAGCACATATAAAGAAATGATACTCTTACTTTTTTTATTCTACTCAATCCAAAGGTGTTAAGGTATTCTTTCTCAAAAAGCCCCAAATTCCTTCATTTTTATTTTTCATGTCATAATGCATGCATGAGTAATCATGGTATTGGTTTTAAATGATATTTTATGCCCATGTTTACAAATTTCATAAAATTGGTATTTAAATTGCATTATTGCATTTATAATAGGTCATTATATGTTATCCTACTTTATTTATGCCAACTCTATTCACATTTGAGGACGAATGTTCCCATGGGGGAGATATTATGATGCCCAAGATATTAAGCTAAGACCCACATAATTTCTCGTATGTTTATAGGGTCAACTTGATGACTTTTAAAGTACTAGGATTAATGATTAGGTAACTAAAATGTATTACATGTGGTTTAGGGTCATAAGACATCTTTTACATAGAGCCAAGTCCAAAGTATTCCTATGGTCTATGTTTCGGTATGAGTTTTTATAGGGGTCAACTTTAAATGGTCATATCTCATAGAACATAAAGAACTAGGTGACCCACTTTCTAAAAATCGAAGGTCTTTGAATTAAATTTTCCACGCATCTAATTTCCCCTCATTTGAAGTTCGGGATAAAACGTTATACTCACTATACTAATGAATGTATGGCATGTGCAATTAGGCAAGGTAAGTGTGAATTTGGTGACTCATTGAATGCTTTTGGCAATCTCCGACATTGTTCGCTGAATGCTCCTAAAAATTCTCAAAATTTTCATATTAGGAAATCTAGAGGTCTCATTCGGCGACTCGCAGAATGGTTCGGCGGAGGTCTTCCCCTATTTCACCATTGTGACTCATTAAAATATCTTTTTTTTTACTTTTGATGATATATTTTACATTCTTAAAAGGGTATTTCGACCCTTTTGCCCTAAATTCACCCTCCTAAGCCTGTTTTATGCCCTAATAACCTTCCCCTTTCACTTATTCTTTAATTTATCTCTCAAGGAAGAAAAAGAACCTAAGTCCTCCATTAAAGAACAAGCTTCAATTTCTTCCAACCTCATCACCTTAATCATGTCTTCATCAACCTTGTTCTCTATTTTTCTCTAAAGTATGTGGGCTTTTGTCATGAGTTGCTTTCCCATGAAGTGCAAGTTTTATATACTAATTTCTCCTACTTTAGGTATGAAATTTCAAGGGTTTACATACTATGACTCTAAATGCATAGATTATGAGTTATTTTACCTTTATTTATCCATTTTGATATAAATCGATCTATTCTCAATTCATGAAATCATTGGTTTACCAAGCATTCCATATCAAGCTACAGTAGGTCTTTGAAATGCACGATAGGTTGTTTGGAGTTTTACTTAAATTAATGAAATCCATGGTGTTTATGCGTAATCTCAATGAAATACATGATTTGCAGATGTTTTGACTGGAACCTACATATTTTACTCTATTTTCCGTGAAAGTATGATTTGTAGGACCATGTCTCCAATTGAATGTTTATGAAAGCTATTGATCATGTATATGAGAGTCCTTAAATTAAAAGGTAATGTTGGTGAAGATTTTCTCACCCCATATGATGGATTCTTTACGCGAATGGACAATTTCACATACTTGAATAGCTTAAGGTTTTGAATGAGCTACTCTATATGCATGAAGTCCTGAAAAGTTTTGGACTATGATTATTATTGAATTTATGAATGAATGACTAGTATATTTTTGTGATATTTATTCCGTGGAACATGACTTACCACCGAATATGTCTTAAGGTGAGACTAACCCAATGATCCTTATATAAAATATTTTTTCTCATAAGTACGTGCCACCACAGGATAATATTTATATGCCCCTAAGTTTTAAGTTAGTGGATCCACATGTAACACCTACCGAACATGGCATGGCCCATAAGGTTGGGTATAGTCTACCTACGCTAGTAGGTTACTCTTTCTTTGGTGTAGAGGAAATATGGGATTCAATGTTTTATCTCGCATTGTATTAGTGTCGGTCATGGTCTCCTCCCACATAGTTATGTAGATGATACATTATATGGTTTATGTTCCTCCAATCATGTTTTAAACGATGCAATGATCATCCATTACATCTTGAGCTTATAATCCTTGCTATGATTATGCATCTTGCCAACTATGATATATTATTTTCTTATTTGAATGCATCCCACGTACATAGTACTCAAAGTACTAACACATATTTGCCTACATGATATCACCATGTAGGATCCAAGAATTATTCTTCTCGTACTCGTGGTCAACTTTTGGATTAAAGACATTGTTTCATTGATGAGACCTCTAGTTCGAGGACAATAGTCTCAATGTATAGCTAGTCATTTAAGAGTATGATATTTATTCCACTTTATATACACTTGAGAGTTAGTTAGGACATGTCTAAGCCTCTGCCCTATCTATGACTTAGATGTGTTATTGGATATTTGGACATGTATGTATTCACTTGACTCTTGTTCTTATGCTTATGTTGGTTACCCTTTATACCCTACCCCTTAGTTTCTCTTGTTTTATTTTCTATACAAATGACGTTTATGTATTCAAAAAGTCTTCTTGAGATACCTTGGAGTTCCTCATTTCCTATGTCACCTCTAGGCCCTAGAGTTTGTCGTGACAAACCTGAAACATGATTTGCATGTTCTTCAAAAATTTGACTTACCAGCTCTTGGGGTATTATATTAAGACTAAGAAAGTCCCCTCATTTAAAGTATAATTGAGAAGTAATAATATTGAGGAGGTGACTTGGAAAGCAGAGAAGGAAGTGTGGCAGAAGTATCCCCACATGTTCCTAACAACAACACTATATGGAGGTATGTGTGTGATTAATCATTATCTTAAGATATTGCTATGAATTTTACAAATGTCTTGAAGAAAACTTAGCCTTCACTAGTGGATAAATGTTTCCATAGAGGGGAGAATGTAACACCTTATATATTTTAAGGTGACTATCTTACCAAGCAAAAGGCATACATGCCAAAATTTTATTATTTTTTCCATATAGATGTCATGCCTTAAAATCTATAAAGACGGGCAGGCACTTGATGCCCTGATGGCCCGAGAAAACCAACGTACAACCTATGCTCACTATGCATCCGACTATGAGAACTACGCACTGGTGACAAGTTCATACAAACTATAGACATAAGAGATCAAAATAGTTTGCGTAACAACTTGTATACTAGACTTGGTCGTTGAGGCCATAAATAATTAGAGACAAGATGCAACTGAACCATATACAATAGGTCTACAGAGCCTCTATAAGATGACATAGGTCGGGACAGGCCCTGCCCTACTTTAAACTATAACACAACACAAAAATACATATACTACAGACTTAGTAAAGCCCTAGATAAACTTGGAGCTCACCAAAAGTAGCTGAGAGTCAGGTGTGCCTACACCGATGGTCTACTAGCTGGAGTACCTATACTTGCAGCATGAGTTGCAGCATCCCCCAAAAGGAATGTCAGTATTAAATAATGTACTTAATATATAAGGCAATAACATATGTAAAGTGAGAACGCAAGTGAAATCAAGTATCAATACATAAATGCACATATCATAAGAAAAGGCCACCTTTTGTTATACTTCTAGAGCCATGTACATTACAATCATTTTTTTATTTTTTCAGTACTTTGTAATTTCTTTTAGGCATATAATACAAATGGCTAGCTGATCAGTGTAAAAGAGGATGACGAAATCTAGGCATTTTAACCCCTGGGATGTTGTCCTCACAAATGTACAAATTGGGATCAACCCACGCTAGGCTCTCGCCTCTAGGATAGCACCTTTATGAACCAAGTGAGATCGACACATGATAAGCTTTTGCCCCTAGTCTGTCACCCACGCACTGTGAATATTATTTTAGGTTATTCTTTAATGCTTTGATATTATTATTTTGGTGGTCATGATGACTTTTAATATTTCGAACTATGTACCGATAACATAAGCTAGGATAATAGTCGCTTAAAGAAATATAGTAATATAGGACTCAAATGTGACATTGACATACTACTTACGAGTTTAAATGACACATTGTCTTCATGGATCAAAGTAGACTCCTCATGCTAGGACTTGGAAAAGTAAAACCATAGATTTTCTTATTAGCAACATTGCCATTGAATAGCTCTTGGGAAACTTGTTGATAGTGACATGAGTATTGGATTTCATACCAAAGAATATTGAATAGGATAGCCTTGCATACCTTGTCGTGCCACCTCGTTATCACTACAATGTAACCTCTCAATTTTCCAAATATCTATCTACAATTTAGTAGGTGATGAAACTAGTATTAGTAGTGACTAAATACATGTAGGCAGTTCACTCACACCAACAAGTTATACCTGGGCAGCAAGCTCGTAATTACAAAATTATGGGTGTTCCTTCAATTTCTTCTCCTCTAATTGCATTTATTGTCACACTCTTACCATCACATATATGAAACACCCTAAATATCATAATGTAGCAGGAGCAACGAAAACTTATGGAATCTAGGCATTGTGTCGTGAGTTTCTACTAACTTTACACTTTAAATTCTAAAATGAGGTCACGATTGAAGTTAAAGGCCACTCCCCTCCATGACTTTCCCAACATGCCCAAACCACCAGCAAATCTTCCCACGATATTACATCATATAAAAGGGACCACTCTGACATCATTGACGCATATAAAGTGCCCTAATAAACTCTAACACTAAAGAGGGAGAAAAGTGCAGTAGCTTGCCTTGTTGGGGATTCTTTCTCTCTTAACTTATATTATCCAAGGGCTGAACTTTCATCCAATCCTAGCTTTAGATGAGGGACAATATGAAAGAACTATAAGGGATTTTATGGCTACTATACGAAGATGGAAAAGGGAAGAAAGAAAACCTTAGAAATCAGATTTTTCTCATGTGTAAAATGGCTAAAGAGAGATGGTTATATTCCCTTTAAAACGGGCCAACTTTGGCCGACTTTCTGCTCGATTTTCAGCCATAATTTACCAGGTAGGTGATGCTCCTACTTGACCTTTTATCTTGGGCCTTCATGGATCTCAGCATTTTGGGCCTTGGCTGCCAATATTTCTCTTTTCCTTTACTTGGGTTGGGCTATAATTTCCAAGTAAATTCTTAGTGATCTTGGCCCCTATAAGATAGCAAAAAAGTCTTAGTAGGTGGTGAATCTACTTGGACCTTCAGGCTTCTCAAAAATCTAAGTAGGTGATGCACCTAGTTGCTTCGTTACGTAAAGCAGGCTACTCGTTATCCTACCTCATATTCCAAATCTTAATCCCATATATTATTCTTAATAGTTTACTTTAGACCTTCAACTCAAACAAAATCTCATTATGCCGATTTAAATGCTTCCCTCGAGTATAACTTCGACTCATATAGGCTGAAACATATGGGATACCATAATAACACTAGATCCAATTTAAAATTATCACCACTCTTCGGAAAAAGCTTACTCATTCCCCTATACCCTAAGCATATGTGAGGTGTCATATAGATAGGACTACCATATAGAAATTATAGAGTGTTGCATCCTTCCCCCCTAGGAACATCCGTCCTCGAATGATAATATAGTTAGTCAATGCAACCAAGTTCAAGCCCAAATTACATGTCACTTAATACATATAGAAACATACTTACTTGTGAATACCTCAACTTAGACTTTTCCTTCTTTCTTAGTGGGCCGAAAGAGATGTGGGTAATTGGATTTCATTGTTTCTTCTGCTTCCCAAGTAACATCTTTTATTTGCTTGTTCTTCCATAGTACTTTCATTGAAGCTGCTTTTTTATTTCTCAACTTCTTAACTTATTGTTCCAGAATAACAATGGGTACTTCCTCATAAGTGAGATCTTCTGGAACATGTACATCTTTAGTTGGAGTGATACGAGATGGGTCACCTATGCATTTTTAAGAATTGAAATGTGAAACACCGGATTAACTGCAGAAAGCTCCTAGGGTGGCTCTAGTTTACATACAACTTGACTAACTCTATTAACAATCTTATATAGTCCTATGTAGCGTGTAATCAACTTTCCCGTTTTAATAAATCGCATTACCCCTTTCATTGAAGGAACCTTCATGAACACCCAATCTCTTATGAAAAATTCTAGTGGTCTCCTTCAAACATCTGCATATGATTTTATTCAACTTTGAGCTGCTGCTAGACACTATTTTACTATCTTGACTTTCTCCATAGCATGATGACAAAGATTTGGTCAAAATAAGGAAGTTTCACCTACTTCAAAGTAGTCGATTAGTGATTTACACTTTCTTCTATACAAGGCTTTGTAAGGTGCAATTTTGATCCCTGAGTGGTAGCTATTGTTGTAAGTGAATCCAATAAGTGTCAAATGATCATCCTAGCTACTCTTGAAGTCTAATAAACAAGCTCCAAGCATATCCTCAAGTTTTTGGATCGTGCGTTCTGCTTGACAATCCGTTTGAGGGTGAAAGGTTGTACTTAAATTCACTTGTGTCCCCAAACTTCTCTAAAATGACTTAAAAAAATTTAAAATTAATTGAGCTTCCTTATCAGATATAATTGAGATCAGTACTCCATCCAGTCGAACTATCTCTTCAATGTATAATCTTTCATACTCTTTGACTGTATAAGTAGTTTTGACCAGCAAGAAGTGCATTGATTTGGAGAGCATAACAACAACTCCCTATACAGAGTCGAACTTTTGAAATGAGCGAGGTAACCCAGTAACAAAATCAATGTTGACCATGTCCCACTTCCAAATTGGAAGTTCTATATGCTGCTTATAACCTCCCGAATTTTGGTGCTCTACTTTAATTTGTTGACAATTCGGACATTGAGTCACAAATTATCCAATATCCTTCTTCATTTTTCCCCACTAATATACTTCTTTGAAGTTATGATACATTTGGGTTGAGCCCGGATGGACCAAATATATTCAATGATGTGCTTCCGTCATGATTCTCCTCTTTACCCCATCTACATCAGGTACACATAATCTAGTTTGACATCGAAGTATTCCCTCTTCTGTGATCTCAAATACCGTTGTCATACCTTGTTGTATGTTTCCCTTAAGCCGTAATAGAATAGGATCTAAGTATTTTTTTTTCTCTTTCACTTCCGCTATCAATGAGGATTCTACTGCATATTGCACAATAACTCCTTCATCTAGAGATTCAAGAAGGCGAACCCCCAAGCTAACGTAGATCTTTACTTACCTCTTGTCTTATTACAGACTTCACAAAAGTGCTTGCCATTGTCTTGAGGCTTAAAGCATCCGTGACCACATTTTTCCTTCTTGGATGATAAAAAATATTGATGTCATAATCTATCAATAACTCAAGCCATCTTCGTTGCCTTAGATTCAGTTCCTTTTTCTTAAAGATATATTCTAGACTCTTATGATTAGTATATATAACAACATGAACTCCAAACAAATAGTGACATCATATCTTCAAAGAAAATATAACTACCGCTAGCTCCAAATCATGTGTTGTATAGTTTTTCTCACGTGGATGCAACTGCCTTGAGGCATAAGCTATTACTTTAACATGTTGAATCAAGACACATACTAATCCCACTCACCATGTAACCTTTTGTTCCATATGGAAGTAACAATACAGGTGTTGTCATCAATTTATTTTCCAGCTCTTGGAATCTTCTTTCACATGCATCGCATGATTGGAACTTGGCTGCCTTATGTGTTAGCTTTGTTAAAGGTGCAAAAATAGAAGGAAATCCTTCAACAAACCTTGTAAATAACCTGCTAGCCCAAGGAAACTATGAACCTCTATAGGTGTGGTAGGTCTTGGCTAGTCCTTCACAGCTTTTATCTTTTGGGTATTAACACATATTCCTTCCTCGGATACAATGTGGCCTAAGAATGCCATGGATCTCAACCAAAACTCACACTTAGAAAATTTTGCATATACCTTACGATCACGAAATATTTGTAACACTTGTTGCAGATGATTAGCATGATCCTCTTCTGATCTTGAATACACAATAATTTCATCTATGCATACTATCATGAACACATCAAAAAATGGCTTGAACACCCTACTCATCAAATTCAAAAACTCTTGGTGCATTTGTTAGCCCAATGACATGACTACAAATTCAAAATGACCATACCATATTCGAAAAGCTCTCTCGGGTATATCTTGATTTCTGACTCTCGCTTAGTGATATCCCGACCTCAAGACAATCTTTGAAAAACACCTAGCACCCTATAACTGATCAAAAATATCATCAATCCTAGGGAGGGGATATTTTTTCTTTATCTTTACCTTATTTAACTGTCGGTAGTCAACACATATCCTGGATGAGCCATCCTTCTTGCGTACAAGTATAATTGGTGCTCCCCAAGGGGACACACTATGCTTTATAAAACCCTTTTCTAGTAAATCTTTTAATTGCTCATTTATCTCCCATAATTCTATCGGGGTCATTCTACATGGAGGGATAGATATGGGATGTGTATTAGGGAGCACATCAATGCCAAAACTCTACTTCTCGTTTGGGAGGGAAACCTAGAAATGTCTTTAGGAAATACATCCGAAAATTCGTTCACCGCTGGAACAAATTCAAGGGTTGAGGGATCTATATCTATATCTTTCACCATCTCTAAATGGCATATGTTAGCCATAGGCACCATATTCCGTGCCTTAAATTAGAAAATAAACCTACCTCTTGGCTCCCCAATATTACCTTTCCATTCGATGACTGCTTCCTTTGGAAAATGGAACTGCACCATCTTAGTTCGGCAATCCACCATGGCATAACAAGAAGCCAATAATCCATACTCATTATATCATCAAAATCTATAAGGTCAGCCGATGTGTTACGATTACAAATAGTTACTATGCCATTAGGATAGACCCTTCTAGTCATAATGGAGTCACCAATTGGCATAGACACTTGAAATAATATAATCAATAATTCAGGTACTCTTTGGAACTTCCTAGCAATTATGGAATAACATATGATAGAGTAGATCCTGGATCAATCAATGCATATAAAATATGTGAAAGGACAGATAGTGTACTTGTGACAACATACGGGGAAGCCTAAAAAAATTTCGATATCCAAGAGCATACGTGCGATTTTGAGCTCCACTAGAACTAGATGCCCCTCTAACACCCCTACCATGATTTGTAGACAATTGTGGATCCCTACCTAATGAAGGCACTATCAATGAGGATGCAACAACTGATTCATTAGGTTGGGCCATACCATTTGTATCCTTTGAGGGCAATTTCTCATCATATCACCTGGTGTACCACACAAAAAACAAGCATCTTTACCAAACCAACATGTACCTAGATGAGTCCTCTTGCATTGCTTACAAGGCTATGGAGGAGGTCTTGATAGGCTTATACTTCCTTGATCTTTTTGTTCTGCTTTTCGTGAACCTTGGATTTAACCTTGTTGCTCAATCTGATTTCTTATAGACCCTTGATATCGAGGTGGAGCACTAGCTTTAGAGTAGAAAAATGATAGCCTGGATAGTTTATTAGAAAATCGAGGCCTAAACTCACCTTGGGATTGTGTAAACTACCCCATCAATCTAGCCCGCGTTGATTGCTCTCTTTCTGACTCTTGTATCCTTCTTCTTTTCCTATGATCCTCCAACTTTTGTGCAAAAGCTTGCATCCTTGTTATATCCATGTCTTTATTCAAGGAAGCAAAGGGACCATCTTTAACCAGGTAAGAATCTTATCTATATACATATCAATGAACCTGATACATACTCCATAACAGGAACCACATTAGGAGCATGCCTGGCCAAGGAGTTAAATTGGAAGTTGTACTCCATCACGCTTGTACCCCTTTGGTGGAGATATAAGAATTAATCTGCACGTGCTTCTCAAATCTCCAATGGCAGATAGTGGTTAAGAAATGCCCTTTTGAACTTGTTCCAATAAGTTGGAGGTATATCTGTACCCCTGGCTTGCTTCCACGCTTCATACCACACTATAGCCACACCCTTTAATCTATATGTTACTAGCGTAACAACTTCTATACCTCTTACATGAAGAGCATCCATGGTTCGTCGGATTTGAACAAGAAAGTCTTGTGGATCTTCTTTAGGATACTAATCGGTGAATGAAGGAGGTTCCAAATAAAGAAAGTCATGTATTTTTGTGCTAGCTTCCCTATCTACACCACCAATACCCACAATTGGACCTTTTTGCCTTTGACCCTGACCAAAAACTATACGAGTCAATAACTAGACCGCATTCCTTAAGACTTACTCTGTACCATTAATAGGAAGATTTTGAGGTTCTTCTCCCCTCCTTAACTCTTCTTGTGATGGGGGAGTCGGAGAACTTTATGATAAAGACTCATTTGAGTTCTCACTTTAATTAGGTCTAGCTCATGATTAGCTAGTCCTTTCTCCGAAATGTATCTGCTTACATGTATTTCTTCTTCTTATGACAGACATCTTTTGCTATATATGAAGCAAACAATTTAGGAGTTAGGTATAATCCACCTATCATAATCGCTCTATGGCATGATCTAGGAAATGAAATAAAAGACGCAACTTTTAATGTCTTGTAGCCTCATGTTTATAGATGTGGTGCACAACACTCCCATAACAAAGACTCTACATAGACATGACTTTGTAGACTCTATAGGATGACTTGCTCTGATACAACTTTTGTCACGCCTTCAAATCTATAAAGACGGACAGACACTCGATGTCCTCAAGGACCAAGAGAACTAATATGCAATGTGTGCTTACTATGCATATGACTATGACAGCTACACATCGGTGACAAGTCCATACAAGTTATAGAGATAAGAGATCAAAATAGGTAGCACCAAAACTTATATACAAGACTTGGTCGTGAGGCCATAACTATTTAGAGACAAGATGTAGTATACAATAAGTCTACAAAGTCTCTATAAGATAACATAGGTCTGGACAGGCCCCGTCTTACTTTGAACTATCATAGAACACTAAATTGATATACTACAGACTCAGTAAAGCCTTTGTAACACCCCACATCCTACATGTACTAGTACAACATAGATGAAACATGATATGACAAGGTCAAATCTGCACATATTTTTTAAAAGTGCATGAATTCCAGATTTAAGGGTTATATGTACATCTAACGCTTAAGATGACCGAGCGTATATAATTTTTAGGTCAAGTTAAGGAGAGTGTGACCTTAAATGAAGTAAAATAATTGAGGTGCTTGTGGGACTTAGGAAGCTATTAGGTGAGTCACCTACGTGCTTAATAAGCTTGGTAAACGGAGACAAGGCCCAACACCGAATTTGTTCAAGTCCGATAAAGAATAAACCCCGAGTTAAAGATGTCATTTGGGCCCATGGTTTGGCATCATAAAAGGGCAATATTTGCAGCCCAAGATGGATAAGAAAAAGGGCCAAATTACAACTACAATGCAATTCAAAACTAAAGCGCAAACTAAGTGGGCTTAGGGAGTAAATGTTTGCAACAAAGCCCATCCCATTTGAAGCCCAATAAGGCCCAAATGAAAGGGCCAAGCTGCTGCCCCATAACCTTATTAAAATAAGGCTAAAAGCCCAAAAGAAAGTCGGCCAAAAGAGGCCTATAAAAGGGAGCAACCAGCAGCAACTTTCAGCCATTTTCTTAAGCCAAATTTTCAGATTTTTCTCAAGTTTCTTTTTGCTCTCTCTCCATTTTCTAAAGCAGCCAAGACACACTTCTAGGGTTCTTGAAGAGAACCTAATACTTGAGAGTTAAGGTAAGTAAAAATACCCATGGTTTGGTGTAATTTTTCCATGAAAAACATGAAGAGTATGTTGGTTGTATTGTGCAGGAATTTTGGGACAGCATGTGTTCCAATTTTGTAGTTCACTTTTCTTGTTAAATAAGAGACTTTCATCTTGTTGGTTGGCTGATTTATGAAGTAATATGTATGTTTTTAAGAAGTCTTGGGTCCATAGTGATGTAAGAAGGCTGCTGGACCACTTGTACCTTCCGCAAAAACGAGTTCTTAAATGATGTCCTAATTCCGGTCATTAGTAAGAATTTGTGGACTGTTTTTGGGAATTGTTGTCTCACGTTTTTCATCTACTTAGGGACTGTTCTTGGACTGGTTTAGGACTGTAATTATGTGTAAATATGTTGAGGACAGTTTGGTTAAGGTTGGAACGGATTTGGAATGGTTGACGTCGAAATGTAGCGGAAAGACGCAATGTTGCGTTGTCTACTTACGTGTTGTGTAAAGTTGTTGTATGCTGTATTGTATGAGTTGTTGTAATGCTGTTATGAAACTAAGCATAGCTGGATATGACATGTATATGGGAAGGTGTGTTAGAAAATATGATTAGGAGCGGAAGTGTTGAAAGAATACTATTTGGGTGTTAATTCCGAGATTGCTGCCCGGATGTTGTTTTTGGGTGAAATTGGATTACTAAGACGTGTTTATTAGCTACTAACACTAGTTTTATCACCTAATATGTTGTAGATAAGTGTTTGGAGGAAAAGGATACTATTCCGAGGTAATAACGACATAGTACAGCGAGGTATGTAAGGCAACTTGATTTCCTATTACTTGGCATGAAATCTATAGTTTTCCTTAGCCCATAAAGGCACGTACAAACTCCGACATGGCTGCTAACCGTGTTCCCACTCTTTAACATGTCCATATGTCTCCATACATGGTCATTGTCAACCTGCATATGTACTTGAATACCGAATATGCATGAATTCCTTTTTACCAAACAAAGTCTATGTGTTGTTCAATCTTTGATACGATTCATTAGCTGTGTATCTCTCTTCCCATCGTGGTATTACCTTACATGGTTTTTCATATGTCACATGTCTATATTCCTACAGTTCTAAAGGTTATGACCACCAAAAGAACCATCTCAAAGTAAATAAAAGATAACTTACAGTTGCTTATAAATGAGTGGTAGCCCAAGGGGTGGAAGAATCACCTAGCCAGGGTCGATCTCATTTGGGTGGTAGCCCGAGGGGTGAAGGAATCACCTAGCCAGGGTCGATCCCGTTACAGATTTACCACTGATCAGCTGGTCATTTACATGATATATTGTGCACAGATTATACAGTAAAGAAAGATACAGTAATAAAAAGACATAAAGTACATGATTCCACAGTATGACTAAAGGTGGTCTTATCATACATACACACCAGCATGTGATTTCATTTGAGCTCATATAGCATATACAGTATTTCCTGCCTTACATATTCAGTATATTATCTCGTACTGACGTCCCTTACGGGGGACCTGCATTTCATGCTGCAGGTATAGGAGCTACTAGATCTCCCCAGTAAGAGTACAGGACTTCCAGCTGCTATTACTAAGCTCCAGGTTGCTTCGGGGCTTATGTGTTTAGGACCTATATTTTGTATTGTATAGTTGGTCTTGAGGCGGGGCCTGTCCCGACCCATTTGGTTATTGTTCCTTACTTAGAGGCTTTGTAGACTATGTAAATTAAAGTATGGTCAAATAGTGTATTATAGACATCGTGGCTCCAACGGCCGAGTCTTATGCATTTATGTTTGGTTTGTTAGTACAGTTTACTTTCATTTGACAGCCTATTGAGTATGGAAACCTCTTAAATGTTCATAGCAGGTGTATAGTTATATGTTGGTTCTCCCGAGCCTTGTCGGCAACGGGTGCCAGTCCGCCTTAATGGGGCTTAGGGCGTGACAGCCTTAGATCAACTTGGATCTCACAAAAGCAGTTAAGTGTGGGGTGAGCTTACACTAAAGGTCTGCTAGCTGTAGTACATGTACTTGCCACATAAATTGCAGCATTCCTCAAAAGGGATGTCAGTAATAAATAATGTGCTGAATATGTAATGTAATAACATGTGTAAAATGAGGCCTCTAGTCAAATCAAGTAGCATTTATAAATGGGCATATATTAATAAACAACCACCTTTGTTATACTTCTGGAGCCATGTACATTACAATCATTAGTACTTTATAATTTCTTTTAGGCATGTAATACAAATGACCAGTTGATTAGTGGTAAAAGAGGATGACCCATGTTAGGCATTTAAACCCCTAGGATGCCCTCATAAATTTACAAATTGGGATCGAACCATGCTAGGTTCTCACCCCTAGGCTTCCACCCTTATAAACCAAGTGAGATCGACCTATGCTAACCTTTTTCTCCTGGGCTGCCACCCACGCATTGTGAACACTGTTTCAGGTTATTCCTTAATAATTTGAGATTGTTACTATGGTAGTCATGATGACTTTTAATCTTCGAAACTATGTACTGCTAACATAAGATAGGATAATAGCCTCTTAAGGAAGTACATTAATATAGGAAACAAGTGTGACATTGACATACTATGTAGGAGTTTAAATGACACAATTGGCTTCACAGATGAAAGTAGACTCCTCACGCTAGTGATTGGAAAAGTTAAACCATATATTTATTCATAGGCAACACTACCATGGCATAGCTCCTTGGAAACTCACTTGTTGATAGTGACACGAGTATTGAATTTCATGTGAAAGAATATGGAATAAGATAGCCTTACATACCTTGTCGTTCAACCTAGTTATCATTGCAATGTAACCTCCATGTTTTCCAAATATTTATCTACAGTTTAGTAGGTAATGAAACTAGTATTAGTAGTGAATAAACACATGTAGGTTGTTCACTCACACTCACAAGTTATATCTGGTTAGCAAGTTTGTAATTATCAAACCAAGGGTGTTCCTTCAACTTCTTCTCCTCTAATTGCATTGTTGTCACACCTCTTACCAGAATATTCATAAAACATCCCCTAAATATCATAATGTAGCAGAAGCATGTGAACTTATGGTATCCAAGCATTGCCTCATGAGTTTCTACTAACAATGAACTTTAAATTCTAAAATGAGCTCACAATTGAAGTTAAAGGGGACTACTTTCCATGGCCATCCCAACATGCACAAACGACCAACAAATATTCTCACGATATCAAATCTTGTAAAAGGGACCACTACGACCTCATTGACACAAATAAAGTTCCCTAATTAACTCAAGCACAAAAAAAGGAGAAAAGTACAATAGCTTACCTTACTTGTTGGGGAGTCTTGCTCTCTTAACTTATATTTTCCAAGGGCTGAACTCTCCTTCAATCTTGGCTTGGATGAAAGATAATACTCAAGAACCCTAAGGGTTTTTATGGCTTCTATATGATGTTAGAAGAGGAAAGAATGAGAACATTAGAAATCAGAGTTTTCTCATGTGTAAAATGGATAAAAAGAGCTAGTTATATTCCCTTTTTAAAAGGACCAACTTTGACCGACTTTCTCCTCAATTTTCAGCCATAATTTACCAATTAGGTGATTTGACTTTTTAGCTTGGGCCTTCATGGATCTCAACTTATGGGCCTTGGCTGTAGATTATTATCTTTTCCTTTACTTGGTTTGGGCTAGAATTTCCAAGTATATTCTTAGTGATCTTGAGCCCTATAAGATGGGGAAAAAATCTTAGTAAAGGGTGAACCTACTTGGTCCTTCAGGTAAAAGCCTAAGTAGGTGATGCACCTAGTGGCTTTGTTAAGTCAAGAAAGTAGCTTGTTATCTTATCTAATTTTTCAAGTCTTAATCTGATATATTGTGTCTTAATACTTTACTTTAGACTTTAAACTCAAATAGCATCTTATTATCTCGATTTTAAATGCTTTCATCGAGTTTAACATGGACTTGTACCTGCTAAAACATGTGGGATATCACAGCAACTCTTGATCCAATTAAAATTATCACTACTCTTAGGAAAAACCTTAGTCCCTCTCCTATAACATAAGCCTATGTCAAGTATCGTATGGATAGGACTGACATATAGAAAATACAGAGTGCTACAATATAATGGGTTAACAAATTGTTGCGAGAATAAGATATTAAATGGGTGACATATTGACTATTATTTATTGTATTTCACCATAAATGTTATACCAAAGTTAGAGGCCCAAGGAAGTATTGTATCAATAGTACAATATGAATGTGGCTTGATGGCAGATTTTTTTTTATTGGATCTCATATACCGTTTGACTTTGCAAGAGTTAGACTTATTATATATCAAAGTAAAGATATCTTAGTCTAGTTTTCAATGAATAAATGCTCATCAATACTATTTTAAAATAAAAAGATATGCATATTTCACTATAGACCGTGCAGAGATGAAAATTTGCAGCTACAACCACGTAAAATGTTTATCATTCAGAATCCTACATTTGGAATTCATTAAAGATTGATCCTTAGACATTTTAGGAGTTCTTTCTTGCAGGTTCTGAAACCCAACTCCTCTCCAGAAATCCCTTTGTAAGATAATAAAATTCACATTGAGAAAATATTATTCAAGGAACGAAAAATATTACTATAACCGTAGTATTTTAATTCAAGGAGTGAATTCTATAATCTATATGAATCCTATGATTTGCCTTTTAAAATATAAATTCAACGGCTCTTTAGCATGATCTTTAATCTTGGAAAACTTGATGGATTTGATCTTGACTTGTACTTAGATTCAAGAGCTTTTGGGGTTGATCTTGAATTCGTTGATCTTGATCTTAATTTATGAATTTGATGATCTAGAACTTGAACTTAATATGGATTTGTTCTTGAACTTGATCTCGACTTGTACTTGAATCCAAGGGCTCTTGGGCTTGTTCTTAAATTTGTTGGTCATGATCTTGATGCATTCTTGAACTTGCATGCTTGACTTCTTGATTTTTTGAAATCTTGTTGCTTGAAAAGAAATCTGTGGTGTTTGATCAACGAGCTCTCTCTGGCTTCTTGTTAAAATTCTTGATGTTAACTTTGAATTATGAGACCCATATATATAGTTGTAAAATAGAAGAGTCATGATGGAATCAAGCTTTCTTCCGACCAATAAGATTTAGTGACATGGCATATTAGGCTTTAATCAAATGTTATGGTCATTTTCACACATGGCTTGATCCTATTGGCTTCTTTGCTTGACTTGGCGTGTCATATCATCCGACACGTGACATCATGTCGGCCTCTAGGATAAAGGATATTGTGGCCCAATAAAGTGGGTCATCCTTTGTAGCTGGAACAAATTAATTTGGGCTTTTAATTAAATCCATATTTTGTTGGACTTAAAGAATTAACCCAATTATATTAATCCACAATATTCATTTTGAACTAATATATTTTGAATTAAATATAATTTGAATCATATTGTAAAATTTATATTTTAATAAATTTGATATGATTACAAATGGCCCTACTTCAAGTCTCGTCGAGATATCTTATCTTTTGAAGACTAGACTAGAAGTATTAATTTGATATCATAATTTTCATATTATTTATATAAACATGGACTTTATATTTTTTTATTTTTTTGAATTATATAACAATGTTCTTGTGTGGATTTTGACCTCTTTTATTGGTGCATTTATTCAACAAACATTTTATGTTTCTTGTTTGCATGGTTACTGCCACCAGCAACTTCCACCTCCTAATCTTTTAGGATTCAAAGAAATATCCTAATTCTTTTAGGATAACAAATTGACACCCATATTGTAAATATTTGAGAGGAGAAATTAATTCCTTTTGTTTAATAATGTAAATGTGCACCCTTTAAATTCATTCATAATAAAGTCACTGCCGCCATATATCCTAATTCTTTTAGGTTTTAAATATCCACCTGATCCCCGTCTCTTCTCTATAAATAGACGTATACTTCTCATAATTGAAGCATCAGCTTATGAATTCTTTCTAAAATTTATCAACACAAGTTTTTAACCATGATCTACTCATTATAAATAGGTAATTCTCTCCTCTTTGTACTTTCTGTTATGATATTTTTTCTTTGTAGGGCTGTGACATTTTTTTCTTGTATATCACATAATGGGGAGCTTCCTTAATGTATGAAGGGGATATATCAGCGTCTCCACCTTAAAAGGTGATTTGAAGAAATCCTAATGGTGTGAAGGAATAGACACACATTTCCACCGTAAGAAAGACATAATTGGGAGCTTCCTTAGGATATGAAGAGGATAGATTAGCATCCCCACCTTAAAAGGGGATAGATTAATGTCCACACTTTAAAGGTGATTCGAAGAAATCATATGGTGTAAAGGAATGGATACGCATTCATACCATAAGAAATACAACTTTAAGAGATCCTTATGGTGAGAAAGAATGGATATGCATTCCCATCATAAGAAAGACAACTTGAAGAGATCATTATGGTGAGAAGGAATGGATACGCATTTCCCCCCTAAGGAAGACAATTTGAAGAGATCTTTAAGGTGAGAAGGAGTGGATGCGCATCCCTACCCTAAGAAGGACAGCTTTTCTTGACAAGATCATATTTATGTATTTTTCTTGTCGTCTTATGCTTAAGTTTGTCACTAATGACTTCTTTTATTTCTTGCATTCTTGGAAAGATGGTGATTTTCATACAATACATCTCTCCTCCCACCAAACTTACGCATCTCATAATGGAAACTAAAGAAAGGGTGGAGCAAAATAGATTCTTGACTCAAACTCCACTAGCTGGGTGATATGTGAGCCCGTGGACTCTTTTGAAAAATCCATTTTGTACGATGAACCGGACTTTGGTGCAAATCAAAGGTTCTAATAAGCTACTCAAGATGTGATCTCTTTAAGCATCGGATCATCATCATGCTAATATTGCAACTCTTCTTCCAAGCTTAGGTTGTCGTATAATTCAAGGTGATATTTGTTTGGGAGACACCATGATAGGTGAGGAAGAGTATCATGTCCCAGGATATTGGTAATGGACCGAAGATGTTCTTCGTAGGAGTCCGGAAGTCTTGAGTACGGCACAAATTTATGATGCTATTTATGCATCATTTTTTATTTATGACTATAATTCAGATATTTTACAAGCATTCGGTGAAGCTTGGTGTCCCAAAACAAACACACTTCTCATATCTATTGGAGAGTTATCTATTTCTCTATAGGATTTACACATTCTTGGAGGCTTGCCAATTTTGGGTTCTCATTATGAAGAAATGGTGCCTGAGGCTAAAGAGCATACAGGGTTCGATGAAGAGAAAATCAACCATATTTCCCTAACTTGTGAACTTTTATTTGCGGCCTTTCATCACCTTCGAGATGCTAATGAAAAGGTGTCTTTCAGCAAGTGGATACAACTCTGGACTAAAAAACCTCTAATGTATGGCGCTGCTCCACCAAGGTAGGAAAAGAAGTTTGCTTGTCTTGAGTTAATTCATAATCCTAGTAGAGTCTTGCCTTATGCAAAAAGGTTGTCCCATGCTAAGGAGAGGATATTTTCTAGGCTTGGGGTGAGACCTGAAAAAAGAGATGAGACATATCTTGCAGCCTCCTTATCGTATAGGTTGTGCACTTCTGTTCTTCCTAATAAAGAATGTGACTTCATTCATCCTGGGACTTTCAAGATGGTAAGCTTGATGGCGAGTTGGAGAAAAGTCAGCCTCGCAATTTCGGTGTTAGCCAGTATCTATAATGGTTTGAATAAGATCTCAACTATGTTATAACTCGACCAAATTATAATCTGCTTTCCTATTCATTATGTTTATGGATTGCTTGCTCATTATTTCAAGACTCATTTTGCTTTTGCTAATAGACCATTTATTTCCACTATGGAGGTTCACTCTGAAGAGGGAGGCGCAAGGTATTTTTACAAAGGTGACGCGAGGAAATACATCCATGGTTGAGAACATATATCTTGGACATCTACCGCGTTGGACAAGACATGCCCTTATTTTTATGTGAATAATAACAATGCACCTGAGTTGGAGTCGAGCTATTTCGTAAGTATTCACTTAAACTATCTTTCTCTTATGTGTATAAATTCATTTATCATTGAACCATATACTCCACATCACTTTAGTCATCAATTTGGGTTCAATCAAATATCCCTGACATCATGAAGTATGATATTAACAGTGCTTCTTTGGACAAAGGACTCATGCTTTGCATAATTTGCACTATTAGTGGATATGGATCCCGAGCGACTTTCCCTTCACTCAAACGTAATACAAGAATTTCTTTAGGATGTAATTATCATGCTTGGTGGATGAAGACTCATAATTTTCTTAGTGATCATTTGCAGGGTTTGGTGAATGTTGCTGGACAAACTCCTGTTGTACATTTAGAGGGTACAGACAAAGTGCACATAACCAAAGTCCCCAATACTGATGTAACTCCTTCTTTGAATTCCAAGGTTTCCTAGCATCATAATAAAAGAAAATATCGACTTCCTTCGGTGGCAAAGAAAGAAAAGACAATCTACTCAAGTTGCTTGAGTTCCTAAAAAGTCTCTTCCATATGAGAGTGAGAGTAGTAGTAGAGATCGTTGTTGGAAGAGAACAAGGGTATGTCTAGATGATCTTGGAGATGCTACTACACTTGTGGTTGAATTACATGACGAGACAAGAAGCCCTTCTAAGACCATAACAACTACTATTAAAAAAGTATGAATTAGACTCCCTCTATCGAGTATACCTTGGCTCTCTTTTTGATTATTTATCCTTTTCTGTTTTTAATGCAGGTGAACAAAAGGCCAACTTCCATCTATTGTGATGAGGTGACAGATACTTTGAAGTCTAATGTACACAACCACCCAATGGTTGTTGTGTTGGTATTTGATGTAAAGAGAGTCGTCCTAGATGCTCAAAAGAATTTCATCTCTTCTCTTTGGACTAGTATTCTAGAGAAACTCTCTTGATGTGATGTGGATTCTCCTTCCTCTCTTAAAGATGAAATCCAACTAATTATCTAGGAAATTGAATGCAAAGATGTGGACATCTCGCCTTTGATAAAATTATTAGACTCTTTCTTTAAGTTTTCTACCTCGTCTGACCAATTACGATCAACCCTCCATGATATGGATGCGGAAGCTGCATGTTTTTCCAAGCAGCGGCAGAACTTCATTCGAATACCATGCTTGAGGAGTATGAGAAGGTTAGAATGATGTCCTCTCCTCATCATTCACTAGGTAACATGAAGAAAAATGTAAAAGAGCTATGCAAAAAGGCACAAGCTTTCGAAGTCCTTTTAGCAACTGCCAAGGATGAAGTCAAAGAAACCGAGCTAGCCACCACACTTGATGTTAAGGAATTCGATTCATGCTCTTACATAGATTTTTCTGATTATTTGGGACAACGGAAGTAGCATCTAGAGTTTTTGCATCAAGAACTGATTAACAACGATTTATGCTTAGAACTAGATTTATTTTCCTTAGTATTTTCTTTTGTTTATTTTATTTTTTAAAAGTTAGATGATATGTTAGAAAATTTATGATAATAACATCTTTTCTTTTCTTACATCATGCATTATGGCCCATTTTCTTTTATTGAATTCTTTCACTTGAATTTGCCTTGGTTCCAAGCTTTAACAATCCAAACTTGACCCATAGCTTATAGGTCAACAAGAATAGAAAAAATATAAGCTCTACTTTCAAACATTGTGAGTTTTAATGCTTCAACTTATAAGATCTCTTAAGGACTTCCAAGGCTTCAATATTTTAACTTTCAAACTTGATGACCTTTTTGGAAGTCATTGGGAATCTTGAACTTTCACTTGAAGGCTTTAACTTATGACTTTGTAAAAAAGATTTCGATTTTATCTACATGTTTAATTTGAGAAAACTACCTGTAGGTTTTGAGTATTTAAACTCTTCAACTCCTATACTTGGAGGATTTGAAGGCTTCAACTCGAAAGCATAAAATATTTGAAGGCTTCAAGTCACGTATTTGGAGGGTTTGAAGACTTTCAAGTATAGTGTTAGTGAAGCTCATATTTCATAGAGGTTTTCCCCCATCAAGTCACCACCATTTGGTATGAATCAAAAGGTTTATTAAAAGGCACTCATAGCTTTGATACTTATGTAAGAGTCCAAGTAGGGACATATGGGTTTTTGACACTCAGGCAACTGAACGGAGAATATAGGTCCAAGCACCTACGTACCTTAATGAAGAGGATTAACTCATAACGTAGTTCTGGAGAGTGAGTGTTTTTTTGGGTATGTCATGCATAAGTTATACTCTTGGGGGCTAGGAGTGACATGTAGTTTTATGCTCGTACATCACAGAGCATGATCTTACATCAAGGGTAGTACCTCTTGAGGAATTTTACATTTATGGTACCAACCCTTATGCCATCCACATTAACAAGTTTGTAAGTGCCATTTAAATACTCTTAATGTACTATATATGGTCCATCCCACTTTAAGATGAATTTTTCCCCAGACTTATGTGAAGTGATAATAGGTCCTCATACTGCAAGGACTTGGTCTCCGACTTTTAAGCACCTCAGACGAACCTTTTTGTTAAAAGGATGAGATAGACGAGCTTCATAGTATTCATGATTTTGTTGTGCTTCGATCCTCTTTTCATCTTCTGATTCTAACTCTGAGAGACATATTCAAGCATTCTCTTCTTTGGTAAGTCCCTCTTTAATAGCAAGTCTCAAGGAAGGTATTTGTCGCTCAAGTGGCAGGACTGCTTCAACTTCAAAAGCCCGCGAATATGGGGTTGCTTGAGTTGGTGTGCGATATGTTGTCCTATATGCCTACAAGGCTTCTTCCATCCTTTCATGCCAGTCTCATTTGGACTTAGAGAATACTTTCTTCAGGAGATTGCATAAAGTCTTATTCAAAGCTTCAACAAGACCATTAGCGGCAGCATGATACATAGATGATTTGCGCTGCTTAAAGTTGAAAAGATCACAAATCTTATTCATCGATTTATTATCAAATGGCTTGCCATTGTCAGTTATAATCTTTCGAGGAATGCCAAATTTGTATATGATATTCACTCGAATAAAGTTCCCAACATTATCTTTTTTTTACTTCTTTAAGAGCGATAGCTTCAGCCCATTTTGAGAAGTAATCCTTTTAAGCCAACATATGTAGGTGTCCACCAGAAAATTTTTGTAGTGGTCCAACCACATCCAATCCACAAGCATAGAATGGCTATGACGTGATAGGTTGGTGTAAGACTGGGTGGTTGATGTATGATGTTTGCATGGAATTGATAGGCCTTGCACCTTCAATCATAGTCTAAGTAATCTTTTACCATGGTAGGCTAATAATACCCCCTTCTCTTTATGTGAAAGTAGAGCTTTTGTCTAGATTGATGCGATCCACATACTCATGAATGTGCTTCCTGCAGAGCTTGACTTTCTTCTTCCTCTCTTAGACATTGAAGGAGTACCCCCTCGAATGTCTTCTATATAGTGTGTCCTTATAGTAAAGGAAATGAGTTGCACAAAGACAAATGTCAGTCCTTCTTCTTGCATCTTCTAGGAGTATTTTGTAGCATAAATAGTCGATTATAGCTTGTTGACAGTCCTATTTGTTGGCTTTAGAAATTGCAATACCATGCTCAACGTTATTCTTCATATGTTCATCTTCATTCAGTGGTGGTACTACCCATTTTTGGCAGATAGTAACTTGCATTTGATCAGGAAGAGTTCGAGTTGAACCTAGAGCAGCGAAAGCATCAACTATTTCATTTTCTTTTCTTGGCACATGTTGGAGGGTTACATCTCCAAGCCATCCTATTTATTTTTGAGCATAATGGTTTTATGGGAACAGTCCGGGCTTCCTGACCTCATAGGTTCCCAAAAGCTTTTTAATCACTAAATGAGAGTCACCAAAGACTTGCAATAGTAATTGTTTCATGACGACTACCATTTCTAGACCAAATATCAGTGCTTGATATTCTACGACATTATTGGAGCAGCGTTGTTTCAATTTGAAGGATAATGGTAGGACCTCTCCTTATGAAGTGGCAAACACCACTCCAGCGCCAGCTCCGCCATAATGTGCAGCCCCATCAAAGTACATCTTCCAAGGAGGTTGTATTTCAATGGACATTGCATCTTCATCAGGGAGCTCATCAGGTAGCTCCCAACAATTATGTATCACATGGTCTTCTTAGAAGTCTTCTAATTCTTATCCCTTTAACGTTTTTTGAGAGACGTAGATGATCTCAAATTGTTGGAATTTGAGATACCACCTTGAAAGTCGGTCACTGCAGACTGGTTTCGACATGACAAATTTGATAGGATTTACTTTAGATATGAGATGAACAACATGAGATTGAAAATAGTGTTTCATATTTTGAATTTAGAAGACTAGAGCCAAACAAAACTTTTTGATTGGCGAATAATTCGGCTCATTTGACATCATCATTCTACTCAAGTAGTAAAGGGAGTATTCTTTGCCATTACTATTCTGTTGAGCTAATAGGGCTCCAACGGACCTTTCTTGTGCCGCAGTGTAGATTATCAATGGCTTTCCAAGTATAGGGCCGCTAGAGTTGAAGGGTTTGCCAAATATGATTTGATACTTTCAAAAGCTTTGTCACATGTTTGGTTCCACTTAAAAGGAACACCCTTCTTCATAAGATGACTGAATGGTTGACATCTTCCAGCTAGATTTGAGATAAACCTCCTCAAATAAGTTAAATTTCCTTGAAGGTTTTTTAACTCATGAATGTCTCTATGCTGGGGCATCTTCATGATGGCATCAACTTTAGCTTGATCATCTCAATCCCTCGATGTCGCAAAATAAAGCCACGAAACATGCAAGAAGTAACCCCAAAGGCACACTTCAATGGGTTTATCCTTATTTGATATCTTCGATGTAATTCAAACACTATTCTTAAGTCGTTCAAATGGTCTGCCCTCTTTCTCGACTTCACCATTAAGTCATCAACATAGCATTCAGAATTTTTGTAGAGTAAGTCGTCAAATATATTCCGCATATCCTTTTCATATGTCGCACCAGAATTGTTTAGACCAAAAGGAAATACTTTGTAGCAACAAATACTTTTAGAGTTGCGAAATGCAGTGAGTTCTTCATCCTTTGGTGACATACAGATTTTGTTATAGCTACAAGAACCATCCATTAATGACATTGCCTCATAAGTAACATCAATCATTAGCTCTGAAATAACCAGTGGGAATTAATCTTTAGGGCATTGTTGAGATCTCTAAATTCAACAAAAACTCGAATTTTGCCATTCTTCTTCCTCATAATCAGGGTAAGAGATATAAGTGCAGATCCCCCAACCCTTCAATCTATTTTCGATGGTAAATGAATTTCCTAATATATTTCCTGAAGATCTCCCAAGTTTGCCTCCCGAACGAGAAGTTGAGTTGGTATTGACGTACTTCCAGATACACAACCTATATAATTCCCCCATATAGAATGGCCACAACAGAATTACGGGAGTTAAAGGAGCAATTAAAATATTTGATAGAAAAGGATTTACAAGGCCTAGTATTTCCCCTTGCGGAGCGCCAGCTTTATTTGTACACAAGAAGGATGGTTTGCTGAGGATGTGCATTGACTATCGGGAGTTAAATAAGGTGACGATAAAGAATAAATATTCCCTCCCTAGGAATGATGATTTATTTGATCAGTTGTAGGTTGCTAAGTGTTTCTCAATGATTGACTTGAGGTTAGGTTATCACCAAGTGAGAGTCAGAAAACAAGATGTACCCAAGACATCTTTTCGAACACGGGATGGTCGTTTCGAGTTCTTAGTCATCTCATTTGGCCTAACAAATGTCGCCGCTATTTTTATGGATTTGATTAATAGGGTGTTTAAGACATTTTTTGATGTGTTTGTGATAGTATTCGTAGATAACATTTTGGTGTATTCGAGATCAGAAGGAGTTCATGCATATTACCTGCGACAAGTGTTACAAATTTTCGTGATCGTAAGTTATATGCAAAGTTTTCTAAGTGCGAAATTTTGTTAAGATCTGTAACATTATTGGGGCACATTGTATCTGATGAAGGAATAAGGGTTGATACCCAAAAGATAGAAGCTATGAAGAACTGGCCAAGATCCACAACACCGACGGAGGTTCGTAGTTTCCTTGGGCTGGCAGGTTTTTATAGAAGGTTTGTTGAAGGATTTTCTTTTATTCTGCACCTTTAACAAAGCTAAGTCATAGGGCATCTAAGTTTCAATGGAGCGGCGCATACGAAAGAGGCTTCCAAGAGCTGAAAAATATTGACGACAACACCTGTGTTGGTACTTCCAGAAGGGACAGAAGGTTATGCAATTTATTGTGATGCTTCGGGAGTGAGCCTAGGATGTGTCTTGATGCAGCATGGTAAAGTAATAGCCTATGCCTCAAGGCAATTGTGTCCACATGATTAAAGTTATCCAACCCATGATTTGGAGTTAGCAGTAGTTATATTTTCTTTGAAATATGGCGCCATTATTTGTATGGAGTTCATGTTGACATATTTACCGATCAAAAGAGTCTACAATACATCTCTAAGCAAAAAGACCTAAACCTAATGCAACAAAGATGGCTTGAGCTATTGAAAGATTATGACATCGATATTCTGTATCACCCCAGAAGGGCAAATATGTAAAAGATGCTTTAAGCTATAAAACAATGGCATGGAATTTTGGGCAGCCCGCAATAAGACAAGGGGTTAGCAAAGAACTACGGAAATTAGCTAGCATGGGGGTTCGCCTTCTTGAATCTCCAGATGAAGCAGTTATTATGCAAAATGCAGCGGAATCATTGTTGATAGCGGAAGTGAAAGAGAAACAGTACACAGATCCTATTCTATAACAACTTAAGGAGAATGTACAATAAGGTAGGATAAATGCATTTGAACTGACATAAGAGCGAATACTTCGATGTCAAAACAGATTGTGTGTACCTGATGTAGATAGGCTAAAAAGGAGAATTATGACGAAAGCACATCATTCAAGATATTAAGTCCATCCGGGGTCAACCAAAATGTGTCATGACTTGATAGAAGTATATTGGAGGGGGAAAATGAAGAAGGATATTGCAGAATTCGTGGCTCAATGTTCAAATTGTCAACAAGTTAAAGTAGAGCACCAAAAGCCTGGAGGTTATTCACAGCACATGGAACTACCAATTTGGAAGTGGGACATGGTCAACATGGATTTTGCTACTGGGGTACCTCACTCATTTCTGATGTTTGACTCTATATGGGTAGTTGTTGATAGGCTCACCAAATCAGCACACTTCTTGCCGGTCAAAACTACTTATACAGTCGAAGAGTATGCAAGATTATACATTAAAGAGATAGTTCGGCTGCATGGAGTGCCAATCTCTATTATATCTAATAAGGGGGCTCAATTCACTACAATATTTTGGAAGTCATTTCAGAGAAGTTTGGGGATGCAAGTTAATTTAAGTACAACCTTTCACCCTCAATCAGATGGTCAAGCAGAATACACAATCCAAACACTTGAGGGTACACTTTGAGCTAGCGTATTGGACTTCAAGAGTGGCTGGGATGATCATTTTCCACTTATTGAATTTTCTTACAACAATAGCTACCACTCGAGTATCAAAATTGCACCTTATGAAGCCCTGTATGGAAGAAAGTGTAGTTCACCAACCGACTAGTTTGAAGTAGGTAAAAACTGCCTTATTTGGACTAGATCTTATTCATCAAGCTATGGAAAAAGTCAAGATTACACAACAACAGTTGGTAATAGCTCAAAGTCGATAGAACTCATATGCAGATATTAGAAGGAGAGGACTAGAATTTTCTAGAGGAGATTGGGTGTTCTGTAAGGTGTCTCCAATGAAAGGGGTAATGAGGTTTGACAAAAAGGGAATGTTGAGTCCACGCTACATAGGACCTTATAAGATTGCTAAAAGAGTTGATCAAGTTGCATATGATCTAGAGCTACCCCAAAAGTGTTTCGCGGTTCATCCGGTGTTTCACATTTAAATGCTTCGAAAATGCATAGGTGACCCAACCCGCATCACTCCAACTGAAGATGTAAAGGTTACAGAAGATCTCACTTATGAGGAATTACCCATTTCTATTCTGGATCGACAAGTTAAGAAGTTAAGAAATAAGGAAGTAGCTTCCATAAAAGTACTATGGAGGAACAAGCAAGTAGAAGAGGTTTCCTGGGAAGCGGAAGAAGCAATGAAATCCAAAGACCCCCTCTCTTTTATCCCACTAAGAAAGATGAAAGGAATCAAAGTTGAAACATTGACAAGTATGTGTTTACATGTATTTTGTGATACATAACTTAGGCTTTAACTTGTTTGGCCTGACTAACTATACTATTATTTGGGGACGAATGTTTCGGGGGGGGGGGGGGGGGCAGGATGTAACACTCTGTGTTTTCTATATATTAGTCCTATCTATATGAAACTTGGCATAGGCTTATGGTATAGGTGCGGGACTATGTCTTTTTCTAAGAGGGGTGATAATTTGAATTGGATCGAGAGTTATTGTGATATCACACATGTTTCAGTGGGTATGAGTCCAAGTTAAACTCCACGAAAGTATTTAAATCTGAGATAATAAGATGCTATATGAGTTGGAAGTCTTTTAAAGTGAAATATTAAGACAATTTATGGGATTAACATATGACAAATGAGGTAAGATAATGAGTTGCTTGCTTGACTTAACGAAGCAAGTTGGTGCATAACTGTCACGTATTGGGACTAGGGTCTACGAGTGACATGGCAAATGTGAATCTGAGAGTCCCCAAACAAGCCTCAAGTATCCAAATCCACATCATCGGTTCGGAAAGAACATATAAATAATATCAGATAGTGCTAAGGGACAGGAGAATGGTACTCACACTATAGGGGCAATACGGAGCTTGTGACTTTCCACACAAAATATACAAGTAGCCAAATACGAATTTTCCATAAATCAATCCAAATGAATACATAAACTAATTATCATGCATAGCATAAAGATTTTAACGAGTCTATATATTGTCCAACAAATGCCTCTAATCAAGATGGAACGGGGGCCAGGAAATGTTCCGGGCTCACCCTCAAATATGAAAGGAAATCTGAGATAGCATAAGTAGAGGAAAGATGACTTGTCCTTGGAGGATGGGACTCACCACAAGTACTCTTTTGGATCGGACTACTCGTCAAACGATTGGTAATAAAAACGCCCGTCCCTATATGGTAAAATGATGGAGGCATAGAGTATGCGTTAGTACATTTGAATGTACTAAGTATGCCGGCATGCAATGCATATGACTTATCAACTTGCATATCAAAGTTAAATGATGACTAGGGCACATAATATAGAAAGAATCAGAAATATACAAGATTTCATGAAATGTATGATGCATGAATGAGATGAGGCTCCTATATAATGGGAATGTGACCTCAACTGACATGTGTAAGACCAAGCGAGCTATAAATTGGATTCTCGATGCATACCCTTCACCGGTACAGAGGTGCTCTACAAGCCAAAGGTAAACCATAGTTCACCTTACGGGAACATATCCCATTTCATATGAAGCAACCCCCTTACAGGAACATATCCCATTTCCGTAAGGATTTTTCATATCATAATAGTACTTCACCTTACGGGAACATATCCCATTTTGTATGAAGCAACCTTCTTTACGGGAACATATCCCATTTCGAATAGGATTCTCATAACATATACTAGGCACATAGTTTGAGGAATGGGAGGGCCCTTGAGGATAGCCCTGACGCCCCTAATCCATTGGTGCTAAGTCGGCATCCCACGAGAATACTTATACTTATACGTGCTTTCAAGAGATACAATGTTCATTTCAAACCATAATTTATTCCAAAATTGTTCAATGCATATTTAGGCTCAAATGCCAAATCATGAGTCATAATCATGATGCTCATGCAAGGGATAGCTCGTCTACCTATAAAAGATTGTGTAAACACCCTAGATGATCAAAGAGCCATAATCATAAGACATGTATGTCATCACATTCTTGTCATAATTAATATCTTATCAAAATCATTTCATAAAACGTAATTGGGCTTAATCCACTTCATAATTTCCATTAAGATCAATGTTCATGAATGGAAGTGCAATGCATGATGTGAGAATAGCATAAGTAACATAGATTCAATTTAAAATCAACATCATAATATAAAATTAAGTAAATCCATAATTAAATCAACATCTAAATAATAATATAGATCACCTATGCATAAATCAACTTTAAAGGGGACATGCATGTTCATAACTTCGTAACTCAATGTAAATCATCATAATAGTGAGAAAAAAATTAATATCATAGGTAAAGTACAACCCATGCATCAATTGAATTTTATAATATCAAATAATGAAAAAAATACATTCAAAGTAAACTAAGATTCATGAAATCAATTGAAAAGAATTTTGGGTCTTCTAGGTTTAAATGGACCAAGAATCAATCCCACATACCTTGATTGAGGAGCTAAATTTGGGGAAGGACCCAGCTTGAATTTGAGCTCCAATTAAACCCTAGCCTTGAATCTTGAGAGGGGAGAGTAGGGAGTATTTGGGGGCGATCTTATGAGGAGTAGAGGTTTTACGGAGAATGAATCAAGAGGGGAGGGATATCACCTGAGTTAGGGGGTTTAGGATAGGTAAACGGTTATAATTCATAATTAAAATAAACTGAACTTACATAAACGCCATTAATGAAATGGGAAAAATTTGAATCGTCAGGTCCATACGGTCCCCTACACGGTCCGTGAGTCGTGACACAGATCGTGAACAGTGACCGTGAACCGTCACTCAGACAATTTTTGCAGTGCCAACACTTGGCATTTATCCGAGGGAGGATTAGGGGTACCATATGGACGACTATATGGCCTGTGTGATGCTACACGGGTCATGTCAACGGCCGTGTGAGGATGCTCAGAAAATTTCCGGATGAAAAAGTTACAAGACAGTAATTTCATACTTAGAAACATTTACATAGCGAGCTACACGGAGGGCCACACGGCCCGTGAAATACCACACAGACCATGTAGGTGGCCGTGTGCTCTCACTTGGTCTGAAATCCTCTTTCAAATTCCACTCCGTCGAAATCTATGCCAAGTGCCCCTCCACAGGAGGCCACACGGTCCGTGTGGGCCTTCCATGGAGCAATGTCTGACAAATTTTTCGCTCGGGATGGTACTAAGAGGTCTGGTAAAGCCGCTCGAAAATCCGCGTCCTTACATCATTTCTCCGTTAGTAATATTCATCCCCAAATGTGCAACAACAAGGCTTGAAAGCTTGACTTAAGATATAAAACATCCGAACACAAGATATAATGCATAGTTCATCAAATCATAAAGTCATTAAACCCCATTTCAAATGTATTCAAATCATTAAAACATCAGACAAATCATTTTCCTACCCATGTATACATGTCATGTCATGAGACTCAATAGGGAAAGAATTAGGACCATTTAGAAGAGGATCGATCTAGTACCTTAGGCTTGAGTAGATCGGAAAAGATGAGGGTATCATTTCATTATGTCTAGCTCCGCCTCTCACGTAGCACTCTCCACATGTTGATTTCTCCAAAAAACCATCACCGAAGCCACGTCCTTGTTACGAAGTTGCTTCACTTGCCTATCAAAGATCTCCATCCAAATTTCTTCATAAGTCAAGTTTTCTTCAACCTCAATTCTTTTAAAGGCACAATAGTGCTAGGATCACCAACTAGCTTCCTCAACATAACACACATGAAAGACCGGGTGAATGGAACTCAAGTCTGGAGGCAACTCCAACCTATAAGCGACACTCCCTATCCGCTCAGCGATCTCATAAGGGCCAGCATACCAAGGGCTTAACTTGCCCTTCTTACCAAAATACATCATGCCCTTCATAGGAGAAACTTTCACATATACCTAATCACCAACATGAAACTCAAGATCCCTCCTCCTAACATCTGAATAAGACTTTTGGAAACTATATGCCATTTTCAATATTTCTCTAATCACTTTCACCTTTTCCATAGCCTCAATTACTAAATCCGGGCCAACCAGTGCCATCTCTCCCAACTCAAACCACCCCACGCGTGACCTACACCTTCTCCCATACAAGGCCTCAAATAGCGCCATACCAATGCTAGTATGGAAGCTATTATCATAAGCAAACTCAGTGAGTGGATGGTGATCATCCCAGTTTCCTTTAAACTTCAACCCACAATCCCTCAACATATCTTCCAAGGTTTGGATAGTCCTCTCAGCTTGCCGATCGGTTTGACGATAGAAAGTGGTGCTCAATTAAATCCTTGTCCTAAGTCCCTTTTGAAATGATGAAGTGAATTGGGTGCCACGATCCGATATGATGGACCTAGGCACACCATGCAACCTCACAAATTCTTGGATGTACAACCTTGGGTAATCCTAAGTTCCGAAGATAGTCTTGATCGATAGGAAGTGAGCCGACTTAGTCATCCGATCAACGACAACCCCAATGGAATCAAATTGTCTTCGGGTCTGAGGCAAACCAACCACAAAATGCATGTTTACATCCTCCCATTTCCATGTGGAAATCCCAATGTCTTGGGCCAAGCCAATGGGGCTTTGGTGCTCTACCTTCACTTGTTAGCAACTCGGACATTTGGACACAAACTTAGCGATGTCTTTCTTCATACCATGCCACCAATACACTTCTTCCAAATCTCGATACATTTAGTAGACCCTAGGTGAATAGAATAATGAGGGTTGTG
This sequence comes from Solanum rostratum, assembly GCA_029948455.1. Classification (NCBI taxonomy): domain Eukaryota; kingdom Viridiplantae; phylum Streptophyta; class Magnoliopsida; order Solanales; family Solanaceae; genus Solanum; species Solanum rostratum. Next base: position 21,016,530 of record CM057055.1, read on the forward strand.
AGCCTCACTCATAATCACCCTTCTAAAATCATCCACATCCGGAACACAAAGTCGATCTAGGTACAGGAGCACACTGTCTCCCCCTTGGGAGAACACCTCGATCTCCTTTTCGGCAACCAACCTCTTCAATTCGAGTAATGATGGGTCTAAATCTTGCTTAGCTTTCAAATCAATCACCATGGAAGATTCTGCTGTGCTTTGAACACGGACACTACCTTCGCTCGAATCGGCCAACCTGACACCCAACCTATCCAACCAGTGAACATACCTTTCTAACGTCTTCCTTTCCACCCCAATATGCGCCACACTCCCCATAGATAGCATACTGAAAGAATCGGCCACAACACTGGTCTTGCCGGGATGATATAGAACACCTATATCGTAATCCTTTAGGATTTCCAACCATCACCTTTGCCTCAAATTGAGATCCATTTGAGTGAATACATATTGCAAACTCTTGTGATAAGTGAACACATCAACATGAACCCCATACGAATAATGTCTCCAATTCATCAAGGCAAAAAATACTGTCGCCAACTCAAGGTCGTGTGTTGGGTAATTACGTTCATGCACCTTCAACTGCCTTGATGCATTGCTATTACCTTACCATGTTGCATAAGCACACTACCAACCCAATCCACGAGGCATCACAATACACCACTAATCCCTCCAAACCCTTTGGTAAAGTCAAGATGGGAGTCGATGTAAGACGATCCTTTAAAGTTTAGAAACTCCGCTCATATTCGTCCGACCGCACAAACTTAGCCTTCCTTTAAGTCAACTTATTCAATGGAGATGCAATAGATTAGAACCCCACAACAAACCTTCTATAATATTCGACAAACCCCAGAAAGTTTCAGATATCTAAAGGAGTCAACAGTCTGGACTGGTTCTTCACGACCTCAGTCTTCATCGGATCCACCTTGATACCATCACCGGACACCACATGACCAAGGAAGGCCACTTCACCCAGCCAAAATTCACATTTGCTAAATTTGGCATACAATTTCTTCTCTCTCAAGGTTTGGAGAACTACCCTCACATGATCAACGTGCTCCTGCTCACTTCGGGAGTAGATGAGAATGTGGTCAATGAAAACCACCACAAAACTGTCAAGGAATGGCTTGAACATCTGATTTATCAGATCTATGAACACCATCGGAGCATTGATTAGGTTGAACGATATCGCCATGAACTCAAAGTGCCCATACCTTGTCTAAAAGGCTATTTTGGGAATGTCACACTCCCTAACATTCAACTGATGATACCCAGAACGAAGATTAATCTTTGTGAAATGAGTAGCCCCTTGACGTTGGTCGAATAAGTCATCAATCTTGGGTAACGGGTACTTATTCTTAACGGTCACCTTACGCAGTTGCCTATAATCAATACACATCCGAAGAGATCAGTCCTTCTTTCTTGCAAACAACACTGGAGCACCCCACGGCAATATATGGGGTCAAGTGAAACCTTTCTCCAACAAATCCTTTACCTGCTCTTTTAACTCTTTCAACTCCACCGCCGTTATACAATAAGGAAGAATAGAGATCGATTGAGTATCCTAAAGATGATCTATGCCGAAGTCTACCTCCCTTTCAGGAGGGTTACCGGGCAAGTCTTCGAGGAACACATCTGAAAACTCATTTACCATAGGAATCGACTCAAGAGTAGGCACTTCGGACTCCATATCCTTGACCCTCACAATATGATAAATGCACCCCTTAGAAATCATTTACCGTGCCTTGAGTTAGGAAATAAACTGACCTTTAACATAGGAGTCATTACCCTTCCATTAGAGAACGGGTTCACCGAGAGGTTGGAACTTGACCTTCCGGGTTCTACAATCTATAAAGGCATATGATGCATGCAACCAATCCATCCCAAGAATCACGTCAAAGTCAAACATCTCAAGTTCCACAAGATAATATGAAAAACATTTGTGCAACACAGAAACAGGGCAACCATGATAGACAATATGTGCAATAACAGATTCACCCACAGGAGTATAAACTAAGGGATCCTTCAAAATCCTAGGACTCAAACAAAATTTAACAGCCAACAAAGGAGTCACAAATATAAATTTGCACCTGTATCAAGCAAAACATAAGCATCAAAATCAAATACTTTTAATATACTAGTCACGACATGCGGAGCTTCCTCAACATCCTGGCAGGCGTGGAGTGCATAAAACCAATTATTTCTTGTAAAAAAACCTTAGGGAGATCTTTGTTGGCCTTGACCGCCTTGGGCCACCTGACCTTGGCATCTACGGGCATTCTTAGGATAATCAACAAACTTGTGATTTTTATCAGTACACCCGTAGCAAACACGTATATCCTTCCAACAAACTCATGTGTGGGGCTTCCCACATTTTTTACACTGAGGATACTCTTGTCCACCACCAACCGATGCCGTAGGAGGAGATACCTAAACATTAGCGACCCGAGCACTGGAACCTTGGCCCTGTTGGAAGCGACCAATTCCAGCACTTCGAGAACTAGAGAATCTACTATCAGAATGGGCCCTCTTTGGATCGTGAACCCTTCTCTCCTTGAGTTTCTCCCCTTCGATCTGTTCAGCATACACCATGAGTCTAGCAATATCCATATCTCGTATAAGCATAGAATTAAGGCATTCCTTTACAAGCAAATCAGAGATACCAGAAACAAACTTGTACATCCTTGCACGGGGGTCAGCCACAAGTGACAGAGCATACTTGGAGAGCTTTGTGAATTTGAGGGAATAGTCCCTCACACTCATACCTCCTTCCTTGAGGTTGATAAACTCAGTCATCTTGGCCTTCCTAAGCTCAAGTCAAAAGAAGCGATCCAGGAACGCAAATCTGAACTCTTTCCAATTGACATCACCACCACAAATCCTCTCCATAGACCATTGGGTATACCTCAACTGAGTTGCATCTTTCAGTTGGTAGGCAGCCAAATCAGCCTTCTCTTTAGAAGTGACATGCATAATATTCAGTATCTTGGTAAGAATATCAATGAACTTCTGAGCATCCTCATCAGCCTTCGAACCATGGAACTCCAGAGGATTCATCTGGGTGAAATCCCTTACCCTAGAAGCTGGAGTAGGATCCCATGGCAGATTAGCCTGCCTTTTCTGAGATGTCACCACCTGGGCAACCATGGAAAAGGATGTACGGAACTCACTGTTTAAGATGGGTTCATCCAGAGGATCTTGAGGAGCCTGATCCTCATTAGCCGGAGTCGGCCTTGGTGGGAGGGGTCTTCCTCGAGGCATCTTCTGAAACAGAGCACCGATACCGTCAAGATAGGGAACTAAAAATATGAGTCATAGCACGACATCAGGCATGAAGAAGTGAGACAATCCTAGAATGCCTTCGTAGCCTCCCACTCATAGGCATGGTGCACTTCACACCCATGAATAGTACTCTACTTGATGCGGCATGTTGGACTCTGAGGACTATTTATAAACCTAGGGCTCTAATACCATCTTTTTTCATGACCGGGAACTAGGATCTAGGAGTGACGCGGAAATTGGGAACCTGAGAGTCCTAAACAAGCCTCAAGTATCCAAATCCACATCATCTGTTCAGAAAGAACATACAAATAGTAACATATAGCGCTAAGGGATGGGAGAATGGGACTCACGCTATGGGGGCAATATGGGTAACCAAATACGAATTTTCCATAATCAACCAAATGAATACATAAACTGATTATCACGCATAGCATAAAATATTAACGAGTCTACATATTGTCCAACAAATGCCTCTAGTCAAGACGGAACGAAGGCCAGGAAGTGTTCCGGGCTCACCCTCAAATAAGAAAGGAAATCTAAGATAGCATAAGTAGAGGGAAGATGGCTTGTCCTTGGACAATGGGGCACACCACAAGTACTCTTCTAGATCGGACTACTCGTCAAACAATTGGTAATTGAAATGCTCGACCCATACATGGTGAAATCATATAGTCATAGAGTATGTGTTAGTACATTTGAATGTACTAAGTATGCAGGCATGCAATGCATATGACTTATCAACCTGCATATCAAAGTTAGATGACAAGGGCACATAATGTACTAAAAATTATACAAGATGCCATCAAATGTATGATGCATGAATGAGATGATGCTCATATATAACGGGGATGTGACCTCAATCAACATGTCTAAGACCAAGCAAGCTATAACATGGAATCCTGATGAATACCTCTCACAGGTACAGAGGTGGTCTACTTGCCAAAGGTAAACCATACTTCACCTTATGGGAACATATCCCATTTTGTATGAATCAACCCCCTTACTGGAATATATCCCATTCGGTAAGGAATTTTCATATCATAATAGTACTTCACCTTTTGGGAACATATCCCATTTCGTATGAAGCAACTTTTCTTATGGGAACATACCCTATTTCGAATAGGATTCTCATAACATATGCTAGGCACATAGTTCGAGGAAAAGGAGAGGGCCCTTGGGGATAGCCCTGACGCCCCCAATCCATTGACGCTAAGTCAGCATCCCACGAGAATACTTATACATATACGTTCTTTCAGGAGATACAATATTTATTTCAAACCATAATTTATTTCAAACTTGTTCAATGCACATTTAGCCTCAAATGCCAAATCATAAATCATAATCATGATGCTCATGCAAGGGATAGCTCGTCTACCTATACAAGATGGTGCAAACATCGGAGACGCTCAAAGAGCCATAATCATAAGACATGTATGTGATCACATTCTTGTCAGAACAAATATCTTATCAAAATCATTTCATAAAATGTAATTGGGCTTAACCCACTTCATAATTTCCATAAAGATCAATGTTCATTAATGCAAGTACAATGTATGATGTGGGAATAGCATGGGTAACATATATTCAAGTAAAAATCAACATCATAATATGAAATTGAGTAAATCCATAATTAAATAAACTTCTAAATCATAATATAGATCACCCATGCATAAATCAACTTTAAAGTGGACATGCATGTTCATAACTTCGTAACTCAATGTAAATCATCATAATAGTGATCATAGGTAAAGTATAACATTTGCATCAATTGGATTCAATAAGATCAAATAATGAAATCGCACATTTGAAGTAAACTAAGATTTATGAAATTAATTGAAAAATATTTTGGGTCTTCTTGATTGAAAGTGACCAAGAATCAATCTCACATACACTGACTGAGGAGCTGAATTTGCGAAGGACCTAGCTTGAATTTGAGCTCCAATTGGGGGTGATCTTATGAGGTGTAGAGGGTTTAAAGAGAATGAATTGAGAGGGGAGGGATATTAGCTGAATTAGGGGGTTTAGGATAGGTAAAAGGTCATAATTCGGTTTGAAAGAGCATAATGAAGTAGTAAACACATAGTTTTAAAGGATGGGAAAGTATGACTCATGCTATGTGGATGTCATGGGGATAGGGACTTGCATGGATTCACATAACACATAAGACATAGGAACTAAGGGGCGGGTATGTATGTGTCATGCTATGGGGATAGAACAGGACCTAGGACTTTCCACATTTTCCATATTTAATCGAAAGAAAATCATCAAATTATCAATATTCAACAGATAGCCACAACCATAATCACAAACTAGAAAAATATAGCACAAATCCATACAAGAATCTATATGTACTCCAAAAATGCCTCTAAGTCATAGAATAGGATGGGGGCCAAGACATGTCCCAAGCTCACACTCAAAGTAAATAAAGCATAAGCTGAAGCAACATAATAAGTAGATTTATGATGGCTTGTCCTTGGATGATAGGACTCACCACAACAACTTAGCTTGCACAATTCAAACTAGCTGCCAAAAGGTGGATGAATATAGTCTCCGATTTCTACATGGGTAGATCATATAGGCAAAAAAGGAATGAGTTTGTACATTTGAATATACTAAGTATGTGGTCATAAAATGCATATGAACTTAGTAAACCTGAGTTCAACATTAGATGACATGCGTACATATATATTGAAAGAAGTATATAAACAAAGAAGAATAATATATCAATATGCCATGAAATTTGGGATCCATGCAATGTCATAATTCTTAAATATAGAGGGGATGAGACTCAACCGACATATAAGACCAATAGAGCTATTACTTAGAATTCCTATGTCTTACCAACACCGGATAAGAGGTGATTTACTTGCTAAAGGTTGAACATACTTCTCCTTACGCGCCTCCCATTTAGGAGAGGTAACCTTCCTTAGAGACCTCCCATTTTAGATAGGATTTTCATGTCATATCAAAGATTTAATCGTACCTTAGGGCCTCCAATTTCAGTAAGGGTTCCCATAAACAAATACCTATTGGTAGTACATAGTTATGGTACTATGGTACAAGATCCTTGGGGATAGACCCCGTCACACAAGTGCACTCGGTGCTAAGTCATCATTCCACGAGAATTCATATACATATACATTCTTTCAACATCGGCACAAGTCATTTCAAATCATTTTTTATGCATACTTGGGCCTAAAAGCCAAACATTCTTCATAATCATTCATAATTAGGATAATGAGCCAAAGCATACTTCAAATAAAACCTTCATGCATAGAATAGCTCATTCACATATATCAAAGTGATGTAAACACCTGGATTTACTCAAAGAGCTATGTCATAGACATTTATGTGATCACTTTCTTGTCATAACCATATTCTCATCAAACTCATATTCATAAACATAATTGAGTCATAGCCCGCGTCATAATCTACATAAAAATCAATCCTCGTGATATATGCATATGCCATGAATGTTTATGACAATAGTATGCAAAATAGAGATTCAAACTTAAATCAACAATACTATATGCTATTCAAGTAAAACCATAAGTAAATCCACATTGATCTTTCAACGCCTTCAATTCAACTGGTGCCATACGATAAGGAGGAATAGAGATATGTTGAGTATCAAGGAGGAGATCTATGTCAAAATCTACCTCCTTTTAATGAGGAATACTGCACAAATATTTTGGAAACACATCTTAAAACTCATTAACCACCAGAATCGATTCAAGAGTAGGTGACTCAGACTCCATATCTTTAACCCTCACAATATGATAGATACACCCCTTAGAAATTATTTTTTGGGCCTTGAGGTAGGATATAAACGGACAATTAATAGTAGAGTCACTACCCTTCCATTCAAGAATAGGTTCATTTGGAAATTGGAATTTGACTTTCCCGGTTCCACAATCTATAGAGGCATATGAAGCATGCAACCAATCCATCCCAATAATAATATGAAAATCAAACATCTCAAGTTCCACAAGATCACATGGAAGAAATTTATGCAAAAAAGAGATAGGACTACCCCGAAAGACTCTTTGGGCCACAATAGACTCATCCACGAGAGTATAAAACAAAAAGGGCTCCTTAAAATTTCAGGACTTAATTCGAGCGTAACATCCGAAAGAGGAGTCACAAAAGATAAATATGCACCCGAATCATGCAAAGTAGAAGCAACAATATCAGAGACTTTTAAAATACCAGTCATAACATCCAAAGTCTCCTATACTTCCTGGGCATGCAAAGCATAGAAGCTGTTGTTTCGAGGGGCACCACCTTGTGGAGCTCTTTGCTGGCCTTGATTATCTTGGGCTACTTGGCCCTGATCCTTCTTGTAAGCTTTAGGATAGTGAGAAATCTTATGGTTCTTATCACCACAACCGAAGCAAGAACCTATGCTCCTAAAACATGCACTAGAGTGATTCTTCCCATAAGTAGTACATAGAGGGGGTATTGGCCAACCTCCAACCTGTGCCTTGTGTCACGGACTTGGTCTCTATTCCAATAAACCCTACAGCCTAGCAAAATTTCTCTCTATAGGTTGCTAGTCAGCCTTACTCCTAACGCTTAGCGGAAGATAGAAATTATAAGTGAAAGGACTAGAGAAGGAACTTGAGACTCTTGAGGAACAAAGAAAGAAATTTGTATTGCTCACAAAGGCTTTACAATGTTTGATTTGCTTGTTTGCTTGCTTGATTCCAAATGAGAGGTTTGGAGAGGTATTTATACTACTCCACCTCCTCAATGGACGGCCAGGATCTATTTGATCCAATGGCTACAAATAAAGACCTAGAACCTTCTTCCAAAAATATCTAAGATATTTACAATCCACCTAAAATATCTAAGATATTTTACAAGCCAACTTTTCTTAAGATTTGTCCACAAGGTTCTAGAACCTTCCAGGTTGCTCCCCCAAGCTCCACAAGCTTCTAGAGAGTTCCAGTGCCTTCCAGATGCTTCTAGAGAGTTCCAGATTCTTCTAGAATTTCCCAGAAAATTCTAGATTATCTCTTAGCAGATTTCTAGGCGGAATTTGAGCGGGACGTCACAATCTCCCCCACTCAATGTGGCGACGTCCTCGGCGCATCTCTCTTGTATGCCTTGATCAAAGCCTGGTGGTTCCACAAAGCAAGTTCATGTTCCCAACTTGCCTCACTGTCGGGAGACCCTTTCCATCGAACAAAGTACTCTGTATAGCTTGGATGAGTCCCTCGTCTCGGAATTACTCGGTGCGCAAGAATTTCTTCGACTTCCCGTTCTGGCACCGTTGTGATGGCTGTGGGTGCTCTTTTTGACTCGCCTCGACTTGGATCATCCTTATCTTGATGGTACGGCTTCAGCAGGCTCACATGAAAAACAGGATGCATTTCCAAGTGAGAGGGCAAAGTCAAGCGATAGGCTCGCTTACCAATGCGTTTCTCGATGGGAAACGGTCTTTCATAGCGTCGTACTAGCCCTTTGTGCACCTTTGCAAACCTCCGGCTTTGATGTGGAAGGAGCTTCACCATGACCAAGTCGCCTTCCTCAAATTCCAAATGCCTCCGCTTAGCATCGGCCTACTTCTTCATTTTCTTCGCGGCCTTTGCTAAGTATGCTTTTGCCAAGTCGATCTTCTCGTGCCATCCCTTGGCAAACTTATACGCTGCAGGATTTGGCCCTTTGTAACCAATGGCCATAGTTTGTGGCGTCATTGGTTGTTGCCCTATTGCTAACTCAAATGGACTCGCCCCAGTTGATTCACTTTTCTACAGGTTGTATGAAAATTGGGCGATGTCGAGAAGCTTGGCCCAATCCTTCTGGTTGGCACTGACATAGTGCCTCAAGTATAGCTCAAGCAAAGCATTCACCCGTTCGGTATGGCCATCAGTTTGCGGGTGAAAGCTTGTTGAGAAGTTGAGCTCGGACCCCATTATTTTAAAGAGCTCCAACCAGAACCTTCCTGTAAAGCGAGTGTCCTGGTCGCTGACTATACTCTTCGGTATGCCCCAGTATTTCACTACATGTTTGAAGAACAATTTTGCAGCATCTTCAGTGTTGAACTTGGTCGGGACTAGTATGAAAACTCCGTATTTGCTGAATCTGTCCACGACGACCATAATGTTGCTGCATCCCTCGGACTTTGGCAGACACGTGATGAAATCCATGGAGATGCTTTCCAAGGTCTCTTCGGGATCGGCAATGGATCAAATAGACCAGGGGTGGGACGCTGCTCTACCTTGTCTTGTTGGCACACAAGACAAGTCTTCACATAGAGCTCTACATCGTCTCTCATTTGGGGCCAATAGTAAGCTCGCTCGATGAGTGCCATTGTTCGTCGGACTCTGGGGTGACCTGCCCACCTTGAATCATGGCACTCTTTGATGATCTCCTTCCTTAAGCCCTGCCATCTCGGCACGTATACCCGATTTCCTTTGGTTACGAGCACCCTGTCCTCAAGCCAAAATCGGCGTGTCTTCCCTTGACTTTCCAAATTCATCAAACTCTTGGCTTGCGGGTCTTGCTCTAGTTTCTCCTTGATGCGATCCACCAAAGGGAAACTTGTACTGGTGATGGAGGCAAGTTCGGCCTTTCTGCTCAAAGCGTCGGCCACAACGTTACCCTTGCCTGGCTTGTACTCTATCACAAAGTCAAATTCAGCCAAGAAAGCCTGCCACCTTACCTGCTTAGGTGTCAGCTTCTTTTGCTTAAGGAAGTAACTGGTGGCGACATTATCAGTTTTTACCATGAATTTTGTGCCCAACAAATAATGTCTCCACGTTCTCAGACAGTGTACCACGGCCGTCATCTCCTTTTCTTGGACCATGTACCGTTTCTCTGCATCGTTGAGCTTACGGCTCTCGTAAGCCACTGGGTGACCTTCTTGCATCAAGACTCCACCTAAGGCGAAGTCTGAGGCATCGGTTTGCACCTCATATGGTTTGGTGTGGTCTGGTAAGGCCAACACCGGCTCCTGGATCACGGCTTCCTTGAGTTTCTCAAACGCTGTCTGGCATGTCTCATCCCAATCCCACGTCCAGTTTTTCTTCAGGAGGTTGGTGAGGGGAGCGGCTATTGTTGAATAGCCCTTAATGAATTTCCGGTAGTAGTTGGCCAATCCAAGGAAGGAACGGAGTTCTTGCACCTTCTTTGGCGGCTCCCATTCTTGTATAGCACGGACCTTGGACTCGTCCATTCGTAGCTTGCCCCCTCCGACAACGTGCCCCAAGAAGGTGACTTCTTGCTGAGCAAAGGCACATTTCTCCTTTTTAACATACAACTCGTTCTCCCGAAGTACCTGGAAGACTTGTCTCAAATGATTGATATGATCTTTCAAGGTGTTGCTGTATATGACAATGTCGTCCAAGTACACCACCACGAATTTGTCCAAGAACGGTTGTAGGACTCTATTCATGAGGGTGCAAAATGTTGCAGGTGCATTTGTGAGTCCGAAAGGCATCACCAGAAATTCATACGAACCATACCTCGTGACACAGGTGGTCTTCGGTTCGTCTCCCTCGGCGATTCTTACTTGGTAGTATCCGGACCGTAGATCCAACTTGGTAAACCATCGGGCTTGGCCAAGTTGATCGAAGAGATCAACAATCAACGGAATTGGGTACTTGTTCTTCACCGTGATCTTGTTGAGTGCCCGGTAATCTATGCACAATCGAAGTGATCCATCGTGCTTCTTCTAAAACAACACCGGGGCGCCGTATGGTGCTTTTGATGGACGAATATACCCCATGTCCATCAGCTCCTTTAGTTGCCTCCTTAATTCTTCAAGCTCCGGAGGCGCCATGCGGTATGGCACAGCCGCTGGCGGGGTGGCACCAGGTACAAGCTCGATTTTGTGATCCACCTCCCTCTTAGGTGGTAACTTCTTTGGCATCGTGGGCGGCATCACATCCTTGAATTCCTCCAGAACAGGACAATTTCTCTAGGAAGATCTCCGGTGGGAGGAATTGGTGCTTCCTCCTTCAAGGCAACCAAGTAGGTTGGCTCCCTCTTCTTGACTCCTTTGGAAAGTTGCAGTGCTGAAATTTGCTTCTCTCGGAGTCGAGCTTCTCGTTCTAGCGGCACTAGATGAGTGTTGCCTTCCTCCAAGATCCACATGGTATTTGCAAAGGGGACGGGGACGGCCTTAACTTTGTCCATGAACTCAATACCCAAAACGATTGGAGAGTGTCCATGGTGACGATAGAGAAATCAATGAGTCCGTTCTAGTCACCTAAGCAAACCCTTACATCTCGGGCAACTCCAAAGGTGGCTGTTGGTTCAGCATTGACCCCTTTGAGCCAACCGCATCCTTTCTCATACCGGATACCCAATCTTTTGGCTTCTTCAACTCGGAGGTAGTTGTGGTCAGCCCCCGTGTCAACGAGTGCCTTTACGGTGTGTTCTCCGACCGTGCTTCCACGTACAGCCTCCCTTTCTTCTCGGTCTTGGGCACCTCCACTTTTGCCTTGATTGCGTTGAGGAGTTGTAGGGCTCCTACTTTCTCCTCTTCCCGTTCTCGTTCCTCAATCAACGGTGAAAGTTTGGCCCTCTTAGGGAATTCCCTTGCTTTGTGTGGTCCTTCACAAAAGAAGCATTTAAGCGGATGTTTCTCGCCAGCCTTGGGTACCTTGGGTCCCTTTGCTTTATCGGTTATCTCCTTGCCTCGATGTTCTCCCCCACTCTTTCCCTTGCCGCCCTTATCCTTGGATTTAAGCTTCTCCGGTTTCTTGAACTCAATAAGGGATTTGGCAATAAAAATAGCGGTGGTCAAGTCTTGGGCTCCTCGTCTCTGGATCTCGAGTCTAGCCCACTGTTGTAGCCCATCCATGAAGGCAAAGAAAGCTTCCTTATCAGGATAATCAGGAATTTTGAGAAGTACCTCTGTGAATTCCTTTACGTACTCCCGTATGCTTCCTTTGTGTTGAAGACGCCTTAGCTTGCCGCGAGCCTCCTCTTCAACGTTGCTCGGATTGAATTGCTTTTTGAGTTCACTCTTGAACTCGGCCCAAGTGCCTATCGAGCAGGTGCCTCTTTCAATGTCCCTCTGTCTCCTCCTCCACCATACCATCGCGGTATCCTCGACGTAGAGGCAAGCCATATCTACCTTCGACGCTTCGTCGGTGATGGCGAGCGCCCGAAAGTATTGTTCCATACTCCATACGAAGTTGTCTAGTTCCTTCGCATTCCTAGACCCTTTGAAAGTCTTGGGGCGTGGAACGTCCATTCTAGAAGGGGTAGTCCTTACCTCGGACGTTGACGGAGTACCCTGGGCAAGAGCCCTCTTGCACAAGCTGAGTTCTTCCTCGGTGCTCTCCAGTTTGCGCAAAAGCATCCCTAGCTCTTCCCGAACCGACGTGATCTCTGCCTTGTGGGATTCCTCCATGGCCTTCATACCGTCGAGACATTGGGCCAGGACCTGGTTCATTGCGGACTGCATCTCCTCCCGCAACTCCTCCATGCTCTGTTCGACCTCCTCGAACTTCTCCTGCCCGTCGGCCACCGCAAGCTCCACTCGAGCAAGCCGTGCCTCGAAATCTCCCATGGGCTCCCTTGATCGAGATCTGTGGCCTTTGGCCTTCTTGTCGGCTACCTTTCCGACTTGGGTAATCTCGCTTCCGCCTTCCATTTCCCCTGGATGTTCCGACAGTATTTAACCTTACGCTCTGATACCAACTGTCACGGACTTGGTCGCTATTCCAATGAACCGTGCGGCCTAGCAAACTTTCTCTCTATAAGTTGCTAGTCAGCCTTACTCCTAACGCTTAGCGGAAGATAGAAATTATAAGTGAAAGGACTAGAGAAGGAACTTGAGACTCTTGAGGAACAAAGAAAGAAATTTGTATTGCTCACAAAGGCTTTACAATGTTTGATTTGCTTGTTTGCTTGCTTGCTTCCAAATGAGAGGGTTGGAGAGGTATTTATACTACTCCACCTCCTCAATGGACGGCCAGGATCTATTTGATCCAATGGCTACAAATAAAGACCTAGAACCTTCTTCCAAAAATTCTAAGATATTTACAATCCACCTAAAATATCTAAGATATTTTACAAGCCAACTTTTCTTAAGATTTGTCCACAAGGTTCTAGAACCTTCCAGGTTGCTCCCCCAAGCTCCACAAGCTTCTAGAGAGTTCCAGAGCCTTCCAGATGCTTCTAGAGAGTTCCAGAGCCTTCCAGATGCTTTTAGAATTTCCCAGAAAATTCTAGATTGTCTCTTAGCAGATTTCTAGGCGGAATTTGAGCGGGACGTCACACTTGGGAGGAGGAAACCTAGATTGGCAACCCTTGCATTACAACCTTGGTGCTGTTGGAAGTGACCATAACCACCACCACTCTTGGAGTTGGAGAACCCACCATCATAATGGGCCCTCTTACAATCATTCACCTTCTCCTCCTTAAGCTTTTCCTCTTCAATTTGTTAAGTATATGTCATGAGCCTGGAGATGTCAATATCTCGAACTAGCATAGTTGTGCAACATTCTTTCACAACCAAATTAGAGATCCCACAAATAAACTTGCGCATTCTTTCATGGGGATTACTCACTAACATAAGAGTATACTTGGAGAGCTTGGTGAACATGAGGGAATAGTCCCACACACTCATACCACCTTTTCTGAGGTTGATAAATTCTGTCATTGTAACTTCCCTAAGCTCAAGAGGGATGAAAAGATCTAGAATTTGAACTATTCCCAGTTAACCCCATCACTACAGATCCTCTCTATCAACTATTGGGTATGCCACACTTGAGCCACATCATTCAATTGATAAACAGCTAGCTTAGTTTTCTTCTCTGAAGCGACCCCCGAAATTCACAACACCTTAGAGAGTTCATCAATGAAGTCTTGGGCATCCTCATTAGCCTTTGATCTATAAAACTTTGGAGGATTCATCTAGGTAAAATCTCTCACTCTAGCAGCCAAAGTGGGAGCATGAGGAGGGGAATTAGCCTATCAAGCCTGGGTGGTCATCACTTGGGCAAGCATGGCAATAGTAGTACGGAATTCACCATGAGTGATCGGCTCTCTCACAGGCTCTAGAGAAACATTATCCTCATTAATCGGGGTTTACCATTGTAGAGGGGCTCTTCGTTGAGGCATCTGCAATAATGTAGCAAGGACATCATCAGTGTTAGGAAGCCTTATTACACAGTTCAAATCATAACATAAGCATGAAGAAGTGAGGTGATTCCTAGAACACCATAATGGCCTCCTAATAATAGGCATAGTGCACTTCAAAGCTATGAATAAGACTCTAATCAGCGGTGTATGTTGGATTCTGAGGATTATTTATAAACCTAGTGCTCCAATACTAAACTTGTTATGGCCCGGACCCAGTGTCTAGGAGTGACATGGCGAATGGGAACCCGAGAATCCCCCAAAAAGCCTCAAAGTATCCACATTCACATCATTGGTTCGGAAGTGCATAATGAAGTAGTAAAAACATAATTCTAAGAGACGGGAATCTATGACTCACTCTATGGGGATGTTATAGGGATAGGGACTCCCATGGATTCACAAAACACATAACACATAAGAATTACGGGGCGGGTAAGTATATCTCATGTTGTGGGGATACAACAGGACTTAGGACTTTCCATATTTTCACATTTCATCATAAGCAAATCATGAAATTATCAATATTCAATAGATATAAACAACCATAATCTCCAAATAGCAAGACATAGCACAAATCCGTAAAACAATCTACATGTTGTCCAATATTGCCTCTAAATCATAGAATAGGACGGGGGCCCAGACATGCTCCGGGCTCACCCTTAAAGTAAATAAAGAACAAACTGAAGCAACATAATAGGTAGATCGATGATGGCTTTTCCTTTGATGATAGGACACCCCACAACAACTTGCACAATCCGAACTAGTCATCAATAGGTGGATAAATATAGTCTCCGGTCCCTACATGGCTAGATCATGTAGGAAATAAAAATATGTGTTAATATGTTTGAATGTACTAAGTATGTGGGCATGCAATACATATGAACTCATTAAAATTGCATTCAACATTAGATGAAAAGGGCACAGATATATAGAAAGAAGTATATAATAAACAATAACAACATACCCAGTGGAATCTCACAAGCGGGATCTCGGGAGGGTTGAATGTACACAGACCTCACCACTACCTCATAGAGGTAGAGAGGTTATTTCCTGGGAACCCTCATCTCGAAAACCCATAAGCAGAATAAACTAGATATGGAAAAATGGAAAGGGAAGAAAAGAAAACCAGAAAGAGCGACTAATAACGAAAAGTATATGGTAGTATGTAAATACGATAATATCAACATATATAATATGACTAATGACAACCAAAGATATAAAGGCATTACTAAACCTTCTACCATACTATACTCCATGGCTAGATATCATCTAACTCTAATAACCTATTAGCCTGCTCCTCTAATTTGCAACCTCCACTCAGTCCTATCAAAGGTCATGTCCCTGGTGAGATCTAGTTTCACCATATATTGTTTGATCATCTCCCTCAAATACTTCTTTGATCTACCTCTACCCTTCCATGTAACTCCTGAATCTAACTTCTCGCACATCCTAACATGAGCATCGATACTTCTTCTCTGCATATGTAGAAACCATCGTAGTCTCGCTTCTCTCATCTTGTCACCCGTAAAGGCCACCTCTAGCTTCTCCCGAATGGTCTAATTCCTGATCTTATTACTCCTGGTATGTCCACACATCAATCTCAACATCTCATCTTTATGACCTGTATCATCTGAACATGTGCATTTTGTATTATCCAACACCCCACCTTATACAGCAAAGACGATCCAACAACCATCATGTAAAGCTAACCTTTGCCTTTAGGCGGTATCTTCTTATCACACAATACTCGAGAGGCAAGCCTTCATTCTATCAATGCTTCCCTAATACGGTGTATGACATCATCATCGATAACAGCACTACTTTAAATGATGGACCAAATATATTTAAGATTTTCACACTTTGGCATAGGTTGAGTGGCAAACCTCACATCAATATTTGCTTCATCATGTACAACACTGAATTTGCACACCAAGTATTCTATGTTGATCCTGCTCAGATTAAACCTTTGGGATTCCAAAGCTTGTCTCTAAACCTCTAATCTATTATTAACTTTAGCCTGAGTCTAATAAATTAGTACTATATTTTCTGTAAATAGCATACACTAGATTGTGAAAGTTCATCCATCACCAAGGCAAATAAAAAAGGCTCAACATAGATCCTTGACAAAGTCCTATCTTAACAGAAAAATAATCTAAGTCTCCTCCTACCATTATTACATGTGTTTTGGCTCCATCGTACATGCCTATTAATGCCCTAATATGCACCATTGGAATACCTTTCACCTTTGGACATCTCAAGAGGACATCCCTCGAAACTTTGTCATAGGCCTTCTCGAGATCAATGAACACCATATGGATGTCCTTTCTTTCCCCATAATTCTCCACTAATCTCCTAACGAGATGAATTGCTTTAATATTTGACCACCCCAGCAAGAATCCAAACTAATTCTCTTAAATAGATACTCCTTTTCTCACCCTCATCTCCACCACACCTCTCCCAGACCTTCATAGTGTGGCTTAACAACTTGATACCCCTATAATTGTTACAGTTTTGAATATTACCTTTGTTATTTTACAATGGAACCATCGTACTCCTCCATTAATCGGGCTTCTTGGTTGTCTTCATAATAGTGTTAAACAGTCTAGTCAACCACTCTATGCCCTCTTTGACCATGTTTTCCCAAAAATCTACCAAAATCTCATTATGATTGATCGCCCTCTCTTTCTTCGTCCTACTAGTAGCACGTCTAACCTCCTCAACTCTCAACCGCCTATAATAACCAAAATCTCAATGACTTTTATATGTGCTAGCTCACCCAGCTCAATATCACTATCTCTTTTTTATGTTTTAGAGTTTATGAAAGCAAGCTTGCCACCCTTCATTGATGTCTCATCCACCAACACCTCACCCACCTCATCCTTGATGCACTTCACTTGGTCCAAGTCATGAGCTTTCCATTCCTTCTCTTTAATGAGCCTATCAAATCTCCTATACCCACAATTATCACGTAGCTCCACATATAGGGGCTCAAACGTTGCTTCCTTAGCACTCATCATCGCCATATTCACTTTAGTCTTTGTCAGCTTGTAACTCTCCTTAAACCGTTGCTTTTCACCCTCATCCCTACACTCTAACCATTTCATGTAAGAAATCTTCTTAGCTTTCACTTTGCCCTAGACTTTGTCATTCCACTACCAATCGCCTTGACATCCACCAAAGGACCCTCTCGAAACCCCTAGTAGCATGGTAGGTACTTTCTGAGTGCAACCAGTAGTAGTGTCCCAAATATTATTCACATCTCCGCCACTACTCCAAGCCTCTAAGCTACTCAGCTTCTCTTCTATCTCTCATAAAAGGTCAGGGCTCAAGCTTCCCTATCTAATCCTCGGTAGGGCATTAAAAACCTTCTTCTTCGTTTCTCTCTTAATCACTAAATCCATCACTAGAAGCCTATGTTAAGTGGAAATATTTTCTCTTGGAATAACATTGCAATTCTTACAAAGGATTCTATTGTCCTTTTGGAGAAGTAACTAATCAAATTGAGTCTTAGCTACCATACTCCGAAAGGTAATCAAGTGATTGTCCCTCTTCAAGAAACAAAGAAGTACATAAACAAAGAAGAATAATATATCAATATGCCATGAAATCCATGATGCAAGAAAAACATAATACATCAATATAGAGGGGAGGAGACCTTAACCAATATATAAGACCAAGTGAGCTATTACTTGGAATTTTGATGTCCTCCCCAGACCAAAGATAAGGTGATCTACATGCCAAAGGTAGACGATACTTCTCCTTATGGCCCCCGCACTTAGTCGAAGTAACCTTCCTAACAGCCCTCCCATTTCGGATAGGATTTTCACACATATAATATTAATGTAGTGACCAGACCATACGGGCCTCCCTTTTTGCTACGCGTCACCATATACAAAATACTTATTGTGGCATATATTTATGGGACTTAGGTACTAGACCCTTGGAGATCGCCCTCCTCCCACAAGTTCGCTCGGTGCTAAGTCATCATCCTGCAAAAATACATATGTATATACATGCTTTAAATTGAGGCACAAGTCATTTCAAATTATTTCAATGCGTACTTGGGCTTAAATGCAAAACATTCTTCATAATCATTCATACTTTGGCAAAAGAGCCAAATCGTAGTTCAAATCAAACCTTCATACATAGGAATAACTCTTTCAGATTATAATTAGGTTTTTAGGTTATTTTTCTTAGAGATTTTGAGGAGTTAGCAGAAAAACAATAAAGTGGAGTAGAGAAAAATGTTGGAGTTTTTGGAGAAACACTTGTAAACCTTGATTTGATCTTCTAGTTACAATCTTGTGATTCGTGTTGAAGCTTGGATTTACTTCTACTTAATTCAATTGTATAAGTGCTCTATTATTCTATTCAAATTCATAAGTCTTGTATGTACAGAAATCATGAGTAGCTAAATCCACAACTAGGGTTGTGGGAACCATGAAGAACTAACAAGGTAAAATCAGATAATCATAATTCCTGAAAAGTGTCCATGCATGTATTAATTAACTCTCTTAGTTTTGCATGTTTTCTAGCAGAGCCAACATTAGAACCTTCCTAGTGTTACTGACTAGACCAAGATAGTAATGAATAGGAAAAGAGATTAATTCACTAGATTGGATTGATGTCTTCTCGTCTAATTAACTGAACTGGGCCATGGGGAGGTTGTACTGGGACAATAGGAAAGGGTTAGTAATACACTTAACTTACCATTCTGCCTGCTACATATTAGAAAAGAATTAGGTTATCCGGTGATACTAATTTAGGGAATCATTGGGAACACAATACGCTAGTTTCTCTCCATATTGGTTTTTAAATACTTGTGTTAGCTAGACTTACTTGAATTCTTCTAAGTCTTTAGTAGTCCCTAGGGTTTGACCCTAATATTGGTTAGGTTCTATTTCTTGACAAAGACCGTTTTAGCCTAAAAATGGAGGTATAGCTTTGGAGATATCAAGATTTTTATGCCATTGTCGGGGAATATGACTAGACTTGTGCAATTCAAATGATTTGGGAATTAATCCTTATTTCCCTTATTTTACATTTTTAGTTGTTTTTTTCAAGGTGTAAGTGTGGTGTATACCGAACACGCGAAGTCGGGGCATGCATTTGAATCCATTTGAAAGGATGTAGAGAGAGGTCAAGAAAAATCATGCTTGGGGGAAAAGAAGACAAAGCATTTACCAAAAGTTCATGCGCTGTCAGTATTGGTTAGGAACAAGCTAAGATAAATGAAGATATTATGCATGAGCTTGACCGAATCTGCACACGTATGGAGGTGATGATGAAGCAGAATCAAGAATAAGTCAATGCAATTTCTCATCAGACTTTACGTGCACCCTTGTTAGATGAGCCCTACTATGAGAAGGATACATGTTTTGTTGCTGATCAGACGGGGAGTTTCCGGACCAACGCCCGAGGGTCAAATCAGAACTATTGGCGCCAAGGTCAAGGAAACCAAGGTCGGTATTTCAATTGATTTGGAGTTTTCAGAGACAATCGCAGATTTTACACAACATGAATCGGGGCCACGACATAGATTCAGTTTGCGGCCGCAAAGATGGTTAAACAAACGGTCATTATATGCCACCATAGAACCATGACACATGTGCGAGTAGCTCTATAGTTGAGGAGAAGTGTGACCGCCTGTTGAAGAAAGCTGAGACACGGGATGAGACTTTAAAGGGGATAAAATCTAAGATATCCAGTATAAATCAGAAAATCATGTTTCATTCTGTGGCTATGAAATAGCTTGAGCAACAATTTGGTCAAGTGTCAAGTCGACTCAATCAACGTCAGGGGGTACAATGCCTAGCAACACAGTTCAAAATCTCAATAATGAATGGCAGTGTATGGCAGTTACTACTCGTGGTGGAAAGAGCACCATTGATCCTCCAATGCTGGTAGATGAGGATGATGTTTGAAAGGAGGCAATTGAGATCAAGGATATGGATATTAGAGATTATTGCAGGAAGGATGGGTCGAGTGATACTGTAGAGGCGCCACCAAAGCTGAAGCCTATTCCTAGGCCTCCTCTTCCCTTCCCTCAATGAATTAAAAAGAAGGAGGAGGAGGGAAAGTTCAAGCACTTTCTCTCCATTCTGAAACAAATCTCCATCAACATCTCTCTCATTAAGGCGTTGGACAAGATTCTAGGGTGTGTAAAGTACATGACGGACCTAGTTATGAAGAAGCGCATCGTGAGTCAGGAGCTCTCCTAAGAGCTTCAACATTGCAGTGCAATTGCTACGAGGTCCTTGGTTCAAAAGTGAGAAGGTCCTGGTTCGTTTACATACTTTGTACCATTGGAGATGTTGAGTTCACAAGGATATTCTATGATCTCGCTGCCAACATTAATCTAATGTCCTTTCTAGTCTTCAAGAATCTAAGATTGAGAGCCCATACACCAATGAGCTTGCGGTTGTTGATGGTTGAATGCACGGTGAAGAAGCTTGTAGGGATACTATATGATGTGCTTGTTAAGGTTGAGAAGTTCATATTACCCATAGACTTTGTGGACTCTACACGGGTCGTGGCATCGACCGTGTGATGGTACTTGAAATAATTTTTGCACGATAAAGTTATGAGACGGTGAGTTACATAGAGAGTGACATGGTCCGTGACACATCACACGGACCGTGTGAGTGGCCGTGTTCCCTCACTTAGCAAAAACTCCCTTCCGTCTCAAAGTAGCCCCTACCGCGAACTGGACTAAGCGTCCCTTCACGGGAGGCCACACGGTCTGTGTGGCTTCACACAGCCCGTGTGAGGCTTCTGAGTGATGCGTGGCAGTTCACTTGGGACAATTCCAAGAGATATGGGAAACGCCACTCAAAAGATCAGGGTCCTTACAGGCTTTCCGTGTGACCTCACTTAGAGAAAATCTTCACTAGTCAAGTTTCGAGATGGTGATTCTATACCAGGGGCTCAGCTTTCCCTTCTTACCAAAACACATCACGTCCTTCATAGGTGAAATCTTCACATATACCCAATCACCGACACAAAACTCAAGATCCCTTCTCCTAACATTTTGAATAAGACTTTTGACGACTTTGGGCCGTTTTCAACCTTTCCCTATTCACCTTCACCTTATCTATGGATTCCATCACCAAATCCATACATACTAGTACCATCTCCCCCAACTCAAACCACCCCACTGGATCTACACCTTCTCCCATATAAAGCCTCAAACGGAGCCATACCAATGCTAGAATGGAAGCTATTATTACAAGCAAACTCAATGAATGGAAGATGGTCATCCCAATCGTCTTTAATGTCCAACACACAAGCCATCAACATATCCTTCAAGATTTGAATCATCCTCTTCGCTTGGTCATCGGTTTGGGGATGAAAAGCAGTGCTCAATTTAATCTTAGTTCCAAGTCCCTTCTGAAATGACCTCCAAAAGTGGGAAGTGAATTAGGTACCACGATCCGATATAATGGACCTAGACACACCATGCAACCTCACCAACTCTTGGATATATAACCTCACGTAATCCTTAGCGATGAAGGTAGTTTTGATCGATAAGAAATGAGACGACTTCGTCATTCGATCCACGACAACCTAAATTGAATCAAATTGCCTTCAGGTCCGAGGCAAACCAACCATATAATCCATGTTCATTTCTTCCCATTTCCATGTGGGAATATCGATGTCTTGGGCCAAGCCACCAAGCCTTTGGTGCTCTACCTTCACCTATTGACAACTCGGGCATTCGGATACGAACTTAGCAATGTCTTTCTTCATACATGCTACTAATACACTTCTTTCAAATCTCGATACATTTTGGTAGATCCCGGGTGAATAGAATAATGAGAGTTGTAAGCCTCACTCATAATCACCCTCCCAAGATCATCCACATCCGGAACACAAAGATGGTCTTGGTGCCAAAGTACACTATCTCTCCCTTGGAAGAACTCCACGATATCCTTTCCAGCAACCAACTTCTTCAATTCAAGTAACGATGGGTCTAAATCTTGCTTAGCCTTTACATCACTTACCACAGAAAATTCTGCCCCACTTTGAACACGAATACCACCATCGCTCGAATAAGCAAACCTGACACCCAACCTAGCTAACTAGTGAACATCCCTTGAAAACCCCTTCCTTTCATCGCCAACATGCGCCCACTTCCCATAGACAACCTGTTGAGAGCATCGGCCACCAAATTGGCCTTAACGGGATGATACAAAACACTCATGTCGTAATCCTTTAGGAGCTCCAACTGCCTCCTTTGCCTTTAATTGAGATCCCTCTGAACGAATACATATTGCAAACTCTTGTGATCGGTGAACACATCGACATGAAGCCTATACAAATAATGTCTCCAAATCGTTAAGGCAAAAACCACTGCTACCAATTCAAGGTTGTGCGTTGGGTAATTACGTTCAAGCACCTCCAACTACCTTGATGATTACGCTATTATCTTACCATGTTGCATAAGCACACAACCCAATCCAATCCGCGAGGCATCATAATACACCACGAATCCTTCCAAACCATTAGGTAAGGTCAAGACAGGACCCGATGTAAGCCGATCTTTTAAAGTCTGAAAACCGCGCTCACATTCGTCCGACCACACAAACTTTGCCTTTTTCTAGGTCAACTTAGTCAATAGACATGCAATAGTTGAGAACCCTTCAACAAATCTCCTATAATACCCAGCCAACCCAAGGAAACTATGAATATCGAAAAGAGTTAACAGTCTAGGCCAATTCTTTACGGCCTCAGTCTTCTTCGGGTCCCCCTTGGTACTATCATTGGACACCACATTACCAAGGAAAGCCAATTTACCCAACCAAAATTCACATTTGCTAAACTTGGCATACAACTTATTCTCTCTCAAAGTCTGGTGGACCATCCTTAGGTGATCCCCGTGCTCCTGCTCACTTCAGGAGTAAACGAGAATGTTGTCAATAAAAACCACCACAAAACTGTCAAGGAATGGCTTAAACACCCAATTCATTAGATCCATAAACACGGTCGGAGCATTGGTTAGGACAAACAATATCATAGCAAAATCAAAGTGCCCATACCTTTTCCGAAAAGCTGTTTTTGGAATGTTGCACTCTCTAACCTTCAACTGATGATACCCGGAATGAGGATCAATCTTTGAGAAATGAGTAGCCCCTTGAAGCTGATCAAACAAGTCATCAATCCTGGGCTACAGATACTTATTCTTAATGATCACCCTATTTAGTTGCATGTAATCAATACACATCTGAAGAGTTCTCATCCTTCTTCCTTACAAACAACATTGGAGCACCCCATGGCGATATACTAGGCCGAACAAAACCCTTTTCCAATAGATCCTTAAACTGCTCTTTTAATTCTTTCAACTTTATCGGCACCATACGATAAGGAGGAATAGAGATAGGCTGAGTATCTGGAAGAAGGTCTATGATGAAGTCTACCTCTCTTTCAGGAGGGATGCCTTGTAAGTCTCCGGGGAGCACATTTAAAAACTCATTCACCACAAGGACCGACTCAAGAGTAGGCACTTCGGAATCCATATCCTTGACCCTCACAATATGATAAATGTACACCTTAGAAATCATCCTCTGCGCCTTGAGGTAGGAAATAAACCAACCTTTAATATAGGAGTCACCACCCTTCCATTAAAGAACGGGTTCACCGAGAGGTTGGAACTTGACCTTTCGGGTTCTACAATCTGAAAATATTTTGTGCAACACAGAAACAGGGCAACTATGATAGACTCTATGTGCAACAACAGATTCACCCATGGGAGTATAGACTAAGAAAGGGTCCCTCAAACCTTATAATTCAAAACAAATTTAACAGCGAACAGAAGAGTCACAAAAGACAAATTTGCACCCAAATCAAGCAAAACATAAGCATCAAAATCAAATACTTTTCACATACCAGTCACAATATCTAGAGTTTCCTCAACATCCTGGCGGGCGTGGAGTGCATAAAATCGATTGTTCCTTGGGACAACACCTTGGGGAGCTCTTTATTGGCCTTTCCAACCTTGGGCCACCTGACCTTGGCCTCTATGGGTATTGGTAGGACAATCAGCAATCTTATGATCTTTATCACCATATTTGAAGAAAACACCCGAATCTCTCCAGCAGAATCCCGTGTGGGGCTTCCCATACTCTTTGCACGCAGGATATCCCTAACCGCCATTAACTGGTGCCCTAGGAGGAGGCACCCGTTCATTAGCGACCCAAGTTCCAGAACCTTGGCCCTGTTGGAAGCGACCAAAATCACCACTTTGAGAACCAAAAAATGCACCATCAAAACGGGTCCTCTTGGAATCATGAACCCTTCTCTCCTTGAGTTTCTCCCCTTCGATCTGTTCAGCATACACCATGAGTTTGGCAATATCCATATCCCGTATAAGCATAGTTGTACGACATTCCTTCACAAGTAAATCAAAGATACCCGAAACAAACATGTGCATCCTGGCATGGGTATCAGCCACAAGCGGCGGAGCATACTTGGAGAGCTTTATGAACTTAAGGGCATAGTCCCTCACACTCATACCTCTTTGCTTGAGATTGATGAACTCAGTCATTTTGGCCTCTCTAAGCTCAAGTGGAAAGAAGCGATCAAGGAAAGCGAATATGAACTCCTCCCAATTGACATCACCACCACAAACTCTCTCCAAAGACCACTGAGTATACTGCACTTGAGCTATATCTTTCAGTTGATAGGCAGACAATTCAGCCTTCTCTTCACAAGTGACACCGATGATGTTCAGTATCTTGGTAAGCTCATCTATGAATTTTTTGGCATCTTCACCAGCCTTTGACCTGTGGAACTCTAGAAGATTCATCCAGGTGAAATCCCTCACCCTAGAAGTAGGTGTAGGATCCCGTAGCAAGTTAGCCTGCCTTGTCTGAGATGTCACCACCTTAGCAAGCATGGAGAAGGCTGTGCGGAATCAACCAATTGAGATGGGTTCCTCCATAGCCTCATGGGGAGACTGATCCTAATCAACCGGACCCAGCCTTGGTGGTAGGGATCTTCCTCGAGGCATCTTCTGAAATGGATCAATGATACCATCAAAATAAGGGAACCAACTATACTAGCCAAAGCACGACATAAGACATGAAGAAGTGAGGTGATTCCTAAAACACCTTTGTAGCATCCCACTCATGGGCATGGTGTACTTCACACTCATGAATAGGACTCTACTCGACGCAGCATATTAGACTTCGAGGATCATTTATAAACCTAGTGCTCCGGTACCATCTTTTGTCATGACCCAGGGTTAGGGCCTAGATGTGACACGACAAATGGGAACTCAAAGGTCTCCAAACAAGCCTCAAGTATCAATATCCACATCATCGATTCAAGATTAGCATTCAATTAATAACACATGGTTTTAAGGGAAGGGGAAATAGGATTCATGCTATGGAGTAATACAGGGCTAGGGACCTCCCACATTTTAACACCAAACATATATATGGTCAAATAGGAGTTTCCCATAAATCATTTCAACAATACGTGAGCAAGAAACTAGTCATAAATTGAAGTCTTTTGGTTTAATATACCATTAGGTTGCATTTAGCCTTAAAGTTGTTACTACAATTCTATTCATGGGTTGTTACTACGAGAAAAAAGAG
Organism: Solanum rostratum; assembly: GCA_029948455.1. NCBI lineage: Eukaryota > Viridiplantae > Streptophyta > Magnoliopsida > Solanales > Solanaceae > Solanum > Solanum rostratum. Next base: position 21,042,506 of record CM057055.1, read on the forward strand.
TCAAAATGTTTTTAAAAAACCCCAAAAATATTTTTATTTATTTGAGTCCTGTTTGATGTTTCTCATGTTATATTTGTGTACTCGAACATTATTTGAGTCTTAAGTTGAGATTTTGTGATATTTGGAGTGAAATTGAAGATTCCACCATTGTTGAATTGATGAATCCCGAAGAAGAAAAAAGTGAGTCTTGAGATTTGACGATATTGGTTAGGAATTGTAGTCTAAAAAGTATTGGGGGTTATTCTCTCTATCATGGAGAATATAAATCTCAAATTTTGCTAAACTCCAAGAAAATATTTTTTATGGTTTTGATCATGATCTTCATCTTGTTCATGGTGTTCTAGAGGAATATTCATCTATTCAAGAGGAAGAATCTTCCAAAAAGGTGTTTGATGCAAAAAGGTGCAAGAATAGAAGGAATAATTGTGTTGGTACAAGAGGAACCTAAACTTTGGCTTTTAAACACCAGATTTCAAGTTTCGATGCACGACCAATCTTGGGTTCTAAATTCTTAGATTCGTTTTTCTTTTATTCTTCTCTATTTCAAGATTCCTAAGCAAATTTTCATCTCGTAGTTGATCTACTTGTTGATTATTTTTTCTTGAATCCTCTTCTTTGTTAAGTGCCATTTCTTTTGTGTTGGTATCCATTTTATTTCATAGTTAACTTCTTGATTCAACTTCTTGATACCTTGTGAACCACTTAGTATAAACAATCTTAAACCTTAGCCGAGACAATTTTGGAGGCAATCAAAGGTGTGCAAACACGAGTGATTGCGAGGTTATTTCAATGACTCTAACGTTATTTATTATTTTTGTTGAGTGTTGTTTTAGTAGATATAATGGCAAATGGGAATGAAACTCCACCAGCCACTGGAGGAGTTACTTTGGATGATATAATGGAAATGATTACCAATATGAGTCGAAGAATGAGGCCATGGAAGGTTAAGTATCCACCATTCAAGGTCGTTTGTAAGATATGGATAGTAGGATGATTAATATAGTGGGTTGACTTAACTCTACAAATAACACTCCACAAATTACCTATCAAGCTTACTTCCACGAGTGGTCCTTACTGTCCTTCTTCTCCTATTATGACTCCCTGAACCTTCCATCACATTTTCAATCCAACACACGTGAATTCCAACACCTCACAACACCATAAACTCAAATGCCTTAAGATGCAATTATGTTATCTACTTACCCTTATTGTCGAATGACTAATATAATGTGACTGTTGAAGAAAAATAGTTACAATCTAGACTAATTCTTATTGTGGTTATCAATAGAAAAATGTGGCCACTGTATTTTTCTATTCAACAATGTATTCATATACTGGAGACTCAAAGTTGTGTGAAAATATAAGCATAGAATATGATAAAGTGCTAGAAGCGTGTGTTTTATCATTTGCATTCTTTTTAGATTGTCTGAACAATTGCATTTGAGTTAAATTACTGTTTACATAAAGGACCATGACCATTTCGTTAAAAAAAAGCACCACTAAACCAAAATCCAGCCTTCCAAGAACCCCAAGTCCAACATCGAACATTTTAAGTTGAAGAATGAAGAGTACCAAGAAGCGTATGAAGGTGAAGGTGAAGAGGCACCATGGAATGATGTTCAAAGGAATTTGCCGAGAGGAAAAATGGTATAGAGATTGAGGAGGTCAATTTGGTCCAATTCCACATTAAAGAAGACCTTTTGTGAACCAACATCAAGACTTTGGAGAAGAGCAAGGTAAGAAACAATTAGACTTTCCAAGAGGTCTGCATAAAATTGACAACGGTTCGAATAGAGGTTGAGATGTAAGGATCAACTCTATAAGTAATATTCTCCCAACCTTCAAGGGAGAATGCAATCCCGATGCTTATCTAGAATAGGAGTCACTTTGTGAGAGGATCTTTCAAAATAATGATTTTACCGAGATAAAGAAGAGTTGTTTTGTTGTTGGTCAATTTGAAGGGTATGAAATTACATAGTGGGAGTACATGAAGAGATACCATCTAGTTCGTCATGGATGACTACCACCAACATGGACTGAATTGAGTGCTTATTAGAGTCAAATATGTGCCTGAAAGGTATAGATGAGACTTGCTTGCCAAATTGTACAATTTGAGGCAAGGAAACAAGAGTGTAGAGGCTTACTATGATGAGGTCCGAAATTTGATCTTGATGCTAGAGTACAGTGAGAATTAACAGCATGTCATCATACATTTCAAGGTAGGATTGAACAAAGAGATCTCTTCTAAGACGGAAATTAACAAGTTTCCTAGTTTAAATAACATCTTTAAAGCGACCCATGATATAGAAAGGGAACTCAAAGAAGAAAAGTCTTCTAAGTACAAAGGTATGTCATCTTCCAATTCGTTGAGAAAGAACAAGGAAAATGCTCTAATGTCTTTGAGATGGAACTAATGCAAGGATCTTAAGAATTCGTATGAGAAGAATGTCGTGGAAGGCAATACTCCAAAGTATGCATAAAAATAAGGAGGTAACAAAGAACTGAGCAAGTACCGTAAAGGCATTAAATGTAACAAATGTAAAGGATGGGGCCAAATGATGCGGGAGTGTTCTAATCGATTCAATGTCCTTGTCAAAAGAGGAGAGTTGTGGCTTGGTGAAATGTATATCAAGAAGAAGGTCATCAAGATGAGCCCCATTATGAAAATGATTTTCATGATGATGATGGTGTGCAACAAGATCCATGTGAAGGAAGAGATGCAGTCGTTCCTAATGGGTTGATGAGTAAGAATCTGATCAAAGAAGCTTGGCCTTATAAGGCGACTCATAATTAGCAAGGCCTTGGATGATCTGAGTCAAAGAGAAAATCTCTTCCACTTCAAGTGGCTCATCAAAGGTAATGTATGTTCCTTGATCATTGATAGTTAAAGTTGCGCCAATGTCGCTAGGACCACATTAGTGGAATTCTTGAAACTCCCTACCACTAAGCATTCTATGCCTTACAAACTTCAATGGTTGAGTTAATGTGGAGAACTGAGAGTGCAAACACAAGTGTTCATCAAATGAGAAGTACCAAGATGAGATCTTATGTGGTGTTGATGTAATACAAACACAGAATCGAAAAATAAGAAAGTAATGATAGATATCAAAAGTAACCTAAAGGCATATTAAACCTAAAGACCATAATCGATAGATAGATATATTGACACAAGAAGGGAAATTGAAAGCAACCTAAAGATATATTAAACCTAAAGACCTCAATCGATTAATCCACGAAAAGCACTAACGTAATTTAGCTTTCCTCGAGGCCACTCACTCCCATCAAATCTAGAGAGATTTAAGGGTTGCAAGGATGATTCATTCAATTAGACGCCCATGGGTTATTAGGACAAAAAAGTATTCTATGTGTGGAAGATAGCTTGGAGAAGTGAAGACGAAGACAGAGGGGAAGCTGTCACATACGATGATCGAGGCAAGTTCGGTAATTTGTCGAGTAAAGATGGCGATGGCATATGAGACCACTAAATCTTATAGATTGTTTGAGATCCAGAAGTTGTCAAGATTGGTGATGAGGTGCCCATTTGGCGAGTCACCGAATTAAGAAGATGATGATCACTTTGACTGTCATTTCAGCCAGTTATGGCTATTTTTCTAATAGATTTACCTAAGACTATAAATAGCTTATAGTTTCTCAATTGGAGGTAGACTATTTTGAATATTGATGAAGAATACTCCTTGTGTGAGATTTAGAGCTTCGTATAAGCTTTGGTTGAATATTTCTTAGAAACCATTACGACTTAGCCCAAACTTTGAACTATTGTTCATTTTTGGTCCTAACCCATCTTGGATTTGTCCTTATAGGGACACAGCATCCTCGCTGAGGTTTGCCCCATAATCGTACTAGTTGAGAGTCGCTATGATACAACATGTAATGACATAACCTAATACTGTGTCTGTTGTTGGGCCTAGCCTATCATAGTCCTTTACATAAATAGCCTTGGACTCTCCCTCTCTTTTTCAATGTGGGATTTTCCTAAGTGAGGCAGGCATTACATATCACTGTGCCTGCACTCTTCTAATGACCTAGCCCAACACCATAATGTATTATCCACTCTTCGTCCTAGCACATCACAGATTTATCCCATTACGCTTACCCTTAAAGGCGCATCACAGTATATAGACTAGTCCTTCACTTAAATAGCCTAGGACTCTCCCTCTCTTTTATGGGATTTGCCTATGTGAGCCAAGCGCTACATATTGACGTCCCTTCTATAACCTCCACTACGGACTCAGCATCCTCACTGAGGTTCGCCTCCCACCGTACTACTCAAGAGTTGGCTCTGATACCACCTGTAACAACCTGGCCATATACTTCAACGAGGACACTGAGTCCCGATGGAGGTGAGAGCAGGGACGGCGATGCGTAGCACCTAGCCCACATAGAAAAGTCCCGTATTGGAAAAGAGAGGGAGATTCATGGGCTATTTAAGTTAAGGACTAGTCTATATACTGTGAGATGCCTTTTGGGGTGAGCTCAAAGGGACAAATCCATGATGGGCTAGGCCAAAGAGCAGAAGATACTTCATAGTGTTGGGCTAGGTTGTTACAGAAATAGGGGTTGCTTAGAATTCCAATTTCTATTGAGGTCTTCATAAGAGGTTGGCACTTGTCATGGATTAATCGATTGAGGTCTTTAGGTTTAATATTCATTTAGGTTGCCTTTTTATCTATCTTTAATTTATTATTTTTTGATTCAACATTTTGTATTACATCATTTGATATCAGAGCAAGGCTTAGATTCGTTCCTACGATTCTAATCTTGGTTGTTACTACAAAAAAAGAGGCAAAAAGGTCTTTAGAAAATCCTAAAAATATTTTTGTTGATTTGAGGCTTATGTGAAGTTTCTAATGATATTTGTGTCCTCTAACATTATTTGACTCTTGAGCCAGGATTTGATGATCTTTGGGGTTGTTTTGAATAATCCACCATTGATGATTGAAGAAGCTTGAAGAAGAAGAAAGTGGGTCTTGAGATTTGAAAAACAATGGTTAGGAATTGAAGTCTAGAAAGTATTGGGGTTTGTTCTCTACATCAAGAAGAACTTAAATCTCAAATATCATAAAATTTCGAGCAAAAAATTTGAAGGGTTCTGATTTGGATCTTCATTTTGTTCATAGTGTCCTTAAGGAACATTCAAATATTCAAGTGGTAGAATCTTTCAAAAAAAGTTGTTAGATCCAAAAGGTGCAAGAACAAAAGGAATTGTGTTGGTACAAGAGGAATTTACCAAAAGGGGTAAGCACTAAGTCAATAAAATACAAGGGGCCCACAAGAAAGTCAAATTTGGGGTCTTCAATGGAGCAAACGTGTAAAAAGGGTGAGCTTAATCGTCCCTACAAGGTCCTTTCGGCAATACGCAAACTTGCACTTGAGTCCGTATTATCCTACCCAAGTTACTGTAACTTTCAGCGCTCAAAAGTGGGGGCATTTAGCAGTCCGCAGAAGTGTTTCAAAGGTCAAACATTTAGTTCACGAGCTGAAGTTCAACTTTGGCTTGTGAAATGCCAGATTTGAGTTATGAAGCTCGACCAATCTCCGATTCTAAATTCTTAGTTTCTTTTCTTTTTATTGTTGTCTGTTTCAAGATTCCTAAGCTAATTTAAAACTCGTAATTGATCTACTTGTTGATTATTGGTTCTTGAATCCTTTTCTTGGTTATGTGCCATTTCTTTTGTGCTTTTATTTGTTATATTTTGTACTTAAGTTCTTGATTCAAGTTTGTTTGCTTTAATCGAGTTTTCCGTTCTTCTTGAAATGAGAATTCCGCGCCAACCAAGAGTAGAAATTGATACTTTGTGAACCACTTAGTATAAAAGATCTTCGAACATAGCTGAACTAATTTTGGAAGCAATCAAAGGTGTGTAAACACGAGTGATTGGAAGGATATTTCACCAACGCTAATGTTGTTTGTTGTCGTTTTTTTCATTGTGTGTTGTTTTAATGGGTATAATGGTAATCGTGAATGAAACTCCACAACCCACCAGAGGACTTACTTTTGATGCTATAATGGAAGTGATTACCAATATGAGTTAGAGAATGGAAGCCATGGAGGGTCAGGTATCCACCATTCAAGGTAGTTTGTCGCCTATGGATGCTAGGAAGATCAAAGTAGAGGGTTGACTTAACTCTACAAACACCACTCCACAAAATACCTATCGAGCTTCTACTAGTGGTCCTAACCGTGCTTATTCTCCAACTGTGACTCCCCGAACAATCCATCAAGTATTCAATCCAACACTTGTGAACCACAACACCAATACCCATAATACCATACCACCACAAAACAAAACTCCTCAAGAAGGTCCACCAAACCCATATAGACCTTACCAAGCACCTGTAAACTAAAATCCACCCTTCCAAGCACCCAAAGCCAAACATTAACAAATTCAAGTCAAGGAAAAGAGGGAGGAAGAGTACCAAGAAATGTATGAAGGTAAAGGTGAAAAGGAGCCATGGAATGATCTCCAAAGGAATGTGCCAAGGGGAAAAATAGGGTACAGAGGTCGAGGAGGTAGATTTGGTCTGATTCCACATGGAAGAAGACCATATGTGAACGTTACATCAAGTCGTTGGAGGAGAGCAAGGTAACCATCATTTCGAATTTCAAAAGGTCAACATAACATTGACCAAGGAGGAAATAGAGGTCGAGATGTTGACGTCAACTCTATCGAAACTAGTATCCCAACTTTCAAAGGAAAACACAATCTTGATACTTATCTATAATGGGAGACACTTTGTGAGAGGATCGTTCAAGTCAATGATTTGAGCAATATCAAAAACAGTTGCATTGCTATTGATCAATTTGAAGGGTATGCTATTACATAATGGGAGTACATGAAGAGACACAATATAGTTCCTCAAAGAGGACTTCCACCAACATGGACTAAAATGAGCCTTTATGAGCGTCAAATATGTGCAGAAAAGGTATCGACAAGAGTCTCTTGCAAAATTGTACAATTAAAGGCAAGGAAACAAGAGTGTCACGGCTTATTACGATGAGTTCAAAAATGCTCATTCGCTTCAAGGGGGTTTGAACAAAGACATACCTTCTAAGATTGCAATTCACAAGTCTTCTAGTTTTAATGACATATTTGAAGCGGCCCATGAGATTGAGAAGGAACTCGAGGAAGCAAAGTCATCTAAGTACAAGGGTATGTCATCTTCCACTTCTTGGAGTAATGTCATGACCAAGACCTATGATCTAGGAGTGACATGGCAAATGGGAACCCGAGAGTCCCAAAACAAGCCTCAGTGTATTCATATTCACATCATTGATTTGGAAGCATTCACCCAGTTAGACCTACAATCAAAACCACATAACAAGAACATCTTATAGACATATTAAATCATGTATTAAGGAAACATTTAGATCAAGGGAGTCAACTAGATAGAGTTCGGATCAAGCAGTGAAGTGTTGTTCTTTTTGAACAGTGACATATTGTACTTTGCATCTGCGGTCACATTAGTGCATTTGTAGAGTTCAAGTCACTCTAGGCTTTCACATTTGCAAAAGGCTGAGAATTCCCTAAACAGTGCAATCATGGGATAGTATATGCGTTCGTGGAGAGCAACAGTCAACAACATCACATTCCAGATTTTGTAGAGGTATTTCGTCAAACGCATGATAGACACACATTCACAGTACTATTATGACAAAACATCACCAACAACATTCAATCACTACCCTGTCACGCCCCAAAGAGAGGGGAGGTGCGACTGGCACCCAATACCATTATTGGTCGGGTAAGCAACTAAACATGCTAGAGAACTAACTAGGGACCAGAAGAAAATCAAGCAGCATAACCTCTGAAAGACTAAGCCTGGATATTTTAGGTCATGACCTGGTCAACAGTAATTCACGTACATTAAGATAAGTAAACCCAAATGATAAGGTACTAGCTAGCCGACAAGGCTGGCACTACAAAGGTACAGACACACACCATATATACATGCCAATCTTATGACTGGAGTCTGAAAGACACAAAAGGACCAACCCACAATAACATGTCCACAATAGCCTCTATGAGAATCACTAACACTGTCGGGACAGGGCCCCAACATACCCAACTGTACAACAAAAAGTAAACATCCTGTGAAAGCTCCAGGAAGAGGTGGAGCATACCAACTCATAGCTGAATGGGTCTCCTAGTGGAGGGGTAAATCAAAACCCCTACATGAACCTGCACGCACGAAATAAAATGCAACGTCCCCAGGCAAAGGGACGTCAGTATGAATAAACATGTACTGGAATATAAGGCAGGAAGTAAAATCATAGATAACCATAGTAAAAAGGTTAATAGAAATACCACCTGTAACCAAAACTCAAGTAGCCTTAATGGCCAATAAGCCATTTCCTAATGATAAAAAAATGCATGGTATGCTCGAGTATCGCATGTCGTGAATACATATATATAAATGCAAATGCATGACATACCCAACCAAATGCTAGCACTGGTGGTCCTTTCTGGTAGCTAACCGACATCATATCTGCCAACTTGTGGCCATCTGTACCATATACATATATATAGTTGGGCAAATAGGCCCCATACCTTCGATTATAGCTCGAAGTCCATGCATAACGTGCAATGTATGATATGAATGTTGAATGCACATAGTAAGCCATAGCAAGAACTTAGCCAATCTTGGCTCATCGATACACTTATTCTCATAGCATCATAATCATTTTCATTCAGCCAATCTTGGCTCATAGGATCATACATGTCTTTTTAACGAGTTTGGGAATTTGACCCAACATTTAGAGTGAAGCCTTAACTTTGAAAATGTTCATAAAGGTGATTTACATAATGATTATATTTGGTCCCATGTCAATTAGTAAAAGAATATATTTAAACAGGATCAAGTGCTTTAGTAGTTTAGACAGGATCATTTCACTTAAGAATATTGGAAACCAACGCGTTACTTGCTAAATTCTTCAATTATATTTTTGTACGGAAAAAGGACTGATTTTGAATACTACATTCCCTTTTGCATTCTACATTTATATTAATGGCACAGCACCAAGAAAAGAAACACCTTGGACATATGAATAGGTAGCCGGGAAACCGACAAAATGATATATAGAAATTGAATGTCCAGTTTAAGCGAATGAATGGAATTTCAACCTAATACCATCGTGAATATAACTCAGCTGCAATCCCAATGCCCTTCACAGAAGGTCTTTCTAGCAATAAAATAGTAAGATATCGCATTTGACATTTTGGGAAACTTCCCGGATTTCGTGCTAAAAGGAGAGACGGAGCTTAGCCTTAACATACCTCTCCAACAAACGTCCGATTGCCAAAAGTTCCTTCACGAAAGTTGTTTCTTACATCCTAAGCTTCGCAAGACCATATATACGCAACTTAAAGACACCTATAAACAGTAAAAAATTCAGCATTAATGACCAGATTCGACAAGGAGCATTTACGCGAGGAAATGTCTGTAAAACGTCATAAAAATGACAGTGAAAGAGCTCCAAAATTATTACCTAAACACACTAGCTGCAAACCAACAATACCAGCAAGAACACCACTTTTTTACAGCCCAAAAATAGCTCCAAACACAGCTAATATGAGGGAGAAACAATTGCAAAGCGTAAGGCACGCATTTCTAGGCACAGGGACGAATTTTAATGATAAAAATGCGAAAAACTTACCTAAATCACTTGGAGAACCCTTGGGAGCTTTATCTTCTGTTCCACACTGGTTTGGGACGAAAATGGATCATTTTTGAGCTTTAAAGTGTCAAAATAGACGACATTAAGTTGGGTCAACCCGACCCGACCCATGACCCGGTTTTCAGCTCGGGCAGTCTCGGTAAAATGGTCATAACTCTTTATTCTGAGGTCGATTTGATGCGCGGTTTTCTGCATTGAAAACTAGACTCATAGATCTTCAATTTGATAGGTCATAGACTTTTAACTTCTTATAGTTTGGGAGATATGAGCTGATAAACGTGACCCAAATTTAAGAAGGATTTCATAAAGAAACTTACGGTAACTTTGGCCAACCGTTATCTTGCAACTTTCTTGATTCCAAAACTTAATGTATGAAGAAAAAAATATTTTCTTTTATCAAACAAGTCTACCTTCTTTGAAGCTTTGATAAAAAAAAAAACATATAACATAAAGAAAAAGATCAATTTCAAAGTAATTTTATAATGAGGACACATATGATTTATTATAGATCATGTTTGACCTGATTTTTTGCACTTCCATTCAATTTTTTTAACTAATATATATATATGTATTTGTATATCTGGCAAGCGAAATTGGGAGAGGGAGGAGAGAGGCGAGCGAGAGGGGAGAGAGGGGAATTGTATATGTGTATTGTCGAATTGACCATGTATATCTTTCAAAATAATTTTATATATACAACTGGTATACATATGTAATTGTATATCTGGTAAGAAATTACAGAGAGAGAAGAGAGAAGCGAGAGAGAGGAGAGAAGCGAGAAAGAGGAAGAGAAGAGAGAGAAAATAACAACAAAATCCTAACTATAACTATAAATTGTAATTTTTTCAAAATATAATTATATAATGTGAATACATATCATAAATTTATCTAAATACGTTATTGTTGCAAAAGTTATTGATAACTCTTGAGCTTACAAAAGAATTTTACTGTAACAAATAAACATGATATGATGTTGTAATATTTATATTGTTGAAATATAATAGTTGAATTCTTTTTCAATAACGATGGTATCTACGAAGAAATCATTCTAATATCACACCAACAGAAAAATTACGGATTCGAATCGTCATTAATCATTTATCTTTCATTTCATTTTTTTTCTTTCTGAAGTTCGATATAAAGAGTCCTCTACCAACACATTTAATTTCATTTGTTAAAATAGCTTCCATTAGTCTGTGCAAATTTTTCGTAGATGTGAATCCTAGTATTTATGATTTTCTTTTATCTAATTTTTAATTATTAGATCACACTCATAGATACTATACATTCAATAATATAAAAATCCACAACTTTTTGATGTATTTGTTATAACTAATTTAAAGACTCAATTAAGTAATCCTATTATGAACTGTCTTGTGCCAATGTCTGGGTTGAATTTTGATATGCTCAATACATGTAATTGGCCTTTAGAACTTATCATGTCTGCAAAACAAAATAATTAAATCTTGTTCAATCTAGAATGTGATAAAAATATTTCTTTATTGAGCGATATTTATCTTTAACCAATCTAATTGCATGTATCTAGTCAACCCCATTGAGTAAAACTATTTGAAAAAAGAAGGAAAGGAGAAAGGTCAACTAGAAAGAGAAGAAAAAGAAATCCTCCGAGTGTCCTAGTCATCAGACCCGAACGTGCATTTAGGGTATTCCTTTGGCTTAAAACTTTAGGTCCTTGATATTAACACTTATTTGCAGCGGTATTATCCTTAGGTGCTAGCAAAAATCACATGTGCCTTATATAACGTCACACTATTTAGATAATGGAAGATGAGAAACGCGGGGTCTCACATACCCAAACAACAAGAAGCAATTTAATATCAAGATCCACTTCATTTTTCAACATTTAGGCCCAAAATTCTTCTCCTAAAGTACCTAGAGGTGCGGCACATCAGTTCCCTAGAAAATAACAATGGACAAGACTATCTTGGTGTCAAAACTTCACAACCATGGTAAGAAAGATTAGCAAAGAAGCAGCATCAATGTCATGGAGTTTCATGGTTACACAGATTACCAACTAGGAACAAGAGTAGAGATAGAGTGAGGTGAACATTCCTTTGAATGGATAACCATAAGCGCTTGCATCAACGCGTTCACACCTTACAGCTCCCTACTACTCTACTTTCACGGAGAGTAATGTTGCCAGGTACCTTGTTGCATAGTTTCAGCTCCTACTGGCTCCAACTCAGCTTCAACTTCAGTTCTTTCCGTCAAAGACAATTCCAAACCATATGTACCTGCAACATACACCATTCAAAGCATAATTAGCCCCAAGTTACGAAAACAACAAATCATAAGAAAAGAGCAAGAAATAAGTGTAAGTCATACACTCATGGTAAACCAAAAACTCACCTTACGAGAACTCCCATTTCAGAAAGTGCTTCATAAACGCCTTACAGGAACACCACTATTTTTGGTTAACTTATGATAACAACTTTATGGGAACACCGCCCATTTTGATAATTAAATAACATTTCCCATATAGGAACACCACCCTTTTTGGTCAATCATGTAACACGAGCTATATAAATCAACTAGCTGATTCTCAACCTACGGTGGCAACATATTTATGGGACAATGGTTATCTACGAAGATCCTCTTGGTGCTAGGTCACAATCCTAAGGAATATTCAAATTATACTTATAGTCATAATATGCAAAGCATCATAATATTATAAAAATGTCATCGAGTAGCTCACCAAAACCAAAGCTTCATAATTTTCACGATCTGGACCTAGGGGTCTAGGAGTGACATGGCTAATGGGAAACCAAGAGTCGCCAAACAGACCTCAAAGTAACCATATTCATACCATCAGTTCGAAAGCATATTAAAGATAGTAAACACATAGTTATAAGGGATGGGAAAGTAGGACTCATGCTATGGGGATGTCATAGGGATAGGGATTAACATGGATTCACATAACACATAGCACATAAGAACTAAGGGGCGAGTAAGTATGAATCACTCTATTGGGGGGAAACAGGATTTAGGATCTTCCACATTTCCACAGCATAACATACATACACATCATATCATAACCGAATCATATTAGTCATATCTAATAATAGCCATAATCATAATCCCCAAATACAACACATAGCATATATTTGTACAATAGTCTACTAGATGTCCAACAATGTCTCTAATTATAAGATAGGACGGGGGCCAAGACATGTCCCATGCTCACCCTCAAAGTAAATAAAATAAATGGAAGCAACATAGGCAGAGGAATTGTGGCTTGTCCTTGGAAGAGAGGAATGACCATAATAAATTTCTCAAATCCGATCTAGCCGTCAAACGGTGGATGAAGGTAGTCTTTGGTTCCTACATGGTTAGATCATGTAGGCCAAAAATATGTGTTAGTACATTTGAATGTACTAGTATGCAGGCATATAACATGAAAGAAAGATGATGTTAACCTATATAATATGTCACATGAAAACCATAGAGTAGCCATAACGCACATATACTAGCACTCAATGAGTCACTCCTTGCCTGAATTATGTAAAGGGAGGATTGTACCCATCCTTATCAATACACACTTATCTCATGAAATGACTTTGTATAGGGAAGGTTTTACCTGCCCTCATCTATACATTGTGTAAATGGAGGGTTGTGCCCATCCTCATCGATACACACTTAGCTCATATAACCATGTGCATAGGGAAGGTTATACCTATCCTCGTCTATGCATTGTGTAAAAGAAGGGTTGTGCCCGTCCTCATCAATACACACTTAGATCATACATACATGTCCATAGGGAAGGTTGTTCCTATCCTCATCTGTTCATTGTATAAAGGGAAGGTTGTGCTCATCCTCATCAAATACACGCTTTTGAGTATGTACTCATGCAAGATTTCATATCATATGCACACCCATATAATTCGTATTCATGTAGAAGTCAAGTTCATATTACTAGCAAATCATGTCATAATGGTACTCCACTTATATCATACTCATGTTCATAGATTCATGCTCAATTCTTGTTCATAACCATATTTTCATCAAAATCAAATTCATAAACATATGTGGGCTTAACCCACTTCATAGATTCATGCTCATATATGCATATGTCATAAAGGAGATGAGTAATTGCATGGCAATAGAGATTCATACTTAAATCAACAATACAATATGAAATTCAAGTAAATCCACATTTAAATCACAATATAGATTACTCATGCTTATATCAAACTTTAAAGGGACAACACAAATTCAAATCTTCATAATACTCATGCAATTCAACATACTAGGACTTATATCACTTTAAAATCAACAATAAAACATAGCACATCAGTTGAATAAAATAAATAATAATCTTAAAAACCTATACTAAAAGTAAGCTAAATTTCATTAATGTCAAGTGAAAAGTGTTTGGGGTCTTCATGGTTGAAAGGGACCATGAATCAATCGCACATACCTTAGCTAACCAAGAAGAAATAGGAAGAAATTTTATGAAGAAGAAGACCCTTTCCTTAAGCTTCAAGACAGTCCTTCAATGTTCACGTTAGGGAGTTCTTAAGAGAGATATTGAAGATAATTTTAAGTGTGAGAATGAATTTGAATAAGAGGAGAAGAATTTAGGTCATTTGAATGTCTTAGGATAGCATAGGAAGTCATAGAAGTCCCTTAGAGTAGCCATAATTACAAAAAACCATTAATGAAATAGAATAAGAATTGTCGCCATGGGTCCCATGAGAAGGTCTCACGGTCCATACAAGGCTACATGGACCGTGAACCCACCTGTGAAGCCTCACTTACCCAAATCACAAGAAACACACGTAGACAGGCTTTAAGAAAATGGGCATAACTTCTTGATCTGAACTCGAAATAAGGTGAAATTGGATGTGTTGGAAAGCTAATTCAAAGAGCTTCATTTGGAAGGTCATAGGCCACCTATTTGTTTTGTGCTAATATATATGACCATTTAAAGTTGACCCTTTTATCGGTTCTTGTGAAAAGCTTAGCAAATTGAATTCCATACTTAGGAAATTGCACGCCAACACCCATATTAAAGGGTTCACGGCCCGTGAGAGGTCACACCGACCGTATGGCCTCCCATGAAGCTTCACTTAGAAAAAATCTCCATCAATGAAGTTTCAAGATGGTGATCCCATACTTAGAAAATTTTTGCACTAATGCCTACTCGGAAGGCCTCACGGACCGTGAAGGGGTATACAGTCCATGAGAGCTTCATGTGTGACAAAGCCTTAGCCAAAATATTGATTTTCAAGGCCAAGGCCCTCCACACGACAAAACACACAGCCAATGAAGCCTCACACAGCTTGTGGAGGTGCCCGTAAGGCGTCACCTTGGTCAAACTTTCTAGAGCCAAATTCCATGCTCCATTAAGGTCATAAAAAGTCTGGGTCCTTACAATAATGCCAAAGGATAGAACTTCATATCATTCACAACTTTCACATATCTCATGACATGCATAATAGCTCCATTCAAAATTCATATCATTATTTGTTTGCATAATCTTGCCATAAGGCCCACAACATCATAGAATCTTTGCATACAAGTTTAATCAAATCATGGTGGGTGCATGTACAAAGGTTTAAAACCATGCAATCAAAGTAAAAGACCTAAAAAGAGTAAAATGGAATCACTTGAACATTATTCAAAATAACCCACCAAAAGCATAACAATACTTAGCTAGGGTATCATTAAACCCTCATAAAACCCATCAATTTTATATGGCTTTTCAATGCATAATCATTTACAATGGTAAAACATAAGTCTCTTCATAATATTATTAAATAAAAGAGTTCATAAAAACATCTATAAATATCCATAAATTTCATGTAGTTGAAGAGGAAGAATGGTTGGACTTGTGGAGGAAAGGTTTCCACAATAAAACCCGCATACCTTAGTAATTAAATGGAGGAAAAGTCTGATTTGGGTATGAGGAAACCAAAACCCTAGCTTGAACCCTCCTTTGAGAACCTTGAAGAACTTGGGAGGAGTTTAGGACTTACAATATTTTTTAATAAGTGAGAATGGGTAAGATTATGGTTGTAAAGGACTGATAAGGGGTCTTTTGAAGGATTAAATGACGTAGTATAACATTAGGGTAATAGGACATGTGAAATTTAATCCTTTTAAAATCTTGCCGGACAGGACTACGAGACCCTATTTACGAGCCGTGGTCTACTTTATGGGTCGTAGGAATGGGATTTTTTCTAATAACATTTTAGACTCTGAGAAACTTTCTCTGAATCTCATTTCACGATTGGACTTACAGCTCGTAAGTCGATATACGAGCTGCCTGATAAATCATATACGCAACTTCAAAAATCATCATTTTCACCATGTTCGTCCAATATTCTATGAACCCAAGATACGGCCCTTGGTGACACTTATGGCCCATAAGCCCTTCCGTAGACCCACTAGTACTAAAAAATAATTTAGGTTTCATTTCTTAGGTACTTTTACACACCCTCCAACATGCGGAGCCTTACACAAATCCATGTCAAAACTTCATGAGAAGGCTTGTTCATGCATGCTCATGACATGAGGAATAAGAGTAAAATATGGATACTTAAACTCATACTTAAAACATGATAATATGGTAAAAACAAGCTTAAACCATGAAGATATAGGCATTTAGACTGCAATTGAATTTACCCATGCATGCATTCATAATTCATAAGAACATGCAAGTTTAATTCCCAAGAAATATCATGTAAAATAGTATATTAGGAATTGATTCATGCTTGTTTTATCAATTAAGAGCAACCCATAACATGATCCAACAATTAAGAAGCAAATCATGAAATTCATAGTTGGACCATACCTTAA
Organism: Solanum rostratum; assembly: GCA_029948455.1. Lineage (NCBI taxonomy): Eukaryota > Viridiplantae > Streptophyta > Magnoliopsida > Solanales > Solanaceae > Solanum > Solanum rostratum. Next base: position 21,059,025 of record CM057055.1, read on the forward strand.
GGAAAATTCATGAAATAGAGTTTGGGCTTCATGATTAAAAGGAAATCATGAATGAATTCACACATACCTTGCTTGAATTAAGGAGTTTAAGATGATTTTAGCTTTATTTTGAAACAACACTTGAGACTTTAACTTGGGTTCTTGAGTTCACTGCTTGAGAGAAAATTTTAGGAGTTGATTTCAAAAATTAAGTGTTAGACTTGAATTAAGTGTTAGAATTAGTATAGGGTTTTTAGAAATGTAAAGGAGGGCATCAATGTCTTAAAAAGGCTTGGGGTTGACACCATCCGTGAAATTGACCCAAGTTACGAGACAATGTATAGGTTTTCTTAGGAATGTAAAGGAGGGCATAAATGTCTTAAAGGTTGTCTTGAAAATCTGAACTAGACACTTTCAGGGAAGGTTTCACAGTCCAAGAAACACATCACTAGCCGTGAAACCATCCATGAAACTAACCCAAGTTACGAACCGGGGTTGGCCTAGTCTTATGGTCCCTTCACGGCCCAAACGACAGTTTATGGTGAGGTTTATAAACTGTGTGATGCCTATGATGGCACACTTGGGCAAAGCGACCTCCAGTACACTAGGAAAATGGCTAAAGCCACTTTCACAACTAGTGAACCCTTTCACAGCTCGTGAAGGACTCCCTAAACCCTTGGCAAAAAACTCCTAGAAACCAATTTTCTTGCCTTGCTAAGGTCTTCCAAAGTCCAGATTCATACACTTTCTGAGCCCCTATCTATGGTTATGAGTTAGAGGCATGCGTTGAACATATGTATTGATTTCAGATTTTAGTCTTGTATACTATTATGTCATGTATTACTTGTTTACTTTGAGTTATGCTAAGTATTGCTTCCGTTTTATTTATTCTTCTATTGTTTGCCTTATATGCCTGATGTATGCTAAGAAGTTGGGTAAGGTACCTTTGGGTTCCTCATTGGTCATGTTACGATTAGGCACCAGGCTTGGGTCGTGACACTACACGTGTTAACAAGCAAGGCGCTTTCTAAGAGACTGACCAACGGGTGGCTTAGTCTTCTACAATAGCACCATTAAGCAAGATGGTCCAAAAGGGCACTACCTCAGCGACATCAGAGGTTCAAACCATTTGAATGTTATAACTAGTCTCCAAGACCAATAGAACTCATCAAACGTCATTACTAGCATGCTTAAATACTTTTATCTTAATATTTATGTCTAACTTCATCCAGGTACAAATCTATCCTTTAAGACTCCTTATATAGCTAGAGAGTTTGAGGTTGAGCTTGAACATCTTTTTGAGACTTTTAGTTTTTCTACTCTTATAAGTGAGTGGTAGGATCTAGGTTAGAAGGAACATTGGTATGGAGTGAATACTAGAATGCTGGAAGCAACAACAACAAAAAAGTGAAAAAAAAATTAAAGATATCAGAAATTCAAAGAAAAGATCCAAGAATTTCCAAGGAATTGATATTCTGAGATCTTGACAAGATCCAAGTAACAATGTAAAGATTTATGGAAGAAATCTAAATGCCTTTACTTGAGAAAATGAATCAAATCGTAAATTCGGATCTTGACCGCTTTATGAGTAACTAAAGACAATAATTAGTATGTAAACTAATCACCTCCTAAAGAATACCAAAAAGAAATCAAAGATATCACAAGAAGAAATTACCTTATACCATAAACTATGAACTAGCAAAGGTTTAAAGATAAATTCTCAAAGAACAAATCACAAAGGTTCAAGAGAACTCTCTCAAATATTAGTAATATCAATCTAATTGTCTTTTATGAAAGAAAAAAGACTCCTATATATATTATAGGGGTCCTTGGACGTCCAGGACTCCTTAGGTTAGGCCAAAGGAGTATCCAAAACCTAGACAGAAAATTGCAAGGTAAATCCTACTCTAGAAAGGAAAGTAAGTAACCTTAACTAGGAATTGACTTAATAAAAGCATTAAATGGTTCTAGGGAGACCATAAATAGAACAAGTAGAACATTAATAACCTATATATAAATAATAAAATAAGGTAAAACCAAACTAGGAAAAGAATCTTAACAATGTTGAAAAGTTTGACTAGTCTTCTCTCCAAACTTGGGCAGAAAAAAACCTTTGTTGTGGCTGATTCATGGACTCTTCTTGGCCTTATTTGCACGAAATTTAACCCTAAAATTCCCCATCTTGGACTTGAATTTTTGCAACCAAATAATTGTAGCATTTGGAAAATTCATCCTCCTTGGGCTTTAGCTCTTCTTCTCCAACAAGGCACATTTGGATCTGCAATTGAAGCCCATTGAGCTTATCATTAAACTCCTTGGTTTGAGATCTTGTTATGGGCCTCCTTTGATCTTCTAAAGCTTCATCATTTTCATCCTTATCCTTCAATGGAGTAGATCTTTGTATGATGCTATCATTCCCCTCTTCTTCAAAAGAATTTGTCCTCGAATTCAAGTCTGCATCAAAATGGGAAAGATCAGAAACATTAAAAGCGGCTCTAATTTGGAACTCACCAGGAAGATCAAGTTTATAAGCATTGTATCCTATCCTTTCAAGGACTTTGTATGGACCACTTTGTCACGACCCGGGGCTAGGGCCTAGATATGACACGGTGAATGGAAACCCGAGAGTCCCCAAACAAGCCTTAAGTATCTGTAACCACATTATCAGTTCAAGAAAAACATTCAAATAGTAACACGTAGTTTTAAGGGATGGGGAAATAGGATTCACGTTATGGGGGCAAAACGGGGGTTGAGGACTTTCCACACTACTACCCATAAACATATGATCAAAATATGAGATTTCCATAAATCAATTCATAAGGGTACGTAAACCAAATATTTCGCATAGCATAAAGACTTTAAGGAGTCTACATGATGTCCAACAAATGCCTCTAGTCAAAACGGAACGGAGGCCGGGGACAAGTTCTGGGTTCACCCTCAAATAAGGAAGAACATTCTGAAATAACACAAAGAAATGGTAGTTGGCTCGTCCTAGGAAGATGGGACTCACCATAGTATACTTCTAGATCAGACTATTCGCCAAATGGTTGGTAATCAAAGCTCTCAGCCCCTACATGGTAAAATCATGTAGGCATAGAGTATACGTTAGTACGTTTGAATGTACTAAGTATGCGGGCATGCAATGCATATGACTTACCAAACTTGCATTTCAATGTTAGATAACAAGGGCATATAATATAGAAGGATCATATAACCAATGGAAGTGTATACAAGATGCTATGAAATTTATGATGCATGAAATGCAACAATGCTCATATATAGTGGGGATGGACCATAACCGACAAATCAATCCATGTGAGCTATTACATAAATTAGTCCGATAAAAACCTTCCATCGATAGGAGAAGATTACTTGCTAAAGGTAATCTACATCACACCTTACAAAATATACCATTTCGGTGGATGGTCACCTTCCTACGGAACTCACCATTTCGGAAGGATTTTCCTTAATAATACATAACATATCATAATCATATACGAATAACCATCCCTTATGACCCGGTCAGTTCAGTAATGGTTAACGTTCCTATGTTGGCACATAGTTCAAGGAAAGGGAAAGGGCCCTTGGGGATAGCCCTAACGCCCCCAATCCATCGATGCTAAGTCAATAAAATCCCATATGAATACTTATACATATACGTGCATTCAAGAGATACAATGTTCATTACAAAATCGTTCAATGCACATTTAGGCTCAAATGCCAAATCATAAATCATAAATCATAATCATGATGCTCCTGCAAGGAATTGCTCATTCATATATACGAGATAGTGCAAGCACCCGAGATGCTCAAAGAGCCATAATCATAAGACATGTATGTGATCACATTCTTGTATAACCAATGCTTTACCAAAATCATTTCATAAACGTAATTGAGCTTAACCCACTTCATAATTTTCATGTAAACTAATGCGCATGAATGCAAATGCAATGCATGTTGTGAGGTTCGCATGGGTAACATGGATTTAAGTTAAAATCAATATCATAATGTTAAATTAAGTAAATCCATAATTAAATCAACATCTAAAACATAGTATAAGTCACTCATGCATAAATCAACTTTAAAAGGGGACATGCATGTTCATAACTTCATAACTCAATGTAAATCATCATAATAGTGATCAAAGTGAATTGAAATCGTAGGTAGAATACCACCCATACATCAATTTTTGGATTTAAATAAACCAAGTAATGAAATCTCATATTTAAAGTAAACTAAATTCATGAAATAGATTGAAAGATCTTTGGGTCTTCTCGGTTGAAAGGGACCAAGAATCAATCCCACATAGCTTGATTGAGGAGCTGAATTTGAGGAAGGACTTAGCTTGATTTGGACTTCAATTAAACCCTAGCTTTGAACCTTGAGAGGGGAGAGTATAAGAGGAATTGGGGAGGTGATCTTATAAGGGGTAGAAGGTTTTAGGAGAATGAATTAAGAGGGGACGGGTATCGGCTGAATTAGGGGTTTAGGATAGGTAAGGGGTCATAATTCATAATTAAGGTAAACCAAAATTACGTAAATGCCATTAGTGAAACGGGCAGAATTGCAACCGTCACGGTCCACTACACGGTCCGTGAGGCATCACATGGACCATGAACTGTGACCTTGAACCATCACTTAGAAATTTCACAGAGGGAATTTATTCGAAACTAAGGGGTAGCACACCGATGGCTACACGGTCCATGTGACTCCACACGGGCCGTGACATCGACCGTGTGATAGTACTTGAAATAATTTCGCACAGCAAAGTTACGAGATGGTACTTCTACACTTAGAAAATGTTTACATAGTGAGTTACATGGAGGGCCACACGGTCCGTGACACATCACACAAACCGTGTGAGTGGCCGTGTGCCCTCACTTGGTCCAAAATCTCCTCCATCTTAAAGTTGCCCCTGCCGTGAACTGGACCAAGTGTCCCTCCACGGAGGCCACACGGGTAGCTTCACACGGCCCGTGTGGGCCTTCCGTGGAGCGATGCCTAGTAGTTTTCTCGGGATAATACCAAGGGATTTAGTAATGCCACTCGAAAAAAGTTTGGGTCCTTACATCATCTCCCCTTTGGGAACATTCATCCCTAAATGTGCAAGAACAAGGCTTGAAAGGCTTGACTTAGAGCATGAAACACCCAACATATGGTACAATGCATAGTTCATTATTTGAAAAATCATAAAGCCTTTAAACTCATATCAAAATCATATTCAAGTCACTCAAAACATTATAAAAATCCTTTTTGTGCATATGTATGCATGTCATGTCAGGAGACTCAAGAGGGTAAGAAATGGAACCATTAGAAAAGGGAGAAACCTAGTACCTTAGGCTTGAGTAGATTGGAAAAGATGAGGGTATCGCTTCACCATGTCCAGCTCCGCCTCCCAAATAGCACTCTCCACATGTTGATTTTTCTGAAGCACCTTCATCAAAGCCATGTCCTTGTTACTTGCCTATCCAAGATCTCCACCGGAATTTCCTCATACAATAAGTTTTCTTCAACCTCAATCCCTTCCAAGGGCACAATGGTACTAGGATCACAATTAGCTTTCTCAACATAGACACATGAAAGACCGGGTGAATGGAACTCAAATCCGGAGGCAACTCCAACCTATAAGCCACATCTCCTACTCACTCAATGATCTCATAAGGGCCAACATACCAGGGGCTTAGGTTGCCCTTCTTACCAAAATGCACCACACTCTTCATAGGCGAAACCTTCACATATACCCAATCACCAACACAAAAGTCAAGATCCCTCCTCCTAACATCTGAATAAGACTTTTGATGACTTTGGGCCATTTTCAACCTTTCCCTAATCACTTTCACCTTTTCCATTGCCTCTATTACTAGATCTGGACCAACTAGTGCCATCTCTCCCAACTCAAACCACCCCACCGGTGGCCTACACCTTCTCCCATATAAAACCTCAAAGGGCGCCAAACCAATGCTAGCATGGAAGCTATTATTATAAGCAAACTCAATGAGTAGAAGGTGATCATCCCAGTTGCCCTTAAACTCCAACACACAAGCCCTCAACATATCTTCAGAGGTTTGAATAGTCCTCTCAGCTTGTCCATCGATTTGAGGATGAAAAGTGATGCTCAACTTAATCTTAGTTCCAAGTCCCTTCTGAAATGACCTCCAAAAGTGGGAAGTGAATTGGGTACCATGATCTGATATAATGGACCTAGGCACACTATGCAAACTCACCAACTTTTGGATATACAACCTTGCGTAATCCTTGGCGCCGAAAGTAGTCTTGACTGGTAGGAAGAGCTGACTTCATCACCCGATCAACGACAAACCAAATGGAATCAAATTGTCTTCAGGTTTGAGGCAAACCAACCACAAAATCCATGTTCACATCTTCCCATTTCCATGTGGGAATCTCAATGTCTTGGGCCAAGCCACCGGGCTTTTGGTGCTCTACCTTCACTTGTTTACAACTCGGGCATTCAGATACGAACTTAGCGATGTCTTTCTTCATACCATGCCATCAATACACTTCTTTTAAATCCCAATACATTTTGGTAGACCCTAGGTGAATAGAATAATAAGAGTTATGAGCCTCACTCATAATCACCCTTCTAAGACTATCCACATCTAGAACACAAAGCCGGTCTTGGTACCAGAGCACACCATCTCCCCCTTGGGAGAACACCTCGATCTCCTTTTCGGCAACCAACTTCTTCAGTTCAAGTAACAATGGGTCTAAATCTTGCTTAGCTTTTACATCACTCACCACGGAATATTTTACCCCGCTTTGAACACGGAAACCACCATCGCTCGAATCGGCCAACCTGACACCCAACCTAGATAAGCAGTGAACATCCCTTGCTAACTCCTTCTTTTCTTCCTAAACATGTGCCACACTTCCTATAGATAGCCTGCTGAGAGCATCGACGACAACATTGGCCTTGCCGGGATTATACAGAACACTCATGTTGTAATCCTTTAGATCTCCAACCGCCCCCTTTGCCTTAAATTGAGATCCCTCTAAGTGAACACATATTGCAAATTCTTGTGATTGGTGAACACATCAACATGAACCCCATGCAAATAATGTCTCCAAATCTTCAAGGCTAAAACTACCGCCGCCAATTCAAGGTCATGCGTTGGGTAGTTACATTTATGCACCTTCAACTGCCTTGATGCATACGCTATTACCTTACCATGATGCATAAGCACATAACCCAATCCAATCCGCGAGGCATCATAATACAATATGAATCCCTCCAAATCATTTGGTAAAGTCAAGACGAGAGTTGATGTGAGCCGATCCTTTAAAGTCTGGAAACTCCGCTCACATTCGTTTGACCACACAAACTTAGCCTTCTTTTGGGTCAACTTAGTCAATGGAGATGCAATAGATGAAAACCCTTCAACAAACCTTCTGTAATACTCGGCCAACCTAAGGAAACTGTGAATATTTGAAGGAGTCAATGGTCTGCGCCAATTTTTTATGGCCTCGATCTTCTTTGGATCCACCTTGATACCATCACCGAACACCACATGACCAAGGAAAGCCACTTCACCAAACCAAATTTCGCATTTGCTAAACTTGGCATACAACTTCTTCTCTCTCAAAGTTTGGAGGACCATTCTTAAGTGATCCCCGTGTTCCTGCTCACTTCGGGAGTAAATGAGAATGTCATCAATGAAGACCACCACAAAACTGTCAAGGAATGGCTTAAACACCCGATTCATTAGATCCATGAACACGGACGGAGCATTGGTTAGGCCAAACGACATCACCACAAACTCAAAGTTCCCATACCTTGTCCAAAAAGTTGTTTTGGGAATATAACACTCCCTAATTTTCAATTGATGGTACCCGGAACGAAGATTAATCTTTGAGAAATGAGTGGCCCCTGAAGCTGGTCAAACAAGTCATCTATCCTGGGCAATGGGTACTTATTCTTAATGGTCACCTTATTTAGTTGCTTATAAGCAATACACATCTGAAGAGATCTATCCTTCTTTCTTACAAACAACACTGGAGCACCCCACAGCGATATACTAGGCTGAATGAAACCTTTCTCTAATAAATCTTTTAACTGCTCCTTTAATTCTTTCAACTCCATTGGCACTATACGATAAGGAGGGATAGAGATAGGCTGAATATCCGGAAGAAGGTCTATGCTGACTACCTCTCTTTCAGGAGGAATGCCTGGTAAGTCTTCAGGCAACACATTCGAAAACTTACTCACCACAGGGATCAACTCAAGAGTAGGCACTTCGGACTCCATATCCTTGACCCTCACAATATGATAAATACACCCCTTAGAAATCTTTCTCTGCGCCTTGAGGTAGGAAAACCGACCCTTAACAAAGGAGTCACCACCATTCCATTCAAGAACGGGCTCACCGGGAGGTTGGAACTTGACCTTTTGGATTCTACAATCTATAGAGGCATATGATGCATGCAACCAATCCATCCCACGAATCATGTCAAAGTCACACATATCAAGTTCTACAAGATAACACGAAAAAATTTTGTGCAACACAGAAATAGGACAACCATGATAGACTCTATGTGCAACAACAGATTCACCCATAGGACTATAAACTGAGAAAGGGTTCCCCAAGACCTTGGGACTCAAACCAAATTTAACAGCCAACAGAGGAGTCACAAAACACAAATTTGCACCCGGATCAAGCAAAACATAAGCATCAAAATCAAAAACTTTTAACATACTAGTCACGACATCCGTAGCTTCCTCAACATCCTGGCGGGCGTAAAGTGCATAGTACCGATTGTTCCTTGGGGAAACACCTTGGCGAGCGCTTTGTTAGCCCTGCTCGCTTTGAGCCACCTGACCTTGGCCTCTACGGGCATTCCTAGGACAATCAGCAACCTTGTGATTTTTATAACCACACCCGAAACAAACACCCAAATCCCTCCAACAAACGCCTATGTGGGGCTTCCCATACTTGTCACGCAGAGGATACTCCTATCCACCCCCAATCGGTGCCCTGGAGGAGGTATCCGAGCATTTGCGACCTGAGCACCAGAACCTTGGCCCTATTGGAAGCGACCGAAGCCACCACTTCGAGAACCAGAGAATCCACCATTAAAACGGGTCCTCTTGGGATCATTAACCTTTCTCTCCTTGAGTTTCTCCCCTTCGATCTGTGTAGCATACACCAAGAGTCTGGCAATATCCATATCATGTATGAGCAAAACAGTATGGCATTCTTTTACAAGGTAATCAGAGATTTTCGAAACAAACTTGTGCATCCTTGCATGGGGTCAGCCACAAGTGACTGAGCATACTTGGAAAGCTTTGTGAACTTGAGGGCATAGTCCCTCAAACTCATACCTCCTTGTTTGAGGTTGATAAATTCAGTCATTTTGGCCTCCCTAAGCTCAAGTGGGAAGAAGTGATCAAGGAAAGAAAATCTGAACTTTTCCCAATTGACATCGCCACCGACAAATCTCTCCATAAACCATTGAGTATACCACACCTAAGCCACATCTTTAAGTTGGTAGGCAGCCAATTCAGCCTTCTTTTTGGAAGTGACACCCATGATGTTTAGTATCATAGTAAACTCATCAATAAACTCCTGAGCATCCTGATCAACCTTAGACCCATGGAACTCCGGAGGATTCATCCAGGTGAAATCCCTCATGCTAGAAGCAGGCGTAGGATCCCATGGCAAGTTAGCCTGCCTAACTACCCCAATTATACCATCATTAGGCAGTTCTAAATCATCTTTCTCACTTACACCTCCTTTTTCTTCTTCCCCGTCACTTTTTTCACTCTCATATTCTCAATTCTCTCTAAGTATGATGTTTCTTCTACTTGGACATTCATGCGTCATATGACCCCTCTCATGACATTTGTGACATTGAATAGAACCAGAAGTTTTAGAAGATCTAGGATTGAAGGTTTTACCTCCCTTTTCTACTTTACCTTTACCTCTATCTTCTTGAGATTTAGAAGGAGCTTTCGATTTGACCATGGCTTCTACGAGATGGAGTTTGGCCGATTTCTCCATTAGTTAGGTGGATATTTTTTCTTGATTTGTTTTTCTACTTTAATAGACAAATCAACTAACTCATCTAAAGTTACATACTATTGTATCTCTACTACATCAGCTATTTCAGAATTTAAATCATTTAAAAATCTAACCATTGTAGCTTCTTCTTCCAACATGCAATTAGCTTGGATCATAGCCATATCCATGCGTTTGAAGTACTCATCCACTGACATGGAACCTTGCTTCAAGTGTTGAAGGCAAGACTGCAAATCTCTTTGAAAATATGATGGCACAAATCTTTTCCTCATCACCCTCTTCATCTTTGCCCAGGTAGCAATAGGTGGAATCTCATCTTGCAATCTGTCCCTAGCAAGCTTTATCCACCAAGAAGCAGCATAATCAGAAAACTCAACAACAGGAAGTTTAACTTTCTTAGCCTCAGAGTAGTTGTGACAATCAAAGATGGCTTCAACTTATCCCTCCCAATCAAAGTACAAGTCTGGGTCCCTTGTCCCCTTGAAAGATGGCATCTTCATTTTTATACTATTTATATTATCATCTTCTACTCTACCTCTTTGTCCCCTCCTATCTCTTCTTTCTAGATTAACTTCATCATCAAAATCATCATTATCATATTTAGGATTTACAAAAGGGATATGGGTACATTTTCTCTAACTTGGGGTCTAATATTATTGGGTGGTACAACATTATTCTCCCTCCTAATTGTAGCTATGGTCTCATTCTTCTCAGTAATCATATTCCTCACCTGTTGAAATTGAAGGTTTCATCTCTCAAATTGTTGGTGCATAGCTTGAAGGGTGAAATCATTCCTTCCTTTGATCTCGGCCTCGAAATGAGTCCTTTCCTCATCACCATCTGAATTAGACATCTTAAAAAAAATACCAAGTATCACATACTTAATATGGCTTTTACCCTCTTTTAAACTCACTCACACTTGCCTTTTTCCCCTCAAATAACCTTTGAACAAAAGCACTTTGTAGATTTATCATTAAACTCAAACAAGTATCATGTTCTTAGTAATAAAGTATAGATTTTTGGGGCACAAAAGAAAGTAAAGAACTAGTCCTAGAACAATTAGGATTTAGTTGAAACAAAACACGAACAAAAAGGAACTTAGAATTAAATAAGAATAAGAAAAAAAATATTTCTTCTCCTCAAAGATTTAGACTCCCCTCTTCTTAATTCCTTTTTGTTTGGGAAGAACTAATGCAAGATTTCAAGGGTAAGTAAACAAATTTCTTGGAGAGCAAGTTATCTCTTTCTTTTTTTTTACTTTTAGTTTTTTTAACTTTTTTTTTGCTCTTTATTTTCAAAAAATCCCAAGATTTACCAAAAATAGAATCTTAATAGAACTGCTCTAATACCACTTGATAGGATCGAGGTTAGAAGGAACACTAATATAGAGTAAATACAAAATGCGGAAGCAACAACAAAAAAGAAAGAGAAAAATTAATTAAAGATATGAGAAATTTGAAGAAAGATCCAAGAATTTCCAGGAATTGATATTCTAAGGCCTTGACAAGATCCAAGTAACAACATGAAGATTCATGGAAGAAATCTAATGCCTTTACTTGAGAAAACGAATCAAACCGTAGATTCGGATCTTGACCAATTTATGAGCAACTAAGGACAATAATTAGTATGTAAACTAATCACCTTATAAAGAATACCGAAAAGAAATCAAAAATATCACAAGAAGAAATTACTTTATATCTCAAACTATGAACTAGTAAACGTTTAAAGATAAATTCTCAAAGAACAAGTCATAAAGGTTCAAAAGAACTCTCTCAAATATTATTAATATCAATCTAATTGTATTTTATGGAAAAAAAACAGTCATATATATATTATAGGGGTCCTTGGACATCCAAGACTCCCTATGTTAGGCCTAAGGAGTATCCAAAACCTAGAAAGAAAATTACAAGGTAAATCCTACTCTAGAAAGGAAATAACGTAACATTAACTAGGAATAGACCTAATAGTTCTAGAAAAGCATTAGATGGTACTAGGGAGACCATAAATAGAACAAGTAAAACATTAATAATCTATATATAAATAAGAAAATAAGGTAAAACCAAACTAGGAAAAGAATCTTGACAATCTTGGAAAGTTTGACTGGTCTTCTCTCCAAACTTAGGCAGAAAGCAACCTTTATTGTGGCTGATTCTTAGACTCTTCTTGGCCTTATTTGCATGAAATTTAACCCTAAAATTCCCTCTCTCGGACTTGAATTTGGGCCACCAAATAATTGTAGCATTTGGACAATTCATCTTCCTTGGGTTTTAGCTCTTCTTCATCAACAAGAAACCTTTAGATCTGCAATCGAAGCCTATTGAGCTTATCATTAAACTCCTTAGTTTGAGATGTTTATGGGCCTCCTTTGATCTTCTAAAGCTCCATCCTTTTCATCCTTGTCCTTCAATGGAGTAGATTTTTGTATGATGCTATCAGTGCGTCTATCCTTACTTAAAGATTTTATAGAAGTTGAATCATCTAAATCTATCATAAGGACACCATTATCGATTTAGTCGAGTTGGATATGATGGATTTTGATGCTATTCTAGACATATATTGGCTTTATACTTATTATGCCTCAGTCAATTGTAGAGCTCGAATAGTCAAGTTTCAATTCCCTAATGAGCAGTTTTAGAATGGAACGGTCTTCCAGTAGTGCCTAAAGATCATTTTATTTTGTACCGTAAGGATAGAAAGTTAATCTCCAAGGATTGTATCTATGACATAGTTAGAGCTAGAGATTCAATTATTGAGATATCGTTCCTTCAGTCGGTTCCCATTATAAATGAGTTCCCAAAAGTCTTCCCTGATTATCTTCTTAAAGTCCCTCTTGACAGAGATATAAACTTTGGGATAGATGTAGTTTTTGATTCTCAACCCATCTTTATTCTACCATATAGGATGACTCCTGCCAAGTTGAAAAAGTTAAAAAAGCAGTTAAAAGATCTCTTACAAAAGGGTTTCATCAAACCGAGTGTCTCACCTTGGAGCACTCTTGGGCTATTTGTGCAAAAGAAATATAGTGCATTGACTATCGTCAGTTGAACAAGATCACCATAAAGAGTAAGTACCCTTCCCAAAATTGATGACCTATTCGACCAACTAAAGAGTGCCACTTGTTTCTCTAAGATAGACCTTAGATCCGGCTATCATTAGTTAAAAATAAGAGAAAGTGACATCCAACAGACAACGTTAAGAACTCGATATAGTCATTGTGAGTTCCTTGTTATGTCTTTTGGTTTGTTTAACACTCTTGCAGCATTCACGAATCTCCTTAATAGAGTACTTAAGTTGTATTTGGATATATTTGTGATTGTGTTCATTGACGACATTTTGATCTACTCCAACCCGAACATCCTTTGAATGTTGCCACGCTATAAAAAATAAAATCACAACGTTAATATCAACATTTAGATAGCAAAAACATAAAAAAGGAAATGGATCAAAATCGAATTCTAAAATGGGAATGTGAGATCCACATTGTAAAATCTGGAATTAACTTGCCAAAAGAATCCTAAATAGCTTCGCCAACTTGTATCTCAAATGGAACACAATTCGACCCTCGAAACAATCCAAATTTAAGCTAAGGAAAAAGGGTTGGTAGTTCGTTCGAGGCAAAAACAATCTCAAATGGGCAACCTACAAAGCTCTTTGAACACTTTTCCATGTATTTGCAAGCTTCCCAAACATACCGAACTTATAAATTATGAAATTTGGACACCCACAACTCAAAATATGTATGAAATTTTTTACAATGGTTGATTGCATTTGATCTTAAATCAAAAGACCAGAGACACTTGACTTTTGCAAACGTGACCACAATGACCCACGATCGCGAAAGGTCTAGAAAAAGCGGACCAACTCGTGTGTTCTTTGGGAATGTGCCACTTGGTCCACAATTTTGAAGGCCAAGCAAGTTGACCTCAACGAACATGACGCTAGGGCATGAACATGAAGAACATAAGGGGCTTGCACTAGCTGATGTGCATCAACTGCTTTTTGTAAGTCCAAAAACTACAATGGGTGTTCGAAATTCGTTCAAAAATTCTATGAGCGCAAACCAAATATGCAATTTCATCGAATTCGACATTTCAAACTCAACAACATAGTGAAAATTTTCACGAAGATCGTTTTGACTAAACGCGGGTCCTACTTTCACAGACCATTTTTAGCAAAAATGCACCAAGGAACTCGATATTAGTCCGAAAGCCTCAAAAATCGAATGAAAGATCAATCTATGTCAAAGTCGACAATTTGGGGCTTATAAAATTGTCAAAATTCCATTCTAAAGTCATTTACCTGATGTTTTTATCGAAGTCAACTTTTTAAGTTTTCAAAAGCCTCAAAACACAGAAGGTTGTAGAAAATACAAACAAACGATCAGACGATCAAACTATCAGCGCCAACAAGCTATAAGTAACTTGAGATCACTATAGAACATTTTGAATGACGAAAAAAGGCATTATACAATTATGAGATAACATAGGTAAGGTGAGGTAGTGGGAGAATGTGAGGGTAGGTAGGTAGATTAAGTTAATTTTTAAAATTTAAAAATAAATGAATGAACAAAATGATAAGAATGTTAGCAGATTATTTTGAATTTAAGAAAAATATTTAAAAACATATACAATAATATATAATCTTATACACTATTATAGAGAAATTCGACTTCGCATTTTTCATTGAATCTAAGCACCAAATTCATCTTAAAACACCTCAAAAATTATACCATGTCGCCAAAAAGAGTTCCTTAATACATGACCAATCTTTCACTACAGTACCCACTTAAAATAGAGCTTATTTGTGAAAATACAATTTTCATATTGAAACTTCAAACTTAAACAATGGTTGAATACAACCCTTTGTTGGGTTTTTGAAAAAAATTAATAAGAATATGTTAGTATTACCACCAATAATGAAGTTTTATTATGAAATAAGGTGAAAAATACTTTTTTTTTTTGCAAGTTAATTGAGATGGAGAAGGAATGTAAATTACAAAGATGACTTTTGAAATAGAAATTAGTCCCACTGGAAGTGACGTAGCTTTTCTTTCATAATAGAAGATAGCAAAAATAACGTGTCTTTGATGAAGATTTAACAAGAACCTATTGTTAGCAAGTAGTGAAATCTCATTATTGAGATAGATATAAAGTTGAGCCATTTAAGTAAGCATTAAAAATCTTGGTAAATTATGTAATGTAACTTTATAAATAGCACTGTAACGTAATCATCTCTACTTTGTTTGCTAAATAAGATTTACAATTCATTATTTTGCGGAACCTGAATAATTTTTACGTTTCAACTCTTATGTTATAAATTAAAGCATTATCTGTTAATGTGATCTGATTTATAAAAAGTTGATAAATTAAAGCATTATTTGAAAACTCAACTGCTCGAAGAGACAAAAACTAGTTCTCCACTGATGGAAAATTTTCATTCTTCATTTTCGATTTGTATTGCAACATGGAAAAGATAAAAAAGAAAACATTTTTAGGAGCTCTCCCCTCCTTCCTCACTATGCTGAACAGCTCTTACCGCTCTCTTCCAATTATTTTCTACCTAATCTTCTGCTGGTTGAAGTTAGAGCTAGCTACCTCTTTTCTAGCGAGTGCTGCTAGTCTGGAGAGAAATATGAGATGTCTGATCAAATTTGTGATGATGATTTTCAGTCACCCGAGGAAATAACCACAAAAACATCATTAAGGGACCACTTTCTTTGCTTTGACTTGCCTGCTGGGTTAATCACAGCACGTTCTGCAGCTGCAATGCGGTATCCAATCACTATCTCCTGCCTTTGACGACCCCTTCTCATGATATCATAGAAGCACAGTTCTTCCTGGTCATACAGATAGAACTCTGCTGGCTTGATGCATAATTCATTTCCCTGTATTTCATACGATTAAACTCATCCAAGAGTCTGTAAAAACATCAAACTGAACTAAATGTAAACTCGGTAAACAAACAACTTGACCAGGATATGTTTGTCATTCGATTCAGCCAGAATATGTTTGTCATTCGATTCAGCCAGAATATGTTTGTCATTCGGTTCAGCTTTATCACTCACTTGAAAGGTTAATACATGTGCAATAACTGTATTAAAGCATGCACTCGGTATATAAGGAAAAACCAATACCTCTTCCGCAAACAATTCTTCTAGGACACGATTAATCTGTTTGTCTTCTGCTACCATTGCAAGTGCCATGCTCACCAGTTCATTTGACAGAACATAGTCACTTATTCTAGAGACTGACACAAGATTTCTTGTCCTAGAGTCCAATATCTCACTTATTATTATTGATCTGTCTGAAGCCTGCTGCATTTCACGAATCCAGGAGCTCTGAGAAAACACCGAATGCCGTAGAGGAACCGACCTAGAATCTTTGTTAGGAAGACGCTTCGACTGCATTAAATAACAGTTCAGCAATTTCAATCACTACCAGAGATTTAATGACATCCATATTACTGTTGAAGCATGGGAAATAAAAAAGGGCAGGCCAGAGGAAGAGGAAATGAGATCAGTAGCACCAGAGGGGAGGAAAAGGCAAAATGAAGTGAAAAGAAATTGAAGGCAAAAACGTAAAGTTGCAGACTTCTTCAAACAAGAAATACTTCTCAGAAACAAGTATTCCAGTGAAAAGATTAGCTTATAAGCTTCAATTGGAAGTTAGCAACAATGACCTGAATATCTCGGATGAGAAGAAGTGTGGCAAGAGACCGTGAATCAGAGTGAACAATGGAGTCTTCGACGGACTCATCTGCAAGAATCAGAATCTACTCTCTTAGAGTTAGTAAACGGTGTATCAACAAAGATATGAATATTTTTTTAATGTTTTCAGTAACAAAAATACGAACTGACATGCCAAAATACTATTTGCTGATACAGATGTAAATCATAATGATTCTCGTATTTGCTTTTTCTACACTAAAGAAAATCAAGAGCAACTAGCCCACTGCATTCAGATCCTTAGTAGCAATCAAAGCCAAACATTTCGCCTGAATTCAGAAGTGTGAAAAATTTACCATAAGGATTCACCAGCTACATAGCACAATGCTACAACAAATCCAGAACTTTAAAATAAGCAAGCATCTTTACGCAAACAAACATGACCATGTTTTTTTTCCAACCTTATTGAGAAATGACCTCCTTTTATTTTCAGTTTTTGTTTTAGAAGAGTATTAAACATCTCAAAGTATGAGGACATGTTGAACTTACCGAATCAAATGTCTCCAGAGGAAGACCCTCTAAATGACGTCTAATCACTGCATTTCCCACATGATGGACAAGTTTTATGTTCTCCAGTCCTGATATATCAAGACCACCATCAGTCAACTTCTTTTCTCTATCTTTTTCGGGCACCTCATTAAACATCCACAATTCAGACCCTGGAGCCAATAATGCCTCCAGTACCTAACAAACAAGACGTGGAGAAACCTCTGAAACACATGAATAGTATATATATTCTCACTGTATTGGTTGGTTTCTGAAAGGATGGTTCAGCAAAAAAGATTGGAAGAAAAATTGAACATGTTTATCAATAATTTTGTTAAGCATAGAGGACTTATATATAGTCAACTTGAAACAGAACTGCAGACCAACAACAACAACAAAATACCCAGTGGAATCCCACAAGTAGGGTCTGGGGAGGGTAGAATGTACGCAGACCTTAGCACTACCTCATAGAAGTAGAGAGGCTATTTCCTGGGAACCCTTGTCTCAACAACCCATAGGCGGAATAAACTAGATATGACAAAAATGAATGGAAAAGAAAAGAATAGGAAGCACATAATATTATGTAAATACGATAAATTTAACACACATAATACAGATAAAGACAACACCCTGCACTGCCCCACGGCTAGACATTAACCTAACCCTGCTAACCTATTAGCCTTCTACTCTAATTCGCGACTTCCACTCCTTCCTATCTAAGGTCATGTCCTCGGCGAGATCAAGTCTCGCCATATCCTGTCTAATCACCTCTCCTCAGTACTTTTTCGATCTACCTCTACTTCTCCTAGTGCCTCCTAAGTCCAACCTCTCGCACCTCCTTACGAGAGCATTGGTACCTCTTATCTGCACATGTCCAAACCATCGCGGTCTCGCTTCCCTCATCTTATCAGCCACGGGGCCACCTCTAGCTTCTCCGAATGGTCTCATTGATAATCTTATCCCTCCTTGTGTGCCCACACATCCATCTCAGCATCCTCATTCTGCAACCTGAATCTTCTGGACATGTGCATTTTTTATTGGCCAACACTCCATCCCATACAACAAAGATGGTCTAACCACCATCCTGTAAAACTTACCTTTGAGTTTAGGTCGTATCTTCTTGTCACAACAATACTCCAGAGGCAAGCCTCCATTTAGACCAAGCTGCCCCAACACGATGTGTGACATCATCGTCGATATCGCCATTACTCTGGATGATGGACCCCAGATACCTAAAGTTTTCCTTCTTGGGATAGGTTGAGCGGCAAGCCTTACATCAATGTCTGCTTCATCCCTCGCACCAATGAATTTGCACTCCAAGTCTTCTGTTTTGGTCCTGCTCAGTTTGAATCCTTTGGCCTCCAAGGTATCTCCACGCCTCCAACCTATATCGTTAACTCTAGTTCGAGTCTCAGCTATCAATACTATGTCATCTGCAAAAAGCATACACCATGGAACCTCCTCATGGATAGATCGCGTCAGCTTATCCATCAGTAGGGCAAACAGGAAAGGGCTCAACACAGATCCTTGATGGAGTCTTATCCCAACAGGAAAATAATCTGAGTCTCCTCCCACCGTTCTCACCCAAGTTTTGGCTCCGTTGTACATGTCCTTAATTACCCAGATATATGTCATTGGAACACCTTTTGCTTCTAGGCACCTCCATAGGACATCCCTTGGCACCTATATAGGACATCCCTTGGCACTTTGTCATAGGCCTTCTCGAGATCAATGAACACCATATGAAGGTCTTTCTTTCTTTCCCTATATTTCTCCACTAATCTCCGAACAAAGTGAATAGCTTCAGTAGTCGACCGCCCTGACATAAATCTAAATTGATTCTCCGAAATAGACACTACCCTTCACACCCTCATCTCCACCACTCTCTCCTAGACCTGTATAGTGTGACTTAACAACTTAATACCCCTGTAATTGTTACAGTTTTGAATATCCCCTTTGTTCTTGTACAATGGAACCATTGTACTCCTCCATTCATCAGGCATCTTGGCAATCTTCATAATAGCATCGAACAGTCTAGTCAACCACTCTATGCCATCCTTGACCATGTTCTTCCAAAAATCTACCGGAATCTCATTGGATTCGACCGCCCTCCCTCCCTCTCTTCATCCTACTGATAGCCCTTCTAACCTCCTCAACTCCGAACCGCCTACAATAACCGAAATCACGACAACTTTCGAAGTGGGTCAACTCCCCCAGCTCAATGATTCTATCTTCTTTTTCATTTAAGAGTTTATGAAAGTAAGCTTGTCACCTTAGTTTAATGGAAGTGTCATCCACCAACACCACACCCTCCTCATCCTTGATGCACTTCACTTGGTCCAGATCGTGAGCTTTCCTTTCTCTCTCTTTAGCGAGCCTATACAATCTTATCCCCGCCTTTATCACTTAGCTCCTCATATAAGCTCTCAAAAGTTGTTGTCTTAGCCCTCGTCACCGCTATCTTCACTTCTCACTTAGCAGTCTTATATGTCTCCTTAAGCATTCGCTTTTCATCTTCATCCCTACACTCCAACCACTTCGTGTAAGCAACCTACTTATCTTTCACTTTGGCCTGAACTTCCTCATTCCAGCACCAGTCGCCCTGCCTTCCACAAAAGGCTCCTCTCGAAACCCCTAGTACCTCGGCAGCTACCTTTCTAATGCAACCAGCAGTAGTGTCCCACATACCGTTCACATTTCCGCCACTACTCCAAGCCTCTAAGTCTCTCGACTTATCTTCCATCTCTTGGGAAAGGGCAGGAGTAAGGCATCCCCATCTAATCCTTAGTTGGGCATAAACAACCTTCTTCTTTTCTCTTGATCTCTAAATCCATCACTAAAAGTCATGTTGAGTGGAAATGTTTTCACTCAAAATAACCTTGCATTTCTTACATAGACTTCGTTTTGGCAAAATCCAAGAGAGACGTCCCCCTTCCATTCCTCTCCCCAAAACCAAAGCCCCCGTGAACATTCTCAAACCCGCTACTGATTGCCCCGATATGCCCATTAAAGTCGCCTCCCGTGAAGATTTTTCCTGTCTCCGGTATGCCTCGCACAACCTCATCCAGATCTTCCCAAAAGAGCCTTTTGACTTCCTCATCTAGGCTTACTTGGGGCACATAAGCACTAACAAACATTCACTACATGCCTACCAACCACGAGTTTGATAAGCATTATCCTATCATTAACTCTCCTAACCTCAACCGCATAGTTCCTAAGGTCCTCGGCTACTAGGATACCTACACCATTTCTATCCCTAGAACCACCCGAGTACCACAACTTAAAGTCATCCACGTCCCGAGCTTTGGTACCTACCCACCTGGTCTCCTGAGCACATGCTATGTTAATATGCCTCCTCTTAAGACATTTAACTAGCTCTATGGATTTCCCTGTTAATGATCCTATATTCCACGACGCTATCCTTAGCTTACATAAGCTCGTGCCCCTCTCCCCACCCCTGCCTTTTACCCCCGACCTCAACTCCAATCGATGACATGATCCTAGTCTATCATTCGATCCTGACGCTACTAAACTTAAGGAGTAATAGATCTACTACTTAAAGTAAAAGTAACCTCAATATGGAAAACAAGTAAAAGGTACCCATTATACTAAGTAGGTTATAAAGGCCACACACAAAGCAACTCAATAATATAAAACACTAGATTAAAGTTATACTAATCGGATAACCACTATATAGAACACTCAAAGTAAACAAAGAACAACCTAAAGGACTCCCTAACAAATAACTTCTACACCAAACAAACAACAGTAAGCACCAACAATAGAAACAGTAAGCAACAACTGAACCAACCGTATGTAAACAGAATCCAGTACACTGTACTGTGTAAAAAACTCAAAACCTTAAACAGAACTGCAGACCAAAATTCAAAAACCTATATTATATCAACTAGACTAATCTAACAAAATTTAAATTTAAATTTAAATAAAGACTCCTGCAACTAAACTAGTCCCTCCGTCCCATTTTATGTGGCATCATTTGACTTGACATAATGTTTAAGAAAGAAAGGAACACTTTTGAAACTCATGGTCCAAAACAATAGTTAGATTTTTTGTAGTTGTAAATCATTTCATTAAGGTTAAAAGAGGAGTTCTAAAGTTTAATTATTGCTAGTTATAGCAAGGTGACCACTCTTATTGAGACGTACTGAAAAGGAAAAGATGTCACATAAAATGGGACAGAGGGAGTACTAATTATTCTAGTAACACGGTGGGTGATGCCCGTGTTGAGCATGAACCCAATATATGATTATCTTTTTTTCGATAGTTGGAATTCATTACTTTATTTGTTTTAATTTATCTGATAGTTTAATTGACACTCGTAATTTTTAACTAGGGATGGCAATGGGCGGGTTCAAGTAACTAATTTTTAAACTAATGCGGGGCGCGGGTTTAAGGAACCAAATAGAAATTCGAAGAAAATTAAATCTTTAAAATTAGTAAAACTCAAAGATATAAACTTTTTATATTAAACAATGCCTTTAATTTTATATCCGGTAAATTGTTAGTTGTTGAACTGTTAATTAGAAACTTTTTTTTCGATTTGCACCAGATGTCCCAGTCTCTTAGAGCCCCGACTAATCCCGAAGGTGCACAAGCCCTCAGCAAGGAGTTTTCCGCAAGTGCACCACGATTAATTCAGGTTTTACCTGCCCGATGGCCCTCAGAAATTGTTTGCACCCAGTGGGTTTCGACCTTGAGGCCTTGAAATGAAGCAAACCCCAACGCTCAAGTCTATTACCACCTAGTCAACCCCTGAGGGTTTGTTAATTAGAAAACTTTTAATTACTGATTAAGAAACAAATGTTGAAGTGTCAACCAAAAATAGTTAATTAGTTGCGGAGATGTTAGATATCGCGACTTAGAGTAGAAGGTTAATAGGTTAGCAAGGTTAGGTTGATGTCTAGCCATGGGGTATTGTAGGGTAGTAGGTGTTGCCAAGTCTTTATATCTTGGGTTGTCTTTTATCTGTATTATATGTGTTAAATTTATCATATTTACATAATATCATGTGTTTCCATTAGTAATCGCTTTTCCTATCCTTATCCCTATTCTTTTCCCTTTCTATTTGTCATATCTAGTTTATTCTGCTTATGGGTTGTTGAGACGAGGGTTCCCAAGAAATAGCCTCTTTACTTCTATGAGGTAGTGGCAAGGTCTGCGTACATTCTACCCTCCCCAGACCCCACTTGTGGGATTTCACTGGGTATGTTGTTGTTGTTGTAGCTATGGAGATGTTAATTAGCGAATTTTTTTTAAAAAAACACAAATTTTTATTTTTCATATTAAATTCAATCAAAAAGTAAAAGAGCTTAAAAATTTATGCGGGCAGGACTATGCGGGTTGAAAATGAAAAAAACATCATGCGGGGCAGTTTAAAAAATTTGCGGGTTGAACTCTACCCGCCTTGCCCCACTGTCATCCCTATTATTAACTGTGTTATAACATTAAAATGATGGTGAAATTTTAGAATTTATGATCTTAAACATGCCACAACATTGTGTTTTAACACTTGAATCATGATATAAGTTCTAAAAATTGCAATCTTAAAATACCATTTGTTTTGTTGTGAAAACATTTATCTTTCTTTTTTTTAATTTTTCTCACCAAGTCAAATAAATTCACCAAAAACTTATAAGAATAATCATAATAAGTTGATATTAAAAATAGATATGAAACATAGAGGGATATTTTCTTTGAAAAGCCTTATCCGTTACTTCCTAGACCGTAATCTGTCAATCAATTTTTTTGCCTTATTAATCAGAATATACAACAAAGTTACCTCTCTATAGTAAATTTTTTGTAGGAGATACAGGCAATTGTTATGAAATATTGGTCAAAAACATGGTAAAAAAATTTCCGCCCAACTCCTTCCGGATGCTTTCATTCTCCTCGAGGGTGAACTCCTCCAAGGTCTGGAACTTGCCATCAAACTGATTTAAGCGCTTGCCCAAGAACTCTACTGCTTGCCTGGCAGCATCCACCCCTGCGACCCATCCTATGTCGAGTGTGATGTCGGCAGGCTCCTCGCCTCGTTCCTCGTCACTCAACTCAGTGACCGAGAGTGAGTGGGTTGTTATGGCCTCGCTCAGTGTCGGTCCGAACGGCACCTCCTCCACCTTCTTGGAGCTTTTCTTCCCTTGCATTTCTTGCCAACAACCAGCGTAACGTTGGCGGTGTTGGTGGCGTTGACGTCTCCTTGACTTGCCATGCTTCCCTTAGTGTAACCTTGCTCTGATACCACGTTGTCACGGACTTAGAACTCACGCTAAGACTTTCGTGCGTACTAGTCAATTTGCTCACGAATCTTTCACGATCTTGCAAATACTAGTAAGCCTTCAAGTAAGATCGCTAAGGGAACGCTAGATAGAAGACATATAAGAGAGAAAGAGAGCTTTAGAAAAGGAAGACTTATAACTTTGGAAGAATATTTTACACTTGATTCTTGGATGCTTGGATGGTTTGTAAATGAAAATGGCCCCCTCTATTTATACTACTTTTAAAGGGCCAAGATGTAAATAATATTTACACTACAAGTCCTCCATATTTACAAGGTAGTCCTTTCTCTAGAATCCTCCACATACTTCTATACAATTCTAGAGAAGACTACACACTACTAGTGTATTCTATACGGTTCTAGAGTCTTCGGTAAACCACTCGAAGACTCTAGAGTTTTCCCCTGTGGGCAAGAATAGTGGCGGGTCATCGCACTATCACCTGCAAATTCAGCAAGGTGTTCCTGATCAGCATATATGGAAATTATATACTAATGGAGAGTCCAGTTGTTCATCTGCCTGGAATGTTATTAACCTATACTTGGCACAGGAACATTCCTTTCAAATGTTCATTCCTGATTTGGAGAGCTTTAAGGGGGAAATTGCCTACCAATGAGAAACTTACCAGTTTTGGTCAGGATCCTATGCAGTGCTGCTGTTGTCATAGACCTAGTATGGATACCATTGACCACATTTTCATGGTTGGGTACTTTGCCATCAAGGTCTGGAAGTACTTTGTTGACTCTTGTGGATTTTGTGACAATTATATTCCATTGAGGCATCAGCTAATGAAATGGTGGAATGCAGGATACCATAATGATGCTCACAAGCTTCTTCTTCATTCAGTTCCTATATTTGTTCCAACCTATGGAAAAACAGATGTGCAAGCAAGTATGGGGGTCAAAAATCCAGCTTGGCAAGGGTCAAATATTTAGTATTTAAGTACACTTCAAATCTCTTTAAAACTGTCTTCCGATATATGAAGTGGCCAGCAAGTTGGAAGGACTTGATCCTTCTGGCTGAGAACTGTACTCATGAGACCAAAGTCACCAAAGTCTACTGGATTAAACCTCCGGATCAGTGGGTTAAACTAAACTCAGATGGTAGTGCTTGGGAAATCCAGGAAGAATAGGAGCAGGCGGCATCATTAGAAACAGTAATGGAGACTGCGTGTTTGCTTATTCTACTCCCCTTGGGGAAGGTACTAATAACCCGGCAGAGGTGGAAGCTGCTATGTTTGGCGTTGCATGGTGCCTTCAACTTGGTTACAGAAAAGTGATCTTGGATGATTCTGAACTATTGACTAAGTGGATTAATCACCAGTTCAGCCCTCCACAGCCCTCCATGGAACATCAACCAGTCCCTGAACAAGCTTAACAATTATATCAGCCCGATGCAGAACTTTAGATGCACTCATACCATTAGAGAAGCCAAATTTGCTGCTGATACATCGGCCAAACAGAGTCAGAAGGTTACCAGTCCTCAACTCTTCTTCAACATTTATCAAACTCCTAGTGAAGTCGAGGCTTACTACCAATTGGACAAGATAAGAATGGCCAACTTTAGAAGAAGGAAAATGAAAAGGATTAAGGATCCTCCATAGCTTGGGAGCTGTTTTGACCTGCCCAGGACTCCTCTTGGTGCTTTTGCCTTATCTTGTGGGCTGTTTCTGATTAGTTAGAGCCTTAAGGATAAGTTGTAGGTTTTTCTTTTCTTTTACTTTTTGTAAGGGGAGAGGCTCCCTTATTTATGCTTTCCTAGACTTAATGTAATGAGAGGATTCCTCTCTTAGGTTTTTAGTCTAGGTTGCTTCTTTTTAGTATTGGGGATAAGTTGGCCGACCTTAGTAGATTGGCCGACTTGTGAACCACCATAGGTCGGAGGTAAGGTTTATGCCCCTCTCCTTGTACTTTTGTTTTTTATATTAGGCTTGGGGGTGTGTGGCTCAACCCTTGACCGCTACGAGGGGTGAGATCCTTGGGTTAGGTCTGTATAATTAAAAAAAAATCTTGCACCCCTTAGCTAGAGAGTCGACACACCTCCTTTGCAAATGTCCAAATCATTTCAGTCTCGCTTCTTTCATCTTGTCTGCCACAGAGGCCACTCCCACCTCTTGAATAACCTTATTTCTAATCTTTTCACTCCTAGTATGTTGATGCATCTATCTCAACGTCCTCATCTTCGCAACATGCATCTTTCGAACATGTGAGTTTTTTACTGGCCAGCATTCCACCCCATATAACAAAGACAATCGAACCACCATTCTGTCGAATTCACCTTTGAGTTTAGGTGGTACCTTCTTATCACACAATACTTTAAAGGCAAGCCTTCTTTTCATTCATATTGTCTCAATGCGATGCATGACATCTTTGTTGATGTCTCCACTATTCCCAAGATACTTAAAGCCTTTTCTCTTGGGAATAGGTTGAGTGGCAAGCCTCACTTCCACATCCGCTTCATCCATTGCAATATTGAATTTGCACTCTTAAGTATTCAGTTTTGGTTGTGCTTAGTTTGAACCCCCTAGACTCCAAAGTGTCTCTTAATCTCCAACCTATCATTAACTTTGTCCTGTGTCACAATAATCATTACTATGTCATTTGCAAACAACATACACCACGGAACCTCCTCCTGAATATACCGTGTTAGCTCATCCATCACCAAGGCAAAAAGAAAAGGGCACAGACAGATCCTTGATGTAGTCCTATCTCAACAGGAAAATGTTAAGTCTCCTCCAATCGTTCTAACTTGAGTCTTGGCTCCATCACCATGTCCTTCATCGCCCTAATATACACCCCCCACTTGGATACCTTTAGCCTCCAGACACCTCTAGAGGACGTCCCTCGAAACTTTGTCATAAACCTTCTCAAGATCAATGAACATTGTATCAAGGTCTCTCTTTCTTTCCTTATATTTCTCTAACAATCTCTGCATAAGATGGATTGTTTCAGTGGTCGATTGTCCTAGCATGAATCCGAATTGATTTTCTGAAATGGACACTCATCTCCTCACCCTCATCTCCACCACTCTCCCAAACCTTTATACTGTGTCTCAACAACTTGATACCTATATAATTATTACAGTTTGGGATATCATCGTTATTCTTGTACAATGGAACCAATTCACCTCCATTTGCCAGGTATCTTAGCTGTCCTGAAATTAACATTAAACAACCTAGCCAACCACTCCATACTTACCTTGTCAATGCTCTTCCAAAATTCCTTCGGAATTGCATCAAGCCTGGTCGCTCCCTTCCTGCTCATCTTACTTTCCACCTATAGTACCCAAAATTTTGAAGACTATCTGAGTGCGCCATATCATCCAACACAATGTCTCTGTCCCCTTTTTTCATTTAGGAGTTTGTGGAAGTATGCTTGCTACCTTTGTTTAATCGAGGTCTCGTCCACCAACACCCCACCTTCCTCATCCTTGATGCACTTTACTTGATTCAAGTTGCAAATATATTTTCTCTTTCGCGAGCCTATACAATTCCTTATTCCTCGCCTTTTCCCCTAGCTCGACATATAAGTGTTCAAAAGCTGCTGTCGTAGCACTCGTGATCGTCAACTTCACTTCTGTCTTCGTTGTCTTATAGATGTCCTTAAGCCTCTACTTTCATCTTTATCCACACACTTCAAACACTTCGTATAGGCAAGCTTCTTAGCTTCCACTTTTCCTCAAACTTCTTCATTCCACCAGTAATCTCCTTCACGACCACCAGAGATCCCTCTCGATACCCGTAATATCTTAGTAGCTACTTTTCTAATATAACCAACAGTTAAGTTTTGGATGTTGTTCACATCTCTGCTACTATTCCTCACCCTCAAACCAATCAACTTCGCCCCTATCTCTTGAGAAAGGACCAGAGTCAAAGACTCCCCATCTTATCCTAGACAGGTCATAGAGGGTCTTCATCCTCTTATCCCTCTTAATCTCCAAATCCATCACCAAAAACCTTTGTTGAGTAGTAATATTTTCACTCGGAATAATCTTGCAGTCCTTACAAAGGCTTTTATCACTCTCCGAAGAAGAAATTAATCTATCTGAGTCTTAGCTATAGTGCTATGAAAGGTAAGTAAGTGATTTTCTCTATTCGAAAAACACAGTTAGCAATTACCAACTGAAAGGCTTCAGCTAAAGCAAGAGTGACACCCCACTTCTGTTCCTCTCCCCAAAGCCAAAGCCTCTGTGAGCATCATCAAAACCACTAGAAGTTTATCCGTCTCTACAGTAATAGTATCAAAAAATGTAATATTATTTGTTTTTTACTCCTACAATATTGTTTCTAAATAAAGTACATCAACTTGAGTTGTCTCTATATTTTTTGGGGTGTACGAGCTGAGGGAGACCATCACTTCCATGGAGTGCCAGCTCATGGAGGCACTAAGCAAGATGGAGGCCATGAGCGCCACGATAGAGGCCATGGGTGCGAGGATGAGGGCACTTGAGCAAGGCGCGGCTGACAGGAGATGCGTAGGGATTGCTGGAGAAGGGGAGGCCAGGATTGAGGCTCCCAAGCCACTTGTCTTCAAAGGCGTCCGTGACGCGCAAGAGGTGGAGAACAACTTATGGCACTTGGAGAATCACTTCAAGTGTAACAAGGTGAGGAACAACGAGACAAAGATCAACACAGTCGTGTTGTATCTGACGGAGATGGCCATGCTATGGTGGAAACGCAAGGAGTCAGAAATAGGGAAGGGGCTATGCGCCATCAACACATGGGAGCAGTTCAAGGCTGAGTTCAAGAAGGCCTTCTACCCGAATAATTTCATCAACGAGGCGAAGCGAAAGTTCAGGGAGCTGAAACAGACGGGTAGCATAAGGGCCTATGTGAAGGAGTTTACTACCCTCACACTTCAGATTCCCAACCTTGCGGATGAAGATATGATGTTCCACTTCATGGACGGCCTATAAAGCTGGGCCAGGACGGAGCTGGAGCGCCGATAGGTTAGGACCATAACGAGGCCATCACACAGGCGAAGGCTTTGACGGACTCTTGACACGACAAGCGAGACAGAGACCGAGAAGAAAGCTCAGGAGGTAGTCATGACCAAGGTGCGGGAGATGGTGGCAAGGGCAAGTATTGGCAGCCACACCCCAAGCATCATGATATCCACAGGCCTGATAACAGGAGGGTCAGTCGTTAGGGCAGCGGAGAGGGCAAGACACAGCCTGAAAAAGAATTCAAGTGTTACATATGCGGGGGGCCGCATAGCTACAAGAAGTGCCCCGAACTGAGGAGTCTTGGTGCCATACTGCGGGAGCGGAAGGAGCAGAATGCGCAGGAAGAGGCATCCAAATAAGGAGAAGCTGGCACAGCTTGAGTACGCGTAATTGGGCTATGCGGAGCAATCACAAAAGCTACGGAAGAAGTCAAAAGAGCGTGGTACGCAGTACGTGGACATCACAATCAATGGGACACCTGTTCGTGCCATGGTCGACACAGGCGCAGAGGTTAACATTGTGACTAAGTCTACGGCAACCAAGTTGGGGCTGAAACATAACCCAAGTAGTGCGCGATGGTCAATGCATATGACTCCTGTGTGTGGAGTTGCTCAGGGAGTCGACATAGTGCTGGGCGAGTGGCGTGGAAACACCAACTTCCACATAACACAGATAGATCTCTTTGACATCATCCTTGGACAGGAGTTTTTTCGGAAGTGCCATGTGGTGATAGACCCCTACCTCCAACAACTCGTTGTCATGGAGCAGGGAGGTTCCTGCATAGTGCCCTTGATCGAGATGCCCAAGTCAGAGAGACCGGTTCAACTATCGGCCTTGCAGCTTGTAGAAGAGATTAAGGGAAGGTCACCATTGTCATGTTCCACGCCCGCTGGAAGGAAAAGTCATCGGAAGAGAAACTGTCGAAGGAAGCCAAGCGGGAGCAGAGACGATCAACCACATTAGTTCTCCTCGGGTGCTGGAACAGGCGAACTCCAGCAGAGACCACACAGGGACGACATAGAGGTATGTGGCAGTCCAAAGGTGGAGACTGGGAGTTCCAACAGCAGCATTGCACCGAGGACGTCGCAACATCAGGCGGGGGAGTGTGTGACAACCCGCCACTATTCTTGCCCACAAGGGAAAAATCTCGAGTCTTCGAGTGGTTTACGGAAGACTCTAGAACCGTATAGAATACACTAGTAGTGTGTAGTCCTCTCTAGAATTGTATAGAAGTATGTAGAGGATTCTAGAGAAAGGACTACTTTGTAAATATGGAGGACTTGTAGTGTAAATATTATTTACATCTTGGACCTTTAGGAGTAGTATAAATAGAGCGGGCCATTTTCATTTGCAAACCATCCAAGCATCCAAGAATCAAGTGTAAGGCCTTCTTCCAAAGTTATAAAAGTCTTCCTTTTCTAAAGTTCTCTTTCTCTCTTATAAGTCTTATATCTAGTGTTCCCTTAGCGGTCTTAGTTCAAGGCTTACTAGTATTTGCAAGATCGTGAAAGATTCGTGAGCAAATTGACTAGTGCCGCACGGAAGTCTTAGCGTGAGTTCTAAGTTCGTGACAATAGGCTAAGATAGTAAGAGCCAATTGTGGAGGAACAACTTGAGTAACCCTGTCAACATTCCATTGTCCATCAAGAAGAACTCAGCTACTTGGTTTTGTTGAGTCAGCTACTTTCACTTCTAAAATGAGCAAGGGGACCAAGTGTTGTTGAGTCTGCTACTTTCACTTCTAAAATGAGCAAGGGGACCAATTCCTAACCAATCATCCCACCCGAAATAACAGTTGCCTGAATTGATCTTCCACACTGGATGAAGCTTTCAACTTTATGCTTGTTTTTCATTAAGTGCTTCCACACTAAGGACTGACCAGTATGCCATTTTTTTACTAACATGATTATATCTCTGACAGTACTTGGCTTTTAGGAAGTCACCCCACAAAGTGTTCTTGGTTTTGAAAATCCACCATTGTTTACACCGGAAGGCAGTACAAACATCTATAAGCATTCTGACCCCAATACCACCTTCCTTCCAAGATGCCAGTGATATTTTTTTTTCTCATCGTTCCAACCCCAGAAAAAATCTGCAATAATGCTTTGGATCTGCTTAAGGAAAGTAGGAGGGGAGATAGCTGATAACAGGTGAAAGGAAAGGGACTATAAAACATGTTTAACAAGAGTAGCCTTTCCTCCATAACTCAAAACTCTTGCCTGCCAACTAGCTACTCTATATAAAGGACACCCCAAATAGGTAATGGGGTCTTTTTTCTGAAGGAAACCTGTAATCCTTTTGACTCTATTACAGGTACTTTTTAAGGCATTGGATGGAACCATGAAATGACACTTATTTCTGTTAACTAGCTGACCAGAGACATGCTCATAAATAGCTAAGTGTTCATAACCAGCCTGAAGTGAAGATAATAATATCATCAGCAAAACTGAGATGATTAATCTGAGGTCCCCTTTTTTCCATATAAAACCCATGATAATCAGGGACATGATGAAGTCCATTAAGCAACTTTGACAAGACTTCAGCTCCAATGATAAAGAGGGCAGGAGAAAGGGGGTCACCTTGTTTCAAACCCTTGTTGAGTGGAAAAATCCATGTCTTGAGCCATTTACAACAATGGAGTACCAATTACTGGTCAGGATCCTCCATGCCCATATCAATATAGATTTCACCAAACCCCATCTTCCTCATGACCAGACAAATATAGTACCAAGATACCCTATCATATGCCTTGGCCATGTCAAGTTTGATCATTACATTGCCTCCAATGACAGGTTTTTTATCTGATGATAATCTCTGAGCAAGCATAATATTTTCAGAGAGACTCCTCCCTTTAACAAAACCAGATTGGTTAGTGGAAATCAAACCAGGCAGAATAGGAGCCAATCTCAAACAAAGAAGCTTTGAAATAATTTTGTTGGTGAAATTGCTGAGACTGATGGGCCTGAATTCAGATAGTTTGTTAGGATTAGTAGTTTCAGGGGGGGGACCAGACAAGCATGGGAGAAATATTTGGGCATACTTTGACCACAGAGAAAATACTGAACCACTTTCAGGAGATCCTTGTTGATGATACTCCAGCAAGCTCGAAAAAATCTACCATTCATGCCATCAGTACCAGCAGCAGAGTTTGGATTCATGGAGAAAACAACTTGCTTTAGCTCCTCCATGGTAGGCAGAGTTTCCAAGGAAGTGTTCTAACCTTGAGTAACTATCCTAGGAATGCAATTCAAGACTTCTTCATTAATCAATTTTTCCTTACCAGTGAAGATATATTGGAAGTGATCACAAGCGGCCTTGGCAATCTCCTCATCACCCTAGATCCAAGAACCATCCTCATCCTGAATTTTGTGAATAGCTTTCTTCTTCTCCCTCTTATTAGTGCATGAAAATATTTGGAATTCACATCCCCTTCCTTGAACCAGTGAAGCTGAGATTTTTTGACTTGAGTATGGATTCTTCCATCTTCAAAAACCTGATGTATTCAGCATTAAGACTATGTACATAAGATCTTGTTTCTTCAATACTGATAAGATCCTCTTCTGCAAGCCTGACTTTCTCCTCATATTCCTTGACCGTAGCATAAATATCTCCAAACTGATTTCTAGACCAGTTACTAAGAGTGGAAGATAGCCTTTTCATTTTCTGGTAAAACATCCACATAGGATTTCCAGTAGTAGTCCTATTCCTTAACGGTATCCAAAAAAGATGGATGGTCAGCCCAACAGTTGAGGAATTTAAAGTACCTAATGAAATTATCGGGCCTTGTGAACATCTCCATAAGCATAGGGCATAGGACAGTGATCTGATCCCACAGAGGGAAGATGAGTGATATTGGTATGAGGCATGTCCTCAAGCCACTACCAGTGACCCTGGCTCTGTCTAACCTCTTCCAAATTCTGAAGTTGATACCTCTCTGGTTGGACCATGCGTATTTCTGACCAGAAAAACCAAGATCCAAGAGACCACAAGTTTCAATCACACTAATGAATTCCAAATTCTTTTTCATATTGTAAGGAATACCACCCAACTTTCATCAGTAGAGGTAATCACATGAAATATCCTACTGTGCACCAAGGAGTGTTAGTGTTCACATTAGCATAGTTAATCATTCTATCCTGTTAGAATAGGATTAGGTTAACACAATCCTACTTAGAATAGGAATAGGAATTACAATAGTATATAGAATCCTATTTGGAAAAGGATTGTATTATAGTATCCTAGTTGGAAAAGGAGTCTAATATAGTATCTATAAATAGGGTCTCAATGTAATAATGTAGACAAACAATTCAATAATATTCTCCTCCAATATTTCTC
Organism: Solanum rostratum; assembly: GCA_029948455.1. Taxonomy (NCBI): domain Eukaryota; kingdom Viridiplantae; phylum Streptophyta; class Magnoliopsida; order Solanales; family Solanaceae; genus Solanum; species Solanum rostratum. The sequence goes on from CM057055.1 coordinate 21,091,820, forward strand.
ACATGGTATCAGAGCTTCTACGGTCCAGGTAGAAAATCAAAAAGCTTCCGTTGCCGGCGGGCGGCTATGACCTACATATGCTGCCCGTCTGGCCAGTAGTTATATTAACAAAGTAGGGTTAGTGATATATATATGATTCTCATATTCAAGGGAAGAAAATCCAATCAAACAAGTTGTCAATTTACGGTGTCTTTCTAGGGTTGTTTTGTGTCAACCCCACATCTTCCAGTGTTTGTGTAGCACCGCCATCATTCCGGTGACTATTTTTTTTTATATCTAATTTGGGTAGCACCGTATCATCTTTCCGGTGACTACTTTCTCATATTCGATTTGTGTAGCACCGTGCATCTCTCCGGACTACTCATATTCAATTTGTGTAGTACCGTGAATTTTTCGAACTACTTTCTCATATCTGAATTGCATAGCACTGTGTCTGTTTTGGTGACTCAGATTTGATTTGCGTAGTTCCATTCGTCTTTTCGGTGACTCATCAAATCTAGTTTGCATAGGGTTGTGCCATCATTCCGACCCTATCCATACAATTTTTCTATTGCAGTAGGGTCATGTTGTCAATATGATCCTACCTATATAATTTCTATTTTCCAGTAGGGTCGTGCCATCATTCCGACCCTACCCATATAATTCTCTTCTCAGTAGGGTCGTGTCATCATTCCGACCCTTACATAATTTTATTTTTGAATTTGTGACCATTATCCATCTGATTTTGTTGCTCAGGGGGAGTCTGATAACTTTGTTACGTCGATTGTGTAAAACATTCTATGGTCTGAAACAATATTCTCAAGCTTGGTTTGGGAAGTTTAACAATTCAGTCCCAGAATTGCATGAGGAGACTAAGACATTGAGGTTGACTGTTAATTTTGTGAAGCCGGAAGATCAATTTGTTGATATCTCAACACGCCTGGCATCGATTCTCGTATTAATTACATTTGTAACAAGCTAGGTACATGTGACGTGTATGCACTAGCTTGAGGGGGAGTGTTAGAATAGGATTAGGTTAACACAATCCTACTTAGAATAGGAATAGGAATTACAATAGTATATAGAATCCTATTTGGAAAAGGATTGTATTATAGTATCCTAGTTGGAAAAGGAGTCTAATATAGTATTTATAAATAGGGTCTCAATGTAATAATGTAGACAAACAATTCAATAATATTCTCCTCCAATATTTCTCACATATCCCATAGAGGTCTTCTAAGATGGTCAGTACATTCTGCATAGACAAATGTAATCATAAACTAAGAGGGAAGTTGCACATGCTTAATTTGGCAAGTAACATGTTCATCAGCTTCCAATACATGACAGTCAATATCCATAGACCAGAAAATCCAAATCTTCCCATGGTATTGCAAGCAGCACGTTCCATGGCAAGGTGATTCTTGAGCTCTGTAACTGAGAATTGTCTGAAAAAGGCTCTAGAACAGCAAGTACGGATAAATGATGGATGGATTTGAGATTTTAGTCTTTCCATGACCTCTTGAGCATTTATGCCCCTTTTACATTCCAAATGATAGCATTAATCATTGGGAAGATTTAGGGGTAATAGCTTGGTGTTGGGCCTGCCAGCAGTAGCGGGATGGGATGCCTTGGAAGATTTGGAAGAGAATCTAGACTGATGAAAACCTCTTGGTGAGAGACCTTGTTTGCCAATGACCCGTTGAATCTCTTCTTCCAGTCCATTTTCAGTAAAAGGACTAAAAGCTTTGATCAACTGTTCACTTGTATCATCATCATCATCTTGATCAATGATAGGAAGATCATCTCTGTCTACCTCATCTTCAGAATGGACCACATCATACTGATCCACTTCATTACTGGGAACCTCGGGTACAGAGTTAAAGGCACAACCAAAGTTGGTGATATTGGATTTAGGGGTTATGCGGAAGGGTAGAGGTAAAACCCAAAAAGTATTAGGGAAAGGTGATTAAATAGGATATGGCGCAACTTCATATCATCAAGGACACCTTCATAGGAGTGGAGGTCATGTATTAGGGTAGAAGGCTAGTAGGGGTAAAATGTTGTCTTGCCTTGTGCCGTTATAGGCTTGTCATAGGGTCAGTCCTACTATTTTGATTTTGTTGTTATTGCTCTTCGATTATTTTGCTACTTTTATTGTTTTTCTCTTACAGAATTAGTATTGTTCTTCATTTTAGTCTCTATTCTATCTATTATTTTTCTTCTTTTACTTGGGATGGATTTGTTTGAGCCGAGGGTCTTTCGGAAACAACCTCTCTATCTTCATGGGGTAGTAAAGTTTGCGTACACTCTACCCTCCCCAGACCTCACTTGTAGGATTTCACAGGGTATGTTTTTGTTGTTGTAGAAACTAATAGACAATAATTTCTACTTGCACTTTTATAACTTCATTATTTTACTAAGAAGCAACATATAAGTATACGTAATTTTCTAATATAAAGATTTTAATACTTTAAAAAAGTGTTTTATGTTCTTCAACATAAGAAATTGTAAAGCCTCGCATCTTTTAAGTATAGACCAGAACCTTTTTTCATATGCATAAAGGCCCGAACCCAATGACTTCTAAGTCATGCATACATGTTAAGATCCTTCCCTAAATATTTGAAGTGAATTGAATGTGGTTTAGGGTCATAATGAACCTCAAACACCAAGCCAAGTCAAAAGCATTTTTAAGAGCTAAGTTTTCACATGAGTTCATCTGAAGGTCACCTTCCAACGACTATATCTCACAATATATAAAGAGTAAGATAGTCTATGAGACTTCTTTGCAATGCCACCATGTTTGCATCAATTGCAATTCGGAATAAAAAGTTGATTGTTTTACTGGGAGCATGTCCTGATTGAACAATTCAACGATCTCACCAATCAATTCAGTGACTCACCGAATGGTTCGACATATCGCCAAATTACATCACCAAACCGGAGTCTGTGTGGGTAAATTTGTGAGTTAGGTAAATTCTGCTCTGCTCAGTGCAGTGGTTTCTGTGTGGTATTGGTCTTAAGTGAATCAGGTACTTCCAGTCAGGTTCAATTCAGTTAGAGGAGAACCGGAGTAAGAGGTATCGAAGGATTTTTGGAATTTCGGGGTGGAAATGAGAGTTTTCTCTATAGCATGAGTTCTGAGTTGGCGTTGTCCAATCTGAGGGTGTGTCTGTCGGTCTAGCGAGGCATGCAAGCCCAAAACATGCCTCCTAACGTTTTCAGTCCATTGACTTTCAAGGGCAAAAGTCCTTTTAATAGTGGATGTTATAATGACCCTTCGAGTCATTTCTCCTATTTCTCAATTATTTCAACGTTTAGAGCTTTCCTATAGCTATCCTAAGTCACTTATGACTTATAAAGACTGATTGTTTGGTCACTTGGTCATTCGTTTGAATTTTGTACAAGTTTTCATATTTTGGAGCTTCTAAAGTTGAAATAATTGACTTCAGTCAGAACTTTAAATAAACAGCCTCGAGCTGCAATTTTTGACAATTTTGTTAGCCACGAAATGTAAAGTTTGGTCTAGAAGGACCTCTCATTTAAATCTTGAGGCTTTTAAACTCATTCCAAGCCACCTTGTGGATTTTTGCTTAAAACCATGTTGGATGTGGTACCCACTTTTCATTGAAACGGTCTCAATTGGAATTTTTGACATCTCCGTTTGAGTTTGAAATGTCAAAGTTAGTGGAGGAGCATAATTCTTGGCCGCATGGGGTTTCAAATGAATCCGAAGAACCACATCAAAGTATTGGTGTCTTAAGGAATTAACTGGTGCAAGCTCTTTTCCTCTTTGCATTCACGCACTTCAGGTTGTAACTGCAAAGGCCAGAATATTTGGTCATCGTGTTCGCGAGCCATGCGCCGCATTCGCGAAGGTCACTGGAGTGACCCTCCACATCGCGGGATAGGCGTCGCATTCGCAGAGCGTTGAGGCACAACCCTTCGCATTCATAGACTGGGTCCCGTGTTCGCGAATATGTGTTGACTGGTCTTTTTAATTAAGATCAGCTCTAAACTCAACCATTCGTCCAAGTTTCAATTCGCAATTTCTCAAGCTAGGCAGCTCAATTTTGGGTGATTCAAGTTGCATTTTGTCCTGATTAGCGTGGCTACATGTTGGAGTGTTCAGGGATGTCAAGGAATACTCGTTTGAGAAATTATTGTCCCAAAGGGCTGCCAAAGCTCTTCAATTGGTGCTTTAATGGTGATATTCTTGCATGGGTTGTTTTAACTCGTTTCTAAGCTCAAAATGTGCCCATTTTCGAGGCACAAGTTCATTGAGCTATTTGGAACTCTTTGACGGAGTCACATTCGAGATTCGTGGCACGGGTTCCACAACCCTGTTTTAGACCCAATTCTGGTTGTCTCCAACAACAACATACCCAGTGGAATCTCACAAGTGGGGTCTGGGGAGGGTAGAATGTACGCAGACCTTACCACTACCTAGAAGTAGAGAGGCTGTTTCTTGGGAACCCTCGTCTCAACAACCCATAAGCAGAATACTAGATATGATGAAATGGAAAGGAAAAAAATGCATAGGAAGAGCAACTACTAATGAAAAAGCACATGATAATATGTAAATACAATAGATTTTAGCACATATGATACAGATAAAAACAACACTCGATATACGGACTCGACACTACCTACTGCCCGCTAGACATCAGCCTTACCCTGCTAACCTAATAACCTTCTACTCTAATTCACGCCCTCCACTCCTTCCTATCTAAGGTCATGTCTTCGGTGAGATCAAGTCTCGCCATATCCTGTCTAATCACCTCTCTCCAATACTTCTTTGGTCTACCTCTACTTCTCCTAGTGACTCCTAAATCTAACCTCTCGCACCTCCTTACAGGAGCATTGATATCTCTTCTCTGCACATGTCCAAACCATCGCAGTCTCGCTTCCCTCATCTTGTCAGCCACCGGAGCCACCTCTAGCTTCTCCCGAATGGTCTCATTCCTAATCTTGTCCCTCCTTGTGTGCCCACACATCCATCTCAGCATACTCATCTCTGCGACGTGCATCTTCTGAACATGTGCATTTTTGATTGGCCAACACTCTACCCCATAACAGCAAAGATGGTCTAACCACCATTCTGTAAAACTTACCTTTGAGTTTAGGTGGTATCTTCTTGTCACACAATATTCCAGAAGCAAGCCTCCATTTAGACCATGCTACCCCAATACGATGTGTGACATCATTGTCGATATCACCACTACTTTGGATGATGGACCCCAGGTACTAAAAGTTTTCCCTTTTGGGGATAGGTTGGGTGTCTAGCCTCACATTAATGTCTGCTTCATCCCTCGCGACACTAAATTTGCACTTCAAGTACTCTGTTTTGGTCCTGCTCAGTTTGAATCCTTTAGTCTCCAAATGTTGCGATTTTGGTATCAACATATTGACGTCATGATCAATGTTTTGATAGCGTGGCCTTAATCGGAAGAGATTCATAGAGGCAAGCTTCAAGATGCTCAACCACTTCACTGACCATGCCACACCCTTTGATCCTCAACTCATGAGAATCTAATTCATGTATAACAATCTTTTAATTATTAATCACCCATAACAATCCCTTCATTACTAATTGCTGTATTATTATTATTATTATTAATTACTGGATAACTAGTATGTGAACAAAACAACTCCTCAAGGCACTATACCATGATTCTAGGGACTGAAGTACACACTCTCCCTTCCCCAAATCCCATCTGAAGCGTTGGAAAGCCTTGAGAATCTATTACAAACCTGTAATAGTGCAGAGTACTTGTCCTTTACTCCGATATAGTTCAGGTGTGGGATCAGTGTCAATCACATTAATAAAGGGTTGTATACTCCTAGAAAACTTTCACGTCATTATGTGTTTACGGAAGAACAGGTTGCTTGACCTGAATTCCTGCTACAGCTTCTACCTTCTTGCTTTTTTTAGACCTTGTTAGTCACATATTCAGACACATACACAGAGATTGAGGAGACATAGGTGATGAAGATGTAGGATACCATAATCATATCATCAATGTCACGTCTCCAGCCACAGAATAAGATTCTTTCTGGATATTTTGGAGGATCAGTTATCCTAGGGAATAGGCCTTTATTTACCTGCAATAAGCAAATACAGAAACTGAGCCAATGTCCACCATGCATAAGTTGAAATATCACCAGACAAGGGATCAGAAATACTAACCTATGGAAGGGAGCAACCAGTAGATTCACAAAATTCAGATATAAAAGTAATGGTGATGCACAACTCAATATTTGTCTTTGTTTAAATATTTAAAAGAATTATTAACTATATTGCCCTCCAGTGACGGAGAATAGAACTAATGTTTTACTGTTGTCTCTTTCTCACACAAGAATAAATGCCTTTAGTTCAAAAAAGGAATTTGAATTCTGGAAAGCTCACCTTAATTTGACGCTAAAAGCTACAATAACCAAACACTAGTAAAAATACCTTAACCAAACAAAAAATCCAACACTAGCAAAAAATATTAGGTAGGAAACAGGTTCCCATACATGATCTTTGCAAATATTTTGCCAACAAAGACTCCCCCATGTTATTATCACTTAAAGGGGTCACCAATATCAGATGATAATTATCCTCAAGACTAATTAAGAGAGCATGACCTAAAGGCTGATACCATCCTAATATTTATGCAAGAAAAGTGCTCTATTTACCGTCCCCGCCACAAGTGCTCCATTTCATCTTTATTTTCGCCATATCTTACAATTGTAATACTTTAACAGAACATACTAACTATAAAGGAACCAACTAATGTCACTAGAGCAAAAATAGTTTAAGCTTCATTATCAAGAACCTCATGCTACAAACTCCATAAAAATCCAGAATACAACGGCAACAGCTTAGCATCAACATCTTTTCTGAAAAGCTACTTGCACAATAAGAAAAAAATAGTAAAGAGTGAGATCGTTACTTAGACTAAGTTGAATATGTATAGATGTAGTATCGTGTGTACTCATGTCCTCATTGATTAAATGGGGAACAATAACAGACTATTCCATGGAGTTGTCCCCCCCCCCCCCCCCTTTCTTTTTCTAGAAACTGGTAACTTTGAATTCCTCAGCATTAATGCCTATGCTGGCCACCTCCAAAAGTGTTAATTACAACAACATACTCAGTAAAATCCCACAAGTGGGGTCTAGATAAGGCAAAATGTACGCAGACCTTACCACTACCTCATAGAGATAGAGAAGTTGTTTCTGGAAGACCCTCGTCTCAAAAAAATCAGGCCCCAAACGCAGAAGATACTAGGTATAAAGTGAAAAGCAAATGATAATATATAAAAACAATAAAAGTAACAAATATAAGACAAACGGACAATAACAACACAAAATATAAAGACAGGACTAATCCTACTAACCTACTATGTCACAAGACCAGATATCATCATACCATACTGGCCTATTAACCTTCTACCCTAATAGCAACCTCCACTCCTTTCTAAGGTCATGTCCTCGATAAGATGAAGTCGTGTCATATCCTGTCTAATCACCTTCCCCCAATACTATTCCAACCTACCTCTACCCCTTCGTGTAACCCCCCAAGTCCAACCTTTCACACCTCCTAGCAGGAGCATTGACACTTCTCTGCACATGCCCAAACCATCTCAATCTCGCTTCCCTCATCTTGTCTGCCACAGAGGTCACTCCCAACTTCTCCCGAATGGTATCATCCCTAATCTTATCACCTCTGGTACGTCCACTACATCCATCTCAACATCCACGTCTCCGCAACCTGCACCTTCTAAAACAACAACATACCTAGTGGAATCCCACAAGTGGGGTCTGGGGAGGGTAGAATGTACGCAGACCTTACCACTACCTCATAGATGTAGAGAGGTTGTTTCTTGGGAACCCTCGTCTCAAAAACTCATAAGCAAAATAAACTAGATATGATGAGAAGCACATGTCAATATGTAAATACGATAGAATTCACACACATACGACAGATATAAAACACGCCTACTCCTGCTACCTTACTATACCTCCACCTAACCCTACCAACCAATTAGCCTGGTACTCTAATTCGCGACCTCCACTCCTTTATCTAAGGTCATGTCCTCGGTGAGATCCAGTTTTGCCATATCTTGTCTGATCACCTCCACCCAATACTTCTTCAATCTACCTCTACCCCTCCATGTAACTCCCAAAACCAACCTCTAGCACCTTCTAAATATGTGTATTTTTTAGTAGCCCTTAATGCTGAAAAAAAGAGAACAAAGTAAACAGGAAATCCAGAGAGCTCCTATGAAATCCACTAGCTTAATTTCTTCTTTTATATTCATATTGTTACACCAAAAACCTAAAGTGGTAATTACTATCCCCTTAATCTTCTCTATAGTGCATTCTTTCCATACAAAGATTCTCTGATTTCTCTCTTTCCATATGATCCACCAGATACAAGTTGGTACTATTCACCACCTCTTCTGGCTCTTGCTACCTCCCCTTCTGACCCACCAACTTAGTAGGTTTCGTTGTTGGATCAAAGTTCGTTGAGCCAATCATGCACCCTTCTTGGCCTAGCTTTTGGCGGAATAACCGCAGTAACCTCCTTCACTTCATGCCTTTGATAGAACGGAGATAGGAATTAGGCTGTTGGTAGTACAACTAGGCTCTTTGCAAGATTCTCAGGGGAGAATGCCCCAAAGCCCCCTTTCTCCCATTGAAATTCCAGAGGGATATCCTTTTAGAGACGCTCTCCTTGCATTAGCGGAATAAGAGCAGTGAGACTTGAGCTAGTGGGATAGATTAACTATGAATCTTTCTCTAGACTAGCAATTCCGCATTGCCCTTTCGTGTCGTGCTAGCGCTTGGTAGGTCTTGCACGTCTTTTACTAAGAGCGGATATGCATCATGTTGTGCTTCTAAACAGCAGCAAATCCTTCTCACTTTTTTTATGCGAATTGTTTGCTCTCGCTCCTCGCTCCCACTTTGCTACATGTTCTGGCATAATCCAATTGAGGCTAGCAAAATTAGTGAATAGAGCTCATACTTGTGTTGTTACTTTATAGTGGAGGAATTGGTAACTGTTGGTTTCTAGAGCCTATTTGCAAGGATAACATCTTGAGGCAATAATATTTCCCCTCTTTTGAAGTGTATCCTATGCCAGGCAAGCTCTCCTAGTTACAAACAAAGTGAAGTACTTCACTTTAGTTGGGGCCACACTCTTCCAGATAACACTCCATGGCCCTGATTTTTTCCCTACAACTGTGACTAGATTTCTTTTCTACACTCTATTCACAGAGAACTGACCATCAGTATGATGCCTCCATAGCAATTTATCTGTTTCCAGATTTGTGCCAGGAAAGTCTCCAATCAAAGCTAGCATATTTGATACCCACTCTATTTCCCAGTCATTCAGAAATCTCGTAAAAAGCAAATTCCATCCTTGTGAAGACCAAACCTCTTGTATTTTGCTGTCAGGATTCAGACAAATGGAAAATAGCCCAGGGAAGAGACTCTTTAAGGACCCCTGAGCAGTCCAATCTTCCTTCCAGAGCAAAACCTTATCCCCACTACCAACCTTTATCCTTACATTGTCTATGAGAGCCAGCCATAGATTTCTTATAGTCCTCCATACTCCCACACCATATGTTTCTGTCACTTCCCCTGAACCACATTGACCTTCTTGACCATATTTGGTTGAATGACTTCCTTCTATAGAGCTTGATCTTCCAAGTTGAAACTCCATAACCACTTGGTAAGGAAGTTGTTGCAGTGTAGCTTTAGATTTCTTACTACCAAACCTCCATATCTTTTACCCTGCTGAACTGCCATCTATTTAACTAAGTTGAAGCTCTTCTCAATCTTGTTGCCTTGCCAAAGGAAGTTTCTCCTCGATGCATCCATAGCTATGACTACCTTGCTGGAAATGGGGAAAAGTGACATTACATATGTTGGCACAGAGACTAAAACAGAATTGATCAAAGTGACTCTTCCCCCCAAAGATAGATATTGGGATTTCCAAAGTGCCAGACTCTTCTCTGATTTTTAGTATACTATCCGAAATGCTAACTGCTTTATGTTTAGTACCCAGTGGTAAACCTAGATAAAGTGTGGGCAGGCTCTCAATTTTGCACTTGAATACATTAGCCAAAGCTTGAATTTGTTGGACTTCTTTAATAGGAAAAATGCTACTTTTTCTCGAATTCACCTTTAGTCCCAAAACATGCTTCAAAAATTACCAGAATAATTCTAATGTAACAAAGTTGTTCCTGTTCTGCTTCACAAAAGATTACTGTGTCACCAGCATACAATAAATGAGCCAATATCCATCACCTCATTAGCCTTGTTTTTATTCCGAAACCCCTAATCCAATTGTTTAGAGGAGCTCTCCTCATCAGACTGTCCCACCCTTCCATAGCAATGATAAACAGGAAAGGGGACAGAGGGTCCTCTTGTCTCAGTCCTCTTTCTGCAGGAAAAGAACCTACAGGTTCTCCATTTACCAAAGTGGAGAACTTGGTGGTTTTAATACAGAACTCAATCCACTTGATCCATTTAGGGCCAAAACCCATTTGTCTAAGAGTGTTGATCAGGAAGTCCCAATTTAGATGGTCATAGGCTTTTTCAATATCCAGCTTGCACATTACCCTTGGCACATCTCTTCTAATCCTAGTATCAATATATTCACTAGCAATTAGAGCAGCATCCATTATTTGTCTTCCCTTAATGAAGGCCATTTGATTTTTGTTGACTAGCTTGTCTATCACCTTCTTCAGCCTTTCTGCCAACACTGTGGCAATTATTTTATAAAAAATCCCAGTGATGAGGCTGATTGGTCTGAAATCCCTTGGATCATTTGCACCCACTTTCTTTGGGATTAAAGCCGCAAAGGTGGCATTGGAACACCTCTCAAAACTCTGATGGCAGTGAAAGTGCTGGAAGATCTGCATCAGATCCTCCTTTATAGTTTCCCAGAATGCTTGAAAAAAGGCCATGGTGTAACCATCAGGCCCAGGTGCTTTATCACTAGCACACGTCCTTATCCTTCTAGCACCTCATCCTCACTGAATTCTCTAGACAGCCAGCTCTTTGTCCCATTTTTCCAGAAGAATACTTATACTTTGTGGGGATTCTATAACCTCCCCCCTCCCCCCAAAAAACAAGTCGAAGTGGTCTTATTACATCTTCTCCTGGTCAATCCCAATTTTAACAAAATAGAGTAATGTCACGCACCAATCCTTATTTACCACGTGTCAATTTGCTTTGATTTTTTTCGTTTTTGGTGATGCTTGTTTTATTCCCTTTTCATTTCTTACCTTTTACCCTTGCCTAGTCTTCTCCAGCCCCCTCCACCTTCCTCATACCCACAAAGCTTTTTCGATCTTTTGGTTACTGTGAAAAGATGAGAGAGATGTTGTGAGATATCAAATGAAAAAATTCCACCACTTAACCGCTCGGTGCCTAATTCAACCTTCACCACTTCACCTCAACTTGTACAGCCACGGTCAATTCATCGGTTCTCCAGAAAATCCTACAACATCATAGAAAGTAAGCACAAGAATTTGAGATCAATGATCTAGGGAAGTGGAAAATAGTTCTTGGAATTGAGGTTGCTAGATCAAACAAAGGAATATTTATTTTTCAAAGGAAGTATATTCTAGATTCTTGAAAGAAACTGGTATTGACAGGTCGCAAGCCAGCAAAATCACCTACTAAAAGCAATCATAAGACAAATAATGGTTTGTTATCCAGCTGATAAGAGAGATACTATAGGTTTGAAAGATTCATTTATTCTAAAACTCGACCAAACACAGCTTATTCAGTTAGCTCGCTGAGTAAGTTCTTTCATTGTCCCCAAAATCCTCATATGCAAGTTTTCTCTCACATTTTGTGGTATCTAAAGTTAAAAAAAGTGCAAAAGGAGACTGGAAGTGATCAAACAGACCGTTACCAGAAATTGTTGCTGATGCGGAGGAAGTGATGTGTCCGCAAGTCTACATGTGGCGCTGCATCACCAGACCGTAACTCGAGGCAAACTGAGTGTTGGAAAAGCTTGATATGCAGAGAACTGACAAGGTCGAAACTACTGATGCGGTGACGCATCTAAACTACCTTCCATCGCAAGTCAAACGTGATAATTTTACTTGCTATCTAACGCGGCAAAGCAGATGCAATTGCATCAGTCCATGCAGCACTGCAACATGGATGCCTTTTTGAGAAATGGTAACTTGTATTATCAACAAGGAATACTCCAGGAGTATTCCAGTAAAACTTACAAAACGCTTACAGGAATGTAGAACTATCCTTCTATGATCACATAAGTAATCAAAAATACGAAGGAGATCTTCTTCTATAGGATATACATGCTTCCACCAAAAAATAAAACAGAACCATACAATTCATCTTCATATTCTCAAAAGAGCTGCTCTTGTTTTCAAAACATCTTTGGTTCCTTTCTAACCAGATAGTCCACCAAATGCAGGCTGGGACAATCTTCCATCTCTCTCTATGCCCTGATTGGTTTCCATCTCTGTTCCACCAAGCTAAAGCCTCCTTTATAATCCTGGGCATCATCCAGTTTATACCCCTAATATTGATGAAATACTGCCATAGCTTCACTGTCTCTCTACAGTGTAAAAAAGATGGTTTATTTTCTCTGCTTCACATTCACAAAAGGTGCATCCGGAGCACAATCGGATGCCTCTTTTCATTAGGTTGTCCTGAGTTAGTGCAGCCTGCTTAGCCAGAAGCCAGGAGAAACAGGCTATCTTGAAAGGTACCTTGATCTTCCATATCATTTTCCATGGCCAGCTCCTTGTTGTAGGTCTGATCTCTGAAACTTCCTGTAAGCAGATCTCACTGAGAATCTCCCTTGTTTGTCTGGAATCCAGTCTAGTTATGTATACAAATTAGTTATGTATTTTTAGACACTACAAATAACTATTTGTAGGATTTATTTAAGATTTGAGTTTTTATCTAGTTTTGAGTTCTTGGAACATGACTTCAGAAGAAACAATGTTTTTCTTTTGTTGGTTATTGAAATCAAGCATTTGGTTCTTGATTCTTCTTCTTGATCATTATAACCAAGTTTTCTATTCCCTCGTTCACTTTTACGTGTCACTGTTTTGCTTCTCGAGGTCAAATTGCTTGAATTTTAACAGACACTTTAAAATGTATTTTTTTCATATAGTTTTCAACCATCTAAATTTCAGATTTTAAATATTAAATCAATCTACTTCAATTTAGTTTTGAAGTTTAGTCAAGTTGACCTCGCAAAGCAAAACAGTGACAAGTAAAAACAATCAGAGGAAGTAATTCTTTTATTTCAGTTTCTACACTATCTATGGGTAACTAACCCCATCGCTAGCGCTGTGGAGCTTAAAAGGGGAGTGATGATGATATAGTTTTAGACGGTATTTCTAAATGCATGATTAGTTCTTTCATCTTGTATCGATTTTAATCAAAGGCTTGCATTAGAACTCAACTGTATCCTATTTTCTTGGAAAAGAGGTTAAGATTAGGACAGAAAAACTAACCACAGAAATTTGGGACTTGAGTTGATATCTTAAGACTTGAAACCTGACGGTCATAATCTCTTGAGACATGGGTTGATAATTGTTAAAGAAACACCCAAGTGCTGCAAGAACTCATGACATCTTCTAGATAGCCCGGAAGGACACTAGATGCACTTTAGAAGTCAATCATTTTACATCTAAGACTACTTGACTAGAGTTTTATAAAGGCAACTGAATCAAAGCTACAACCTGAAATGGGAATCAACAAATTTAGTTTCACATTGCAGTCATAATTACACAATCAATCTTTAGCTATTAAGCATACCAAAACAAACTTTTTAAAATTTTAATTTACACATTGTTTTAAGAAATAAAGACTATTGTTTCTGATTACGCCTAAGAGTAATACTCTCGTCATATTCTTTGTGGGATTTGACCCTAACTTTGTTGGATTCTATATTTGATAGCAATCACCTTATACTTTTTCAAAGGTGTGATTTGGCGTATTATCTACCAATTAAGTTTTTATACAAGTTCATACCAGAGTCAACTTTAAACAAGAATATCTCCTAGAAAAGGAAGAGTCACAAGGCCCATTACTTATCAAATTAAAGCTATTTGCGTCTAGCTTCCAATGCGCCAAACCACTCATCAATCCAAATTTTTAAGCAAAATGTTATGTGCATTTTATCAAAGGATAATTAGACTAGTTATACCCGATGCACACCTCGTAGAGTGTGCGCGTCACATCAGGCTATTTTTCCAAATGCTATGTCATTTAATTCACCATTTTTATATGTTTAAGTTGGACATTGACGAAGATATTAGACTCCGTATGGTGCGGGGTGGATAAAGTGGAGACTTGCCTCTAGAGTCTTGTGTGATAAGAAGATACTACCGAAACTCAAAGATAAAGTTCTACAGAGTGGTGTGGTTAAACTGAAATTGTTTTATATAGTCCAGCACTGGCTAGTCAAAACTCCCTTGCACAATAGATGCATGTTGCAGAGATGAGAATGTTGAGATGGATGTATGGTCACACTAAGAGAAATATGATTAAAAATAAGGATATTCAAAATAAGGTGGTAGTGCCTCGGGTGGTGGACAAGATAAGAAAAGTGAGACTGAGATGGTTTGGATATATGAAGAGGAGATGTGTGGATTAAATACAAGAAGTTGGTTATAGAGAGTACAAGGAGAAACAGGTAGACCGGGAAAATATTGAGAAGAGGTGATAAGACATGATATGACACAGCTTCATATTACCACAGCCATGTCCTTAAATAGGAGAATATCGAGGACACGTATTAGAGTAGGAGGTTAGTAGGTAGTGTAGTGTTTGCCTTGATTAGTGTGGTTGGTATTTTCTTTTCTTTTTTTAATAAGCAGCATTTTACATTGATAACCAAAAATTCACAACATAGTACTGACAGTTATGTGTTGTTAGTATCCATCTTATATATGTTAATTTTATCGTATTTACATACTATCATGTGTTTTTCATTACTAGGTGTTCTTCCTTTTTTCTTTTTCGTTTCCTTTACCCTTTTTCCAATATCTAGTGTATTCTGCTTATGGGTTTTCGAGACGAGAGTTTCCAAGAAACAGCCCCTCTACCTCTGAGAGGTATTGGAAAGATCTGTATACATTGTACCCTCCCCAGACCCCACTTGTGAGATTCCACTGGGTATGTTGTAGTAGTACTACCAGTTATGGACAATTTGTCTCTCCTTCATCTATTCTCTAGCTTCAATAACAACAATTCATGTATGAAGCCTAGGAACCTATACAAAACTCCTAATTACAATGTTATCAGTAAAAACATCTAAGGAAAAGGAGGGATGTCCTACAACATACATCGCCATTTGACTAAATTCCTCCCTCTGATATGTAAGTGTTAACCCATTTTCTTGATCATTTGATCAGCATGCACAGATATTTGTTGAAATTTGTTTGAGTTCCTTGCTTTCCAAATCATGTTAAACACCATGGCAAATGTACAACTGCTTTCTCATGGGATGTTAAGGCATACTAAAAAACAAAGTGGTCTTTTCTTCTAATATCTTCGGTATCAATGTAGTGTTGTATAAATCAAATCCACGTCAGTCAAAATATAATATGTGGAATGTATCTCACGCTTATAAATAAGTGTATTTTGTACTCCACCCATCAAAAAATAAAATTGTATCTTGCACTTCACTATCAAGTTTTTATAGTTTCTTCTCCGATAATTCTCAACATCCACTAATTGTTAAATGCATAAAAAAGATATTGTAAACAGTATTTCTGCCACAACCAAGACTGAACAGTATCCCAAGCTTCATAAAATTTAAGAAAATAATAACATGCCAATGGAACTCAATTAGCTGTGAAGAAGGATGAACAAAATGCAATAGCAAATCGGCAGAAATGCTTAGAAAAAGTAAACATAAAATGTATTTGAAATTTTTCAAGCACAAATGGGAAACATGGAAGTGGATGTGAAAAATGATACGGAGGTTTGAGTTATAGACCCAAGTAAAAGAATAAAGGAAAAAGGCTCAAATATGTTATCGAACTTTGAGAAAAGGGTCATTTATGCTATCCATTAAAATTTTGGCTCATCTATGTCATTGTTGAAGTGGATGTGAAAAATGATACGGAGGTTTGAGTTATAGACCCAAGTAAAAGAATAAAGGAAAAAAGCTCAAATATGTTATCGAACTTTGAGAAAAGGGTCATTTATGCTATCCATTAAAATTTTGGCTCATCTATGTCATTGTTGTTTGAGAAAAGGCTTATTTGTGCCATTATTTATTAACTTCGATTTTGCAAAACCACCCAAACAACTTTTAATGCTTTTCAATTTGAGTTTTGGATCAAATGTACTCTGTTTGCTCCTTCTTCCTCAAGAACACAAAGAACACATGAAGAACTCTAAATTTTCAACTAAGAATATTCCTCACAAAATCGCCTCAAATTTCAATAGTGTTGTCCCTCCGATCTAAATATCAAAACTCAATACCATTTGAGCTCTAATTCAACCTAACTCAACAACACACTTAAAATTTCTTCAAAGTTTCAAAACTTCAACCTCCTTTAATGGTAGAATTTTTTCGACAACATCAAATCACTTAAAAATTTGAACATCGACTCAAATAATACTAGAAAATAAAGATCTATTACGCATCAAAACAGATATTTCAAAATTTTGGAAGTTTTTTTAGAATATTTTTTTTCTAGTATTTTTTGAGTCTATCTTCAAATTTTTGAATTCGAGCTCAAAAGCTATTGAGTTTTGGTATCCAGCCTGGTGGGACGATACTATTGACATTTGAGGTGATTTTGTGAAAAATTGAAGTTAGAAATTTAGGAGTTCTTGGTGTTCCTGAGAAAAAAAAGGGAGAAAAAAAGTGCATTTGATCCAAAACTGCAATTGAAAAGCACTAAAAGTTGTTTGGGTTGTTTTGCAAAATCGGAGTTCAAAAAAGGACATAAATGAGCCTTTCTCAAACGGCAGTGGCATAAATGAGCTTTTTTAAAAAGTTTGATAGCATAATTGAGCTTTTACCCAAGAATAAAAGTTATCATCAAGAGGTACAGTCAATAAATAACTAATCAACAAATTCCACAGGAATCCTGATAATCAATTACAGAGAAGAAAATTGACCTCTGCTAAGAGACCTGGCGCATAGGTATCATCATCCTCAGCTATGACAAGGACTTCATCACCTTCTTTTAGAACATATCTATCATCAGGATTTATGATAATCTTGCCGCCATAAGCAGCAACCTTAACACCACAAGGAATAGCCTCCGGAAATGACACCAGCACATCTTCAAAGGGTGCACCATCCAATTGAGGCCACCGTTTAATATAAAATTCTGCATTTTCAAACCCCAGAATGTCTTCCCAAATCTGCCATATTGGACGAAACAGGGTAGTAACAAGAAAATACATATTACTCTTCTGCAGCAATTAGCAGCTACCAAAAACGAAATCAAGCAAAAATTCAGAAATCCATACTATTTTGACATTCAGTCGATAGTAACTCTATATTATTGTTATCTACAATGAGTTTTTTTTTTAAATCAGGTAACATTTTGTATTCAAGTCCAGTACTTAGGCAGTACCAAAAACACATATTTACAAGAGAGAGACTAGATATAGGGTATGCCAAGGCAGTAGTTGCTTCCACCAGTGGCCTTCTTCGACCGCCTTGGCACGAGACAGTTCACCAAAATCTAAGAAATGATCAAATTAGATAATCATTGCCAAAAATAATCAAACCTAAATGGTACCTAGAACATCTAGGACTGGTTCTATATCCCCAGAGTGCAGTTTAGTACACCAAAAGCAAAATAACAAAATACAATTTAGCTTAATCTGTTGTACTGAATTGCACCTATCTTTAAAACATCTATCATTTCTTTCTTTCCAAATTGTCCATTTCATACACGCAGCGATGACCCTCCATCTCTCGTTGTTCCTAGCTCCAGCTCTAGCTTCCTCCCAGATAAAAAGAGTGTCAACGATCTTGCTTGGCATTGCCCATGCTATGCCCCTAAGATTGATGAAAATCTTCCATTATGATATTATTGTGTAGGAACAACTGATTCACTGTCTTAGCTTCCTTTTCACATAAGGAACATCTTGAGCACAATGATATCTTCCTCTTGATCAAATTCTCATGAGTTACACAGCTCCTTTAGCTAGAAGCCAAGTAAAACATGCAACCTTGTAAGGAATCTTAGTCTTCCAGGTATATATCCAAACAATCTACACCTTCTTGCATCCCTCGAAAACTCTCTAGTTGTTCGCTACGTTGCTCGGACTCGGGTGCGGGTGTCCGATACAGGTGCAGATAGAGAGGTCGGATCTCTATAATCAAAATTTTAAGATTCGAGGATATGGATCCATATATGGGTATGGGTGCGGGGATTTGGCTAAAAATAATTTAAATATCTAAAAATAAAGTTATAAAACCTAAATTATGAGATATTATGTGAAAAAACTTGAGGTAAAAAATAATGATCAAGAGGAGAATCATGGAAGAAGATAAAAGGAAAGGCTATGACAATAGAAATTTATACATACAAGGTATTCCATTTCTTCAATTGAACCTTAGTATTAGTTTGGATTACATAAATCAATGTATCCGTCCAACATTTCTCCCTTGAATTTGGTCAAAGCACCCAAAACCCATTGACCAGATCGGGTAGGGATTCCACAGCCACACACACGTAGTGTCGACACAGGTGTGGCACCGAAAATGAAGAGTCCGAGCAAGTTAGGTTGTTTGAATAATTCAACCACTCTTGGGACCTCCCAATCACTCATCCCTCTTTTGAATCTCATAACCCATCCTTATTGAGTCCACATCTCAGTTGTTCTATTGTGTTGATATTGGGCAAGATGAAAAAGATTCAAGAACAATACTTGCAGTGACCTTGTCCCTATCCATTTGTCTTTCTAGAACATGGTCCTGACTCCATTGTGCACTCTGATAAGTGAGCGTTTTTTAAGAAAAAGCCAGAAGGCCCTAATGGATCCCCACAAGCTGACCCATATGAAGTGGTGACCTCCTTGGATATCCAACAATCTTCTTCCTCATACTTACCTTTTATGACATTGCCCATAAGGTCTAGGGCTCTTATGCGCATCTCCATAGCCATTTGATCTTCAGGGCAAAGCCCTGATGTTTCATATTTCTAATGCCAAGCCCACCTTGTTTCCTACTCCAGATAATGTCCTTCCATTTGACCAAGTGGATGGCTCTTTTTTTTCTTGGTCCCTTGTCATAGGAAGGACCTCTTGATTTTGTCTAGTCCCTGAACAACACCTGAAGGAATTAGGAAGAGAGATAGCATGTAGGTTGGTAGTGCATCTAAAACTGCACTAACCAGTGTGAGTCTACCGCCAGAGATAAATAGTTAGACTTCCACATAGTCAATTTTTTCTCACACTTCTCCGGTGTTGAATCTCATATCCCTTGGGACTTTGACTTTGCTCCCAGGGGCATACCCAAGTAGATAGGGAAGCCTCCCCACTTCACCTCCCAATATTATTATGGCTAGCTGCTCCGTGTTAGGCACGTGGTTTTATGGGGTATATGTAACTGTTTCTCCAATCAATGTGAAGACCTTAAATGGCTTCAAACAAGATTATAATCACTCTAAAATACTTTAGTTGCTCTCTTCTACATCACAAAAAATCAAGGTGTCATCTGCATATTGCAGGTGGGTGATCTTTATGCTTAGGTTGTTGTTTCTAGCCAGTTCAAACCCTTGTACCCACCCAGTGTTGTTCGCTGCCTTAGTCATTCTATTGGCTCCTTCCAAGGCTAGAATGAAAAGGAATAAGGATTTGAGGTCTTCTTGTCTTATCCCCTATGAGCATCAAAGAAACCTTCCAAACTTCCATTAATGAGAATGGAGAATTTCACAGTAGATATGCAAAACTTCACCCAATTGATCCATTTTTCACCAAAACCCATTTGCCTTAAGACTGATAGTATAAACCTCCAATTGCCATAATCATAGGCTTTTTCAATGTCCAGTTTACAAAATATCCCAGGCTTTCCTTATGTGGTTCTTGAATCTACAACCTCATTAGCTATCAATACTGCATCCATTATCTATCCTCCTCTAATGAAAGCCGTCTATTGAGAATCTACTAGGGAATCCACCACTTTTTTAATCTCTCTGTTAGTACCTTTGACCATTATACCATACAAAAAGCTCCTGCCAGATTTGCTACTTTTCGTCTCTCACGGGACAAAAAAAACCCTAACTCCTTTGTCGATTGTTAATAGTACAATGCAAATCGCTAGTCATATTCTTTTTGCTTTTTCCATTGACAAGTAAAAGCTACAGTCCGAATTGTAAATATCTCTTCGTGATTTTCCTGAACTGATCTGAGTTGTTATTTTGATTTACCCACTTTCTCCTTTCTTATTTTGGTGGCTCCGGTGGTGATTCTTCTTTTCAGTCCCCTTCGACAAGAAAGAAAGCAATGCTCTATAATTCTAATCCATTTTTTGGTCTTTGATTTTATTGAGTTTGGTTCGTTCTCATTCAAGAATTGTGAAAATTTATCAAGAACTCAACCAGGAAATTGATTACAAATAGAGGGCAAAACGAAGAACCAGAACCAGAAAAGAAAGTGAACAGAAAATCTCTCTGTGAACGATCTCTTAATCTATTCAGCGAAAGGAAAGCCATTCTTGGTATGTTCCTTGACAAACAAGAAGGGTAAAGGGACTGTTTGTGCTTGTGTTGCACCCCCTCGGGACTGCAAAGCTGCTGACTCTGATCGGTTTCCCAATTCAAGATTCAATATTCAAACCATCGAGTCTCTTTATCGACGAGATTTCCGGCATACTCTAGTCCTTTTCAGGCAACTTCCCAGGCATCCAGCGATTTCCGGTGATCCCCGACGATATTTGGGGGTTTTTTCTTAATCTGATTCCAGGACACAGCTTCGCTCCAGCAACACAGGATTTTCCGGTGAGATCTTCTCCGACGGCTTCCAGGTGATATCTTCCAAACTCTCCCCTGTTTACTATTTCTTGTCTGCAATATTGATGACACTAGTGCATAGCGACTAATTCTGATTGGGATTGCAATATTTCTTGGTTGTGGGTATCAACTGTTTACTGCAAAAAATTTTGCTACTTGAATTTATTGTTACATTTACTCTCAAATTTTCTACTTGTTCGTGTGTAATTGTATTGGGTTTCCTTTTCTTTACGTGTTTGTTCATTGTAAAATTTATTTGTTAGGGAGTTGTGCAAGTTGCCTAATAGTATTGTTACGGAAAATTAATTTGTTAGGGAGGGGCAATTTTTTGGTTGTTTTGAGTTTTATTGTTGATTATTGAGTATCGTTTATTATCCCTAGCATATATTTCTTGATTTGTTTCTTCTTGATCTTTGTAGCTTAGTGAGGTATTAGTTCTTAGTTTAGTGGCGTCAGGAGCTAATGGTGGTTTAGGGTCATGTCGTCGGTTGGGGTTGGAGGTAAGGGGTAGGGGTGGCAAGAGGGGCATGGGAGTATCTAAGTTAAGGATAGGATCGTGGAATATAGGATCACTTATAGGGAAATCCATAGAGCTAGTGAAGTGTCTTAAGAGGAGACATATTAACATAGCGTGTGTTCAAGAGACTAGATGGGTAGGGACCAAAGCTCTGGACATAGACGGATTCAAGTTATGGTACTCGGGTGGTTGGGATAGAAATGGTGTAGGTATTCTAAGTAGACGAGGACCTTAAGAAATATGTGGTGGAGGTTAGGAGATTTAACAATAGGATCAGTCTATTAAACTTGTGGTTGGTAGGCATGTAGTGAATGTGGTTAGTGCCTATGCGCCCCAAGTGGGCCTGGATGAGTAAGTCAAAAGGCTCTCTTGGGAAAATTTTGATGAGGTTGCGAGAGGCATACCAGAGATGGAAAAACTCATCATTGGGGGAGACTTTAATGGGCATATTGGGGCAACCACTAGAGGGTTTGAAGATGTCAATGGAGGCTTTGGTTTTCGGGAGAGGAATGGAGGTGGGACGTCTCTCTTGGATTTTGCCAAAGCCTTTGAGTTAATTATCGCTAACTCATGTTTCTCGAAGAGGGAGAAATCACTTGATTATCTTTCGTAGAACGGTAGCTAAGACTCAGATTGATTACTTCTCCAAAATGGCGACAGAAGCCTTTGTAAGAATTGCAAAGTTATTCCAAGTGAAAATACCTCCACTCAACATATGCTTCTAGTAATGGATTTAGAGATTAAGAGAGAAAAGAAGAAGGTTATTAATGCCCACCCGAGGATTAGATGGGGAGGCCTAAACCCCTGTCCTTTTACGAGAAATAGAAGAAAAGTTGGGTATTTAGAGGCTTGGAGTAGTGGCAAAAATGTGAACGATATTTGGGGCATTACCGTTGGTTACATTAGAAGAGTAGCTACCGAGGTACTAGGGGTTTCCAGAGGGGCCTTTGGTGGACATTAGGGCGATTGGTGGTGGGATGATGAAGTTCAAGGCAAAGTGAAAGCCAAGAAGGTTGCTTATACAAAGTGGTTGGAGTGCAGGGATGAGGATGAAAAACAAAGGCTTAAGGAGATATATAAGACAACTAAGATAGAGGCAAAGATGGCGGTGACGAGTGCTAAGACAGTAGCGTTTGAGCGCCTATATGAGGAGCTAAGTGATAAAGGCGAGGAAAAGAGATTGTATAGGCTCGCTAAGGAGAGAGAAAGGAAAGCTCGAGACTTGGACCAAGTGAAGTGCATCAGGGATGAGGATAGTGGGGTGTTGGTAGATGAGACTTCCATTAAGCTAAGGTAGCAAGCTTACTTTCATAAACTCCTAAACGAAAAAGGAGATAGAGGTATTGAGCTGGGTAAGTTGGCACACTCCGAAAGTCATCGAGATTTTGGTTATTGTAGGCAGTTTAGAGTTGAGGAGGTTAGACGTGCTATTAGTAGGATGAAGAGAGGGAGGGCCATCGGACCCGATGAGATCCCGGTGAATTTTTGGAAGAATATGGTCAAGGAAGGCATAGAGTGGTTGACTAGACTGTTCAATGCTATTATGAAGACTGCTAAGATGCTTGATGAATGGAGGAGTACAATGGTCCCATTGTACAAGAATAAGGGTGATATTCAAAACTGTAACAATTAAAGGAGTTTCAAGTTGTTAAGTCACACTATGAAGGTCTGGGAGAGAGTGGTAGAGATGAGGGTGAGAAAAGTAATGTCTATCTTAGCGAATCAATTCGGATTCATGCCGGGACGGTCGACTACTGAAGCAATTCATCTTATTCGGAGATTAGTGAAGAAATATAGGAAAAGAAAGAAACACATTCATATGATGTTCATTGATCTCGAGAAGGCCTATAACAAAGTTTCAATGGATGTCCAATGGAAGTTTCTAGAGGCAAAAGGTGTCCCAATGGCATATATTAGGGTGATAAAGGACATGTATGATGGAGCCAAAACTCGAGTAAGAACGGTGGGAGGAAACTCAAGAGTATTTTCCTGTTGAGATGGGACTTTATTAAGGATCTGTGTTGAGCCCTTTATGGGTTTGCCCTGGTGATAGATGAGCTGACGCAGTCTATCCAGGAGAAGGTCCGTTGGTGTATGCTATTTGCAGATGACATAGTAGTGATTGATGAGACTCGGACTAAAAAATGATAGATTGGAGGTTTGAAGACAAGCTTTGGAATCCAAAAGGTCCAAATTGAGTACAACCAAAACAGAATACTTGGAGTGCAACTTTAGTGTTACGAGGGATGAAGCAGACACTGATGTGAGGCTTGCCACTCAATCTATCTCTAAGAGAGATAACTTGAAGTATTTTCGGTCTATCATCCAAAGTAGTGGCAATATCAACGATGAAGTCACACACTGTGTTGGGGCAGCATGGACGAAATGGAGGCTTGCCTCAAGAGTATTGTGTGATAAAAAGATACAGCCTAAGCTTAAAGGCAAGTTTTACAGAATGGTGGTTAGACCATCTTTGCTCTATGGGGTGGAGTGTTGGCCTATTAAAAATTCACATGTTCAGAAGATGCAGGTTGCAGAGATGAGGATGTTGAGATGAATGTGTGGACATACCAGGAGTGATAGGATTAGGAATGAGATCATCCGGGAGAAGCTAGAGGTAGCTCCTGTGGCTGACAAGATGAGGGAAGCAAGACTGCGTTAGTTTGGACATGTGCAGAGGAGTATCAATGCTCCTATTAGAAGGTGCGAGAGGTTAGATTTAGGGAATACACTGAAGGGTAGAGGTAGGCTGAAGAAGTATTGGGGGGAGGTGATTAGACAAGATATGGCGAAACTTCATCTCACCGAGGACATGGCCTTAGAAAAGAGTGGAGGTTGCGTATTAGAGTAAATGGCTAATAGGTTAGTAGGAGTAGGTCGATGTATGACTTGGTGATAGTAGGATAGTAGGAGTAGTGATGTCTTTACATCATATGTTGCCATTATATTTGTTTCCTTTTAGCGTATTTACATTGCCTTTATACTTGTGTTGTCATTTTTCGTTTTGTTATGTTAAATTTATCATATTTGCATACTATCATGTGCTTTTCCTATCCTTTCCTTTTTCTATATCTAGTTTATTCTGCTTTTGGGTTTTTGCGACGAGGGTTCCAAGAAAACAGCCTCTCTACCTCTATGAGGTAGTGGTAAGGTATGCATACATTCTACCCTCCCCAGACCCCACTTATGGGATTCCACTGGGTATGTTGTTGTTGTCTGTTAGTACCTTTGAAATCGTTTGTAAACGTCCCAACAAGTCTTATTGGTTTGAAATCTTTTAGCTCCTTAGCTTCTTTCTTCCTATGGATCAAGGCTATATAAGTGGCATTAAAGCTTTTTGAACACATTTCCTGAGCATGGAAATTGTGGAAGGCTTCCATTATGTCATGCTTCAAAACCTCCCGACACTTAATGTAAAAACCCATTGTGTATCCATCAAGGCCTAGGGCTTTGTCCGTTGCACACAGCTTGATGCAGTTATACACTTCCTGCTCATCAACTTCTCCTGCAGAGCTACTTACTCTCTCTGTAATAGTAGGGTAGGTGTTAATAGTTCCCGTTGATCTCCAATCTTCCTCATTATATAATTTTCTGTAAAACTAAATTATCGCCACTTTGATTCTTGTCGGCTCAACCATAGTTTCCCCTTGCACTTCAAGTTAGTCAATGTGATTACTCTTGTGGGCATTAGCAACTTGGTGGAAAAAATTGGTCTTTTTGTCACCCTCCTTTAACCACAGGGCCCTTGATTTCTGTCTCCATGCACTCGCTTCATTTTTTAGAACTTCTTCAAGTTCCAGAAAAATATCAGCCTTCTTAGATGACTCCTCTGCTGTCATGGGTCTGGTCTCTAAAATGGAGTCTAGCACTGTCATTTCATTAAGGAGTCTAAACTTTTGTAGTTTCAAATTTCCTTCTTCCACAACTACTTCACCCTTTAACCTTACCTTTGAGGGCTATGAGAGTTTAGAGGCTAAGATGAAATCAGGCCTCCTAGTAAACTCAAATGAACTCCACCATTCTCTAACCTTGTACACAAAACCTTCAAATGTCAACCACCAATGTTGGAATTTGAAGAAGGATTTTCCTATTTCCCAGCTACCACATTAAAGTGCAATAGGCAAGGGTATTTGTTTGATATCTATGAAACACTCATCCCATTCAAAAGAAAAAGGGATCCTATCAATTCTTGAAGCAGCCTCTTCGTTGTCACCTCTAAACCATGTTTATGAGCTGCCTTCAAGCTGAGTGTCAATCAACTCCATATCCTATATGAAATCAAAATTCCTGCATTGGCGAGGATCTCTTGTTGCAGTTCCTTTTCTCAAGTTGGAATCTACAAACAATGAAGTCGTCAAAACTTGCCCACGACCCTCTAATAAACCTCTAACGGCCCCTAATTCATCCCAAACTAGTCTCCTTTCTAGTTTGCCATTTGGCGCATAGAAACCAGTTATGTGGCATGAAAATTCCTGTAAAAGTGCTTCAAATTTGCATGTTAAAGAGTAAGCACCGATCTGCAGTACTTCACCCTTCCACATTGTCCCACATCATAATTATCCCCCCTCTGGTGCCACTGGATCCTAGAGTTGCAAATCTTGTCCATCTCCCTCCCCCAATCTGATTGATATGGTCTTGACAATCTCCTTCTAACTTTGTTTCTTGCAGGCAAACAATGTCTGCTTTCCAGTCTAGCAGTTGATTCTTGACTATCTTTTTCTTACCCGTGTCATTTAGCCCTCTCGCATTCCATGAAACTATTTTGAGCTTCATTAGTCAGTCTGATTTTTCCTCTTCCCCTTTGTTCTGTTTCCACTGCTTTTGAAGGCATCGAAAGTGATCAAGTTTTTCAATTCCTGTGTACACTTGCCTCTGTTTCTCCTAATGTCCATACTCATTTCCATTCCTCTAGCTTGTCTGCTTCCATCAATTTGCATGAGCAGTTCTAGAGTTTCTTTTTCATGGCCTTTGAAGTCTATTCCAATTAACTTGCTAAGTTCCAAAAGGTTCTGATGCACCCATGCAGTGAGAATGTCATGTGGATATCATTATGGTCTCCAATACAACTTGGTAAATGGTTGTAATCATCTTCCATTTTTTATATTCCATTTGAACCTTGAGTATCAACTAAACATTGACTGAGAATACAAACTAGTATGCAGATGCAAGTATCAGAGTATCATTCATTGCAGCTTGGGAAAGCATTTGCCCAAATAAAGCACTCAAGGAAAGATGACTCTTAACCTTATACTGGATCTTCAGTCCCAAACAGATGGTGCATTAATTTCAGGAGTATCAACTGCAGAGCAGTATGAACTAGCAACAGAATTGTTTATCTAATGACCACATGTAATTGAATCAAAATGTATACATCAAAATCAATCTTGAAATTCTTTCCACATATTTCTGGGTAAATATAGTAAAGATTAACAAGGACCTCAACTTCGCCACTATGAGCATACATTGCTGGATGCAGGTCCAAATCCCAAATAAAGGAAGAGGGTTACAGTAAGTTGAAGGGCAGCTAAACAAGTTAACTAAAGAATTTTCATCATACTGAAGTTGTACAGGAGAGGAACAGGTATTAAAAGGAGCAAACTGGGTATTAAGGATGACTACAGACCCGAAGTAATTTGGAAGGCATCGTTGTTGTTATTTCATCAATATGGAACTCAACAGGAAGAGAATTCTTCTGGCCCGAACTTGCAAGGTTTTCAGGAAACGTAAGGCACAAGTATACAGTCAATTGATGTACACTCATTGATTTTAAAACTAACAATTACCGGCATTAGCCAATAGATATAAGAGGATTCAGATGGACCACTGCATGTCTAGACAACAACATAAGTGGTAAAAAACTGCCAAAGCAAGGAAGAGAAAGACAAATGAAAAAATAATGCAACAGAACTATATATAAACTGACCTGAGCAAGGCCAGGCTGCAAAGCACATTGTATCATCAACCTCCCAATCACATCATGTGCAACTACTGTTTCAATAAGTTCACCACCAACAAGCTTCACTAACGGTTCGTTGTCGAGATCACACATCTCCACAACAACATGACCTCTCAACCCCTCTCTTACTCCAGTAAGGCTAAGTACAACCCTTAGAGCACGTGCATCACTCTAATAAGAAGAAAAAAATTGGAATAATTAGTCCAATTATCTGGTTGTTTAGAGCTTGAAGATTCAATTGTGAAGAAAGCACCTGATCAGCATTCTCATCAGATGCTAAGACAATGATTGCACGTGCTTTTGAGACTGATACCTGCATGCGTCATACAAGAACAAAAACAAAAAAGAAAAAACTATAACAAAGAAGGAATAAGGAAGGATTAAGGTAATTCAAGAAGAGCATAAGATACTAGTTAAACCCTTAGAGAGTAGTTACTTTTACTTCACTGAGGAAATTAGGATATCAGGATAATGAAGAAAAGGAAAAACTGATTAAGGATAAGAGGGAGCATCATGGTCAACAAGGGAAAGACAAAAGATACGCTCTCACACCTTTTTCAGATCAGCAAGTATCAGTGGACTGCCACTTCGGCAGATAACTGAAGTTCCCATGAAATCAAATTCTAACTTTGCTATGTCCATCTCCATCTCCTCCTTGTCTCTTTCCGCAAGAACAACGACAACACCACCACCAATGCTCTTGTTCGCTATTGATAACTGCTTCAAAAGTGACCCCTGGAACAAGAAAATACTCTTACACCTACGTGTCATATATAGTTTCAAAAGCCATGATCAAAGCAGATAATTCCTTCCATCTAGCGAAGGGTACCAAGTGATGTTTGCAGCTAAAAGAAACATCATGTATGACCTGAAAGCTATTATTGAAGTATCTCTTTGCTTTTCTCCAATAAGATCTCTCGGGAACCAAGGTTTCTGTCTTACTCGCAATGCCTATTGTTAACAATTTGCAGATTTTCACTCTACTGAATAATTTAGAAGGTAATGAAAATTAAAAAATTGTTCTTCACTATATAGAGTGGTTTTGCTAATACTTTTTTCCTCTCTTCATCTCTTTACTCATTATTAATAAAGATCCAAAATTATATCAAACCTTTTTAATATAAAGTACGATAATTTAATAATTCCAACCTATATCAAGCCTATTTACCTTGCTAAAAGCACCATTACAAAAGTATTTCATTCTACTTAGCATGTAGGAAAAGAATCGAGCAGACAGAAAGTTCAGTTAGCAGCTGAAAATGTCCTAACTAGAAATAAAATGTATTCCTATAAACAAACTATCATCTATGAAGAATAAATCTCGCTAGCAACTTAGATTATATTATTGACAAGACAAGGGAAGATGTAAGTCCAACAGCACAATGTTGTTGCACAGCCATGCAGGTATATGTGTGGCTGGAAATATTTAAATCCAACGATTCATCACTATCCAATATGTTTGGATCAAATGGAATGTAAAAAAGATGGATCTGGATTGAACTTTCTATAGATCATATTGATCAATTGGATTTTGAATGGATAATGGATTACCCATAGCCCATATCTAATGTATGTCCATCCAGATCTAATTTTTCTACCTTTTCTGCCCAAATATAGAGCAAAATCCAGATAATATTTCAAAAACTCACGACACTTTAAGCAATATGCTAGACTTACCAATTTATCGCTCCATCCAAGAACAAGAATGTGATTACTTTCAATCACCTCACTCTTTCCTTTCCTTAAAGAATCCACTTTTTCTGAAATAGCATCTGAAACAAGCCCCAGCATCATAGCAAATATGAGCATGCCTCCTGAGCTTATCAGAACTGAAACTATCCTTGGCCCTGCACCAACCATATCAGCATGGTTTCCAGAGTCTGCAATGAAGCTCCACGAAAGCCAAATAGCTTCAGTAAAGCTGCCGTCACCAACAGCATAAAGTGCCAATCCTCCATATCCAATTAGAAAGAGAGTGGAAAAAAGAAGTGCAAGCAGTTTTGCATAAGGGTAAACTGAGAAACACACATCCACCACATAAGCAATCCTTTTCTTCAGTGGAACCTCCTCCTTTTTGGTATATTTCCTCTTCAAGAGATCAATTATTCTCGGTAAATAGTCAAGATATTTGTACAATGCAAAAGGAATAACGAGGATGAACACCACCATGTATAGAGCAACTGTTCTACTGTCAGCATTACCAAAATACGCTAATGAATTAGCTTCTTCAAGCTCCATGATACCAGCACTGGTAAGATCAACATGGCTACAAACTCTACGAAGACTAATATTCTCCTCCTGCAAATAAATCAATCCTCACCTTCAGCTTATGAATTGAGAACCAACTACATGATTACAACAGAGATCAAAATTTGAGTACAAGTTGAGTGGTTAATATTCCTGTTTCTTACAACAAGCAGTGGTTCTTCTTGTTTTATTTTAATTTTGGGAACGTAGTATTCGGATTCTTTTAATAAGCAGCAACTGAAAACTATATGTGAACAAAGAAGACAAGTGTGAAAAGAATTCCCAATTTTAACAGTGTTCATAGAGAGCATACCTGAAGTTTAGAGACTTCATTCCGCAAATATAATGTGTGAGATACAGATAATGTACAAACAAACTTAAGCTGCAATAAATGGAAACAATTGATCAACATAACAAGAAGAACCAAAAACCTAATGCATTGAGATCAGAAAGGCTTGTAGCGAAAGGAGATTGGATGGGCAAAAAATTCCCATGCACCAAAGTAAAACATAGTACTATCATACTATGTACTCTCCAGGTTCAATTTATATAACATTCTTTCCTCTTTTGGACATCTCAAGATGTTTGACATCATTCATTTGTATAAACCTTCATACTTTAAAAAATTCAAAACATATTATTCAAATTTTAAACATCAGGATAAAGATCTTTAACAAACCAACTTGTCAACAATTACTTTTTAATTGTTTTTCCAGCATCACAAACATAACATACAGAACTCAAAATTGACATTTCAACATCTCTATCAGTCAAACAGAAGGTTATAAAATGGGACAGAGAGAGTACTGCACCAATATGTAACATTTTATTAGCTCCCTTAAAATGTTAACCAAAAGCAATCAATTGCAAATTTCACATTCTCTGGATATCTTGGCTTTTAAATTTCCAGCTGACTTTGAAATGGAACAGAAACAGAAACGGGAATTAGAATGGGAAAAGCATAAAGATGTAACATTTTATTAGCTCCCTTAAAATGTTAACCAAAAGCAATCAATTGCAAATTTCACATTCTCTGGATATCTTGGCTTTTAAATTTCCAGCTGACTTTGAAATGGAACAGAAACAGAAACGGGAATTAGAATGGGAAAAGCATAAAGATACCAACCAGAAATAGAATCCACGAACATCTATGACCAGAAGCTCTTCGATCATTGGAGAAGTTAGCTGACGTGGACCCTGATAAAGCCGAAGAAGCTGGACTTGAGACTTGAATTGACAAAGCATTCAAATCTTTCTCAGCTTTTAGCTTGGGCTTGGGCTTCTTGGGCTTCATCTTTGACTCCACCTTAGCTCCGTCCTTTTCACAACTCAAATTGGAAGGCATAGACTCGCTACGAGTCGATAATTTAGGCTGATTCCTCTGGGATTTCGAAGTTGACTTGACGTTGACTCTACTCCTAGTAGTATGCGGTCCAAGAAAAGAGGGGTAAACGTAGTCACGATCGCCAAATCCAAAACTTGCATCATTACTAGCGGAAGTGGTGTAAGATTCAGTGGAGAAGCGAGAGGAGGATGGCGGAATGGAAGAAACACGGCGAACAGCAGGGAAAAGTGGGTCGGGGGTTGTGTTGCCGGCAATGATTTTGGATTTCTTGAGCAACGGAGGTCTCTCCGGGTTGTTAGGGTTCGGGTTGGGATTGGAATTTGGAGCTCCACTTTTGTCGGGCATTGTACGGATTGAAGAAGGGCAAAAGTATACCAGGGAAGAAACACGGAGAGAGGATTATGGGTAAAAGTGAAGTGGGGAACTTACGGATTGTGTAGGACGAGATGGAGAAGCCATGGGAGAATCACATGCATCAAGTGGGAAGACAGGAGGTTATGGTAGTTCTTTTTTTTATTATTATTATTATTTTATTTTTATTTTTATTATATAAAAATATGGGGAGCTTGGAGCTTGGAGCTTGTTTGTGAGTTTGAATGAAAATCAATGTTAATTTTTTAAATATTGATAATGTTTAGTTTGAGTTTGAATTTATTGAAAAGTTTGATGAAATAATCAAATCAAATTGACAAATTCAATAGTGGAAGTTGGAGCTTAGTTATCTATCGATTTGGTTAAAAACCAATTCAAATTGAAAAATCAAAGCAAATGGATTTAATTTGGATTTTGTTTGATTTTAATTTTTTAAAAATCGATAGTGTTTAGTTTGTATTTGGATTTGTTCGAAAAAAATTGATGAAATAACTAAATCAAATCAACAAATTACATACATATATATATTTTTAACTGTACATACATAATCCATCATTTATAAAAATAATTTTAAAGATCTTATATACATTTTCATCAAATTTTATTTTTAATCTATTTATGAAAGTATAAATATTCAAGACGAGACTGTTTTAACACCAAGGATGAAGCTCTTTCTCTAAAAGGATTTTTCTAAATTCTTTTATCACAAAAGTTTGTCATTAACCAAATATTTTATATACACAAGAAGAGTCTAATAAGGTTTTTACTGGAAAGGAAAGTGCCAAAAAAGAAGAAAATAAGTTAAGCTGGATTTGTCGTGACTATCCAAGAATTTAATGTTCGAATCGAGATTGTAAACGGTAAAGCTTATTTGGTTTTACTTATTTTATAAATTTTTTTCTCGAATAGATCATGAATTTTCTAGATTATTAAGGATCTCATCGAAAGTTTACTGCAGCTTGCCATACAAAGGTTAAGACCTTATTGATTTCATGTATATGAATGTCTATGACAATTTTTGGTTGATCACTGTCTTCCTTCTATGCAAAAATGGTGAATTTCGAAACTTTTTTCATAATAAATTTAATGATTGAAAGTTCTATAATATTAATCGTTCTAACTATTTTTCATTTTGAATGGATTGTTGTCACTTTTTGTCCATTTTGAACATGTCATCACTTTTATTTTTGTGTAACCGAATAATGAAATTGAAATCAATAACAACCAAATTGACAAATGCATACTATAATTAATTTGATTTAGTTTTGAGAATTAAAAAATCGATTAAGTTGGTTTAATTTTGATTTTGACCATGACCAATAACTAATCAAAACCGGCTCATGAACACCCCTAATTGTCACTATGAATGACCGTGAAAATTGAAACAAAAAGTGATTTTACTTTTTTTTTTTTTTTTTTGGGGGGGGGGGGGGGAGTCAGAAAAGCATCAAAGTCAATTAAGTTAAATTATGATTATAATAATGTTATCAAAATTATTTAATCTTTTCTAAATACTAATCAAGTTGTACGCGCTTTGCACGTATGTATTGTGTTAATTAATAATAAATGTATATAAAATATTTATTATAAATACAAAATTTTAAAAAATAATATATAATTTTTTTAAGATAAAAAATATATTTAAAGAGAAACATGATGACTCACTACATGTGAGAAAACAAATACTCCTACCAATTAAAAAAAAAAGTAAAAACTCAATTTTATATATATATATATAGTTTATGTGGTTAATTTGAATATTCGGATACATGCTATCTACAAATCAAGCTATAATTTTTTATAATTATTGAAGAAAACATAATAATTGAAGAAGTCACTAAGATAATAGTGTTATACAGTGTGTCTTGAAAATTTATTGCTACATATTATCAGTATAAGATATTATTTTCAATATTATAGGAAAAAAAAGGAAAGAGTTCAATATTATTGGGAAAAAAAGGAAAGATGGTGAACTTTTGATTTTTCTAACTACTTTATTTAATTGCAACATGCTTGTTTTGTTCAATTTTTTTATCGAATTTTTAACTAAAAGAGATACACAAGAAATTATAAAAAGGGGAATCTATTGTCAATTGTTGATTGGGTATAATTCATATATAATATTTAAATTTAAAAACTATAAGAAATAAAGAAGGCAGAAAAAATAATAATAATGAATTCAAAAAGATGATTTGAATCAAAATCAAAATAAGAAGAAACTATAGGAGTAGAAGGAAGAAGCCATATGTCCTTTTTTTAGATGAATACTGATGTTTATTGTAAAGTTTAATTAAGATATTAACAAAATAGAATTATAGAAATTCTTTTCTTTATGTAAGGTAAAATTTTATTTGATTTATTTAGAAGTGACAAATATTACAATTTCTTTTCTAGATAGGGCTTTAATGAATTTTAAATATTAGGATAAAAATTAATGATAATTATATGAAAAAAATTGTGATAAAGCGATTTTGTTTAAAAAAGAGTATTTTAATGAAAGACAAAAAATTTAAATAATATTTCTAAGGGTCTACACACTTTTAATATAGTATAGATTGATAAATATACCCTATTTTTCAACTATCCACTTAAAATTTTTTTAAAAAATCATTCAAACTTCTCCTTCTTTAGGAAAATGTTCAACAACAACTCCTCCACAACCAATAGATTCATGGGCTCATCGTCCCATCACATTATCCCCATGAAATTTAAATCCTTAAAGTGAAGAGACAGAATGAAATTTTTGATGGTCTCAACTTGTCCCCATGAAATTATCCAAAAAATTGATTTGAAGTTTGGGAGAAAATTTATTGTCTTGAAGTGGAAACACAAAAAGGTGATACATTCGGGGTCGCACCACGATATTAAATTGTATGCTTGACGGGAAGCACCCCATCATTGTCTAAAATTTTAAATTCTTAGTTTAATTTTGCATTTTCAATTTTGGTTTAGCTATTGAACTTTAATTTTTGACTTTGAGCTAATCCTCACAATTTTTCAAGTCTTTGGTAGTGGTCATAGGCTGGGTTGCACAAAGTTGATTGGAGTTGAAGTTTGGAGTGAAAAGACCTTTAAAAATGCATTTGAGATGATGGTTGGTAATTTAGACCACTTATTGGGCTTCGGGCGTTGCCCAACCCAAAGGGCGGATCGTCGAATTGGGCCTAGACAATGCCAAATTTTACAAAGATTCGGCCCAAATTTGGCAACTCTTTGTGCTCTGCGAACGCGGACAAGCTCAGCGAACGTGGTAGTCAAGAATTGGGACATATCGCCAATGCACTTCTATTCACGCAAATGTGGAGCATTGGAATTTAAAATGAGGTGCGAATGCGCCATGTGTCCACGAACGTGGATAACTGACAATGTCAGGTATTGAAAAGAGAAGTCTTCTCAGACTTGTCCCATTTCAAGGAACAAAAAAGCACAACTTATGAGGTAACAAAAGAGCACAAATTTTTGCACTATAAATTTTGCAAAGGAAAATTGAAGCCTCTCGTCTTCATCTCTTTTAGACTCTAATATCAAGGTATGACCACTCAATCTTTTCTCTATTTTTGTTTCTTTGGTAAGAACTTTGTGCAATCATGAAATGTTTGTTTTTGTAGCCATGACATTGAAATTGTATAGCTTATTTGGCCTTCTCATTTTAGATTCTTTGGCATGAAATTATAATTTTTTTGTGCTTTACCTCTTGAATCTTTGTGATGAATTTTTGGTACTTTGAATTGTGAATTGAATGGATTGTTGGACTTTATGATTGTGTGATTGCTTGAGTAGTGTAACTATGAGGTTGGGGATGATTTAAGGGTGGTTTCTTTATCAGTGTTGTAAATATATGCCCCTCACTTGTTTGATGAAATGTCATAATAAAGTCTGAAATTTTTTATTGGAACACATTGTTCTCGGCAAACACGGACATAGTGTCGTGAACGCGGAGCTCTGGAAACTATTTGTTCTTCGTGAATATGGACATATGGCCGCGAATATGGAGAGTTGAGTTTCTAGAACTCTATGAACGCACCTATTTGGTCACGAACGCAGAGTTATGCAGTAAATTGTCTCGAAAATAGTAGCCTTGCACAATTGGACTTAGACCTTTTTCTATCATTTTCTTTGGCCTAAATAGTTCCTAATACGTTGTTTTAAGTGTCTTTTAGAGCTTTTAACATGTTGGATTTTTGTAGGTCTATTTGGAAAAAAAAGAACATCTGAGCATACACTTTATGACACTAAAATTCTACCAGAGGTAGAGGAAGAGAAGTACTATGATGCAAGCAAATTTCTATCAGCAAGGTGTGCCTGGAAATATGACGAGTACTTAGCTTAGGCAGTTGTTAAGGAAAATGGGATTTGCTTTGACAAACTTGAGGATAAAATGCTAGATTTCTTTGGTCGGCTTCAGGCTTCCGATTGGATATGTTTGGCTGATGAGCCAATTAAAGCCAACCACACCATCATTGCTGAATTCCATGCCAATGCCTTGGAGACAAATTTTGAGATGGCGGTGGTTACCTTAGTTTGGGGTGTGCAAGTTGACTTTAGCTCGATGGTTATAAATGCTATCTATGGGTTGTCTGATACAAATAATAGGGTGTATAAGGAACGCTTCCGAGAATAGGGAAGCCAATGGCTCGTGGAAAAGCTACATAATGGGGTGCCTCTGGAGTGGTTTACCTCGCATAGAGGGGTTGATTCACACGAGTTCATAGTTGAGACTAAGTCTTGGCTTTCTATCATTTGTGCAAGAGTCATCCCTTCCACACATGATACGGAGGTCACTTTGGATCGTGTATTTGTCATTGCTGCCCTCATGGATGAGTTACAAGTTAAAGTCGGGCAGTTGATTGTTGATCAAATAGTTGAGGTGACCCAAGAGAGGGCTAAGAGTTTGGTTTACCCCTCCTTGATTATGAAGCTATGCAATGAGGCAAGGTTAGCTGCACGACCTACAGATGAGGAGAAAAAGCCAAGAAAAGAAATTCCCCTTTTGAAGAAGAAAGAAGGCCATGAGTGTAGACGAAGAGGAAGATTGACATTTTGAATTCCTCCTTTGGTCAGTTCATTGAGCCAGATTCAGAGACTTACAATTCAGCTGCAGTTGTTGTAGGGCCTTCCACTGCCACATGACCTCTTCAGTTTGGTCCTCCTACCATGCGGTATGTTTCCTCCTAAATACATGTGATAGATTCTCAAATTAGATAGCTTGTTACAGGCTTCCCCACTGGCCCACCAAAAGTATCTGCTAATGACCACTCTAACTTGCTTCAGTTTTTGCTACTTAAAGGGCTATGAGTGATCGACTTGAGCATATGAGCCGATGATAGGACAAGATCGAGCACAGCTAGAGGAAGTCCAGGGAGTACGAAAAGAAGAAGAGAAAATTCCTAAATAAGATGATGAGTAAGCTGAGGCACTTATGTGGGTGCAATCATTAAATGTTGATGATGATTTGGCCTTCCCCCTCGGGATCCAGCTCAAAGTGATTCAGGAGTCCTCGTATTCATTTTTTACTTTGTGATTGTACTGTGATGATACAATACCATTTTTAGTTGGGGTTCTCCTGTAGTGTGTTTGGCTTGTATATTCTGATTTCTAGATTGATTGACTTGTATATTCTGATTTCTGGATTTGATAGTCTACATTTGGTGATACTTGAGATATTTGTTTTGATGGTGATGTGCCCTTGTCGAGCTCAGATTATTGTGACTATGGTGTGCCCTTGTCGGGCTTATATTTATTCTGTTGGATCAACTATTTAGTTTGGTTTATTAATTTCTTGTGTTTCTGGATTTTTGTAGATTTCATAAAGTGTAGTAGCTTTTTGATTTTATTTTACTTCTTAGTGTCTTGCCTTTATAGGTGTGTGATTGGCGATGCCCTATGATGGATTGAGTGACGACATTCTTAAGGGTAAATCATCGATCAATTGTGTCTATGAGTTGGTTGTTGTCTTTGGTGAAGTCTTAGTAACCGTTGACCTTGTTGATGCCTAAATGTTAGATTATGACTTGTTTGGAACTAGTAGATTTAGTCAAGTGTTGTGAATCGTGAAAAAAGCATACCCCTCCTATTTTTGAAATTGAATGAATTTGTGATAACACTGTGTTGTAACTCTTACTTACTAGATGGATATCTTGATAAATTAGTCCTCTATCTTTGACTTAAGAGTAAAATTGAACCTTTCCGAATTAGTTTGCATGTCATGTGTTGTGAGTTTTTTAAATAATTCCTTGTGTTCATTTGTGTTACCTAGAACTTGCCCGGTTTGTCTTGAAATGTTGGTCTTGATGGAGTTTGGTCGGAAAAATGACCTTAAGCATTCTTTGGTCTGTTTTTGGAGTCCACTTAGCCTAAATACCTCACCTTTGCATTAAATATATCCATAGTGTTCCCTTTTGAGCCTTAACCTTTTTGTTGGAAACCTAATTACAAGCCTTAACCCTTTTTGAAAAGATAACATCTTTTGAACCCTTGTTCCCTCTTTAAACTTGAGTTACTTGTGATAATAGAGGCCTTAAGCCTAAGTTGGGAGTGATGGTAGAGGATTAGGAAGGGGTGTCTATCACTTGAGAGCTTGTTTTGAAATAACCCAGAGAAATGGATAAATGGAGGAAAGAAATGAAAGTACTGTATTCAAAAATAAAAATAACAACAAAAAAAGTGTTTGAATGAATTGATTCCTCCAAAAAGTTGAAAATGGTTGCATGTGGGACATCAAAGGGTGGAAAAAAAAGTTGAAATATGCATTGGTGAGAAATTTGAAGGAAAGAGTGGAAGAGTTGCAAAGTAAAAATTGTGTGTAGAGTTTAAGGAGGGTTTAGTCACTATTTTCCAAATTGTATCCTATCCTACCCAAAACATACATTACAAGCTTGATTTTACCTTTGGGATTTCTAACCGAACGAAGCTGAGTCAATGTTGATTGAAAATACGGCAAGCCTATGGTGTGGCATTTGTGTGCATAAGATGTTCTTTTATTGAGTGTGAGTGTTTGAGTCTGTGTCCCTTATTTAGTAAATATTTGTATGTTTTTTAGGACTTTCTTCCTTTTTGTGCGAGCATGCTAATTGAGATGGCTTGGTAAAATTGATACCTTTCAGAGTCGAATCAAGTGGAATCGTTTAGTTGACTAGAGGTTTGAGTCATTTCTTGAAAATTTGTGTTGTTGCTTGATTATTCTTAGAAATTGATTTTGACTTTCAAAAGGTTCCTTTGAAATTGAGGGAGTTCCTTGAATAGACAATCACATGCTTGTGCTAATTATTGGTATTACAAAGTCATAGTCATGGCTTAGTTAAAGAATGTGAATTGGGAATTATGTTGTGCTTAACTTGATGGCCTCTTGTGTTTGGTTTTGTTTTGCTTGAGGACAAGCAAAGTCTTAAGTTGGGGGTGTTGATGAGTGGTGAATTTACACTCATTTATGGCTCTTTTTCTTATGATTTTGTATTGTTAATTTAAGGGATTGAGGCTAATTATGCTTTGAATGGTATACATTTTAGGTACTTATGCTTTACAAGGAGTTTTGCTAGAAAGAATGAAGTTTGATCCTGATTTGGAGCAAAAAGGAGCTTAAAAATTTGAAATGGTACTTGGAACACATTTGTGCTCCACGAATGCAGAGCTTTGGGTGATTGTACACCGCATACGCGGTCTTCACAAGTGTAGAAACAATGGTGAAACAAGCTAGACTTTGTGAACACTAAGTGGACAAGCGTGGATACGGAGGTCTAAACTATGTTGACCTCTGCGAACGTGATCAAAACTCCACGAACGTGAAGTGTTTATATCACCGATGCTTCGGCAGATTCAAAATTTTACCATTTTGATCCTATTTCATATTACATGCACTCTCAGCTCTGGAGACCATTATCCTGGATTCATCCATCACATTTGGAAGGAGGAACACACCTAAGGACATAATTTTAGCTTTGGGTGAGGATTGAAGGGCAAGTTTTCTACGATTTCTTTTGGGGATTGAAGAGTGTGAGATTCCATTGTTAAATCTCTTACCCACTCTTACTTTTCATGCTTTGTAGTTTATAAATTGTACATGTAATGAGATTCTGATTTAGATTTGTACATGGGTATTGATTTAGAACCTTGCTTTTACACTTAGTTGAATATATTCTTGCAAATCAAGTGGGTTTCTCCCTTAATTGATTTTATTATGCTTAATTGATTTATGGTTTCATTCTTACCTTAATTTATAATTGATGATTTGAGGTTGGGAACTTTAATCTTGCTTAGATCTTTGATTATTTCATGAAAGTGAGTAATCAGAGTGGACGGTTTGTGTGATAGTCATGGGTTATGCTAATTGGTTGAATGGCTAGCTTGGGGTTCAATCAACTAAGGTTTTAGAAAGGTTTGCTAATCGCATAGGTCCCAATAAGGTCCTAGTGTGATTTGGCATATGAGACCTTATCAGGTTCATATAGAATGCTACTTTCGTCCAATTGGAGACTGTAGTTACAAGTAATCTAGTCTACCCATAGTGATTGTAAGAAGCTCTGTGTAATAGATCGTCCAGGTTCTAATTCATTTTCCATTTCCCCATATCCTTTGATCCCTTGCTTGATATATCCTTGTCCAGGTTCTTTATTTTCTTAATTTTATTGGTAGCTTAATTTCTCCTTTTATGATAATTGTTGTGTTGGTTGTGCGAATTCAAATTAATATCTCATGGTCCTTAGTCATCTCAATTTTACTCACATTGTTCCCTCTGGATTTGACCCCAAACCATAGTTGGGTAATTATACTAATGATGACCGCCATATCTCTTAATGGTTTTGAGGTATTATTGAGCGACATCACTATCCTTCTCATCATTGT
Organism: Solanum rostratum; assembly: GCA_029948455.1. Taxonomy (NCBI): domain Eukaryota; kingdom Viridiplantae; phylum Streptophyta; class Magnoliopsida; order Solanales; family Solanaceae; genus Solanum; species Solanum rostratum. The sequence continues at coordinate 21,132,055 of CM057055.1, forward strand.
GGCTAGATTCAGGCTACTTGTTGATCCAGATTGGGTGAGCCCTCATGCTTTGGGAATGGATCTTATTTCCTTCTAGGTTTCATGTTGTATTGAGACTATCTTTATTTCTTGTTGAGGGTGATCTTGGGACATGTCTGGGGCCCAATATAGTTCATGACTAAGAGGTATTATTAGATATGATGTATTACTTACAGACTTGTATTTTTCGGTGACTCTTCTGACTCTTATGCTTCGGCCTATGACATGTTTAGCTTTTGCTTATGTATCTTCTTTATTGTTTACCTTGAATGAGTATGATATGCTAAGAAGGCTAGCTTGGGGTTCCTTCGGGGATCTCATTCACCATGTTACACCCAGGGCCTAGCTTGGGCTGTGACAAACTTGGTATCTGAACTTAAGGTTTTGAAATAGTCCTCGATGTCCAACATGCTGCGTCAAGTAGAGTCTTATTCTTGGGTATGAAGCACGTCACATCTATGAGTAAGAGGCTATAAGGCATTTTAGGAAATGTTTCACTTCTTCGTGATTCATGTCGTGCCATAGAATGTGTTGTAAGGTTTCCCAACTCCAAGAAAGGTACTTGCAAATGAGGATCAAGCTCCTCAGGATCCTTTGGGGGAGCAAGTGACTAATGCTAAGCTCTAGATTGAGATTTCTATGATGGCGTGGGCTATGACTAACCAGGCTGGACATGCTATGGCTCCTCCTCCTCATGTGCCTAATCTAGCAGCTAAGGTAAGGGATTTTGGTCAAATAAACCCTCCAAATTTCCAAGGTCCAAAGGTTGATGAAGATGCCCAAGAGTTTATTGATGAGGTGTACAAGGTTTTGGCTTTCATGGGAGTGTCTTCAGGAGAAAGGACAGAATTGGCCACTTACCAACTCAAAGAGATGGCCCAAGTATGGTTCACTCTATGGGTATTCAAGAGGGCAGATGAAGGCTGCATTGGTTGGGAAGAGTTTAAGTTTGTATTTTTGGACTCTCTAAGTCCTTCTCTCAAGACTCAAGCTAGGGTTCAGTTGGGGGATTTAACTTCAAGCTAGGTTCCTCTCAATTTCAGCTTCTCAATCAAGGTATGTTGGGATTGATTCTTGGTCCCTTTCAACCAAGAAAACCCAAACTCTTTTCAATTGATTTTCGTGAAATTAAGCTTACTTTATATGTGGGTTTTCATTATTTGATTTTATTAAATTCAATTGATGTATGAGTTGTGCTTTATTCATGATCTTAAGTTATTTAAGCCCTATTATGATGATTTACATTGATGTTATGAAGTTATGAAGATGCATGTCCACTTTAAAGCTTGATTTATGCCTGAGTGATTTATATTATGGTTTAAATGTGGATTTAATTATGGATTTACTTAACTTTCATACTATGATATTGATTTTAGCTTGAATCTATATTACCCATGCTATTCTCACATCATGCATTGCATCTGCATTCATGATCATTGGTCTTTATGAAAATTATGAAGTGGGTTAAGCCCAATTATGTTTTATGAAATGATTTTGATAAGATATTGATTATGACAAGAATGTGATCACATATATGTCAATGATTATGGCTTTTGAGCATTTTTGGGTGCTTGCATCATTCCGTATTTGTTATCGAGCTAGTCCTACGCATGAATATTATAACTATAAGTTATGATTTGGCATTTGAGCCTAAATGTGCATTGATCGGATTTAAAATGACTATTTCCTTTTTGAAAGTATGTATATCTATGCTCGTGGGATGTTGACTTAGCACCGATATATTGGGGGTGTTAGGGCTATCCCCAAGGATCCCCTCCCTTTCCTCGAACTATGTGCCTAGCATAGGTTATAAGAATCCTAACCGAATGGGATATGTTCCCATAAGGAAGGTTACTTCATACGAAATGGGACATGTTCTCATAAGGTGAGGTATAATGATATGATATGAAAAAATCCTTTCCGAAATGGAATACGTTCCCGTAAGGGGGTTGCTTCATACGAAATGGGATATGTTCCTGTAAGGTGAAGTATGATTTACCTTTGGCAAGTAGACCACCTCTATACTGGTGAGGGGATTTTATCGGGATTCCAAGTACTAGCTCACTTGGTCTTACTCATGTCGATTGAGGTCACATCCCCACTAAATATTCACATCAATGCGTTTCAAGCATTATGAATTTCATAGCATATTGTATACTACTCTTCCTTGGATACATGATTCTTTATATATTATGTGCCCTTGTTATCTAACATTGAAATGTAGGTTTATAATTTATATACATTGCATGTCAACATACTTAGTACATTTAAATGTATTAACACATACTCTATGCCTACATGATTTTTCCATGTAGGGGCCGAGCGCTATGACTATCCACCAATTGACAAGTAGCTCAATTCAGAAAGTTAAACTTGTGGTGAGTCTCATCCTCCAAGGACAAGCCACCTTCCTCCTACCCATGTTATCTTATGTATACTTTCTTTTTTGAGGGTGAGCGCGGGACATGTCTAGGCCCCCGTTCCATCTTATGACTAGAGGCATTGTTGGACATCTTGTAGACTCTTGTAGACTTATATATGCTATATGTTGTATTTGGAGCTTATGTTTTTGGTTATCTATTGAAAATTTCCATTATAGATTGATTATGGAATTGTGATATGTATGCATGGTTGGTGTGGAAATGTGGAAGGTCCTAAGCCACGTTTCCCTCATAGAGTGAGTCCTACTTAACTGCCCCTTAGTTCTTGTATGTTATGGTCTATGTGAATCCACGTACATCTCTTTTCCCTCGATGCCCCCATAGCGTGAGTCCTACTTACCCTTCCCTTAGCATTATGTGTTTATTGTTTGATTGCGCTTCTGAACTGATAATGTAGATTTGGATACTTCGAGGCTTGTTTAGGGACTCTCGGGTTTCCATTCGCCGTGTCATTCTAGACCCTAATCGCGGGTGGTGACAGTGATGGAGGATGCCCTCAAGTTCATTAAGCTCTCTAAGTTTGCTCCACATTGGTTGCTAATCCCTATGCTAGAATGAACAAGTTCATTTTTAGGAACTTTAGACTTAGTTGTGAAAAAGTCTCGGCTTATGACTTATGCCAAGCAAATGAAGGGTAAGAAGCGCAAGGAGAGGAAGATAAGAGTATCTAAGAGGGCCCAATTTGAAGGCGAATTCTCTAATGCTAGGTTCAGTATTAGAAGTGGCCGTCCTCATCATAGTTAAAGGTTCCAAGGTCAAGGCTCATTTCAAGCTCTAAACTAGAGATTCACTAATGATAGAGTGCCTTATTCCAAGGTACAAGGTGAGGGTGAGCTAGCTAATCCAAGGTGTGCTAGATGTGGAAAGAATCAACCAAGTAGATGCTCTAGAGATTTGAGTGGTTGCTATGGGTGTAGCAAGATGGACCACAAGATTGTTGAGTGTCCAAATGCTCCAAATAAAGGTAAAGAAGGTCCTCCCAAGGACAAATTGTTCTGGGTAGTCATGGGAAACAAAGGGTCCAACAAGGTGATGCCTAATACAACAATAGATTTTACGCCCTTCATGCTAGGCAGGAGGTGGAAGAGACTTTTGATGTGGTTACCAGTATGTTAAAGGTTTTTTATTTTGACGTATATGCATTGCTTGATTGGGGTGCCAATTTATCTTTTGTCACTCCTTTCTTAGCTATTAAGTTTGATATGAGTCCAGAGATCTTGAGAGAATCTTTCTTAGTCAATACTCCCGTGGGCGAGTCAGTTATAACCCAAAAAGTCTATCGAGGTTGTCTCATGTCATTGTTGCATAAAGTTATTCCTTGTGATCTTGTTGAGCTTGAAATGATTGATTTTGATGTTATTCTTGTGATGGATCCGTTACATACTTCCTATGCTTCCATAGATTATAGGACCCAAAAATTCAAATTCCAATTTTTGAACGAGCTTATTCTTGAATGGATAAGTATTGATTCGTTCAAAGTTCTGTTCATCTCTTACCTTAATGCCTGGAAGATGATTTCCACGTGGTGTATCTATCATATAGTAAGGTTAGAGATGTGGATTTTAAGCCTCCTACTCTTGAATTAGTTCATTTTATGAATGACTTTTCGAATGTATTTTGTGAGGATTTTCCCGGTATTTCTCCCGAAAGGGCAGTAGAACTTGGCATAGATCTTTTTCCTTATACCCAACCTATCTTTATTCCTCCTAATCGAATGGCCCCAACAGAATTAAAGAAGTTGAAGGGTCAGTTGAAAGACATGCTAGAACAGGGTTTTATTAAGCAAAGCATTTCACCATGGGGTGCTCCTTCTTGTTTGTGAGAAAGAAGGATGAGTCACTTTGGATATGTATCGACTATCAATAATTGAACAAGGTCACTATAAAAAATAAGTATCCACTACCGAAGATACATGATTTGTTTGATTTATTACAAGGTGCCACTCATTTCTCTAAAATTGATCTCCATTCTGATTATCATCAGTTGAGGGTAAGGGAGTGTAATATTCCAAGATAGATTTTTGGACTAGGTATGGACACTTTGAGTTTGTGGTGATGTCATTTGGGTTGACCAATGCTCTAATGGTGTTCATGGACCTTATGAATCAGTGTTCAAGCCATATCTTGATACTTTCGTGGTGATCTCCATAGATGATATTCTGATTTACTCCCAAAGTAAGCAAGAGAATATGGATTATTTGAAGGTGATACTTTAGATTTTGAGAGACAAACAATTATTTGCGAAATTGAACAAGTTTGAGTTTCGGCCGGAAGAGGTAGCCTTCCTTGGCCATGTGGTGTCCTGTGATAGTATTAAGGTTGATCTAAAGAAAATCAAGGCGGTGAGAAAATTGTCCTAGACCATTGTCTCCTTTTGATATTTGGAGTTTTCTAGGTTTGGCTGGATATTATCATAGGTTTGTTGAGGGATTTTCATCCATTGCTGCATCTTGGACCAGGTTCACCAAAAGAAGGCAAAATTCCAATGGTCGAATGAATGTGAGAAGATTTTTCAGGCCTTGAAAGACTGTCTTATATCGGCTCCTATTTTTGAAAAACCAGAAGGTTTAGATGGATTTGTGGTATATTGTGGTGCTTCCCGTATCAGTTTGGGTTGTATTCTAATGCAAAATAGCAAGGTCATAGCATATGCATCTATGCATCTACAGATGCATGAGTGAAATTACCCAATTCATGATCTTGAGTTAGCAGCAGTGGTATGTGAAGATTTGGCATCATTATTTTTATGTGATTCATGTTGATGTTTTCACTAACTACAAGACTTTACAATATGTGTTCAGTCAAAGATATCTAAACTTGAGGCAAAGGAGATGATTCTAGCTTCTTAAAGATCATGGCATAAGTGTATAATACCATTTGGTCAAGGCAAATGTGGTAGTTGATGCTCTCAGTAGACTATCTATGGGTAGTGTTTTTCTTGTGGATGAGGCCAAGAAGGAGTTAGTGAAAGATGTACACTATTTGGCACAATTAGGGATTAGATTGAGTAACTCTAATGAAGGTGCTATCCATGTGCAAAATGGGGTCAAATCTTCTGTGGTAGTTGATATTAAGGCAAAACAGGACTTAGAATCATCATTGGTTGAGTTGAAGAAATCGATTGCCTAAAAGAAGATAGAGGTGTTCTCCTAAGGTAGAGATAGTATGCTATCGGTACCAAGACCAGCTTTGTGTTTTAAATGTTGATGACCTAAGGGAAGTAATTTTGAGAGAAGCCCATAACTCTCCATACTCGATACATCCGATCTCCACCAAGATGTACCGAAACTTAAACGAAGTGTATTGGTGGAATGGCATGAAAAAAGATATAACTAAATTTGTGGCGGAGTGTCCTAATTGTCAACAAGTGAAAGTGGAATATAAAGGCTCGATGGCTGGGCCCAGGATATAAAGATTCCTACTTGAAAGTGGACATATGTAAATATGGACTTCATGACAGGTTTTTCTTGTACCCATAAGCAACATGACTTCATGTGGGTGATAGTGCACAGAATGACTACGTCAACCCATTTTCTATCGGTCAAGACTACTTTTAGTGCCAAGTGTACATCCGAGAGTTGGTTATATTGCATGGTGTGCCATCTTCTATCATATCATATCATGCTACCCAATTTACTCCTCACTTTTGGAACTCATTTTAGAAAGGACTTGGCACCAAGGTGAAGCTGAGTACCACTTTCCATTCACAAATCGATAGATAGGCTAAAATGACAATTCAGACCTAAGAAGACATGTTGAGAGCTTATGTGTTAGAGTTTGAGGGTGATTGGGATGATCACCTGCTGCTGATTGAGTTCGCTTACAACAACAATTATCATCCTAGCATTAAGATGATACTATTTGAGGCTTTGTACGTGAGGTGATATAGGTCTCTGATAGGGTGGTTTGAAATTGGTGAAATGGCTTTGATTAGTCCTGATTTGGTGTTGTATGCTATGGACAGGTAAAGTTGATAACGAAGAATTTGAAAATGGATCTAAATCTTCAAAAGTCATATTCGGATGTTTAAAGGAAAGACCTTGAGTTCCATTTGGAAGATTGGGTGTATATGAAGGTTTCACCCAAGAAGAGCGATACGATTTGGTACAAAGGGAAAATTGAGTCCCCATTGTGTAAAGACATATTAGATGCTAGAAGGGATTAGTAAGGTGGCCTATAGATTGGACTTGCCTTCGGGTATGAATTCAATTCACCTGGTGTTCCATGTGTTTATGTTAAGGAAGTTAGTTGGTGATCCAAACTATATTGTGACTTTGGGAGGTGTTGAGGTTGAAAAGAACTTGACCTATGAAAACGTCTTTGTTGAGATCTTGGATCGGCAAGTGAAAAGGCTTTCTTAACAAGCTGGCATCAATTAAAGTAATTTGGAGGAACTAATATATTGACAGTGCTACATGGGGAGCAGAGTCGAATTTGATGCGATGATACTCTTATCTATTCTATTCTACCCGAGCCTAAGTAGACCGGTCACTCTCAAATGGTCTGAATTCTTTCATTTCTTTATTCTCTTGTCATAACATGGTCATGAAACTAGTTTTCAACAATCTTTTGGCAAAGGTTTAAGGATTTCATGATTTTGATGTTAGACTTACATTTTTGCACTCATGTTGGGTTGTTGATGTTCTTTTTGCTCTATTCAAGCTAATTCATTTCTCATTTGTGAATGAGTGATTCCAAGAGGGAGATGATGTAAGGACCTGGACTTTGTAAGATTAGACTAAGGCATAGAAATGCATTTCTGGAGGTTCTTGGTCCAGGGTGCCCACCAAGGAGCCCACCACGTACCATGGTTCCCACCACTGCTCGTGAAGGGTCACATGGAAGGACCCTTGGTCATGTCCCTAGGCTGACTTGGGAGGTCTGGCTGACCATGGAGCACACCACGGCTCTTGATGCGCACCATGGACCATGGTATGCTTCGTAGAGGGTTTCCTCCACTTGGCTCCCTGTTTTACCCAAGGATGCATACTATGGACCCTACCACGGGTCATGGTGCACACCATAGTCTGAGGTGTGTATGCCGTGTAATGCACTTTTCCTATCTTTTCTCTTTGATTTTGTAAGGGTATATTGGTCGTTTCCCTAATTTCTAACACGCCTATGGACTGTTTTAAGTTACTAACCTATCCTAGTTACTTTTATGCACTCATAACTCCTAGCCTCACAAAATTACTCTTCCAAAAAACTCTTAATTCCTCATCCAAGCTCAAGTCAAGAGTTCATCAAGGATCCTTCAAGTTTCAAGCTAAATTCACCTTCAAGTATTCAATTCACCCTAAAGTATGTGGGGTTCATCCATGATTACCTTCCAATCATGGAGCCCAACTTAATTTCTTACTAATTTTCAAATTTATGATCAATTCGGGTTTTCATGATTTGTTTTACAAATGATAATGTTATGCTATGGGCTATACTTATATGATGAAATATGAATGAAATACTTCAAATTCTCTTGAATCACATGATTTATATGAAGGTTCTTCTATTATGATACGATGATTATGGAAACTATGCATGGAGAACTTCAATTATGATTCAACTTATTTTTTATTCAAGGATTATGCATGTTTTTACTCAATTATTATGATTTTGAACTTGATGCTTATGTAACCATGTTACTCTCTCATCACTCATCACATGATCTTGCATGTACAAGGTTTTCAATGAGATTATGATTATGATAATGATATGGATATAAGCAAGCAAAGGTGTGTATACACCATCATGTACAAGTTACTATGTGTTGCTATGGATAGTTACAACCTTCCCTTCCACAAGTATGAAATGAGCTATTCCTATGCATGCAAACATGTTTTGAACTATGATTTAGCCTATGGGTTCAAGTATGAATGATGATGATCTTATGATGACTTATGACAAGCATGATTATATGTATATGCTATGTAATCCGTGGTATATTGACTTAGCACTAAATGAGACATGAGGCAGGGGACTATCCCTAAGGGTCCTTATATAAAGCCTGGGTGTCTCATAACTGTCACGCCCCAAAATAAGGGGAGACACGACTGGCACCCGATATCATTATTGGCCGGGTAAGCCACTAAACATGCTAATTAACTAAACTAGGGACCAGAAGAAAATCGGGCAGCATAACGTCTAAAAGATTAAGCCTGGACATTTTAGGTCATGACCTGGTCAACAGTAAATCACTTACATCCAGATAAGTAAACCCAAACGACAAAGTACTAGCTAGCCGGCAAGGCTGCCACCATAGAGGTACATGCACACACCATATATATATATGCCAATCTTATGACTGGAGACTGAAAGACACAAAAGGACCAATCCACAAAAACATGTCCACAATAGCCTCTATGAGAATCACTAATACTGTCGAGACAGGGCCCCGACATACCCAATTATACAACAAAGAGTAAACATCCTGTGAAAGCTCCAGGAAGAGGTGGAGCTTACCAACGTATAGCTGAATGGGCTCCTAGTGGAGGGGTAAATCAGAACCCCTACCTGAACCTGCACGCACGAAATAAAATGCAGCGTCCCTAGGCAAAGGGACGTCAGTACGAATAAACATGTACTGGTATGTAAGGCAGGAAGTAAAATCATAATAACCATAGTAAAAAGGTTAATAGAAATCCCACCTGTAACCAGAACTCAAGTAGCCTTAATGGCCAATAAGCCATCTTCTAGTGATAAAAAAATGCATGGTATGCTCGAGTATAGCATGTCGTGAATACATATATATAGATGCAAATGCATGACATACCCAACCAAATGCTAGCACTGGTGGTCCTTTTATGGTAGCTAACCGGCATCATATCTGCCAACCTGTGGCCATCTGTACCATATACATATATATAGTTGGGCAAATAGGCCCCATACCTTCGATTATAGCTCGAAGTCCATGCATAACGTGCAATGTATGATATGAATGTTGAATGCACATGGTAGACCATAGCAAGAACTTAGTCAATCTTGGCTCATCGGTACACTTATTCTCATAGCATCATAATCATTGTCATTTAGCCAATCTTGGCTCATTGGTACACTTATTCTCATAAACATATACATATGACCCGTGAGATCTTATATGTCTTTTTAGCAAGTTTGGGAACTTAACCAACTTTTAGAGTGAAGCCTCAACTTTAAAAATGTTCATAAAGGTTCTTTACATAATGCTTATATTTGGTCCCATGTCAATTAGTAAAAGAAAGTGTTAAATAGGATCAAGCGATTTAGTAGTTTAAGTAGGAACATTTCACGGAAGAATATTGGAAACCAACGTGTTACTTGCTAAATGCTTCAATTATATTTTTGTATGGAAGAAGGACTGATTTTGAATACTGCATTCCCTTTGCATTCTACATTTATTTTAATGGCACTACACCAAGAAGAGAAATGCCTCGAACATATGAATAGGTAGCCGAGAAACCGACAAAATGATATGTAGAAATTGAATGTCCAGTTTAAGTGAATGAATGGAATTTCAACCTAATATCATCGTGAATATAACTCAGCTGCATTCCCAATGCCTTTCACAGAAGGTCTTTCTAGCAACAGAATAGTAAGATATCACATTTGACGTTTTGGGAGACTTCCCAGATTTCGTGCTAAAAGGAGAGACGGAGCTTAGCCTTAACATACCTCTCCAACGAACGTCCAATTGCCAAAAGCTCCTTCACGAAAGTTGTTCCTTACGTCCTAAGCTTTGCAACGACTATATGTACGCATCTTAAAGACACCTATAAACAGTCAAAAATTCAACACTAATGACCAGATTCGGCAAGGGCATTTACGCGAGGAAATGTCCGTAAAACTTTGTAAAAATGACCGTAAAAGAGCTCCAAAATTATTACCTAAACACACCGGCTGCAAACCAACAATACCAGCAAGAACACCACCTTTTTCACATCCCAAAAACAGCTCCAAACACAACTAATGCGTGGGAAAAACAATTGCAAAGCGTAAGGCACGCATTTCTAGGCACATGAACAAATTTTAACGGTAAAAATGCAAAAAAAAAAACTTACTCAAATCCCTTTGGCACCTTGAGGGGAGTTTTCCTTCAGTTTCTAAGCTTTTGGGGACGAAATGGAAGTGATTTGAGCTTTAAAAAGCTCAAATTAGCCGACATTAAGTTGGGTCAACCGACCCGACCCATGACCTGATTTCCAGCTCGAGCAGTCCTGGTAAAATAGTCATAACGTTTTATTCTAAGGTCGGTTTGATGCGCAGTTTTATGCGTTGCAAACTAGACTCATAGATCTTCAATTTGATAGGTCATGCACCTTATAAATCCTTATAGTTTGGGATATATGACCTGATACATTCGACCCAAATTTAAGAAGGATTTCATAAAGAAACTTACGGTAACGTTGGCCAACCTTTATCTTGCAACTTTCTTGATTTGAAAACTTAATGTATGACCTTTGTGCTATTAAAATAACTTTTAAAAATCCATTATTAGCAAAGTATACACTTTTAGTTCCATCCGAAAAGTTAAACCTAGTTTAAACCTTCCAAAGAGGGCGAGGTGCCACTCGAGTCATTTCTTTAATCCCGAACGTGCATTTAGGGTATTTCCTTTGGCTTAAAACTTTAGGTCCTTGATATTACCACTTATTGGAAGCCTTATTGTCCCAAGGTGCTAGCAAAAATCACATGTGCGTTATACAACGCCACACTATTTATATAATGGAAGACGAGAAACACGGGGTCTCACAATAACTACGTGCCGCTGTAGGTTCATATTTTCCAGTATGGCCTAGCTATTTGATCCATGTATAACATCGTGCTTCATGACTCATCGAAATGGGCAAGGCCCATAAGGTTGGGTATAGTCTACCTTGGTAAGTAGGCTACTCTTTCTCTAGTGTAGAGGCAACAACAGGATTCCATGTAACAGCTCGCATGGTCTTATATGTTAGTCTTGGTAGCGCCTTCACATATGTTTATGTACTAAGACATTCTTGCATCTTGATACTCATGGCATATTGATATGGTGATCCTTTCATTACTTCAGTGCTTAATATATACGTGTCCTTGTTCAGGTAACATTTCTATATAGCTTAATACTATGTATCTATACTGTATTGCATGCCCACATACTTAATATATTTAAACGTACTAACACGTACTCTATGCTTACATTATATCACAATATAGGTGCAGGTGACTATCCTCTTCGTGGCTATATCCAGGCTACTTGTTGATCCAGATTAGGTGAGTCCTCATGCTTCAGGGACGATTCCTATTTCCTTGTAGCTTTCATGTTATGTTATGTTGAGACTGTCTTTAGTTCTAGTTAAGAGTGAGCTTAGGGACATGTCTGAGCCCCCGTCTAGTTCATGACTTAGAGGTATTGTTGGATATGATATATTAATTTTAGTCTTGTATTTTCCTATGACTCTTCTGACTTTTATTCTTCGGTCTATGACATGTTTAGCTTCTGTTTATGTATCTTCTGTATTGTTTACCCTGAATTTGTATGGTATATTAAGAATTCTTGTTTGGGGTTCCTTCGGGGATCTCATTCGTCGTGTAATATCCAAGGCCTTGCTTGGGTCATGACATGAATTGGTAAATACTATTAAAGAATTGACAACTAATAGGGGTTTCATTCTATCAAATAAGATCGAACCATCGAAAAGGTTTCGAAGTTGAGAAAAATAATTTCTAAATCAGTATGAATTTTTTTCTAAAAAAATATCAACTTTTGCTTTTCCACTATTTGTATTACTTTTGACAGATTTTGACTCAAACTCAAAAGGCAAGGAGAAAGTTACTTCTAATGCGTGACAATGTCACGATCCAAGCTAGGGCCTGGTGTAACATGGCGAATGGGATCCCCAAAGGAACCCCAAACAAGCCTTCTCAGCGTATCATAAGCATGCTTTTAGGCTTCATTTTAGACTTAAGAGAGTGACCGAAGGTACCAGGTACCTCCATTCAAAGTTGCCTCCCCTATTCTATTAGGCGAAGGTCGAGACATAGAGATGCGGTGACCTCAGGCTAGGTCAGAACCTTTGAGACAGCTAGCCAGAGATCCGAGATTTCCAAGACAACCACTAAGGTAGTAATAACCAATGCCGGGTTGACAGTACTCTTCGGGTTGCTATGAGTGTGGGGGCATTAGACCATTGGTATCGATAATGTCCTGTGCAAAGATAGAGGTACCTAGCTTCTCGTCAAGGCTATCAGGCCCACCATCGACTGGTAGAGGCAGAGATCAAGACTAAGGCTACAGGGGCAACCAACGTGGCTCTGGAGATGATTAGCAGGATATTAGACTAGATAGTAGAGTTTCACGATCCGATTTCAATCATGATGGCGCCTGTTAGACCCTACCTACAAGCAAGCCAATTACCCAACCCTGGGTACCTATCCTGAATCACTAATCACAACAAGACCAGATATACCTGAATACCCCACTCACTCTAGCCAAAACATGGAAGTCAACTGCACAGAGCTACAATAGACACAACACACACTCATATATATATATATATATATATATATATATATACACACACACACATACAATCATATATAGAACTAGGAATACTTCTATCAATATAATCCACTACACTGTACAAGGCCAATGTTTGGATACAAAAGACGACCATAAAAAAAGAAAGAGATTGCAGAGTCCCTAGAACTGTCGGTGCTCACTAGGTGTCTCCTAAAATGCTCATGAACCCCCACTCAGCGACCGCTGCTAGTAACTGGACCTGCACTATGTGAAGATGCATAAATGTAGGGGTGAGTACCGGTGAAAGACACCCAGTAGGCATCATCGCTCGACTGAATGAAATACTGTAAATGTATTGGATGCTTAAATATAGAGAACTGCAGTAATACGAGCAAATCATAACCTGATTAATAATAAATGTCACAATAACCTCATTGTGTTCTAACGGCCTGAATCAAGCACATATCACAACCGAACTAGTAGAACACAACGGTGCTTAACCTCTCAGTGTCACATGATTAAGGGGTCAAATTGCACATGGGTGTAAGGCCTTAATATCTACGCCTATACGTCCTCTGATCCCCCATAATCCCAGAGGGTACAACCATACACAATCAGGATGTATATAGGTGTATGGGTCCAAGATTCCATACCATATGGAACATCAAACCCCTGATAGACAAAAGAGCCCCTAATAATCAAATGGGGCCTCGAACCCCTAGTCCTCCTGACCTGGCCTCCGACCGAGGGAAGTCAGCTAAGGCCAGATGGTTTGACAATCGATCTGGGCCTCGAGCCCTTAGTAGCTAACTAGGGCCTTAAACCCCTCAATGTACAAGTAACTACATGGATCTACGCATAGTACTTCTAGGGCAGCGTCGACTTAAGCCTAAGCTAGGGGCCCAGGAGAATAGTAAATCAGAGATGTGTCATATACCTAGAATGTACCACAACCTAGCTGTCACAAATAATACCTGCTAAGGCAACTAGGTGTCGGCTCACTAGTAATGTGCCCATCTTTAGAACAATGTGCCAGTCCTAAGACTAACCCATATACATAGTATCTCAATGATAGATAACCCAAGGAAGCTCATAGAATATAGCCTACATCTCTCTAACAGGGTCATAGTCCTGCTTCTAGCCTATCAGTAGCCCCGTAGTACTGTATCTCACATCAACAGTCATAAAGCCTCACCAGCAACATAACTACCTCATTTCTCAGACTGCTACATGCATCCCAGAATTAAGTAAGTATAACAGGTGTATTATGCCACTAGTTATACACAGAGGTATATCGTATCTCATATTGAGAGTCACAAGGCCCAATTAGAAGCACAATCACAACAGTTCCCAGAATATAGTATGTTTCCCCAATTACCAGCCAATATAACAAGTGCATAGTGGATAACAACTGTATTCAAAAGCATATATGTCATAGAGCGATGCAGAGTCACGTTTCACTAGGAGACTATACCACAATCTAGGAAGCTACAAGTACTCCGAGTAAACATAACCAATTACAAACATGTCATAAGTATCCTGAACAACCAAGCCCAACAGAGTCATATCTATACCAGAATGAGTCCATAGTACGACATACAATTAACAAATTGCCTCATAGCTAGCGTATCCTAGTAGCATCAAGCTACACATCCACATAGACAAGAATGAAGCCAAAATACATGTCTGTCACAAGGCATAGCCCATATCCAGCCTTTTCCAGGGCCTTCCGTAGTGTAACAGTGTCAAGACTCCGGTTATATCACATTTATAGCTAATATAATTATCAATACAGTGATTACCACAACATATCGTCATATACTACCCATACAAAACACAGCCAGCTATATACTACACATACTCAACAACTTAGCCCATAACAATACATCTCTATGCACTCCAACTCAGATATGCAAACATTTGAACTCAGTCTAAGGTTTAGAGAGGCCTAACCTACCTGGAAGGCATTTTCTCGCAATCCTGGTCAGCCTGCTCAAGTTTTCTCCTTTTTGATCACCTCAGATGCTACTCAACTATCGAAATATAAATCACAAGGTTAATATGGTCGATTTGACTGTAAAATCTTGAGAAATGGGTGAAATTATATCTATTGCGCCTAAAATGGGGAAAAATAGGGTACGCTTAAAATCCCAAGAAAAGCCCCATAAAATGATCCCCATATCACCCCGAGCCTATAGCTAGAAATTTAGCCCAAACCAGATCCCAAAAGACCGAGAAATGGCTAAAATATGAGGTTAGATTTCTTATTAGAGAAACATATTTTTACAAAATTTTCTTGGTCAGATTTTACAAAAATAAACTCAATTTATCAGAATCCAAGCAAAACGTATTGTTCCTTTCAAAAAAATAAAACAACTTAGACTTAATATTTACTTAATTTCGTTGAGAATCGACCAAGATATCATAATGTAAAGTTTTCACATATTTTCAATATATAATTAGCTAAAACAACAAATTTTCTTCGAAATATATGCCAAAATATGAATCCGACATCTCCACTACATTTCTTGCAAAAATCTATGTCATGTTGCCTTATGAATCGCTAAAATTGGAGTTATAGAGCTAAAGTTATGATCACAAGAAATTTCCTTTCAAGGCTAGAACCGCCTGCGTTGATGGCCTGCCATGAACGCGGGTAGCGTGCTGGGAACATGGGCCTTGGCACATGCCAGACTTGTGCAAAAATGGGCAACGCGCCCTGAACTCGCGACTTTAGCGTGGTAGGCCAGAGCGGACGCGCAGTGCCCTCCACAAATGCGGAGGGTTGGCTCCTGCTGCTTTCACCGACAATTTCTAAAACTTCTCCGGGGCATTTCCAGGTTGTCCAATATTTTTTTACGCAAATAAATTATGCAACCACATGGATTTGATGTTTCGCATCCAACCGCACCATCAAACTTTCCAATGGAGCACCTATAGAAAAATGGACACATTTCTTTTTAGCTAATTTTAGTTAAAAGAATTTGGGGGGGGGGGGGGGGTCAAAACGCACCCAAAGGCCCTCACCATCTGACGAAAGGTTATTTTAGGCTAGTTCTATTGTTTCGGAGTTGAACAAGCCACAGATTTCTATTCCAAGCATGTTTAACTAGATTTTTACAGAAAAACACTTTTTAGCTTTCAATTGAACTAATTTCTCAAATTTTGACTTTATTTCACAACGAAACCCTCCAACCTTAGACCAATTATGCCCTTAATTTAATTCGGCCATTATGAAACTAATGTAACCATCAAACTACCATTCCCAAGTTATTTCTAGATTTTCACCAAAAAACTCATTTTTATAGTTAAAACTTCCTGTTAACTCCAAAATCCACATAATGCACAACCAACTCAACCAATAACCATCCAACAGTCCCAACAAGTCAAAAATGCCCCGAGGTTATCATACATAAGCTCAAATCAACTGAATAACCATATACTACAAAAATGACCTGGAGGATCATTATATAGAGGTTATCCCAGAGGAGGCCACCAAGGTAAATTCTATGCCGCTCTAGTATGGTCAAAAGCTGAGGTATTTAATGATACCCTTATAGGTATGGTTACTTTAAGCTGATAGCTGACATTAGCTTACTTGATCTCGGGTATGTATGTTCATACGTTTTTCTTTATCTTGCATTTTGTTTAGAGATGAGCCTGGAGTGTTTAACAACCCTGATATGTGTTTCAGCTCTAGTAGGGGACTTCTTTCTTTTGTAGTAGTGAATCATTGTGGCCTTTGAGTTATATTTTCCATTTGGCAGAGTATTATTGTGATTGGTGCTTAGTTCGCTCGCCCTATTTGACTTTCTCTTTTTGCCTTCCCTGTTTTGCTTAGTTTTGATGTATATTCCTCTCTACTATTGTTATTAGATAGAGCGAGGTTGTTGTCGAGAGTAGGTGTGATGATAGAAGTGGTTCCTTAGGTATGCTAGTGAAGGTTACAGATAATTTTCCCTATTAGTAGGGGTTGATATTCCAGATGGTCAGGTTATCGGGTTCACTTGTGGCTTTGCATTTTTTATTGGGTGGTTTAAATATGTATTTGGTTTCTTGGGTAATTCTGATAGTTTTGGCTCAATTTATTTGGAACTGATACTAAGGTTGGAATCGAGGAAAGTCTTGGTAGTTGAAGTTGAGTCGTATCGCTAGACTAGAATACTATTTCAGCGTTGCGTGTCCCGTGAAGGTGCCAGTGGGTCTAACAGAGCATGCATACCCCATATTTTTATCTTTTTATGCTCAAGACTGCAATTGTTCTTAGCTTTTGCAGATAAGAGTTTTTGTAGTACTGGACATTGTAATGACCCTCCAGGTCATTTCAGTGTAACTGCGTAATTTGTGCCAGTTAGGGAATTCCTATTGTGACCCCAAGTCATTTATGACTTACTGGCATTGATAGTTCAATCACCTTGTCATTCATTTTGAAGATATGCAACTTTCCAAGTTAAAGGCCCATTTAAAGTTAAAAAATAAGATTAGTCGTAAAGTTTGAGTAAATGGCCTTGTTATGGAATTCTGACAGTCCCATCAGCTCCAAAATGGCGAAGTTAGACTAGAAGCATGTTTGGTTAGAGTTCCAAGGTTTTTGGTGTTAGTTTGTACTGAGTTTTGCATTTTACCCTTCAAAATAGGCCAATAATTAGCCTTAGTCAACATTTTTGTTAAACGTGCTCGATTGGAAATTCTAATAGCACGACTAGCTCTGGAACATTGCGTTTGATCTAGAACAACCTTTCATTCAGTCTCTGAGACTTTCGTATGCGTTTTTAGACTTGATGTGGAAATTGATAAAAAATGGAATAGGAAGTGAGACCCACATTTGATCTTAACGACCCTGGTGGGAATTTTGACTATACCATTGAGTCTGAGATGTAATTTTCAATCAGATTTCATATATGATTTGTGTTTTTCGACTCTGAATACGTCCGAAGCATCAAAATTAAGGTTTGGAGGGTAGATGAGATCTGGTGCGCGCTGTTGACATGGACAGATGATGTGGCAGCATATAGCATTGCAAATAAATAGAAAAGTTCTCCAGATTCATCCTAAAAGAAGAGAAACTTTCCCCTAGCGATATTATCCTCATTTTAAGGCGTATTTCAGCGATTCGAAGGCTAATTTATGTATTTTCTGAGAGGAACATCATGGAGGTACCAAAAACTACTTTTGTCATGCTATTTAAAGTAGTTTTGATTGTTTTTACTGCTGAGTGTTATTAATTATTTTTGCCAAAAACTTTGGACGTTAATATCTTTGTCGTTTGGAATCAGAATTTAGTGACATTTTAGTCAAAATTAAAGAAATTTCTGAGGTGAACATCATGGTGTTATTGGCTTCTCAAGATTTTGCTACATTTTGTGGTAACTAAGGAGATATCTTTTGCCATATTGGTTAAAATTGCCATAAGGAAATTTTATTGTTTGTTGGTCTATTTTACATTGTTTAACACTTCGGATTGAAATTGAATTTAAGGTAAAGGCTCAGGAAAGTATGAGGATTATTATATAGGATTTGTTTTGGGATCTTAGTGTGGGCTTGCTGTTTTGCTCGAGATTGATTTAAGGTCATTTTCTTTAATTTTAACGTCACAATGATCGCATTAATACTGTGATTCTACTTTTGACAGCTCAACAACGTTCTGTAATCGTTCAAAAGGGAAAAATGCCATCACAATGATCAAAGATGTGCACAATCGGCATACAGGTAAGCTATGGTCTTTCCCCTCACTTATACTGAGTCAAATATGTATATTCTATTTGGGGTGATTAGATGAGGAGCATGAAAAGGGGGTTAAATGCCATATATGTTGAGCATGATGACATTAGCAATTGTTTGTGACTATTTTAGTTTCTGTTGGCATGTTGAGGGTACTTATGGCTAGCATACGCGTTACTGTTGCATCTGTGATTGTCTAGATAGATAGAATGGTTATTTGAACTGCTGAGGATCCTGTAGGATCGATTGGTTTTCTGTCATATATTAATTATCTGTAGTACTTTTGATTGCCTGAGATTGGCGGAGTTGTTGTTTGACATGCTAAGAATCCTGTGAATATTGTATTCACTTTCTCCTATATTTATGCTTATTTGTTATGATTATTGGGCTTTAGTCTAAGCTTAATCTAGTGATTCCCTAGACCCACATTGGTCAGGATCAATAGACAACTATATGCTTAGTGTGACTTGAGAGGTGTAGACTTGACTAGCAGACTAGAGTCTGTAGAGTTTAGTCTTAGATAGTCTATAGTGAACTGGGAACCTGATTACTCTTTCCATTGGCTAGCCTTTATATTGTTCCTGTAACACATCAGATTCTGGTCGGATTATAGAGGATTGACTGCCTTACCTTGACACTTAGAGTAAAGTCTCGTATGGCTAAGGGCCCAATCTTTTCTCATATATGACTTCATGTCCGTCCACTAGGACAATATGTACACGAGAATGCCTTACTCTTTTTATACCTCTAGTTAAAGCCTGCTGGGTTGAAGTGCCCATAGGTATACCGTTAATGATTGCATGAATGAAGGGCATTTTGGACTAGTTCGATCCTAAGGGCCAAGGAGGACCACTGGCTATATATAGACTTTTACTGGGTTAAAGTCTAAGTCATAGTTTTAGTTAAAATTAGAAATATTTTGGCTAAAGTCCGAGTTATTTCAGTTGAAGTCCAAATGGTAACCTCAATTAGAGGTTGGATCAGGGTATACAAGGTAGGTTAAAGGCCTAGTTAGGTGGTTCTGTCAGAATTGTGGTTATGAATACATTGTTGAGTTGTGCGCTCTAGCTAGACTTGACAATCGAACCTTTATACCTATTCACCCTGTTACTATTCTTTGGTGTACCTTCTAGGCTTATGAGGGCCCGATTGGTGTACAAGCACAGGAACTAGGGCTTTACACCCACGTACACCAGTACGACTATCCACCCCTGTGTTACTTCTATATTCACCAACATACATACCAGGTTCTTGTGATTAGACTTTTGTAGAGTTATATTTTAGCGCATCCCTGCTTTATTTACTATTCTTACTCAATTGGCTTGTGATGCCTACTAGGTAGGATATTACTAGTACTCATCCCTACTTTTTGCATCTGTTTCTTGATGTAGGTCCTAGCACAAGCAACCAGTGTTGACTCTTCTTGTGATAGCTGTATATTAGGAGATTAGTGGTGAGCATTGGACATCCTTAGATCATTCTAGTCTCTTTCTGTAGTAGTGGTTGTCTTTTGTGACTTTAGACTCACCTTGTATATTATTTTGGTTCTATATATGTATACTGAGATATTTTATGTTTAGTGCATTGTGTCGTGTCTAAGTAGTTCTGTACATGTGACTTCCATATCCTAGGAGTAGTGTTTCTTATTATTATTGTGTATGTATATTCAGTGTCAGTTTAGCCTTGTATAGATATTCATTAATTGTGTCTCTTATGCCCGTTACTAGCCATTCCAAGTCAAGGTTAATCTTGCCTATCAAGGGTTAAGATAGGCGCCATCATGACCTGTAAAGTCGGGTTGTGATAGTGGGAGGAGATCATAATCCACATTTTCCACCATATGAGCTACTAAATAAATTCCAACATTACCTTCTACATGTGCATAATGAGTCCACTGGGTGGAATTTCGTCAACTTATGCATCCATATCTTAGTTTAACATTGCTATTGTGAATCCACTAGCCTTAGCCCACAAGGGCTCCTATGGTGGCACATAGTTAATGAGTCAAGATGTTGCTTCTAAAGTTCCGTTACCGAACCCCACCTCAATGCCCCATTCGTTCCTAAGTAAAATCCTATGGAATAATCGTAACATAGACATATGTGCCACACCCCTATTTCCTCCCCCACCCCCTCCCCCGGTGTTTTGAAAAATAGAGTTTCTCCAATTCAAGTGACATTTTGAAAAATGGATTGTTTTATTTATTCAGAGTTACCACTTGGTGAGTTTTGGTGTTCCAAGTCACCTAATTTAAATCCCCAATCAAAAGGAATGACTCTTTATTTTTTGGTCTGCGAAAAGAAAGATTGGGTAAGGAATTCTATTGACCGAGGGGAAGGTGTTAGGCACCCCTCGAGTCCCGTGGTTCTAGCACGGTCGCTTTATTGACTTATATATGGCTTAACTCAATTTGAATATATTATTTTGATAAGTTTTACAAAAAATGTTATTCATCCGCCTTCTTTGATTTATTTGAAACTAGTTTAAAACTATCTTATTTTATTAGTATGGTATATTGGTAGCAACACTTTCTAACCTTGCCACAAATTATTTATTTATTCATATTTTCCAATAACATTTGTTTAATGTTATTTAAATCCTAATGTTTGCCTATCTTTACTGCCGGCCTAATCATGCTCCTAACTATTCAACAACAACAATAGTTGAATCCCACAAGTAGGGTCTAGGAAGGGTAAAATGTTCGCAGACATTACCACTACCTCGTAATAGAAGTAGAGAGGTTGTTTACTGAAACCCTTGAATGCTCCTAGCTATTCAATTTAAAAAAATTGATTATAAAAATTATTTAACGTTTGAATTTTTTTCCTCAAAGTCAAAAGACTTTAATTTTTTATTGTTAAGTGTTAGTCATTGTGACTTATGAAAAATATAATTCAATAATTCAATATTAATTACATAGATCAACATGAAATTGTTAAATTAGTATTCTAAAAAAATCATTACTAAAATGAGATGCAAAAAGGTTACAAACTTTTCATTTTTTTTAAGTTTTTCTAAGAAAAAGTGAGTATGATATTAGTAAGAATATCCCCAATACATTTTTATATAAATTTTACATATTTTACATGTTAGGAATTTTGAACACCTAAAATTTTTCTTTTCTTTATTTTATTCATAAAAAAGAAGGATCTACAAACTGAGAACAATATTTTACACAATGAATTCTTGTCATGAATTATTGTTTGTCATTTCAGTTTATTAAGCCATAAATATATATCATCATGAAAAAATGAATATGAATAAGAATAGAAATTTAGACAATAAATTTACTTAAATATGGAACCAACTATGTATTGTTTAAACATAAAATAAACACATAAATAGAAATAATCACAAAATATGTCAATTTTCCTCAAAGCTTAACAATTTGAACATACTTCAATAGTATAATGTCAAAATTAAATAGACATAAAATTTGAGCAACTTTGTAGCATTAGAACATGTCTTATACAATTATGACTCCAAATCATACAATAAAATTTAAATGTTACCTTTGGTGAATATTAATGCACGAGAAGAAAATGACCACGACTAAGAGCCACAAATATGAAATCACGAAAGCAAACCTCGAACTCAACTTCTGTTTTTCTCTGGTAGTGTTTTTGAGATTTTTTTGGTTTTGTATAGGTTCTTTTTTCTTGTGTGTATGAAGTGTGTGAAGGATATTGTGTAGAATGTTGGTGTTTTTGTGAGTATGAAGATGTGTAGTGTGTCTTTGTTTCTAAGTGTGTGCATAGTGTTGGTATGTAGAATGTCTTTTTTTTCCTCTTGTAGTGGAGTGGAGTTTTTTGTGTTATAGTGTAGTGGGGTTTGGAAGTGAAGAAAGATGGGGGAACATGTATGGGAGTTTGGAATTGGTTGGATAAATGGGGTTAGTGGCTTAGGTAGTTTATTTTTTTTCCTTTTAGTTTGATATGTTTTTGTTTTGAAAAGAAAAATATAAAAATGTTAGATAACTACTTTAAATTAAAAAATATATAGAAAAGTTAACTAGCTAAAACTAAGATATAATTAAGAAAACACTAACAATACTAGATTATTTATTAGAATCGAAATTAAAAGAAAACATATTTTTTTTTAGAAATTTTCTTATTTAAAACAAAATTTACACTAAATTGTGACTCTATTTTTGTTATTTTCAAATAATATAAAAATAAAAACATCTAATTTAGATTAAAAAAAATATTTCATACTAAAAAATGGATAACTTAAGTTTGGTAAAAAATTAGGTGCTAACAAGATGCCCATCTTTACTTGAGAATATGAAGAGTTTTCAAGAAAAAAAGTGAACATGCCTAATTTTTGGCCTAACCATTATTAAAAGGTGGAGAAAAAAATAAAGAGCAAGTAAGAGTGATCGAGCCCTGGCTTTGGGCAGCCTATATATCTCGGGTTATAAAAGAATCAAGTCACGTGTTGTTCAAATAGGTGCAACGATGGATGGATGGTTATAAGAGTTGAGATTTGTCCTGTCGAGATCCTGGTCCGTGGTTCCTATTGTTACACTGAAGATAATAAAACTAAAAGGAAACAATACAAAATCTATTCTATTTTATTTGTCCCAGTCCTCTTTTACTTTCAAGTCTTCCTTTGCATCTTCAGTTATCATCTCTCCTTCTTCTGGCGGGTAGCTTGATATCAAAATCTAATCTTGAAGCTTGAGTTTGAGGGTTGAACTTGAAATCACTATTGAAACTCAAACATTTTGGAAGATTCAGCGGTCTCGTATGCCAACACCAAGCTCGATCAGTAGATCGCCGATTGCTTCTCTGTTGCCGAAGTGGACAATGTCTCCCCTACTTTGTCTTCACCTTTCCAAGCTATCTTCGACACATAGAACCCCTTTCCTACACAATTTTCCCCCAAAAATAATATGAAATCAGATTTGCAAAATCATGCATGGATTTTGAGATTTCCAAGAAATACACTATAGGATATCTTTTTGAGGCGCGTGAGAGGTGTTACATTATCTCCCCCTTGGGAACATTCGTCCTCGAATGTAAAGGAAACATAGATAAGAGGAGTGATTAGAAAACTTTCATTTATGTTGACTCTAGATGGCTCCTCTAGTTCATCCCCTAAAGAACTCAAGTCTATGGACTTCAAGGATGCCATCTCCTTTTTCAAAGAGTCAATGTTGCCTTTTATAGCCGATGTGCCTTCACAGCCACAATCTCTTTTGTCCACAACAACTACCCTCTTTTTAAGGCTGGCCAACTCTTTCCCTTGACCCTCAATCATCACCTCGAGCCTATCCATCCTCATCTTTTGTTCCTTCATCAAACCTCATTGCTTGGTTGCAACCTCAATATGTGGGCTCAATGATTTGGCAATGGCTGCCTGCATCAACTTGCGCACAAATGACTCAACCCGAGTAGCACGAACTTTAGCCGCTTTGGCCAACCATCCAATTCTCAAAATAGTGGCCTTAATGATCGGGGGTTGGTCATCCTTAGCTCGAGGCTTAGCCTGTGGCTTAGTGGAAAGGGGGAGTAGAAGAGAAAGGTAATTAGAGAGAGGAAAAAGTTATACCTGCCTCTAAGGCCAGCTCTATAGCGCCGGACTCGAGGGCCTCAACATCAACTACCGGTGTTTTGCCGACCGACTTCTTCCTTTGCCGATCCTCCTCGCCCCTTTTAAATCCAACCTCTATTATCCAAATATCCATGGATGCTATTGGAGAAACCTCTATGTTAGTTTTTTTTGTTGCCAATAACTTGAGCTTGCTTGCAAAAAGTTGTGATGAGGCTGGGAAATTGTAGTGAGGTCTGCACTCGCTTTGCCCTCATGAGGATCTTAGGGGTGATGATTGCACCAAGTTTCAACTTCTGGCGATCCATGATACACACAACCAACACCGCTTTGGAGTGTCAAAGTATCGACTCATTTTATGCAGTATTAGGTTGGTGCTGATAAATCCGAACCAAAATCTCACCAGTATGTTCATCTTCTTCTGTTTAATAATTGCTCCCTCTTCTAACCATGAGGGAGAGGGGATCCCGATCATAGGGGCCAACCATGCTTTGATGTTGGTCAAATGTTTGAACCTTTATTATCTCATTAATGTCATTTCATATCTATATGTGAATCCCAAAATATCATTTATCTCTATTTTGCTGCACGGGACTTGCACACCCCGAACTTCCACTGCATCAAGAGGCACAAAGCTGTGATGAGGCTGGGGAATAGTAGTAAGGTCTGCACTCGCTTTGCCCTCATGAGGATCTTAGGGGTGATGATTGCACCAAGGTTCAACTTCTAGCGATCCATGATACACACAACCAACACCGCTTTAGAGTGTCAAAGTATCGACTCATTTTATGCGGTATTAGGTTGGTGCTGATAAATGCGAACCAAAATCTCACCAGTATGTTCATCTTTTTCTGTTCAATAATTGCTCCCTCTTCTAACCACGAGGGAGCAGGGATCCCGATCATAGGGGCCAACCATGCTTTGATGTCGTCAAATGTTTGAACCTTTATTATCTCATTAATGTCATTTCATATCTATATGTGCATCCCAAAATATCATTTATCTCTGTTTTGCTGCACGGGACTTGCACATCCCGAACTTTCACTGCATCAAGAGGTTTAAGCACAACCTTCACTCTGCTTTTGCTTTTTGGAATGGCCTTACCATAGGCCTCATAAAATTCTCAGACCATTCTTGGAACATATGGGTCTGATGTTTGGTGAATATATGGAAATTATGGAACTTAAGAGTATCCCAATCCTCGGGGTCCCTATAATGACTCCATTCTTTGATAATCTCCTCTCCTCCAAGATTGTTCTATGCCACTCTGCTCTAAGTCTGTTTAAATGTCTGGGGGATATTGTCTCTTAGATCCTCTAAGATGTTTGAAAGAGAGGATCATGAAGGGTTTTGGATCTAGCCTCACTTCAATGCCTTTTGGGACTTGGCATTAAAGTAGGCCTATGTGTTGGGGTTCTGGACCCCTCTTCCTCATCCTTTGAAGTGGTCTAGGTCACATGTAAGGACCCTTCCTTGTCACTATCATACTTCCAGTGTTCATCACCTTCCTTTTGCCTTTACCTCGCGCTTCTCTACGTGGTCTCTGAGGTCTTTAATCTGCTTGCTTGGGAGCTATAATGACCCCTTGAGCTACCCCAGATTCACCTCGAGTGACAAGTTCTTTTGACTTGCCCATTTCTGCAAAACAGACTTAAGACATGGTCTGAGCATTAATCATAAGATAAATAAGCCTAAAAATCATTCACACGAAAATCATTTTGGGTGGACAGGTCTATTGACTGCCAAATATGATTTGCGATCCACCGAACTAATTCGGCGATAAAATAGAACGTCGCATTTTTGCACAATTTTCAAACTTTTAATTACTACTAATTTCGACGATGGTGGTGCGAATTCAGTGATGGAAAATACCATCACCCAAAGTTGCAGAACTCAACATTAGTCATCAGTAGGACAAAGTGGTGTGTATGATACTTTGGCACATCGCCAAGTCTATTTCGTCAGTCAAAATGACAATCACCGAAATGGACTGGCAAGGCCAACTCCCATGCATTCAAAATTTGTTCAATTTGCATACAAACTCAATCAAATGACGACTTACCCTTAGAATGATATCACCCAATCTATTCATAGGTCAAGTTCTTTTTGCTCAAAAGTGTTTGGGGCTTACTCAGCCTTCACCCGTAGCCCATAAGAACAAACAAAACAATAAGCATGTTTAATCATTCAAGGCATTTATATGAACATGAAATTATCTCAACTTAAAGCTTTCCATCAAGAGATTAAGGTCAAAGTTGTGACAATACACAATAGCATTCAACCTTCGGGCAACATTTTTATCAAATCTTGCTCTAGCCCACAATACATGCAAATTCAATTTCATGGTTTTTCTAAAGGAATCAAAGACCTAAATAACTAAGCATACATGAAGCATAGGGTCTTAGAGTCACAAAAACACATCAAACACATGATTTTAACAACATTTCAATCACAAACTATGATTACTAGGCTCACAAAACCCTGATCAAGCCCTCATCTCAATATCATTTCCTCAAGATAGCAAAGTAAAGGGCCAAGAACATACCTCTAAAATGTTGCAATAAATTCTGTAATAGATTTTGTTAAATGAGCATCTCTTGGCCAAAGAAAAATTGCTAAAATAGACTACAGAGGAAGTTGGCTTGTAAAGGAAATGAAAAGGAGGGAATATAAAAAGTGAAAAGTCTAGTCATTTGAAAAGCCTCTAATAGGTCGGTCAGGCGCGAGGAGTCGGCTATGCCAAACTAGCCTGCCTAGAACATTTGGTGACACATCGAGTGTGTTATTAACTGCCTCTTTTAACACCAACTTAAATATTTTCATCAGCCTCAAAGAGCAATGAAACTAACCATTGCTCATCCACTTTGGCGATCTACTAAATTGCAATGTAGACTGCCTAACATTAAAACATCTTGAGAATCATCAACTAACTCAAAAGGTGATCTAATTGGCAATCGCCGTCTCAATTAGGTGATTCACCAATCAGACCCATCATGTCACCCTTCCAACATTTACACATCAATTTCTCCCTTTTCATGTACCTGCACAAAACAACACCCATTATTAAAAAAGAAAAGCTTACCTACTCACCTTGGGTTGCCTGCTAAGCAGCACCATAGTTAACATTGTGGCACCATGTAGTTCCTCCTATCCTCAAGTCATTCATGATTGATTTATCACTGATACCACTTGGAGGTCTTTTGCCAGCTTCAAAGTTTCACAAATGTTGAACATGACCTCATCCTCATTCACTCTGAACCTCAAGCCCCCTCCCTCAACATCTACCAAAAGCCCTTCTGGTAGAATTCCAACTGGTTTTTTGATAGACCAGTTGGCTATAAGAAATCACATCATCATTGGTGAAGGTGTGTCCAACTCTAATTCTTCAAATATGGCTACGGGCATGAGGTTTATGCTTGCACCTAAATCACATAGCGCCTTGCTAAATTTGTAGGCTCCAATGGCGCATGGAATTATGAATGCACTAGGGTCCTCTTTCTTAGCAACCAAATTTTTCGTTAAGATAGAACTACAATTATGAGACACCTCGATCGTCTCACACTCCAGGGTCTATTATTTAGTCACCAACTCCTTTATAAACTTTGCATACCCTAACATCTCAGTTATCACATCAACTAATGGGACATTTATGGATAAAGAATTGTATATAGAAAGGAACTTTTGAAACTTTGTATCATCCTCTTTCTTCTTCAATCTTCGAGGGAATGAAGGATCAATCTTAACCTGAGGAGCTTTCAACTTCGCAGCTGAATTTGTATTCTTCGGGGGTTCTCTTTTAGCATTGATAACATCACCCCCAACTTTCTCTTTTTCACTACTCTTGGGATTGCCAATAGTTTCGTCACTTTTATTTATAGCTAAATAATCATCATCATCAATGGTACTCACAGTGCCTTCTTCTTCCAATTCTTTCTCACCTTCTTTATCCACAGGTGTGGGCTGAATACCTTCTACAACTTTTCGCTATAGGTCATGATAACAAAACATACTGGTCCATATTCTTTAGGTTGGCCATTGTGTAAATGGACAATCCTCCTTTTGGCCTTTGATTGAGATGGACTAAGATATTACCAAGTTGAGTCTCTAAGTGCTTAATAGAATCTGAATGTGAAGTCACAGTTTGACTCAGTTGTGAAAAATCAAACTTAATCTCCTTTAAAACTTGTTGGAGGCCTCAAGCTTGGTCAAGATTCGGGTCAACATATCTTTAGTCCAGAAGTTTTTCAGGTTCACTACAGGGTCAGTAGCCTTTACCCTATCATACGGTGGAACGTACCTATCCCTTGCTCTATCACGATCTCTCCAATCTCCAACTTGAGGTTGTTTTGGCCAAGCTCTATCTCTCCATCCAACACTATTATTCCAACCTTGATTCTCGAGTTGCCTTGGAAAAGCTAACCGAGAACCCATCATTTCATTACCCATATAATGTACCTCTTCACTATATCCTCCTACATATAATACATTATCATACACCACAACACCAATCAAAGCTACGACATTAACAGTCTTCTGGTTTCCTCCCATTACATGCTTGGTCAAGAGATCCAGTCGAGTCAATATTCTAGCCATGTCTTCGTCTCTCTCTTGATCTTTAGAAAGTTTCTCCTTGGACAGACCCTTGTGCATAAAAGATACAAGGTCATCCCTTGTATATTTGTGAGACCCCGTGTTTCTCATCTGCCATTATATTAATAGTGTGGCGTTATATAAGGCATATGTGATTTTGCTGGCTCCTAAGGATAATAAGGCTACCAATAAGTGGTAATATCAAGGACCTAAAGTTTTAAGCCAAAGGAATACCCTAAATACACGTTCGGGATCAAAGAAATGATCCGAGTGGCACCTCACCCTTTTAGGAAGGTTTAAACTAGGTTTCACTTTTTAGATAGGACTAAAGGTGTATAATTTGCTAATAATGGATTTTTAAAAGTTATTTTAATAGCACAAAGGTCATACATTAAGTTTTGGAATCAAGAAAGTTGCAAGACAAAGGTTGGCCAAAGTTACCGTAAGTTTCTTTAAAGAAATCCTTCTTAAAGTTGGGTCAAATGTATCAGGTCATATCTCCCAAAATATAAAAAGTTAGAAGGTCCATGACCTATCAAATTGAATATCTATGAGTCTAGTTTGCAACGCACAAAATCGCGCATCAAATCGATATCAAAATAAAGAGTTATGACCGTTTTACCGAGACTGCCCGAGATGGAAACCGGGTTGGGTCAAGCCTAACTTTAAGTCGGCTATTTTGACATATTAAAGCTAAAAAATGAACCATTTTCCTCCTAAAGCGGTAAGAAACTGAAGAGAATGCTCCTAAAAGTTCTCTAAGTGTTTTGGGTAAGTTTTTTCGCGTTTATACCGTTAAAATTCGTCCCCGTGCCTAGAAATGCATGCCTTACGCTTTGCAATTGTTTTCCCCTCTTATTAGCTGAGTTTGGGGCTATTTTTGGAGTGTAAAAAAAAATGGTGTTCTTGCTGTTTATTGTTAGTTTGCAGCTGGTGTGTTCAGGTAATAATTTTGGGGCTCTTTTACGGTCATTTTTACGAAGTTTTACGGACATTTCCTCGCGTAAATGCTCTTTGCCGAATCTGGTCGTTAATGTTAATTTTTTGACTATTTGTAGGTTCTTTTAAGTTGCGTATATATAGACGTTGCGAAGCTTAGGACGTAGGGAACAACATTTGTGAAGAAAGTTTTGGCAATTGGACGTTCGTTGGAGAGGTATGTTAAGGCTAAGCTCAGTCTCTCCTTTTAGCACGAAATCCGGGAAGTTTCCCAAAACATCAAATATGATATCTTACTATTCTGTTGCTAGAAAAGACCTTCTGTGAAAGGCATTGGGATTGCAGCTGAGTTATTTTCATGATGGTATTAGGTTGAAATTCCTTTCGTTCGCTTAATATGGACATCCAATATCTATATATCATTTTATCGGTTTTTCCGGCTACCTATTCATATGTTCGAGGCGTTTCTCTTCTTCGTGTAGTGCCATTAAAATAAATGTAGAATGCAAAGGGAATATAGTATTCATAATCAGTCTTTCTTCCATACAAAAATATAATTGAAGAATTTAACAAGTAACACGTTGGTTTCCAATATTCTCTGGTGAAATGCCCCTATTTTAACGACTACGACACTTGATCCTGTTTAAATACTTTCTTTTACTAATTGACATGGGACCAAGTATAAACATTATGTAAAGCACCTTTATGAACATTTTCAAAGTCAAGGCTTCACTCTATATGTTGGGTTAAGTTCCCAAACTTGTTAAAAAGACATAAGATCTCACGGCTCATGTGTATATGCTATGAAAATGATTATGATGTTATGAGAATAAGTGTACCGATGAGCCAGGATTGGCTAAATGACAATGAATATGATGCTACGAGAATAAGTGTACCGATGAGCCAAGATTGGCTAAGTTCTTGCTATGACTTACTTTCAACATTCATATCATACATTGCACGTTATGCATGGACTTCGAGCTATAATCGAAGTTATGGAGCCTATTTGCCCAAATATATATATATATATATATATATATATATATATATATGTATATAGTACAGATGGCCACAGGTTGGCAGATATGACGCCAGTTAGCTACCAGAATGGACCACCATTGCTAACATTTGGTTGGGTATGTCATGCATTTGCATCTATATATATGTATTTACGACATGCGATACTCGAGCATACCATGCATATTTGGTTACAGGTGGTATTTCTATTAACCTTTTTACTACGGTTATCTATGATTTTACTTCCTGCCTTACATACCAGTACATGTTTATTCGTACTAACATCTCTTTGCCTAGGGACGCAACATTTTATTTCGTGCGTGCAGGTTTAGGTAGGGGTTCTGATTTATCCCTCCACTAGGAGCTTCGTTCAGCTATGAGTTGGTAAGCTCCACCTTTTCCTGGAGCTTTCACAGGATGCTTACTTTTTGTTTTATAGTTGGGTATAGTCGGGGCCCTGTCCCGACAGTGTTAATGATTCTTTTAGAGGCTATTGTGGACATGTTATTGTGGGTTGGTTCTTTTGTGCCTTTCAGTCTCCAATCATTAGATTGGCATGTATATATAGTGTGTGCGGGTACCTCTATTGTTGCAGCCTTGTCGGCTAACTAGTACTTTATCGTTTTGGTTTACCTATCTTTATGTACATGATTTACTATTGACCAGGTCATGGCCTAAATTGTCCAGGCTTAGTCTTTCATACGTTATGCTGCTCGATTTTCTTTTGGTCCCTAGTTTAGTTAACTAGCATGTTTAGTGGCTTACCCGGCCAATAACGGTATCGGGTGCCATTTACGCCTCCCCTTCCTTTGGGGTGTGACTGTACCAAGCCTGATTAATCTTAGTCATGTCGTCTAATAGCTCATAAGCAACAATAAAAATTTGCTTCATGATTTCACCTCGTACCAACTGGTCAACGACACCTTTGTTAACTGCATAAAGACTTACATAGAAGTATTGCAATAATAGGTGGTCCTGGATTCCATGGTTCGACATTGAAGCTAGATTTTTCAGAACTGCAATTATGTCTCATGCAATGGCTCACCATCAATTCTTTTAAAGTTCTCAATACTTTTTCTCAGCTTAAACATCTTCGAAGGAGGAAAAAATCTTTCACGAAATGCATCTTGGAGTTTCTCCCATGAATTTATCGACTCTTGAGGAAGCTCATCTAGCCACCTCACAGCTTTTCCAGTGATAAAGAATAGGAAGAGCCTCACCTGATGGCCTCTTGTGCCCGAAAATTAAAAGGTAAACATACGTCGATGAAATCCTAAGATGCTTGTGGGGATCCTCACGGGCTAGCCCTTCGAACAATCTTTTCAGCTGAAGTAGCTATAACATCATGCTAGTGACATGAAATACAACTCCTCCAGCTAATAAGGGTAGCCAAATAACTCTAGTACTCCCCACTTGGTCTAGTCGACATTTTGGGAATCATTCATTTCTCTGACATTGTCACCATGGATACTTCCTTCTTCCTCCATCTTAACACCTATTTCCACAACAATAAAAACAACAAGAAAAGTAGTGAAATAACTCTAATTATAAGAACTAAATTCAACAAACATTTTAATCAAGAACTAGCACCACTCCTCGATAATGGCACTAGTTTTGATGAACGCTCAATCCTACTACTCAAAGGAAGAAAGGATTAATGTTATCAACATATTACCCAACAATAGAGTCGAGGTCGAATCCCACAGGGAATAGTGGTTCAAGAGGCAAAGGAATTCATTGAATAAGGCAATTGTAGGTTCAAAACTGGGGATTACAATAATTAAAAATGAGATTCAGCAAGCAACAACTAATTAGCAAACTAATCAATAGATGTAGAGAAGTGTTGGGATGTGCAAATATGGGAGTAAATCTACTAATATATGTCTAAATATTTGACTAATTAAGTTAAAGATGAGTGAATCGGTTATAATGATGGTAACCTAAGCTTCAACTATGACAATGAAGGTGTTTCATATGGTTCAGGGTTTACACACCCCCAACATGAGAGTTTTAGCCACTTATGCTTGAAAATAAAGATTCAATACCAAATTCAGCAACTAAGTACATGGATAACAAGGATTATAAGAGAAAAGTTGATTTAAACAAACAAATCTCTCAAATTTGTCCCTCCACAAGCTTGAAACCCTCTAACCCTTGTACTATTGAGCAAGAGTATTCTAAGTACCTTAATCTCACTCTCTTTCTATTTTTAAACCCTAAAGTGAATGATATGTACAATTTCCTTTTCCAAAATTATTAAATAGTCTGTGCAAAATCATGAAAGTTTGTGCACCACGTTGCCACTCGGCAGTCAAGGCCGTCCATCACTGAGCATGTCAGTGATATACCGAATGTGCACTTAACTACTTTCCTTTGTATCTCGTCGGAAGCTTGGGTCTGTGCTAGATTAGGTGATGGTCTTTACTTTGCTGATGATGTTCGACGATTCACCGAAGTTCCTTCTATGTCACCCTATTGTCATGAGCTTGGGGTTCTGAGGGTCTGCAATAATACGTGGTCTATCTGGCTATTCAATAATGTATTGAATATGTTTGGCAACTTCGATTTTGATAGCCAATCTTGCATGAACTTGAGATTTGGTTGCTGAAATATTAGGCGGTCTCATTGAGCATTCGGCAGTACGTAGAATAAGTCAATGGAGTCGCTTTTGTCTGCCCTTTTCACACTTTTGCTCCTTTTCCTAGATTGTTTTAGTGTTGTCCACTTTTGCACTCTTAGCTCCATTCCTGATATAACACATGCATATTAGTTAGTATTTGGAACATAATAGCACACAAAGGAAAACATTTCTTCACATTCTAAGCCCAAAATGAGTCTGAGATATGGACTCATCAAGCTATTTCGCAGCTCGTCGTGATATTTAGATATGAAACCTTTTTTGAACTTGGTAACTTTTTAGAATTTGCAAAATTGAACTTCATTTTGTGTCCTTAAGCTTCTATATTTGTAGCTTTGTGTGTCAAACAAAATGGATGATTTTTTCATGGTCATGTATCAATTCCCTTTTCCTTTTAATTAAAAATTCAGACGAGAAGTAGTAGGAATGCAGGAAATCAAGCTAATTTAAAGATGCTCCATCATATTGGTAGCAAACCTATTAAAGAGATTATTTATCAGCAGATATTATAAAAAAAATAAATAAAATATTTGATTTATTTATTCTTATTTGACATGTTTCTCTATGCTGTAAAGGGCAGAAAAGATTGCAATCCACCAAATTTGGCAACTATTTTCTTTCAGACTCGTAAGAAAGATATCGAGCTTGTTTAATCTGAGGCAATTGAAAAACATGCGTGTTTAGTAACTTATTAAGTATGTAAATTTACTTAAAATCACTATGGATTTTAATTGAAAGTGTATATTTATATATTTTGTGGGCTCATAGCAAAGTTGTGACGAGGGTTCCCAGGAAACAACCTCTCTACCTATATGTGGTAGTGGTAAGGTCTGCGTACATCTTATCCTCCCCAGACCCCACTTGTGGGATTTCACTGGGTATGTTATTGTTGTTGTTGTTGTTGTTGCTCATAGCAAAGAAATGGTGAAAGCGAATCCATCTTTACCTACAATAGAAATTGTAGAAAAATGTCGTGGACCTCAAACTCGTAGCCATGTATTTGGCTATGAGGTTGGAGTAAAAGCAAATGACATGAAAGGTGGAACTTCCTCAAAGCTGAATTAATGTCTGCGTTGTGTTCAACTCAAGAGGAAAATAAATCTTTGAGTAAGGAAAACAAATCCTTGAATGATCAATCGTCTACCTTAGAGGATGATATAAAAGAAATAAGAAAAATGAAAGAATTCTTCGCTACTCAACAATCACATATCCACTCCTATGACATCATCATATTCAACTGAATGATCATTGACTTATTTGTCTGACCAAGTAACAATGTACTTAACTAGTTATTGTATGATGAACTCTTATAAAACTAATAAGATATGCATGATCATGTTTAAGTGCTTTCTTCACTAGTGATGTCCTTCGTGGGGTGATTTTTATCTCTTAGCTACTGGTTGTTTGATTACCTATAACCTATAGCCCACAGTTTCTGGAGCAATGCTTTATAGCTCAAGTTATTTGTATCATCATTTATATCTTAGCTTGGCTTTTGTTGAAACTTTTTGATGATGTGATTGAAAGAAAGAACCTAGTTCCCTAACTACATACGTACTGGAAGTAGCTAATGAAAAAAGAGGTCCCTGTTAATAAGTGTGACTAACATGATACATATCTAACCACCTGCTTATTTTTTGTTTTCAACTAATCCTTCCTTTTTTCACAGTAAAAGAGATTTACTCTTGGGAAAGAGGGACATAATGCCAAACTCTTCCATAACATTTGTAAACTTGATAAACAAGTCTGTAAGACTATGAAACAGAAAGCAAGTAAGATCACACCAATCATTACAGAACTTTAGGGGGATCAAAGACAATCTCAGAGACTTTTCGTTGACTAACTTTATACGATGCCATTTTCATCAAGTCAAGTTATAGAAGCCTTCAAATCTATCTAGGCAGGTCTAAAAAATATGTGAAGACCAAATTTTTCTTGTGACTATGACTGAGGGTGCTTACTTGTCCACAACTTTGTCAGCTTCCCTATAAAAATTCCTGACCACCACTCCTATTAGTTGTGATAAGTCATGATACATATCTTATATTTCTCTCTCTATTTGTTGTTTCTTGCACAACTGTACGTCCATGTCTTCATCATTTGCTTTTTTTTTTTATAGTTTTGAACAACTGCATGTATATGTTTTCTTCTCTATCTTTTATCTTCTACACAGTTGCACGTACACATCTTATTTCTCTGTTTTCATTTTCAGCACATCTGTGCGCACATTTTTTATTTTTCAGAATAGCTGCGTGTGCACATTCTTAATTTTCTGCATAGCTACATATCCTTTATATGCCTTTTTCCCTGTTAGCTTCCCTATAAAAATGCTTGACCACCATTCCTATTGGTTGCGATAATTCATAATACATATCTTGAGTAGCTTTCTCTGTTTGTTGTTTCCTGCACAACTGTACATCAATGTCTTCATCATTTGTTTTTTATTTTTCAACAACTGCATATATATGTCTTACATGTCTTATTCTCTATTTTTTTTTATCTTCTACGCAGTTGCACACACACATCTTATTCCTTTGTTTTCATTTTCTACATGTCTGTGCGTGCATTTTTTATTTTCAGAATAGATGTGTGCGCACATCCTTTATTTTATGCACAGCTACACATCCGCTATATGTCTTCTTCTCTGTTAGCTTTCTTATAAAAATGCTTGACCACTAGTCCTATTGGTTGCGATAATTCATGATACATATGTTAAGGTACTTTCTCTGTTTGTTGTTTCTTGCATAACTGTATGTCCATGTGTTCATCATCTATTTTTTTCAACTTTCAGCAACTGCACGTATATGTTTTGTTCTCTATTTTTTATCTTCCACACAGTTGCACACACTCATCTTATTCCTCTATTTTAATTTTCTACATGTCTGTAAGCATATCTTTTATTTCCTGAATAGCTGCCCATGCATATTCTTTATTTTCTGCACAAATGCATATGCACATCTTTTATTTTCTGCACCGAAGTAACTAATAATACTAACGTATATAGAAATGTGATTCTATAAGATATATAATACTCACTCAACTTCAAATTCTAACTCGGTAATCATTCAATGATTTCTGAGCATTGGCTTAGATTGTGATTAACCAAGGGCTGCAACAAGTACACTAAAACAACTCTAATGTAGCAGTCTCTCAACTAGAAATACCAACTTGATATAAATTTGGATTTTTTGTTAAAGCTTTCCTAATTAATTTTTCTTCTTGCATCTTATTGATGCTTCTAGATAACACTTGGTGAATTTTGGAGATCGAAGTTACAAGCTGAAATTCAAGTTCAGAAGATGCACAAGATTAATACCATTCTACTGTTAATGTTATGCAAAACTTGCTAACATAGACTACCTCGAGATGCTAATTAGCTAATTAGTTTTGTTTGCTAAGCAAATATTAAAACCTAGGATGGGTTTTCTTCTTGTCTCAAAAGATTAATCTAAGATGATTTTCTTTCTTGTCCATAAAGGGAAATCTAAGACACGATAGTTTCTCATCTCTAAAGGTTAATCTAGGACGAGGTAGTTGCTTGTCACAAAACGGATTTAATGATGAGAAATACTTTTCAAAGAAGAACTTAATCTTGTTGGGATGAGATATGTAGTCTCTACAAGTACTTTTTGGACCAACTTTGTTGTTGTCTCTAAAGACATTTAATGACTTGTGGAAAAAACACGTCGTAATTAACCTTTACCAAAGAAAGCTATAAGGAAGGGTGGCGGCCAACCTTTTCTCGTCGTAATAGACCATTTGGGACCAGTTTTAGGGACTAGATTTCCCTTCCTTAGAGACTGTTATTCTTGTAGAGGATTAGGAGCCACAAAAGATTCAGCCCCATTATGTACCTGGAACCACCACCATTAGATACTCAATATAACACCTGATTTTTTTCACTGATCCTTCCACTTTCCTAATTCTACAGGGGCTTGTGATGTCAAAATGCAGCGCTTTTGGTGCTTGAAACATGGAATTTTGTATGTTTACAAAGCAATGTTAGTAGATTTGATATGTTTTTTTTTTGTTTTGTAGGTTACAGGATTTGACATGACTTTGGTTAAATGTACGGAAGTCAAAGTTTTTGCTATTCTACGACACCCTTTATGGGGGGTGGAAGTTTCCATGTGCCGTAGAATTGGTCTCATAGAAAAATCCAGTGAAGGAGTGATTTTCTAAAGTGGAATCTACGAACATGCATATGAGTCATAAAATGTAGTATGAGTCGTAGATATGGTTTCGTACCCTGAAGATTAGAAAGTGGGTAGTTGCTGAAAAGTCATCAGACGAAACCATATGCGCTGTAAGTCTGAATATGGCTTGTAGAAAGGTCTCATAGAAGTCAAACTCAGAATTGAAGATGAAGTTCATGAAGCACCGACTATAGGTCGTAGAACTTTATATGGCATGTAGAGATAGATGCTCATAGTGCCTGTCGAACCTAGTTCTCCAATTATTATCTAGTTTTGTATTTTGAATATATAAATAGCGTTTTTAGGTTATTTTCAGAGGGAACCACGAGAAAATCAGGAGAGAATGAAGGAACATTGAGAAACACTTGGAAAAACATTATTTTGTGATCTTAATTCATACTTTGTGATTTCCATTGAAGAGCTTGGATTTCTTGTTCTTAATCCCATTTGTGTAAGTGCTTAATTATGTTATTATATATCATGATTCTTACATCTACAATGAATATGAGTAGCTAAATCCACGACTAGAGTTGTGGGAACCATGAAGAACTAACAAAGTAAAATCAGATAATTTCTAATTCTTGGACAGTATGCATTCATGTATTAATTAATTCTCTTTGTTTTGATTGCTTTTTAATGGTGGCCAACATTAGAGCTTACCTAATATTACTGATTGGATCAAGGTAGTAGTAAATAGAAAAAGAGGTTAATTAACATGATTCGATTAATGTTTCTCGTCTAATAAAAAAAACTGGATCAAGGAGAGGTTGTACTTGAACAATAGGTAAGGGTTAGTAATGTCACATTGCGAGGATGGATCAAATCACGCAGTGAAATTTACCTCTTGCCTGGATCAAAAGGTTCGATAAACTTAACTTACCATTCTGCATGCTACACACTAGAAAAGAATGCGACTATTTGGTAATACCAAGTTAGGGAATCATGGGGAACACAATACCCTAGTTACTCTTCTTACTAGTTTCACTTACTTGAATTAGTTAAGGATTCCTTTCTGTAATCTTACAACCCCCCCCCCCCCCCCCCTTGGGGAGATAAGTAGGTTAATCAACTCGAATCACTTGAAATTAATCTAAGTCTACCATATTCCATGTGGGTTCGACCCTAATCTTGGTTAGGTTATATATCTTGACAACGACTGCTTTAACCTTCAAAATAGATTGGGAGACATCACGATTTTGGCGCCGTTGCTGGGGAATATAGCTAGAATTGTTTAATTTGAGTAGTTCGGGATTCATCCTTCTCCTTTTACGTTTTTGTTATTTTTGTTTTGTTTCAACGTGCAGCTTAGTGTATGCACAACACTCAATATCGAGGTATTCCCTTGACTCCATTTGATCCAGAGATCCAAAGGGCGTTGAGAAGAATAGCTCAAGACAACGTGAAAAGCACTGCAAATAATGTCGTAAATGCAAAATGAACTAGAACCAGAATGAGAATGATAATAACCCACCTCCATTAGAGGATATTGATCCACTGCCACATGATCTTCATGTCGAAGCTCATACTCATACATGGAATAGGTATCGGCTTAATCCTTTTGCTATAGATGTTACTGGAGCTATTGTTTTACCGCCACTAACAAATGAAAAAAAGTTCATCGTTTTAAGTAGGTTACTTCAAATGCTACAAAAACATGGGTTGTTCGCGGGCCTACCATAAGAGGATTCGCCTAGCCATCTACACAACATTTTCTTTGTTTTTAAGAGCATGATGGGAAATCAAAATCTATCAATGGAAGTTG
Source organism: Solanum rostratum (assembly GCA_029948455.1). Lineage (NCBI taxonomy): Eukaryota > Viridiplantae > Streptophyta > Magnoliopsida > Solanales > Solanaceae > Solanum > Solanum rostratum. The sequence continues at coordinate 21,171,400 of CM057055.1, forward strand.
TTGGGCTTCATGTCTTCTCATTGCCTCTTACATGCAATGTAACGCTATAGTTATTCGAGCTCCCATACAATTGATCACTAACTGGGCTGAATTGTAGAAGGCCTTTTTTGAGAGGTTCTTCCCGAGAACAAGAAAGTTGAAGTTGAAATACCAAATCAACAACTTCGAGAAACTTCTTGGTGATTCATTCAGTACCACATGGGAAAGGCTTACAAAGTATCTGAGGAGTGTCCCTAACCACAACATCGTGGGTGATGCCTCCGTAGAGGTCTACTATTGAGCACTGGACGAGAATAGCCAAGCATGTGCTGATACCAACATGGGTGGCACATTTTTAGATCAACAATTTTTAAGGATTGCCTCGAAAAGGTGATCAAGACAAATCGTGCATGGAGAATGAGAGATAACTCAATAATAAGTAACTCGTGCGCAGTTTATACCAATATGGAGCGCACAATATAGGATAACTCCATATTGGTACTAATTCGGCACAAGCAAAAATAAATGAGGATATGATGCGAAAGCTTGCCCAAATTAGTACCAATATGGAGTTGTTGATAAAGAAACACCAAGTATATGTTAATACAGTTGCTCATTAGCCTTCACGAGCACCCATGTACTAGGAGCCTTACTATAAGGAGGACACTTTCTTTGTCACTGATCAGATAGAGGGTTTCCAAACCAACACCCAAGGGTCCAATCAGGACTATTGGGGTTAAGGTCAAGGAAACCAAGGTCGAAATTATAACAGGGATGGTTCCTTCAGAAATAACAATCAAGGAGGTTACTATGATAGAAATAGGGTCCAGGACAAAGATGTTGATTAGGGAGACAGAGATGGTTACGGGAGTGTTCTGTATGTGCCACCATACAATCGAGATTTGGTTGCTGGCAGCTCTAGAGTTGAGGAGATGTTTAATCATTTGTTGAAGAAAGTTGACACGCAAGATGGGACCTTGAGGGGGATGAAATTTGACATCTCCAGCATTAATCAAAAGATTTGAGTTTCATTATGTTGCTATCTAGCAGCTAGAGCAACAATTTCGTGAAATATCAACTCAACTGACCCAGCGACAGAAAGGTACATTGCCAGAAATACAGTTCAAAATCCAAAGAAGGAGGGGCAGTTATGGCGGTGACTGCTCGTGGTGGTAAACACGCCATTGATGCTCTAATGTAGGTTGATGATGATGATGTTCGTTAGGAGATAGTTGAGGTCAAAGATGCAAAGACTAGAGATAATCGTGCCAAGGATGGGGTGAGTGATGCTGTAGAGATGCCACAAAAGTTAAAGCCCATTCCTAGACCTCCTACTCCCTTTCCTCAAAGAATCAAAAAGAAGGAGGAAGATTAATTCAAGCACTTTCTCTCTATGCTGAAACAGCTCTCCATCAATATTCCTCTCATTAAGGCATTGGAGAAGATTCATATGGTATGTAAAGTTTATGAAGGACTTGCTCACGAAGAAGTGGACTGCAAGCCAGGAGCTCTCCCAAGAGCTTCAACACTGCAGTGCGATTTCTATAAGGTCTTTGGTGCAGAAGCAAGAAGATCCCGATACTTTAACCATACCCTACACCATCAAAGATGTTGAATTTTGAAGGGAATTATGTGATCTTATTACCAGCATAAATTTAATTCCCCTTGTGGTCTTCAAGAAGCTAGGACTGAGAGCCCCTACTGTGAGACCCCGTGTTTCTCGTCTTCCATTATATAAATATTATGGCGTTGTATAAGGCACATGTGATTTTTTCTATCACCTTGGGACAATAAGGCTACCAATAAGTGGTAATATCAAGGACCTAAAGTTTTAAGCCAAAGGAAATACCTTAAATGCACGTCCGAAATTAAAGAAATGACCCAAGTGGCACCTCGCCCTTTTTGGAAGGTTTAAACTAGGTTTAACTTTTTGGATGGAACTAAAAGTGTATACTTTGCTAATAATGAATTTCTAAAAGCTATTTTAATAGAATAAAGGTCATACATTAAGTTTTGAAATCAAGAAAGTTGCAAGATAAAGGTTGGCCAACGTTACTGTAAGTTTCTTTATGAAATCCTTTTTAAATTTGGGTCGAATGTATTAGGTCATTTCTCCCAAACTATAAGCCTTTAGAAGGTGCATGACCTATCAAATTGAAAATCTATGAGTCTAGTTCGCAACGCACAAAACCGTGCATCAAACCGACCTCAGAATAAAGGGTTATGACTGTTTTACCAGGACTGTCCGAGCTGAAAACCGGGTCATGGGTCGGGTCTGGTTGACCCAACTTAATGTCGGCTGATTTGAGCTTTTCCCCAACAGCTTAGAAACTGAAGGAAAACTCCCCTCAAGGTGCCAAAGGGATTTGAGTAATTTATTTGCATTTTTACCGTTAAAATTTGTTCGTGTGCCTAGAAATGTGTGCCTTACGCTTTGCAATTATTTTTCCCACGTATTAGCTGTTTTTGGAGCTGTTTTTGGGATGTGAAAAAAGTGGTGTTCTTGCTGGTATTGTTGGTTTGCAGCTGGTGTGTTTAGGTAATAATTTTGGAGCTCTTTACGGTCATTATTACGAAGTTTTACGGACATTTTCTCGTGTAAATGCTCCTTGCGGAATCTGGTCATTAGTGCTGAATTTTTGACTGTTTATAGGTGTCTTTAAGATGCGTATATATAATCATTGCGAAACTTAGGACGTAAGGAACAACTTTCGTGAAGGAACTTTTGGCAATTAGACATCCGTTGGAGAGGTATGTTAAGGCTAAGCTTCGTCCCTCCTTTTAGCATGAAATCCGGGAAGTTTCCGAAAACGTCAAATGCGATATCTTACTATTCCGTTGCTAGAAAGACCTTCTGTGAAAGGCACTGGGATTACAACTGAGTTATTTTCATGGTGGTATTAGGTTGAAATTCCATTCGTTCGCTTAAACTAGACATTTAATTTCTATATATCATTTTGTTGGTTTCCTGACTACGTATTCATATGTTTGAGGCATTTTTCTTCTTGGTGTAGTGTCGTTAAAATAAATTTAGAATGCAAAGGGAATGTAGTATTCAAAATCAGTCCTTCCATACAAAAATATAATTGAAGAATTTAACAAGTAACACGTTAGTTTCCAATATTCTCAAGTGAAATGCTCTTGTCTAAACTACTAAGACACTTGATCCTGTTTAAATACATTCTTTTACTAATTGACATGGGACCAAATATAATCATTATGTAAAGCACCTTTATGAACATTTTTAAAGTTAATGCTTCACTCTAAATGTTAAGTTAAATTCCCAAACTTGTTAAAAAGGCATGTATGATCCCATGAGCCATATGTATATGCAATGACAATGATTATGATGCTATGAGAATAAGTGTACCGATGAGCCAAGATTGGCTAAGTTCTTGCTATGTGTTACTATGTGCATTCAACATTCATATTATACATTGCACGTTATGCATGGACTTTGAGCTATAATCGAAGGTATGGGGCCTATTTGCCAAACTATATATATGTATATGGTACAGATGGCCATAGGTTGGCAGATATGATGCCGGTTAGCTACCGGAAAGGACCACCAGTGCTAGCATTTGGTTGGGTATGTCATGCATTTGCATCTATATATATATGTATTCACAACATGCGATACTCGAGCATACCATGCATTTTTTTTATCACTAAAAGATGGCTTATTAGCCATTAAGGCTACTTGAGTTTTGGTTACAGGTGGTATTTCTATTAACCTTTTTACTACGGTTATTATGATTTTACTTCCTGCCTTACATACCAGTGCATGTTTATTCGTACTGACGTCCCTTTGCCTGGGGATGCTGCATTTTATTTTGTGCGTGCAGGTTCAGGTAGGGGTTCTGATTTACCCCTCCATTAGGAGCCCATTCAGCTATGAGTTGGTAAGCTCCACCTCTTCCTGGAGCTTTCACAGGATGTTTACTTTTTGTTGTACAGTTGGGTATGTCGGGGCCCTGTCTCGATAGTGTTAGTGATTCTCATAGAGGCTATTGTGGACATGTTTTTGTGGATTAGTCCTTTTGTGTCTTTCAGTCTCCAGTCATAAGATTGGCATGTATATATAGTGTGTGCCTGTACCTCTGTGGTGGCGGCCTTGTCGGCTAGCTAGTACTTTATCGTTTGAGTTTACTTATCTCGATGTACGTGATTTACTGTTGACCAGGTCATGACCTACAATGTCCAGGCTTAGTCTTTCAGACGTTATGCTGCCCAATTTTCTTTTGGTCCCTAGTTTAGTTAACTAGCATGTTTAGTGGTTTACTCGGCCAATAGCGGTATCGAGTGCCAGTCACGCCTCCCCTCACTTTGGGGCGTGACACCTACTCCTATGAGCATGTGATTGTTGATGGCTTACCGAACAGTGAAGAAGCCGTTGGGGATACTATATGAAGTCCTTGTCAAAGTAGAGAAATTCATCTTCCTTTGTAGACTTTGTGATCCTTGATTGTGAAGTCAATTTCTAAGTCCCAATCATCTTGGGAAGGCCCTTCTTAGCCATTGGGAGAGCACAAGTGGATATGGAACCGACCAATTCAAGTTTCAATTTAATGATGAAGAAGTTGTCTTCAATATCTATCAGTCGATGAAGAGGCCAGATGACTTGAAGATGGATGTTTGGGTACTTGGTGAAGTTTAAGTAACCATATTGTCCAAGTCATGCTGCGACAATAAATCAAGCATTGCTTGGGAGGAAACCCAAGGTGGAAACTGACGCTTAGGCACCCAGATATATTTTTTGACTCTGTGCTTTATTTTTATATTTTGTGCATTGAGGACAATGCAAAGCTTTTTCGATGAGGTGTGGGTAGTTATAGGCCTCAGTGAAGTCTGACTAACCTTGGCCTATAACTATCCCTAATTTTGAATTCGAGGGATTTTTTTACTTGTGTTCTTTTCCCCAAGGATATTTACTTTCTTCTGAAACAACATGTTTAGGATATGTAGGTAGTATTATTTGCATGTAGTACTGATGTCTATGGCATATGTTTATTTTTGTGTGAAAAATGATACCCACTAGAAATTTTTGTTAGTTAGTCTTGACAGAAACCATGCATGTTTAATTGTTTGACAGCGCTTGTTCTGATAAGTGAGGTTAAATCATTATTCAAAGCATGATCTGAGAGTCTATGTTCATAGTGTAATCAGTGCCATGTGTTTGTGAGCTTTCTTTTCTAGATTCTTATACTGTGTTTCAATTCAGACTTTGCCCTGTTACTCTCACTTAGACTGTAGGTTAGTTGGTTAGGAAACGATTTTAGGCCATTATTCATAATAGTCCACTTAGCCTAAATAACAAACCAAATGTGTAACGTATCCCTTGATCCTAATGTCTGAGCCTTGCATGTACCCTTTTCATTGTAAAAACCCTAAGTTACCTAGACTTGTCAAATGTAAAATTTTGAAATTGACCCTGGTTCTTCCTTGAATATTGTGCACCTTGATAGAGGTAAAAATCTTGAGCTGGGGGTGGCTACCAAAAGTGGTCTTGGTTCATAGGTTGGATATTGTACACCTTGACTCAGGCTAAAAGCCTAAGTTGAGTGTAGCTAGTGTAAGGGTAATCACATAAAATGGGTGGAAGCTTGTGATACATGGAAAAAGGGATAAAAATGTGCTCTGGATGCAAGAAAAATAAGTTGATGTCTAATCAATGAGCTAAAAAGAAAAACGAAGTGAAAACAAAAGGCAAAGAGCTAAAAAATGAGAGTAAGGCACCTAGAAAAGCTTGAAGTACGAGAAGGGGACAATGAGTTGAAAAATGATAGTGTTGGCAAGGTTGTGTCAAGGAGGGCCTTTAATCACTATGTTCCCAAAACATCATATGAATGCCCCCCGAGCCTACATTACAAGACAAGAAAGTCCTATAGTGATCCTAGTCCAAGTAGTCGAAAGTCATATTCATGAGTATAGGGGAAACATATAGTATTGATCATGGCATTTGAATATATTTTATGAGAGTGATGATTTTATGTAGTCCCAAGCATTGAATATGAAAATATCATCATAAGTGGGATATGTGACTTTTTTCTGTTAGGGCACTTGCATTACATTGTTGATATTGGACTAGTTCAGTGATTGTTGCTAATCATTGATTGCCTTGCTTGTCATAGTTGTACTGTCATATGTATTGATCCACGTTGGTTTGCTTGATAGCTATCTGATATGCATTTATGAGTGGTATGGGTATCTCTGTTTGAGTTTGAGATGATATGTGCTATTAGATCGAGGTTTTTGTGTTACTGTACTGCTTATGTAGATTGAGTCAGTTGCTTGAGGACAAACAATAATTTTAAGTTGAGGGTATCGATGTACTGTCAAAATACAATACTTTTTATGCTTAAAATATTAAATTTTGTGTGTTCTCAAAGCAATGAGCAGATTTGATGTGTTTTTATGTTTGGTTTGCAGGATTACAGGGTTTGACATGATTTTGGGCTAAGTGTAAACAAGTTGAATTTTTTCTGTTCTACAACACCCTTTATGGGTTGTGGAAGTTTCCATAGGACATAGAGTTCGTATCATAGCAAAATCTAGTAAAGGGGTTATATTCTGAAGTTGAATCTACGAACATACAGACGAGCCGTAGAATGTAGTATAAGTCGTATGTATGGTTTCGTACCCCGAGGATCAGAAGGTGGGGATTTGATGAAAAGTCATTAGATAAAACCATATACGAGCCATGAGACTAAATACGACCCATAGAAAGGTCGTGTAGAAGTCAAACCCTGAATTGAAGATGAAGTCCACGAAGCCCCGACTACCGGCTGTAGAACATTATACAGTCCGTAGAGATGCTCATAGTGCCTGCCAAGCCCAGTTCTCCTATTTTTATTTGGTTTTGTATTTTAAACACTATAAATAGGGTTTTTAGGTTATTTTCAGAGGGAATCATGAGAAACCAGGAGAGAACGAAGGAACATGGAGAAACATGAGAGACACTTGAAAAAACATTATTTTGTGATCTTAATTCATACTTTGTGATTTACAATGAAGAGCTTGGATTTCTTGTTCTTGATTCCATTTATGAAAGAGCTTAATTATGCTATTCTATATCTTGATTCTTGCATCTACAATGAATATAAGTAGCTAAATCCACAATTAGGGTTATGGGAACCATGAAGAACTAACAAGGTAAAAATCGGATAATTCGTAATTTTTGGAAAGTGTGCATGCATGTATTTTAATTCTCATCGTTTTGATTGATTTTTATTGATGGACAATGTTAAAACTCGCCCTGTTACTAATTGGATCAAGGTAGTAATGAATAGAAAAAGAGGTTAATCAACAAGATTCGATTGATTTTTCTCATCTAATCCACCAAACTGGATCAATGGGAGGTTGTAGTGGAACAATAGGTAAGGGTTAGTTATCACACTGCGGAGATGGATCAAATCACATAGTGAAATTTACCTTTTGCCTGGATCAAAGTTAACTTACCATTCTTCATGCTACTTACACTAGAAATGAATATGATTATCCGATAATACCAAGTTAGGGAATCATAGGGAACACAATACCCTTGTTACTCTTGTTACTGGTTTCACACACTTGACTTAGTTTAGGATTTCTTTCTGCAATCAAGCACACACATAACTCAATCAAGCACCTACCCCCATGATTCTTCCCACACACATTACACCTAAGATTAGTCATCATATCATTAGAAACCCTCTGTTTTGAGTCTTGCCCTTGTCTAGGATGGACATCTCTATCACCGGACCTAGCATTATAGGACTCATCCCGACATTGGGCCCTGTTAGTCTTCTTCCTCCCCTTCTCACCCTTGGGTGCTTCCAGCATATCCACCAATTTGTTCAATTGGGTGATCAAACTTTGAGCAAATAGCCAAAGAGCACTGTGAAATTTTGCATCAGTGATTGACTTGGTAGTAAGATAATAAGATACATGAGAAAATATAGGAGCTTGTCCCTCTTTATCATGAACATATCTTGGTAGGGTATTCTCCTTGGAGGAATATTCCAAAAATCACGAAGAACAAATGTTAGAGTTAGGAAACCTTAGGACATGCGCTATGGCACAACATGAATCATGACGAAGTGAAACATTTCCTAAAATGCTTGTAGCTTCTTACTCATAAATATGACGTGTTTCACACCCATGAATAAGACTCTACTTGACGCAACATGTTGGACTACGAGAACCATTTCAAAATTTAGTGCTCTGATACCAAGTTTATCATGACCCAAGCTTAGGGCCTCGTCATAACAGGGTGAATGAGGAACCCAAAAGAAAAACCTAACCCAAGCCTCTTTGCATATAAGATGTATATAAAGTAGAAAAAATGAAACAATAACATAAGTGGAAGCAGTACTTAGCATAACTCAAGTATAGAAGTAATACATGACATAAGAGTATATAAGACTGAAATCTTGATCAATGCATATGTCCAACGAATGCCTCTAACTCATGACAATACATGGGGAGGGGGACTCAGACAGGTCCTGGCTCATTGTCACGACTCGAACCTCTGGCCTAGTCATGACACGATGAATGTGACACCCAAATGCATATCATCCAAGCCCTGTTTTCATATCATAAGAATTCATAAGGTAAAATAAGCACACACAATAGAATGAGCAAGCGAAAGTACATAAAGTAAGAATGCCATAGTTCCCGTAGGGGAATATACACCAATCCATTAGGTCCAAATCATGCCTCTACATCATAGATTTTGGTGGGGTCTAGCACATAGCTCAACCTCAAGATATATATCAAAGAAAGAAAATGATAAAGTCTCAACATAAGGGAAAGCATAAAAGTGACTTGTTCACGAAGCATGGGAACTCACAAATATGTCTTCAGGCATCAAATCTGAATCTATCCATGAAATGGAATAGTCTCCTCATCATCCGCCCCTACATGGTTAGATCATGTAGGCAAAGAAATATGCATCAGTAGTGGAATGTACTGAGTATGTAGGTATGCCATGAACCAAAGGACATCACAATAATATCATATTCATAATCATAATCAATAGGATATGGACACAATATGTGTTAACATGCAAATTTAAAATATGAGAAGAAGCATCATTAAAATTCTTTCATAACCTTAACATACATATTTGGAAATGGGACCATAATCGACATTCATAGGACTATGCAGATTATTACATTGAATCCTAATGTTTACATAACATCGAGCTAAGAGGAGTTTACTTTACCAAGGTAGGCTCGATCCTCACCCTATAGGCTCTATCCTAGCATAGTGAGAGCCATCATTTGACCCCACCCTTTAGGGTGTATTTTAGCACGGTGAATGTCCATTAAAGCTATATGGAACCATTAGCGCACCTTTAAGGCATAAAAACATGAAAAATCAATTATATGGTTGCACATAGTTATGGGACCATGGTATCTACCAAAGCCCTCTCGGTGCTAAGTCATATCCTATGGAATACATAAATCATGCATATACGTAGCTATTAACATAGTTCATACTTTTTTAAAATCATACTTTCATAATTCGTAAATAGTCATTATAGTTTTCATAAAAACGTCATGTCTTATGAATTTTGCATCTACGTTACTTTTAATCATGGTATGGGTAGACATTCCCACCTTAACATAATCATAAGCATTTGGGTTTTCGTCACCTTTTTATCATAGCATCATAAAACATGCTTTTACATACTTGAGATCAAAATCATGAAAATTCATAGCTTTATCATGGGAGACTAGGCTAAGTGTGGGTCCATGAATAATTGAGTCAAAATTATGCAATTGAATAGGATTCACAAAGAAAACATGCAATTAAAAAAAAGTTGGATTATTTACAAAAGAATCCCATATCAAGTCATTAAGCCCTGATCATGCATATTTTGAAATCATATACTTTTACTTGAAAATCATACTCATCATGAAATTCATCATAATTCATACATAATTAATCATATTCATCATGTAGGAATCATAATCCATGCATTAGAAATAGCTTAAAAGCACATAGGAAATCACCATGAAATTTTGGTAAAAGTAGGTTTTGGATTAAGATTCATGGATGATTCTAATCCATGAATGAATACCTACATACCTCAAGTATAGTTCTTAGAATTGAAGAAGAAAATCTGGAAATCCCTGATCAAACATTCAAGCTTTAACTTCAATGGAACCCTTGACTTTGAGAGAGAAATATTGAGATCTTTTGAGAGAAATTTGAGAATTAAAAGCTTTGAATTAATTAGGAGTAGGGTTTTATAGAGGTTAGGTTTCTTAAGTCAGATAGGGTAGCCAAAATGACGTAGTCTAGGGCTTAGACGGATAAGAATTGTCAAAAACACCCTTCATTAAAAACTGTCAGAGCCGTCCACAAAAGCCTTCTTATGGGCCATGGATGAGCATATGGCTCGTACATGAGTCCATAGAACTGTGTCTCACAAAACTCAAGTTTCTGGAATTGCAGCTTCCAACTTATGAACAAACAAAACGGCTCATTAATACATCTAAGGGCTATAGGTCCTTCCGTAGAAGTATTTCTAGATTTAGAAAAATTTAGGTTCCTTAGGACCTCTTTCTACAATACCTGCTGAGGGGTCGTAGTTACTTATATAGCCCGTCTAGTAACACGTAAGTCAACTTTCAGAAATCCTTTATTTTTCCATTTTCACTAGACACTTTCCACGAACCCACCTACGAGTCGTGGTTCCTTCTAGGGGTCTTATACTGGCTCGTGTGATCAAACTATTAGCAAAACTCTTGTCTTTCAGTTTCTAAGACTAAAAACATAAGGGTTGTTATTATATCTCCCCCTTGGGATCATTCGTCCTCGAATGAGACATAAATATGCTTGAATAGAGCAGGAACATAGTCAACATCATAAGATGAATGTAAAAATGCAACTTAATTGTCATTTTCATAAAATCATCAAACTTCTACATCATATATCATTAAAAAATAATTTCATGATCATGCATGCATGCAACTTGTATTCATGAGAATTTTAAAGGAATGGATCATATTAAGTACCTTAGGCTTGAATAGAAGGAAATAGGCAAGGGTATTATTTTATCATGGCTGCCTTAGCCTCCCTAGTTGCACTTTCAACTTGTTGGTTTCTCCATAAGACCTTGATGGATGCAACCTCTTTATTTCTCAACCTCTTCACTTGCCAGTCTAAAATCTCAACCGGCACTTCTTCATAAGTCAAATCTTCCTCTATAGACACATATTTCAATGGAAAAACGGAATTAGGATCAACCAAGAATTTTCTTAGCATGTAAAACATGGAACACTGGTTGAACCATAGCTAATTCTATGGGTAAATCTAGTTCATAAGATACTTTCCCACTTCTCTTCACTGTCTCATAAGGTCCCACGTATCTGGGACTTAATTTGCCTTTCTTGCCAAAATACATCACTCTTTTCATTGGGGAAACCTTCAAATATACCAATCACCTTAATTAAACTCTAGTTCTCTCCTTCTAACATCGACATATGGCTTGATAACTTTGGGCCTTCAACCTTTCCCTTGTGGCTTTCACCTTCTCCATAGCATCAAATACAAAATCTGGTCCAATTAATGACATTTCTCTAACTTCAGACCATCCGGTGATCTACAACTCTACCATACAACACTTCAAACGAAGCCATGCCAATACTTAATTGAAAACTATTATTATAAGCAAATTCAATAAGAGATCGGTGATCATCCCAACTTCCTGTAAAATCAAGCACATAAGCCCTTAACATAATCTCCAATGTTTGTATTATCCTTTTGTTTTGTCCATCCCTGTGAGGATGAAATGTGGTACTTATCTCACCTTCATACCAAGCCCTTTTTAAGATGACTTCCAAAAGTGAGAAGTAAATTGAGAACCTCTCTCCGATATAATAGAAAATGGCAACCCATGAAACTTTACCAACTCTTGAATATAAACCTTAGCATGATCTTCGGCACCATAATAAGTCTTTACCAGCAAAAAGTGGGTTGTTTTTGTCATTCAGTCCACAACCACCCATATTGAGTAAAATTTCTTCCTAGTCTTTGGCAAACCTGTGATAAAATCCATATTCAGTATCTCCCATTTCCATGTTGGTATCTCAATATCTTGAGCCAAATCGCCGATTCTTTGATGTTCTACCTTCACTTGTGGACAATTTGGATATTCTATCACACAAACCTTGCTATGTCTTTCTTCATGCAATTCCACCAATACACTTTGCCAATCCCTATACATCTTGGTGGATCCAAGGTGAATAGAGTACTTGAAATTATGAGCTTCAACAAGTATCTTCTTCTTAAGCCATCCATATTAGGTACACAAAACCGCCCTTGATAATGCAACACTCCGTCTCTCCCTTGTGAAATGACTTCTACCTTCTTATCAAGCACCAACTTCTTTAATTCAACAAAAGTAGGATCCATGTCATACTTTGCTTTAACTTCTTCCACCAAAGATGATTCCACCCCATTTGGTATCAACACACTACCATTACTCAAGCTATTTAGCTTCATTCCCAGAAAAGCCAAACGATGCAATTCTTTGACCAATTTTTCATTTCCACTCTCAACATGTGCCATGCTTCCTATAGATACTCTACTCAATGCGTTGGCCACAACATTAGCTTTGTCGGGGGTGGTACATCACACTCTTATCAAAATGCTTCAAAAGTTCCAACTACCTTCGTTTTCCTTAAGTCAAATCCCATAGGCTAAAAACATATTGCAAACTCTTATGATCAGTGAATATGTCAGCATGTACCCCATAGAGGTAATGTTGCCACATTTTCAATGCAAACACAACCAACAACTCAAGATCAGGTATCAGATAGTTCTTTTCATGTACTTTCAATTTCCTTGAAGCCTAAGGAATGACTTTTCCATGTTGCATCAACACATAACCCAATCCTATATGCGAGGCATCATAATACGTAACAAAATTGCTTTATCCTTTGAGCAATGTCAAAATAAGAGTTGAAGCAAAATGATCCTTCGACAATTGAAAACTTTTCTCACATTCATTGGACTATTGGAATTTCACCATATTTTGGGTCAACCTTATCAACGGAGAGAGTAAAATACCTCAACAAACCTTTTATAATATATGGACAAACCCAAGCTTCTAATATCGGATGGAGACAATAAAATTCTTTAGCGTCTCCATTTTTTTTTGGATTGACTATGATGCCATCACCCAAAATGATGTGACCAAGAAAAGTCACCTCTCCTAACTAAAACTCACACTTGCTAAACCTAGCAAAGAGTTGTCTATCCCTCAACGTTTGCCACGCAATCCTCAAATGGTCTTCATGGTCCTTTACATCCTGCAAGTACATCAATATATCATTTATGAACACCACAAAAAATATGTCCAAGTACGGTTTGAAGATCATGTACATCAAGTCCATAAAAGCAGCAGGAGCACTTGTTAGTCCAAATAACATAACCAAAAATTCAAAATGACCATACCGAGTTTTAAATATCGTCTTTGGAATATCATCTTTCTTCATATTCAATTGGTGATATCCCAACTGGAGATCAATCTTAGAAAAGTACCTTGCACCTTGTAGTTGATCAAATAGCTCAACGATCCTTGGAAGAGGATACCTGTTTTTGATGGTCATTATATTCAACTATCAATATACACACATCCAAAGTGAACCATCCTTCTTCCATACAAACAATATGGGAGTGCCCCATGGTGACACACTAGGTGTTATGAACCCTTTATCAAGAAAGTCCTTCAATTGTTCCTTCAATTCCTTCAACTCCATCGAGGGCCATTTGATATGGAGTTATAGAAATAAGTTGGGTGTCGGGTGGCAACCAATTGGCGATCTTTCATAAGGGAGAAGCTGTCATAATCAGTGATGGGTGGCAACCAATTTGCGATCTGCCAATTGATTTGGCGACGACTTGATGAGAGCACCGAATGTTCCAAAAAATCCAATATTCAGAGACATGATCCTTTGGCGATGGGAAGGCCATTTAGTGATTCATCAAATGAAAACCGTGATGGCTATTTTTATTGTAGTTTTATCAATCTCGACCACTTTTGTGCCTTTTTTGTAATAAATCACCTAAAACTATAAATAGCTCATAGTTGCTCATTTTTAGGTAGACTACTTTGAATGTTGATATTGAAAATCTTGTATGAGTATTGAGAGCTTGGTACAAGCTTTGGTTGAACTTGGTTTAGAAAAATTTGTTTGTTTTTGTGATGTGAATTCAATTCCATCGAGGTCATCATAAGAAGCAGATACTATCATAGGATTATTCAAGTGAGGTCTTAAGGTTTAATATACCTTTTGGTTTCTCTTGATTTCCTCTTTTTGTATCTATTTATCTTTCCTTTACTTTCTTGTTCTTCAATTCCGCATTTAGTCTCATATTGTTGTGTCATCTTCCATCATTTGGTATCAGAGCAAAGCTTAGATTTATTCTTATGATTCTAGTCTTGGATTGTTATTACAAAAAAAAAAGAGTCAGAAACATTTTTGGTACCTTGGAATGATGCCCAAAGGAATGTGCCGAGAAGGAAAATGGGACATAGAGGTCGAAGAGGTAGATTTAGTTTGGTTCCACTTGGAAGAAGACCTTATGTGAACCAACCTCAAGGCTTTAGAGAAGAGCAAGGTCACAAACAATTTGAATTTGTAAGAGTTCCTCATAACATTGATCAAGGAGGAAATGGAGGTTGAGATGTTGGAATCAACTCTATAAATACTAGTGTCCCAACTTCCAAAGGAGAATGTGATCCTGATGCTTATCTAGGATAGAGTCACTTTATGAGATGTTCTTTCAAGTTAATGACTTACCGAGGTCAAGAAGAGTTGCTTTGCTATTGCTCTATTTGAAAGGTATATAATTACATGGTGAGAATATATGAAGAGATATTATCTAGTTCTTTAAGGAGGACTATTATAAGACCCTACTTATGGAAAGTATTAAAAGTGCAAGGGAAAGAGTTTTAAAAAATTTTCTGAGTGTTAGTGGTTCCTACGAGGAGTCTTACGAGCTGTATGTTGATGTACGAGTCATACATTGGCTCGTGGGTCCTAAGTGTGTTTTTTCAGTGGCTTAAATTGGAGGACCATCTTGTAAGAAGTGTCTACAGATCCACAGGTCTTAACCTATGCTCGTGGAATGAGGACCAGACTTGGTAAAAATATGATTTTACTAGTTATCAGACGGCCCATACTAAGACATACTAGCCATAAGTTATGTCATAGGTTTAGGATTAGAGGCAGTTTTTGAGGGTCCAAGAATGTCATCAGATGAAACCCCATTCTTATGGCCCGTAGAGTGGACCACGACCCGTAAATGGGTTCTCATAGTCCTATCCGGCAGGATTTTATAGAGGGCCAAATCAACCTTCCTATTTTCCTAAGACTATAACATGTCGTTTTAAGCCTCAAATGATCCCGTCCAGCCTTATACAACCTTAGACGTTGTCATTCCAATTCACTCTCACATTCAAAGTCTCAAACTCCTCCCAAAACACTCCCAAGATTCTTCAAGGCATTCAAGCAAGAAGACCAAGCTAAGGTTTTAGTTTCTTCATCTCCAAACCAGACTTTGCTCCCTTAAACCACTAAGGCATGTGGGTTTTGATTTGTTGGAACCTTTCCTCCACAAATTCAACCATTCCCCTTCTTCACTAATTTCTCAAGTAATGATAACATGTGATGATTTTATGAATTCTTTCATATGATGCTTTTATGAAGCAATTTATGGTGATTTACCCTTTTACATTATTATGGAATGTAAAGTCTATCTTTTAAGTGTGGGTTTGATGATTCCCTAGCCAAGTCTCTTTATATTTTGGTAGGTTATTTTGAATAATGCTTAAAGGTTTTGTTTTACTCCTCTTACGGCATTTACTCATGATTTAAATGGTTTCAAATTTATGTAAATGTACACCCCATGATTTAACCAAATGATGCATGCCAAATTTCTCAAGAAATGAATGCCTTGTGGCAAGATATGTATATTATGCAAGTTGAGACTAATAAGAGGGCTTACACGTATGCTATAAGCTCATGAACATGATATGAATAACAAGAACGATATAAAGCCCCAACTTGATGCAACAAGTTATGTTTTAATGAGCTACTCCAAGAATGAAAGTATGTTGTTTGAGACTATGGATAATATGACTATCATTATGATTCATGTATTCCGTGGGATTGTGATCTAGCACTAAGAGGATCTTGGTAGTCTTCCATTGTTCCTAAACTATGTGCCACCATAGGTATGATTTGATTCCCTATAAGGGGTTGAACCTACCGAAAAGGCAATGTAGTAATGTAAGGATACATGGTGCTACCTACCGAAAAGTTCATGCCATAAGGTAAAGGGTACATGGTCACTTTTTGAAAAGGTTTGTTGTAAGGTGAGTTTTTGGCCTTCCTTGGAAAAGTAGGCCACCCCATGTTTGGTGTGGAGTGAACACCAAAATTCCAAGTAGTAGCTCACTTGGTCTTACATATCGGCTATGGTCTTTTCCCACCTATGTATGGTACGTCATGTGATTTGGTCATCTCTCATGTATGTCTTCACTAAGAACTTATCTTTCACGCTACATTGAGCCTATAACTATTGAGTCTGATATGCATATTGTTTATTTACAAATTATGTTTTCTTCGTATAGTGGGATAATAGGAGTAGTGATGTCTTTACATCGTATGTTGCCTTTATATTTGTTTACTTTTAGTGTATTTTCATTGTCTTTATATCTTGTGTTGTCATTTTCTATTTTGTTATGTTAAATTTATCATATTTGCATACTATCATGTGCTTTTCTTGTCCTTTCCTTTTTCTATATCTAGTTTATTCTAGTTTTGGATTTTTGAGACAAGGGTTCCCATGAAACAGCCTCTCTACCTCTCTGAGGTAGTGGTAAGGTATGCGTACATTCTACCCTCACCAGGCCCCACTTTTGGGATTCCACTGGGTATATTGTTGTTGTCGTTGTTTTCTTGTTACACTTGCACCCTGCATACTTAGTACATTCAAATGTACTAACACATACTTTTTTCCTACATGATCTAACCATGTAGAGACCAGCGCTCTTTCCTATCATCTTCCTCCACGTGGCTAAGTAGTTCGATTGAAGATTTGCTATTGGTGAGTCCTCCCTATTCGAGGACAATGCCCATTTACTTTCCTGCCTTATTAAACATTTGTCTATTTTTGGATACTTTTGATTGAGGGTAAGCTTGAGAAGTGTCTTGGCCCTTGTTCTATTCATGATTAGAAGTGTAGTTGGACAAAGTTATGGGTATGTATGTTTTGGGCTTGACTCGATATGTTATATAATTATTGAAGATTTCCCCTAGTCTTTATTCCCTTATGTGCTAGTTGTATGTTGATGATGTGAAGAAAGTCCTAAGTCCCAATCTATCTCCATAGCATGAGTCATACTTACCCGTCCTTTAGACTTATTTGCTATGTGATTCATGCTAATCCTCTTCCCTATAACATCCCCATAGCATGAGTCCGAAGTGCGGCTTTTCCCTTAGAAATTATTTGTTATTTGATGGTTGCTTAGTTATGCTTCCACAAAACAAATGATGTGCTATGTAGCTTGAAAGGCTTGTTTCGGGTCCCTTCGGGGTCCCCATTCATCGTGTCACATCTAGGCCCTGGGCTTGGGTCATGACAAGCTTGATATCAGAGCACTATATTTGTAAATGGTCCTCAGAAATCCAACACACCACATCAAGTAGATTCTTTTTCATGGTTGTGAAGCACACCACAACTATGAATAGGAGGCTATGAAGCGTAATCACCTCTTCATACTTTATGTCATGATTTACATTAGAATTAAGACTTCCTATTTCTAATGGATGGTATTTTCGCTTCTAGATCATGCCACCAAGACGAATGGCGCAAAGAGTTCCCACTTCCGAGGGTGAACCAACCCCTACGGCTTCACAAGATCCCCAAGTCGAAGGAGAAATGGTCACTCATGCCAAATACCAGCATGTGTTTACTTTATTGTCAAGGGACATGGCAAACCAAGTATCTCAAGTTTCTTATGCTCCTACTCCGGCTTCAAGAGTGATGGATTTTATAAGGATGAATCCCTCAGAATTCTATAGTTCAAACATGGAAGAAGACCCCCAAGAGTTCATTAATAAAGTGCATAAAGTCTTGGCTATTATGGGGGTAAGTTCAGAAGAGAAAGAGGAATTAGTGTCCTACCAACTCAAAGGCCTTGCTCAAACATGGTACAACTAATGGAAGATGGAGAGGGCGTATGATGAGCCCATTCCTTGGGAAAAGTTCAAAAATTTCTTTCCTTGATTGCTTCTTCTGGATTGAGTTGAGGGAAGCGAAGAAGACGGAGTTCGTGAACCTCAAGCAAGGTTTTATGAGTGTTAAAGAGTATCCCTTTAAATTTAATGATCCCTCAAAATATGCTCCTCACTTGGTCGCCGATGCTAGGGCAAAAATGCACAAGTTTTTTGCGGGTGTGTATAACTTGATCAATGAAGAGCGTCATACCGCATGCTTGCCGGGGTTATGGATATATCTTGGCTTATGACATAGGCCAAACAACTAGAGGAAGAAAATCTTCAAAAATAGGAGAAGTGGAGAGTGTAAGAGGGCTCGTTATGAGGGTAGATTCCAAGGCACTAAAGGTGGTCATTTTCAACAAAGGTCACAAATCCCAAGGCCAAGGGTCCTCTAATGCCCAACGCCAAAGATTTGCTAATGATAGGGCTCCCAACCCTAAAACTCAAGGCAAAAATGGTGGGATAATACTTTCAAGGTGTCCAAAATTCGGGAGGAATCATGGTGGTGCATGTTTGAGGAACTTAGGTGCTTGCTTTAAGTGTGGCAAAATGGGCCACAAAATTGCGGATTGTCAACAAAGATAGAAATGGTTATCCTCAAGGACAAGGTGTCCATAATGATTAGAGGGCACAAGGTGGCAAAAAAGGAGGTGCTCCACATCATAACCAATTTTATGCTCTTCAAGAGAGGCAAGGTCTTGATGAAACTCCCATTGTTGTTACTGGTATTTAAAGGTTTATGATTTCGATGTGTATACTTTATTGGATCCAGGTGCGACTCTCTCTTTCATTACTCCTTTTGTTGCTAATAGGCTCCATGTATGTACCGAATTATTATGTGAACCTTTTGAGGTGTCTACACCCATTGGTGAGTCCATTCTTGCTAAAAGAGTCAATGAGGGTTGTCCCCCATCTATATTGCATAAACTTTTGCCTTGTGATTTTGTTGAACTTGACATGATAGACTTTGACATCATTCTTGAGATGGATTGGTTACATGTATATCATGCTACTATTGATTGTAGAAGTCATAAGTTTAGATTATAATTCCCTAATGAATCCATCCTTGAGTGGGAAGGTCATGATTTGGTGGTCAAAGGTAGGTTCATCTCTTATCTTAAGGCTCAAAAGTCAATTTCCAAAGGTTGCATCATCTTGTGCGGGCTAGGGATGTTGAGTCTAAATTCCCTTCTACCGAGTCGGTCTCAGTGGTCAATGAGTTTGTTGATGTCTTACCTAATCAACCTCCCAAAATTCCTCCCAAAAGGGAAATAGACTTTAGTATAGACCTCCTCCCTGATACTTAAACCCATTTCCATTCCTCCCTACTGAATGGTCCTTGAAGAGTTAAAAACGTTAAAGCACCAATTGAAAGATTTGGTGGAGAAAGGTTTTATGTGGCCTAGTAAGTCTCCTTGGGGTACACTAGTGTTATTTGTAATAAAGAAGGATCGCTCACTTAGAATGTGCATCGACTACCAACAACTTAATATGGTCACTATAAAGAAAAAATATCCCCTACTCTAAATAGACGACTTGTTTGATCAATTGCAAGGGGCTAATGACTTCTCAAAAATTTACTTTCAATCTAGGTATCACTAATTGAGGGTGAGGGAGTGTGACACTCCCAAGATGGCCTTCAAATAAGACATGGGCATTTGGAGTTTGTGATAATCTCCTTCGGCCTAACCAAATGCTCCCACAATATTTATGGACATCATGAATAGGGTCTTTAAACCCTACCTTGACATGTTTGTGGTTGTATTCATTGACGATATCTTGATATATTCTCGAAGTAAAGCATGCCAAAAATCTAAGGGTAGTGTTGCAAACATTGAGGGAAGAAAGGTTATTTGCTAAGTTCGACAAATGAGAATTTCGGTTGAAAGAAGTTGCATTCTTGGGGCATGTGGTATTGGGTGAAGGAATCAAAGTGGACTCGAGGAATACAGAGGTAATAAGAAATTGGCCCAGGCCCTCTGATGTAATACAAAATGAAGAAAGGAAATCAAAAGAAACCTAAAGGTATATTAAACCGAAAGATCTCAATTGAGAGATAGACAGATAGATTGACACAAGAAAGGAAATCGAAAGCATCCTAAAGGTATATTAAACCTAAAGACCTTAATTGATTGATGCACAAAAAGCACCAACCTCTTATGAAGACCTCAAGGGAAATTAGATTCCCAAGCAACCCCCGTTTCTAAACAAAATTCAACCAAAGCTTGTACCAAGTTCACAAACTCACACAAGGAGTATTGTTCATCAATATTCAAAAATAGTCTGCCTACAAATGAACAACTATGAGCTATTTATAGTCTTAGGTAAATCTATTACAAAATTAGCCACAAATGGCCAAAATAACAAAACAACAATCAAAGTGACCGTTCCCTTCTTAATTCGGTAGATTGCTGAGTGGGAGCCTCATTGTTGATCTTGAAAACTTTTGAATCTCAAAAAATCTGTAAGACTCGGCGGTTTCATACATCATTGTTGTCTTCACTCGTGGGTCGCGGAACTTGTCCCCGTTGTCGAATGTGACAACTTCTTCTCTTGCTTCATCATCACTTCTCCAAGCTATCTTCAACACATAGAACCCTTACTTTAACCTTATTACAAGCTCAAGGACCTTTGATTTCATGAATAACCCTTGTACACTTCGTAATTCTTGAGCTTGGCTCCTAGTTAATGGCCTTGATACAATCTGACTTGCATCATTCTCTCCTTCTTGAAAATAATTTATCCTCAAATATTGAGCTTCCTCATCCTCAAGATTTAGAAAATAGGGACAAATCACACACACTGAAAGTGTTATGGACTTGATACTTTGAAGAAAAGTCAACCTTGTAAGCATTGTCATTAAAAGTGTTGTGGACTTGAAACTTGGTAGATTGGAGCAAACATGGGGTCCTTGGAATACAATGTCTTAAAATAATCAAAACCAAGAAATTTAGAAGGAAATGTACTTACCAACATATGTTTTCTAGGAGAGTTCACTGTGTCGATGTATGTGGTAAGATGAGCCATGATTAGCAAAGCCATGGATGATCTGAGTAAAAGGTAAACCTCTTTTATTCTAAGTGCCTCATAAAAGGTAATGTGTGCTCCTTCATCATTGATAGCGGAAGTTGTGCAAATGCTACTAAAACCGCATTAGTGGATTTCTTCAAACTCCCTACGACTAAGAATGCCGCACCTTCAAAACTCCAATGGTCAAATGAGTATGGAAAATTAAGAATACAAAGACTACTATTGATCAAATTTCACGTTGGGAAATATCAAGATGAGATCTTATGTGATATGGTCCCAATGAAAGCTTGTCACGTGCTACTCGAAAGGCCTAGGCAATATGACCATCCAATCAAGCATGATGGTAGGTCCAACAAGTATTCGCTTGTGTTGGATAGTACAACAAGTATTCACTTGTGTTGGATGGTCATAAGTATACCCTTCATACTATGACACTCTCTCAAGTCAATGAAGTATGTCAAAAGATGAGTGAGTTGAGAGAGAAAAAGAAGAGCGAAGACAAGTTGAGAAACTCTTCAACAAAGGTTATGTTAGAGAAGGTATAAGTCCATGTGCCATACCAGTTATTTTGGTTCTAAAGAATGATGAAACGTGGTGCATGCATGTGGATTGTCAAGCCATCAACAAAACCATGGTAATGTATCGTTATCCTTTCCTAGCTTAGATGATATTCTTGATGAGCTCAATAGTTCTTGTGCATTTTGCAAGATTAATCTTTGGAGTGGTTATCATCAAATACATATGCACCCCGGTGATCAATGGGAAACTGCATTCGAGACCAAGTTTAGTCTATCTGAATGGTTGGTGATACATTTTGGTCTCACTAATGCTCCTACTACCTTTATAAGACTCATGTACCATGTGATGAAATCCGTCATAGGGAAGTTTTTTTGTTGTTTACTTTGATGATATCTTGGTCAATAACAAATCCATGAACGAGCATGTAGAGCATTTGAGATGAATTTAGAAAGGAAAACTAAAAGCTAATCTTGAGAAATGTTCATTTTATGTTGATTAAGTTGTTTTCTTGGGCTTTATTGTGAGTGCAAGGGGAATTCAGATTGATGAATCTAAGATAGACACTATTAAGAATTGGTCAACTCCGAAATCTATAAGTGATGTTCAAAGTTCTTATGGATTGACTAGTTTTTGTAGGCGGTTTGTCAAAGTATTAGTACCATAGTTTCTCCCTTAACCGAGGTAATTCGAAAGGATAAGTCATTCAAGTTGGGTGAAGAGCAAGCTAAGTCCTTTGAGACTTTAAAATCCAGGTTTAGTTCCACTCCGTAGTTCCAATTTCTCAATTTTGAGATAATATTTGAAGTGGAATGTGATGCTAGTAAAGAAGGAATTATAATGCAAGACCAAAAGCCCATTGCTTACTTTGGTGAAAAGATAAAAGGTTCCACATTGAATTATTCCACTTTTGATCTTGAATTGTATTCTTTGATTAGGGCATTGGGAAATTAGCAACATTACTTGTGGCCCAAAGAATTCATTATTTGGACCAATCATGAGTTCCTAAAGCATATTTGGGATCAAGTTAAGTTAAACTAGAGGCACACCAAATGGATTGAATTTCTTGAAACCTTCCCTTATGTAATTCAATACAAAAAGGGAAAGGAATATATGGTGGCCGATGCCTTGTCTAGAAAACATGTGTCGGTAAGTACTTTCTCTTCTAAATTGTTTGGTTTTGATTGTTTGATGACACTATATCCCAAGGACCCTATATTTTTTCCAATCAATCCAGATTGTGGTGAATGGGAAAGGGAAAGATGACTTAGGGATAGATTTTCTACTTCCCTATTTCACATTTGATGGTTTCTTATCAAAGGAACGAGGTTATATGCCCATGAGCTCTTGGAGAGAACTATTTCTGAGGGAAGCACATGATGGAGGATCGATGGGACACTTTAGTGTGGACAAAACTAAGGAAATTTCGGAGGAGAATTCTATTAGAACAAGATGCATAAAGACATTATTCGAATTTGTAGCCAATTAATTGAGTGTTGATGTGCCAAATCATGCCTCCTTCCCTAACATTTGTACACTCTACTTCCCATAACTCAAAGACCTTGGATTGGTATTTATATGGAGTTTGTTTTGGGTTTTCCACGGACTAAAAGTGGTAGGGATTGCATATTTGTAGTTGTTGATCGATTTTCAAAGATAGGTCATTTTATTCCATGTCATCAATGTGATGATGCACCTCATGTTGCATCATTGTTTCTTGAAAATGTTGTTAAATTGAAAAGAATTCCTCAAACCATTGTAAGAGATAGGGATCCCAAGTTCCTTAGTAACTTTTGGAAAGAATTATGGGGTAGACTTGGTACCAAATTGATGTTTTTAACTTCTTGTCACCTATAAACTAATGGACGAACCGAAGTTGTGAATAGGACCTTAAGTTCTATGCTTTGTGCCATGGTAAATGGAAAGTTGGCATCGTGAGATGAACATTTCTCACTAGTTGAATTTGCTTATAATTATGTTGTTCATTGGACCATTGGTATGTTTCCATTAGAGGTTTTATATGGCTTTAACCCCCTAACCCCCTAGATTTAACTCCTCTTTCCTAAGGTGTTGTTTTGAGCTTAGATGGAAAGAAATGGGCTAAAACAATGTAGAAGCTCCATGAGAAGGTTCGTCTTCACCTTGAAAAGAATAATCAAGACATGGCTAAGAATGAGAACAAGGGTAAACAAAAGGGTTGTGGTTGAACTGTGTGATTGGGTATGGGTGCATTTTTGCAATGAGATGTTTCCCAATCAAAGGAAAACTATGTTGATGCCAAGAGGTGATGGTCAATTTCAAGTGCTTGAGAGACTCAACGAAAATGCCTATAAGGTTGACCTTCCCTCGGAATATCAAGTCCACAACCCTTTCAATGTGTGTTATTTGTCCCCATTTCCATTTTTTGAGGATAAGGAAGCACTGAACTTAAGGATAAGTTCTTTTTAAGAAGGAGAGGATAATGCAAGCCAGATCGAAACAAGGCCATTCACTAGGTGTCAAGCTTCTAAACTACAAAGGTTGCAAGGGCTATTCATGAAGATAGAGGTCTTTGAACTTGTATTCAAGCTAAAGGAAGGATTCATGCCTTGAAAATAGCTTGTGAAGATAAAGGCAAAGCAAAGCAGAATCTATCATATTCAGCAATGGAGTAGCGAATCGATGATCCACTGATTGACTCGATGACAACTTGAGGAGACTGTCAGATGTTCCAGAAAGTCCAAGATTTAGATTCATAATCCTTCAACAATGGGAAGGCTATTCAGCGATATGCCAAATGAAAATGGTGGTAGCTATTTTTATCGTCGTTTTATCAATTTCGACCACTTTAGGGCCATTTTTGTAATAAATCACCTAAGATTATAAATAGCTTATTGTTGCTCATTTTTAGGTAGACTACTCTGAATATTGATATTAAAACTCTTGTATGGGTGTTGATAGCTTGGTACAAGCTTTGGTTGAACCTTGTTTAGAAAAATTGGTGACGAGGTGAACTCAATTCTCTCGAGGTCATCGTAAGAGTAGTTGCTATTGCAGGATTAATCGAGTGAGGTCTTAAGGTTTAATATACCTTTTGGTTGCTCTTGATTTCCTATTTTTGTGTGTATCAATCTATCCTTTACTTTCTTGTCCTTCGATTTCGCATTTTATCTCATTTTTGTTGTGTCATCTTGTATCATCTTAGTCACCTTTTCTAGAATCCCGAGTCTCCTCCCAAGTCAACCTCAAGGACCTAAGTCACCCATTAATAAAATAGATTAGGGTCCTTGGTAATCTCATGGCCCTAAGTCACCCATACATAAATCATATTATGGTCCTAAGTCATCTCTTGACCCTAAATTCTTTTCTCATATAATGCTAGAGTCCTAGGTCACTTCCTAAAAAATCCCGAATCTTCCCCTTGGGAGTCTAAGTTCAATTGTCAAGACCCTAGATCCTCCCATTACATTCATTGGATACTCATCGTTATGTCATAATCATATTCATACTTATACTAGTGTAAAGGGAAGGTTGTGCCTATCCTCTTCAATACACATCATCTCATACATAGTGGTGAACACCCGCCCACACTTGAAAGCATGTCATATTCATAATCATGTCATTTTTATGTTCATATTGAAGCCATGGTCATATCATCATCAAATCATGCTATGATAACTCATACTTAAATCATGTTCATATTCATAGATTAAACTCAAATCATGTTCATGTTCATACTCCCATGCTCAAAACAAGCTCTTATTCATTATAGCATTCATGTTCGTAGTCAAATTCTCATATAGAAGCCTTATCCATGAAATATCACGTGATAAGAGATGAGGGTAATTCATGAACTTGAATATTAAGTTAAAATCATGATAATTTGATGGAATCATATAATCTATATATTGTAAAACATTTGAATCACAATTGAAGTTACCCATGCATAATTTAATTATCCATCATGTCATGTAAGTTCAAATCTCATGAAAACCATGTAATATAATAAGAATAGAGTTTAATTATTGCTTAAATAATCATTTGAATACAACCCATACCATAAATCCAATAGTTGAAGATCAAATCACGAAAACCTTATCTAGATCATGCTTTAAAGTAGATGAAATTATATGAAAGATGTTTTACCTCCATGACTGAAAGGAAATCATGGATGAGTCCCAGATACATAAGCTTGGGTTGATGAAGTTGAAGAAAATCTAGGTTGAACCTTGAATTTTTCATGAATCCTTAGCTTGGACTTGGGTGTAGGAATTAGAGAGTGTTTTTGTGAGATGAAATTGTGAGACTAAGTGTTCGGCCACACATGGAATGTTATGAATGGCTGAGGGGCTGACTTTGGATCATATAAGGGTCCTTAGACGTACAATAGGAATTTAGGAAAAAGGGAAAAAATCATGGTACCCTCACAAAAGCTCACCTGGATGCCTAGACACGCACAAAAATGGCACAGACACCACAGAGTGTGGTGTGTACCATGCCTCATGGTAGCGTTCATGGTGTACACCCTTAGGAAGATTCAAAGGTGCTAAGTGAAGGGCACCCTCTAAGCTCGTGATGTGCACTAAGAGCTGTGTTGTGGTCCTTGGTGGGAGCACCTTCTAGGAAGCCATCAACAAGGGATAAGGGACCCTCCATGTGAGCTTTTCACAGACAACGGTGTGTACCACGGTCCATGAAGTGCTCCTTGGTGGGCACCTTGGGCCAAACACTTTTGGGATTATGGTTTAAGCCTCGTCAAAGTCTTATGAAGTCTGGGTCCTTACACCAATCCAATATTTTAACTGAGACTTCTTCATATGTCAAGTTTTCTTCAGTATTCACCACTTCCTAAGGCACAATGGAACATAGGTCACCTACATTATTTCTCAACATGGATACATGGAGAACCGGGTGAACCATACTCATTTCTATTGGCAACCCAAACACATAAGAAACTGTGCCAACTCATTTCAAGATTTTATAAGGCCTTACATACCTAGGGCTCAACTTTCCCTTTTTTCTAAATTGTACCACACCCTTTATAGGTGCTTCACATTCACCCAATCATCAACTTTAAACTCAAGGGATCTCCTCCTATTGTCAGAATAGGACTTTTGCTGACTTTGTGTCATCTTCAGTCTTTCTCTTATCGACCACACCTTCTCCAAATCTTCTAAGACCAAATTAGGTCTTATCAAAGCCATTTCCCCCACTTCAAACCACCCAATCAAGGACCTACATTGTCACGCTCAAAGTCCCATTGAGGCGGACTGGCATCTGTTGCCGATAAGGCTCGGGAGAACCAACATATATCCATGCACTTTCTATGAACATTGTAAGGGGTTTCTACATTCAAAATGCTTCAAGAAAGTAGACAGTAATAATAAGCCGAACGGAAATGCATATGACTAAGTCGTAGGAGCCACAATGTCTATAGTACAATACATGACCACACTTTACTTTACATAGTCTAAAAAGCCTCTAGATAAGGAACAATATCTTTATGGATCGGGACAAGCCCCACCTCATGACTAACTATACAATACAAAAATATAAGCTCTAGACACACAAAGCCTCGAAGCAACCTGGAGCTCAGTAATAGCAGCTGTATGTTATGTACCCTTACTGGGGCGATCTAGTAGCTCCTGTACCTTCAACATGAAATGCAGATCCCCCGTAAGGGACGTCAGTACGAGATAATACACTGAATATGTAAGGCAGGAAGTACTGTATATGAAAAAAGAACTCAAATTAAATTATACACTGGTGTGTCCATAAAGGACCACCTTTAGTCATACTATGAAATCATGTACTTTATGTCCTTTTTATTACACTACCTTTCTTTACTGTATAATTTGTGCGTAGTATGTCATATAAACGACCAGCTGATCAGTGGTAAATCAATATCGTGATCGACCCATGATAGCTTTCCTTTAACCCCTGGGATACCCCCGTAATATGGGATCGACCCATGCTAGATGATTTTTCCACCCCTAGGATACCACCCATTAATAATTAACTTTGGTTTATCTTTTATTTACTTTTGAGATGATTCTTTTGGTGGTCATAACATTTAGAGCTATAGGATAATATACATAACATGTGACGTATAAACAATCATGCAAGACAATACCACAATGGAAAAAGAGTTACATAAATAATGAAATGCGTAGGAGATGAAACAACACGTGGACTTTATGTAGAAACAAAATGAACTCATGTATTTTTGGCATCCAAAGTAAGTATGCAGAATTGACAGTGGCTATGTATGGGAGAATATAAACATGATAAAGAGTGGAGACACAATTATTAGTTATGTTGGAGTTGGTAAGTGCATTTATGTGCCAAGGAAGAACCTAAATTCCATGCCAAATAATAGGAAATAGAGTAGCCTTACATACCTCGTGGTACTATGTCGTTATTACCTAAAAATAGTCTCCTTTTCCTCCAAATACTAATCTGCAATATAGTAGGTGAGAAAACTAGTATTAGCAACTAATAAACACATCTTGGCAGTCCAATCTCATAAAAAAACACTCAGGAAGTAAGCTTTTAACTATCAATCCACGAGTACTCTTTCAACCTTTCCACCTCTAATCATATTTTCATTTAGCACACATTCTCATATACATGTTACATCCAGCTTGTTTTAGTCACATAATAGGATTACAACAGCTCATAAGTACAACATACACCAACTCTACACAACACGCAAGTAGGCAACGTAATATTACGTCTTTTCGCTTCATTTTGACGTCAACAATTCCAAATCTGTTTCAACCTCAACAAAACTGTCCTCAACATATTTACATATAAAAATAGTCTTAAAACATTCCAAAAACAGTCACAAAGTAGAGGGAAAATGTAAAATCACAATCTCTAATTATCCGCCCACAAGTTCCTACTAAGAGCACCATTAAGATATCATACAAGAACTCATTTTTGTGGAAGATAAAAATGGTGCAACAACCTTCTTTCATCACTACAGAACTGATCCTTGTTAAAAACATAAACCTTACTTCATAATTCAACTAACCAACAAGAGAAAAGCCTCTTAATAAACAAGAAAAGTGTACAATAATCTTTGGAACACATGCTGTTCAAAATTCCTGCACAAGTACAACCAGCATAATCCTCATGTTTTTCATGGAAATATTATACTAAACCATAGGTATTTTTACTTACCTTACCCCTCAAGGATCAGTTCCTCTTCAAGAAACCTAAAGGTGTGCCTTGGATGCTTTACAAAGTGAAGAGAGAGCAAGGAGAAAAACTTTGGAAAATCTGTTTTTTTTTCTATGTTTAATGACTTGAATTTGCTGGTTTTAACCATTTTTATAGGGACACTCTTGACCTACTTTCTCCTCAAATTTCAGCAACATTTTATCAAAATGGTGATGCACCTACCTGGCCCTTTCACTTGGGCCTTATTGGGTGTCAATTTGATAGGCTTTGCTGGCAATTTTTATCTTCTCCCTTCACTTAGTTTGGGCTTTATTTGTGAAATGAGTTGTGAATGTAATTTGTCCCTTTTCATATTCATCTTGGGCTGAAAATATTGTCCCTTTATGATGCTAAACCATGGGCCCGAATTACACCCTTAACTTTGGGTTTATTCTTTATCGGACTTGAACAAATTTGGTGTTGGGCCTCGTCTTCGTCTACCTAGTCTATTCAAGCTAAGCATGTAGGTGACTCACCTGCTAGCTTCCTAAGTCCCACAAGCACCTCACTTCTTTCACTTCATTTAAGGCCACGATCTCTATGATTTGACTTAAAACTTATATACACTCGGTCATCTTGAGCGTTAGACTTACATATAGCCCTCTAAATTTGAAATTCAAGCACTTTAAAAATGTGTGCTGATTTGACCCTGCCATATCATGTTTCATACGCATAGGATTAGTAAATGTAAGATGTGGAGTGTTACATATATCACCTCCCATATAAGGCCTCAAATAGTGCCATCCCGATTTTAGAGTGGTAACTATTGTTATAAGTGAACTCAATGAGTTGGAGATGCTCATCACAACTACAATTGAACTCCAACATACAATATCTAAGCATATCCTCAAGGGTTTGAATGGCCCTTTCCTCTTGACCATCCATTTGTGGGTGAAACATCATGCTAAGCTTAACATTAGTACCAAGACCTCTTTGGAAGGATCTCCAAAAGTGAGAAGTAAATTGGGAACCATGATTTGAAATGATGGATAACGGAACCCCATGCAATCTAACCAATTTATGAATGTACAATTTGGCATAGTTTTTGGCACCATATGTTGTCTTGACCGGTAATAAGTGAGCCGACTTTGTCTTTCTATCAAAAACGATCCAAGTGGAGTCAAAAGGTTTCTTTGTCTTAAGCAAACTAATCACAAAGTTCATATTAATCTCCTTACAATTCCAAGTCGCCCTCTCAATTTCTTGGGATAGGCTTCCTGGCCTTTGATGGTCGGCTATGACTTGCCGATAATTGTGATAGTCGTTCACAAGCTTTGCAATGTCTCTTTTCATGCCACCTCACAAATATACTTCCCTCAAATCCCTATACATCTTTATAGAACCGGGGTGAATAAAATAAGATGAGTTATGAGCCTCTTTCAAAATCAAGTACCTTAACTTATCAACATCCAACACACACAACCTACCCTGGTATCTAAGGACATCATCTCCCCTTTGGGAGAAAAGCCTCTACTTTTCCCTTTTTAACCAATGCGTTTAACTCAATCAAGGTGGGCTCAAGGTCTTTCTTGGATTTAGCCTCTTCAACAAATAAAGACTTGGAACCATCTAGGATCATCATACCACCATTTTTAGTCTCCCTTATCTAACTCCCAACCTAGCTGATCTATGTACTTCCTTTGCCAGCTCTCTCTTCCCTTCATCAACATGAGCTACACTTTTCATAGACACCCTAATAAGTACGTCATCCACAACATTTGCCTTACCTGGATGGTAATGTACACTCATATCATCGTCTTTAAGGAGCCACCTCTATTGCCTCAAATTTATATCTCTTTGAGTGAATACATATTGGAGGCACTTGTGATCAGTAAAGATGTCTACATAAATCTCATACAAATAGTGATGTTGTATCTTCAAACAAAAAACCCTGACCATTAACTCAAGATCATTGAGTAGGGTAATTCCGCTCATGCACCTTTAGTTGCCCAGAAGCATAGACAATGACTTTGCCACTTAGCATTAATATACACCCGAAATCTACCCATGAAGCATCACAATAAACAACCATACTTTATAAGCATTCTAGTAGAGTTAAATTAGTAGCAGAGGTAAGCTTATATTTCAATGTCTGGAAACTTCTCTCACATTTATTGGCCTAATAGAACTTCACCTTATTTTGTGTCACTTTTGTCAAAGGCGATGTTATTCGAGAAAATCCTTTCGCGAATCTCTGGTAGTACTCCTCTAAGCCTAAAAATTCCTAATATATGTTGAAGTGAAGGGCCTAGGCTAATTTTGTACCATGTTTATATTCTTAGGGTCTATTTGATTCCATGACCCTACATTACATGCACAAAGAATGAAACATTTTTTAACCAAAACTCATATTTGTCAAACTTGGCAAATGACTCTTTAATCCCTCAAGGCTTGAAATATCATTCTTAGATGCCTTATGTGCTCTTCCTCACTCTACAAACAGATCAAAATGTCATCAATGAAAACCACACCAAACATGTCAAGGTAGGGTTTGAATACCTTATTCATGAGATCCATAAATATTGATGGTGCATTAGTTAGACCTAAAGACATCATCAAAAACTGAAAATGCCAACACCTTGTTTCGAAAGCTGTCTTGGGAATGTCACACTCCCCTACCCTCAATTCATAGTAACCAGATCAAAGATTGATTCTAGAGAAGTGGCTATCCCCTTGCAATTGATCAAATAAATCATCTATTCTCGATAGTGAATATTTATTCTTTACGGTGACCGTGTTGAGTTGTCCATAGTCGATGCACAGTCTAAGTGAACCATCCTTTTTCCTCATAGACAACACTAGTGCACCTCAAGGTGACTTACTTGGCCTGATGAATCCCTTTTCTAAGAAGTCCCTCAAGTGATCCTTTAATTCCTTCAACTCACCAAGGCCATATGATAGGGAGGAATGGTGATAGATTGGGTATCAAGAAGGAGGTTTATACAAAAATAAAGTTTCTTTTTAAGAGGGACACCGAGAAGATTATTGAGAAAAACATTGAGAAACTCATTGAGCATCAATGGAAGGAATTTAGGAATTAACATCCCTAACTCTTACAAGATTGTAACATCCCTTATGTTTATAGGCTTGGAAAACTGAAAGTTTGGAAATGTGGAGCTTGTTGGTCTTATGAGCCAGTCTACAGCTGGTGGACGTAATAACGGGTCATAGGTGAATTTGTGAATTAACTAAAAATAAAATATCTAAGAATTTCTGAAAGTTGATGTGTGAATTAACCAGACAAACTGTATATGGAACCATGCCCTGTCAAAGGTTTCGCATATAGGAGTCCGGAAGGACCTAAATTTTTTTAAGTTTGGAACACTTCTACGAAGAGGACCTACTGCTCATAAATAGAACTATGAGTAATCATACATGTTCGTAGTTTGGAAGCTATAAATTCTAGAAAATCAACTTTTAAGATATGAAGTTTTATAAACCTATGTACGATCAGTAGAACAAACCACGACCCATAGAAAGGGTTTCGTGGATGACTCTGACAGTTTTTAATGAAAGGTGTTTTTGATATTTCCAATTTATTTAAGTCCTACACTATGTCATTTTATCTCTCTTAACTACCCTAATCGACCTAAGCTTTATAAGTCCTATTCCTAATTCTTTCAAGTCATTCACCTTCAAAGTTCTCCTGTAGTTTCTCAATATCTCTCTCTTTAAGTCAAGGATTCCATTAAATCTAGGGCTTGGAGGTTTGACAAAGATTTTCCAGATTTTTCTCCTCAATTCTAAAGATTATCACTCGAGATATTTTGGATTCATTCATAGAATACTACCATCCATGAAGCCTAATCCAAATTCCCTTTTTATCCAAAATTAAGATGATTTTTTATGGGCTCTTATGCTATGATACCAAATGCATAAGTTATGATTCCTACAGGATGGTTATATCAAATTATGCATCAATTGTGAAGAACTATTTGATTTATATGATTTTCAAGAAAAATTAGGTGATTTCAAATATGCATGATTTTGACTCAAATACTCAGGAGCCTACACATGGCCCCAGTCTCTCATGATAAAGTTATGGTTTTTCAAGATTATGATCTTACATAAGTAAAAGCATGTTTTCCCATAATGATAATGATGATACTATGATAAAGAGGGTGATGAAAATCCTAATGTTTATGATGATGATGTTAAGCTGAGAATGTATACCCACACTATGGTAAAAAGCAAAGTAGCTAGAATTTGAGTTTGACGTGAGGTGTTTTATGAGAGATTATGATGACTATTTTATGAACTATAAAAGTATGATTTCAATGAAGTATGAACTATATTGAAAGCTATGTATATGCATGATTTATGTAATCCGTGGGATATGACTTAACACAGAGAGGGCTTTGGTAGATTACATAGTCCTATAACTATGTGACACCATAGGAATGATGTTCATATTTTATGCCTTAAATGCATGCTAATGGATCTATTTAGCTTTAGTGATTGATACGTACCGTGCTAGGATAGAGCCTAAAGGGTAGGGTCAAATGATGGGTTCTCACTGTGCTAATATAGAGCCTATAGGGTGAGGATTAAGTCTATCTTAGCATAGTAGACTCTTCTTTGCTTGGTGTAGGGGGAACGTCATGATTCCATGTAATAGTCTGCATGGTCTTATATTTCAGTTATGGTCTTATTCCCATATATGTATTCTAAGGTTATGAATGGATTTGATGATGTTTCTTCTCATGATTTTTAAACTTGCATTGCTCATGCATATTGTGTCCATATCAATTGCTTATGATTATGCATATTGATATTATTGTGATGTCCTACTATTCATGTCATACCTACACACTTAGTATATTTCACATACTAATGCATACTTCTTTACCTACATGATCTAACCATGTAGGGAGGGACGATGAGGAAACTATTTTATTTCGTGCCTAAATCTTGTTTCCAAGCTTGAAGATTTGTTGGTGAGTTCCCATGCTTTGGGAATAGGCCTGTTATGATATTTCTATATATTGAGACTTTATCATTTTCTTTTGATGCATATCTTAAGGGTGAGCTAGTAAACTATGTTCTAGACCCTAGTAAGGTATGAGCTAGTAAGCTATGATGTAGAGGTATGTTTTGGATTTTATGGACCAATTTCCATTTTCCCTAAGGAAAACTATGATGTTCTTAGTTTTATGCATTTCTCTTGCTAATCTCTTATATATGCTTATCTTACCATATGAATTCTTATAATATGAACATGAGGCTTGGATGAGATGGCTTCGGGTGTCACATCCGCTGTGTCATGGCTAGGCCTTTGGTCTAGGTCAAGACAAAAGGGGTATCCAAGCACAAGGTTTGAAAGCATCCTAGGGAGTCCAATATGCCACGTCTAGTAGAGTCTCTTTTTCATTAGTGTAAAGCACACCACATCCATGAATAGGAGGCTATGGGACGCTTAGGAAAACTTTGCTTCTTTGTATTCTATGTCGTGCCTTCAAAGCTTTGGTATCCTAAAGCTTGTCCCTTGATGTTTTCAGAAATGGTTCCATGATGTGCTCCTTTGCCTAGGGGAGGGAATACTAATGAAGGCCAAGTTCCTTCAGTTCCTCAAGCTCCTCAAGTTCCTCAGGCAGACTAAATCTCTAATGATGAGTTTAGAGCCGCAATCACTATGTTGGCTTAAGCCGTTACTTCTCCAAAGTCTCTTACTCCGGCTTCGAGGAGAAGATATTTTACCAGAATAAATCCCCTAAAGTTTTATGGTTCCAAGGTGGATGAGAATCCACAAGAGTTCATTGATGAGGTGTATAAGGTGGTACAGATCATAGGAGTGTCTTTTGAGGAGAAGGGCGAATTGGCGGCTTATCAACTTAAGGAAGTCATTCAATTTGAGTTCACTCAATGGAAATTCAAGAGAGTTGAAGAAGGGCCTATTGATTGGGAGATGTTTAAGGTCATTATTCTTGATAGTTTCTTCCCACTTGATCTAAGAAAAGCCAAAGTGATGGAATTCATGAACTTGAAGCAAGGTGGTATGAGTGTGAGGGAGTATGCCCTCAAGTTTATCAAGTTGTCCAAATTTGCTCCTTCCTTAGTGACTGACTCTAGGGCCCTCACGAATAAATTCACTTTTTGGATGTGTCTGACTTGGTAAATATGGAGTGCAAGGATGCTATTGTCATGACCAAAGCCTAGGGCCTAGACGTGACACGACAAATGGGAAACCCAAAGGCAACTTAAACAAGCCTCTGTAGCATTCATTTGCATATCCTTGGTTGCAGAAGCATAATTAAACAATAAGAAAGTAACAAATAATTCTAAGGGGAAGCGAAATCTTGGACTCACACTATTGGGATGTTATATTTGCATGAATTACATAACAAATAAGATCTACGGTGCAGGTAAGTATGACTTACGCTATGGGGGAAATAAGGGACTTGGGACTCCATCACATCACCAACAAATATCAATACATAGAAGGAGATAAGGAATAAGGGAGGTCTTTCATAATCCCATAAACATAGTAGGAGTAAAGATCATAACATACATAGCCATATATCTAACGACACCTCTAACATGAGTAGAACGGGGGACAAGACATCTCCTGGGATCACCCTCAAAATATAAATATCCATAAGCAAATAAGTCTTAACAAAGCATAAAAAGAAAGTGGATGTTGTCCCAGAAATGGAGGACTCGCCAATAGAAATCTTCGAAAAAGCTGTCTAGCCACGAGGAGAAGGATGAATAGGAGCTTCGGTCCCTTATATGATTAGATCATGTAGGCAAAAATTATGCATTAACACTTGGAATGAACTAAGTATGAGGGTTGCAATGCAACAAAGGACATAAGCAATAATAATCAAGATGCATGATTATGACCAATAGACATAAGCTCAATATGACATGTATAATCAATGCTTAAGTTGAAATAAGCATGGAGATAGTCAAACTTTCATAATATATCATACATATGTGGGAGGAGACCCTTAACCAAAATATAAGACCAAGTGAGCTACTACTTTGAATCCCGGTTTCACTCAACACCAAACAAAGCATTGGTCTACTTGCCAAGGTAAACCAAACTTGACCCCACATAGTGGGTAAGTTGACCTAGTTGGATCCACTAGTAAAAGTCCATTTAGGGAAAATATTATAAACCTATGGTCACACATAGTTAAGAGACCAAGACTTTACATAAGGACTCCTTGGGTCGAGAGCCCACCTTAAGTCTCTTTCGGTGCTAAGTCTAGTCCCACAGAATACTTGACATAATCATAAATTTAATTATAACTTGAATGACTTGTAAAGGCATGATAACATGTAAGAGTAGCTTATTCAAATACTTGACCCTTACAATTGAGCATCTACCTTGTACTAGAGGGTAAAACATTTGATGGACTTGTTACAAGTAGTATATTTTCGTGCGAAGTTCAATTTTTCCCCTGTTTTGGCCCAGGAATGGGTTTAGGATATTTTTGCACTAATGGCCAACAAGTCCGTGACGCGGAGTGATCGCATACTTTTTTGGTTGAATCGCTCAAAAATTTATTTTTCACTACGAGTCATCTAAAAATCGAAGGCCATCCCTTTCCTACACAATTTTGCCCCCTAAAAAATAATATGAAGTTGGATTTGCAAAATCATGCACGGATTTTGAGATATCCAAGAAATACACTATAGGATATTTTTTCGAGGCGCGTGAGAGGCGTTACATTATCTCCCCCTTGGGAACATTCATCCTCGAATGTAAAGGAAACATAGATAAGAGGAGTGATTAGTAAACTTTCAGCGCAACTTGAATGTAATCCATGCACTTAACATTATTCTCAGAAGTTTCAAACATATAGATCAAAATCACCAAAACTTCTTACCATGAACACGTATGCATGCAAAAATGACATAAGGGCTAAAATTCAAGACTTGGCATCATAAATAGGAGTTAACTTATTATTTTTGGCTTGAGTAGAGTTGAAGAGGTATGGATATCGCTTCTTTATGTCCAGTTCAACTTCCCATGTGGCACTTTCGACTTTTGGATTCCTCCAAAGGACTTTGATGGACACCATATCTTTGTTTCTCAACCTCTTCATTTGTCTATCTAATATTTCCATTGGGAATTCCCCATAAGCCAAGTTATCTTCTACAACACCCACAACTTCCAAAGGCACTATAGAACTTGGGTCACCTGCACACTTCCTCGACATATATACATGGAAGACCGGATGTATCATACTCAACTCCATAGACAACTCCAATTCATAGGCGACCTTGCCAATTCTCCTCAATATTCTACAAGGTCCTACATACCTTGGACTCAACTTTTCCTTCTTTCCAAACCTAACTACACCCTTCATGGGTGAGACCTTCAAATACACCCAATCATCTACATCAAACACAAGATCTCTTTTCCTTATACCGGAGTAGGACTTTTGCCTATTTTGAGCATACTCGGTCCCTCCCTTATCAACCTCACCTTCTCTAAAGCTTTCATAACAAAATCCAAACCTAAAAAACATTTTGCCACTTGAAACCACCTAACCAATATACTTTTTTCAAATCCCCTTACACCTTTGTAGAATCGGGATGAATGGAATAGATGAATTATGCGCCTCTTTCACAATCAAGTACCTTAACCCAATCAACGTCAAAAATACACAACCTACCTTGATACCTAAGGATATCATCTCCCCATTCGGCGAAAAGCTCCACCTTGCCCTTCTTCACTAGTGCCGTCGATTCTAACAAAGCGGGGTCAAGGTCTAGGTCAATTTCAGACCCCTTCAATTTTAACCAAACTCATGTTTGTCAAACTTAGCAAACAAACTTTCTTTCCCCAAGGTTTGCAATGCTACCCTCAAAATTTTCACGTGCTCGTCTCACTCCGAGAATGAATTAAAATATCATCTATGGACGTTACCAAGAACATGCCGAGGTAGGGTTTAAGATCCTATTCATGAGATCCATAAGTATCGCCGGTGCATCAGTTAAGCTAAATGACAACACCATATCTAGTCCAAAAAGACGTCTTTCTTTCTTACAAACAACGCGGTGTACCCCGAGGTGACTTGCTAGGCCTTATAAAACCATTCTAAAATAAATCTTACGATTGATCCTTCAGCTCCTTTAACTCCATCAGGGCCATACAGTAAGGGTCATGAAAATAGGTTGTGTATCGTGGAGCAGGTCTATACCAAAGTCTATCCCCCTTTCAAGAGGGACACTAGGAAGCTTATTAGGGAAGACATAGAAAAACTCATTGACTACCGGAATTGACTCGATAGGAGGGAATCTAGACTCAACATCATAACCCTTACAAGACGACATGTACAACCCTTGGAAATCAATTATTTTAAGACAAGAGATGATTCTACCCTTAACCACAAAATTATGACCTACCCACTCAAGGATGGGCTCATTAAGAAATCAAAACTTAACTATACTTGTTCTACAATCTATGGAAGCATTGTATGCATGTAACCAGTCCATCCTAAGAATGATATCAAAATCTACCATGTCACGCTCAACAAAATTACAAGGTAAGATTTTATGCAATGTAGACAGACACTTGACAACCCCTATAGACTCTTCTAGCAATAGTGAACTCACTATCAGGGCTAGACACCTCAAAGGGTTCACACAACAATTCGAGATACACCTTAAGCCTATTACAAACAAATGGATTAATGAAAGAGAAAGTGGCACTCAGATCCAATAAATCATAAACATCATAATCATAAAACCTTTAACGTACTGGTGATAACATTGAGGGACTTATCCACCTCTTGCCTCTCTTGAAGATCATAGAATAGGTTTCCACATGAACCACCTCTTAGTGTTTGGGCACCTTCTTACACTTACCCTCTTGGAACCATGATGGCACTCTTTCTCACCTCATGTAGCAACACAAGGACACTCGGAGATTTGGTGCCCCAATTTTCCACAACCGAAACAACCACCTGGTCCTATTTGGCAAATGCCACCATGGTTCTTTCCACACCTTTGACACTTAGAAAAAGTAGCACCAGGTCCCTTGGCACCACCTTGTGCCTTTTGAGTTCCATGAGCACCATGTCCTTGAGGACTACCATCTTTACCTTTCCTTTGAGCATATGGACAATCAACAATCTTGTGGCCTATTTTGCCACATCAAAAACATGCACCCGTGTTTCTCAGACATGTGCCGACATGATTCCTTCCACATTTTGGGCACCTATGAGGATTTGGTGCACCGTTACCACCGAGCTTAGCGTATTGAAGTATACCTTCAAATCGAGCCCTTCTTCTCCCTTCCTTGGAGGCCACAAGACAATATCTTATCTTATGCCCAATATTGCCATACTTGAAATAACCCTCGGTGCTGGCCAAACACTTTTCTCGATTCTTCTTGCCACACCCTTGACAAATGGCGAAACGGAGCCTTCCCTTTTTGTACTTGGGCGCTGGTAGACTAGTAGAAGATGAAGCACTATCAACTCGGGCCCTCTTAGCCTTCTTCTCCACCCTCTTATCATTTGTAGTTCCAGGGATACCCGCCAGTTGGTTTAGTTGCGTGGTTACAATTTGTCCAATAGCCATAGAGCATTACAAATCTTTGTGTTAGATATGTCATTGTTGAGAAGTTGATCATCAAGCGAGGGATGGTTACCATTTTTCCATTATTTTACAGGCTTGAGACATATTTTGAAATGTAACATATAGGAATCAAAAATAAATCTTAGAGGATTTGGCTCTACCGCATGAAATAAATCATGAAGAAGTGATTCATTTCCTAAAATGTCTCATAGCCTCCTATTCATAGTTGTGGCGTGCTTCACAACCATGAACAAGACTCTACTTGATGCGATGTGTTGGATTTTTGAGGACTACTTAAAAACCTAGTGCTCTGATACCAAGCTTGTCACGACCCAAGCCTAGATGTGACACGGCAAATGGAAAACACAAAGGCAACCTGAATAAGCCTTTTTAGCATATCATTTGCACATCCTTGGTTACAGAAGCATAATTAAATAATAATCAAGTACAAATAATTCTAAGGGGAAAAGGGACTTTGAACTCATGCTAATGGGATGTTATATAGAAGAGGATTTGCATGAATCATATAACAAATAAGGTCTAAGGGGCGGATAAGTATGACTCACGCTATGGGGGCCATAAGGGACTTGGGACTTCCATCACATCATCAACAAATATCAACACATAGAATAGGTTAAGGACTAACAGTTGTCTTTCATAATTACAAAATATAGTAGGAGTCAAGATCATAACATACATAACCATATATCCAATGACACCTCTAACATGAGTGGAACGGGTGCCAAGACATCTCCTAGGCTCACCCTCAAAAGATAACTATCCATAAGCAAATAAGTCTTAACAAAGCATGAAAGGAATGTGGATGTCGTCTCCAAAATAGAAGACTTACCAACAAAATTCTTTAAAAAAGCTGTCTAGCGACAAGAAGAAGGATGAATAGAAGCTCCAATCCTTACATGATTAGATCATGTACGCAAAAGGTATGTGTTAGTACTTGAAATGTACTAAGTATGTGGGGTGAAATTTAACAAAGGACATAAGCCATAATAATCAAGATGCATGATCATGACCAGAGAATATAAGCTCAATATGACATGTATAATCAATGCTTAAGTTAAAACGTGAATGGAGATAGTCAAACTTACATAATATATCATACATATGTGGGAAGAGATCCTTAACTGACATATAAGACCAAGCGAGCTACTACATGGAATCCGGGTGTTCACTCCACATGGAACAAAGGAGTGGTCAACTTGCCAAGGTAAACAAAACTTGACCCCACATAGTTATTAACTTGCCTAGTTAGATCCACTAGTAAAAGACCATTTAGGCAAAATATTATAAACCTATGGTGGTGTATAGTTAAGAGCCCAAGACTCTATATAAGGACCCTTTAGGTCAAGCCCCCACCTTATGTCTTTTTCGGTGGTAAGCCTAGTCCCACGGAATACTTCACATAATCATAAATTTAATAATAGCTTGAATGACTAGTAAAAATATGATAACATAATAAGAGTAGTTCATTCAAATACTTGACCCTACAAGTTAGCATATACCAGTGAGCTTTAGTTTGTACATGAGGGTAAAATAGTTGCCATGCTTGGCCCCTTCATATAGACATTATTCAGCCACAAGAAGGTAAATATAGTATAAGGGCTCAACATTTTACTTACAAATCATAGGAACTTTTCATGAGTTTAATACATGCTCGGGAGCCCATAATTTATCATAACATCCTTGTCCATTAATTCATACAATAATCTTTAATCAACATAAGAATCTTTGTCATGTAAATTTAGTCAAACATGGTGGGTATATGTACATATGCTTAAAATCATGCAATTCAAGAGTATAAGAAAAGAGATGAGTAAAATCAATTCATTTGTAAATCGTTCAATTCAATCCACTAGTATTGTAGTAAAAACCCTAATTTGGGTGTCATGAAATCCATCTTAAATGTTCACAATCATTCATAGTTTACATAGTTCACATCATGCATAGCTTCAATATACATAAATCAACTCATGGAATAAGCCTTCAATAGATATTCATGCTTAATCAATCATTACTTTAAGAATCAAAACTCAAATCATGTTTATAATGCATAATAAAGTTTACCTGTAAAGTATTTAACCTTAAAAATCATGAAATTTGGTGATGGAGAAGGATTGTCTTCATGGGTAGAAGCATCCTCATGAATGAAGCCCACATACCTTTAACTTGAGACTTTCTTAAAGAAAAGCTTGAGGAAGAGTTGAGGCTTCAATTGGGTTCTTGAAATCCAAAGCAAGTTCTTGAGATATCTTGAATTTAGATAAGGGAATTGTTAGGAATTAGGAGGATTTTTAGGAGGGTTTTCGAGTGCTCTAGGGCTTGAAAAGGGATGAAGAGTAAGGTATTCCCATATATATAGGCAGTGGGTTATTACCAAATTGCCCTAAAGTGAAAACAGGAAATTAAGGGACATTTTTAACTAGTGCGCAATAAGTTCACAACGTAAACTTGTTAGGAGTAGTACATTTTCGTGCGAAGGTCAATTTTCCCCCCGTTTTGGCCCAGGATTGGGTTTTAAATATTTTTGCAGTAGTGAGCGACAAGTCCACGATGCGGACTGGTCACATACATTTTGGTTAAGCCTCGAATCATCCAAAAGAGTATTTTTCGCTACGAGTCATCTAAAATTTAAAGGCCACCCATTCCCTACAAAATTTTCCCCCCGAAAAAGAATATGAAATTGAATTTGCGAAATCTTGCACATATTTTTAGATATCCAAGAAATACACTATAGGGCATTTTTTTAGGCATGTGAAAGGTGTCTGGGATACTTGCGATGCACGGTGATTGACTATGTTCACTCTAGATACTGATGATTGATGAGGTTATGGTATACTTGGCCTTTGTTGGGCATGCCTCTATGGTGATTTGTGATACATATACGCTTTGCTGTACTGCTGATGGTTATTGGGCACTGGTTCTCTCTATCTGATCTGGAATATCCGTTGTATCTGAGAGAGGTAGCAATATTATTGTATGGGTTGGATTGAGATTGTGGGATACCTAGGTTAAGAGGTCGTTGCCTACATTCACTCTGGGCATGACAGGACTTTGGATTTTTGAATCTAGATATACTTGTTGAGTAAGTGACTGATTGATATCTCGAGTCCTAGATAATTCTCCCCAATGTTGTTTGAGCATCAATGGTCATGTTGGATGAGTTCGAGTCCTGGGTGATACGATACGTGGTTTATGTCGCGGTGGCCCCAACTGTGTGCCAGGTGGCAGATGCTAATTTTGAGAACCAAGCACCGGCTGAGATTCGGTCCCACTCTGGGTTTGAGACATTTCTACTCATTCAGAAAGAAATATGACAAACCGATATTTTGGGTCTAAGACCCGATCGATTATAGGTTATGGACCCTATTGACTATATCTTAGGTCGAGGACCCTGCTAATTTGATTTGGGGGCGAGGCCCCGTGATTGAAATTTTGAGATGAGACACATTTGTTTATGCGAGGGGGATTCTTTCTCCAGCGGGGGATACGTCCCACCTTTATGCATGTGTATTTTGGATTTGGTGCTACATGTCAGCATAGGATCGAGGACCCGGTTGACATATGATAGTTTGGGCGAGGCCCTGTGATTGGTTACCCATGGATCCACATACTTATTAAGACCCTGATGATGTATGGGTGTGTCTCCTAGGCTTATGGGGACATAAGGGGTGTTTAGGCTTAGATATTAAGGTCTTACACTCACGTACAATCGAGTTATGATCATGTGATATTGGGAGTTGGGTTCTATTATAACTCGGTTGATTAGATTGTGCGCAGATGTACCTTCTAGGCTTATGGGAGCCTCGTTGGCATAAAGGCAAAGATATTAGGCCTTGCACTTATGTACAACATTATACCTCAGTTGGGGGAAGTTGTGGTATGAGCCTACACAACTTTTATTAGTCGGTATCGAAGTTTATCACTTGGGTTGGTTCAGGTTATTGTTGTTCATCACTTGGGTTAGGTCAGTTATCATTATTCATCTCCTTGGTTGGCTCAATTATTGTGAGGCTCTCAAAACATATTGTTTCCTTTATTCATGTTTTGATTTGGCTAAACCTGCTACACTTTTTCATATTTGACTCTTCTAGATTTGCTGCACTTTACTCGGTCGAACGATGATGCCTACTGGGTGTCGTTTTTGCTCCTCACCCATACTTTTCCCATCTTCACATGGTGCAGGTCAAGGTACGGGCCATGGCTACTGAGTTGGGGAGTTTCAGGAGCGCTCAAGAGACTTTGGGTGAGCACCAAGTGTTATGGCCACCTTGCAGTCTCCTTCCTTTTGATGACCCTCTATTATTTCCAAACATTTATCTTTGTACAATAGTATATTTCATAGGAGCACTCTCAATTGTATATATACTATCCCGTGTTTGGGTTTTATGTGTCTTTTGGTTATTGAAGTTCGGTATAATTGACTTCCTAGTTCTGGGTAGATTCTGCCATTATGTTATTATTGTGTTGATTTGGACTTGACTAGGTGCTAGGACAGATACCATATGGGTTGGGTAATTGGCTGGCCTGTAGGTGGGATCTAACATGCGCCATCATGACCTGGACTGGGTCGTGACAAGGTGGTATCAGAGGTTAAGGTTCACTGTTCTAAGCTATACAGAGCTACCATCTAGTAGAGCCCTGTGGATGGGTGTGAAGACATTTGTGGCTTATCTTTAGGAGGCTAGGGGATGTTTGGAAGCTTTGTTATGTTATTTATTCTGGTTGTGCATCTTGTCAATGGTTCTTTGATTTCAGAGAATTTGTCT
This sequence comes from Solanum rostratum, assembly GCA_029948455.1. NCBI lineage: Eukaryota > Viridiplantae > Streptophyta > Magnoliopsida > Solanales > Solanaceae > Solanum > Solanum rostratum. The sequence goes on from CM057055.1 coordinate 21,215,732, forward strand.
CTATTCATTCCTTCGTGTGGATGACGCGTAGAGGTCAAGCTTCAGGCAGGAGAAGTGTTGCATTGTCAGTCCCAAATAGGGAGCAGCCCTACAACCCATTTAGCAGAGGCTAGATGCCCTTGAGTTGTAATATCCGAATTGGAAACCTGCAGGCATTGGGGTTGTGGGAGCCTTGGAAATACGCTTTGTGGTCGTTTAATTGGTTGGTGATAACTAAGTCAGCTGCTGGTTTAAAAGTTGTGTGGGCTGTGAATAAAAGATTATATATGCAGGAGAGGTTGTGATAGAAGTAATACTAATCATTGGTGCTCTTGGTATACCCGTGTTTGGTTATTTAACTGTTGGTTTGACAGTTTGGGTTTCTGATGTTGATAAGTATGTTATGCTTAGTGGGATTCAGAGTAAGTATAACCTATGTTACGATTATACCCTGGTGGTTGAATGTAAGCCAAAGCCCTATGATTTATATATATAGTCATTTCGATACTCGATTGTTAGAGTGAGCAGTCTGATACTGGTGTGCATTGTGTTTGAGAGGCCCTCTATTAGTTATACCCCTGGACACACCTTGTGCCTACATGGTTATCACTCTGTGGTAATGATTTTGTTGGTATGCAATTCTCCTAATTTTTGGGTGATTGGATTTTGAAGTAAATGTTATGCCTGAAGTCTTATTTAGATTGTCTATTATTGGATGGAATATTATTGTGTTATTAGCTGAGCTGCCGGCCACTCAGCCTTCAGGACGTGTGATTGTTAGCTTCCTGAGAATGTGCTCCCCAAATTCCTGTCTATGCTTGCTAGTAAGGATGTTGATCACCTTGTTAGGTTGCTTTATACTAGTTATGGTTTCACATTGTCAATTGCATTATTTAGCTTATCGCCTTCTTGAGTATGGGTTCCAAGTTTCTTTTATCCCAGGTCAGATATTGAGGCAGTAGAAGGTCCCTTTTAATAGTGGGGGATTAGGTATGATGACTCTTTAGGATTGTGATATGAGGGTCAAGCGATATGGATGGACGGCGTCGATTTGATATTGCCTTAGGGGAAGATTGATTTGTTTCTATGATGTAGTTGCCAATGTTGTACTCCAGCTGGCAGGGTTGAGTATATTATGGTATATACTTGTTATAGGATGCCTTAACTAGGGTTTAGGGTGTTCGAGATAGATTGAGGATAGCTTTGAGTTAGCACCCAAGGTTATGCCGACCATGGACACCGATATGTATAGTTTGAGATTTTGGACAGAGTGGTTCTGAGGGTATTAACCCTGAGAGAAGTCATGGGGGTTGGAAGGAGAGGTGAGTTTGGCCTCGATATACCATTCCTATTAATATTTTAAAATGGGTTGGACCGATTGTACCTTAGTTAGCCCTACTCTAGCTTGTTCTGCTATACATCCTGCCTTCTGTATGTCGATGTTGCACTCGTGTATTCTTTATGAGTTGCATGTACTCCAGCATGATTTCATAGAGTTAAATGATTGTCTGCATTGTTAAGGGGGGGTTGTTCTTGTGGAAATTCTTGAGGTTGTATCGATATCCTTTGTGGCTATTGTGTGTGGTTGATTGTGTCCGTCAGGCAAACTACTGTGTGGTGTAGTAAGAATCTATGACTTATAAGCACCGGTGGCTACTCTTGCAGTTTCTTCCAAGAGTTGATTGTTGAATAGTAATAACTACCGAGGATCATGTTTTTAGAAGTGATATTATAGATGTTTGGGTAAGAAGGGAGGTACAGGGAATCAATTGAGTGAGTGAACTGTTAGGTAATTACTACGTTAGTGAATGTTTGGTAGTGATGCCGGGTGGATTGGATAGCAGGAAAGGGGTTGTGGCCCTATGTGCAAATGTGAGCATGTTAGGCATAGTCTGTCGTTTATTTGGTTAGCTTGTTTGCCATTTATGGTTAATTATGGGGTACAAATGTGTTTATAGCTGATATACTCATGGTGCGGACTAGAACATGCAACTATGTCTGTGTTCGTACTTTCACGAACGAAAGTCTTATTAGTGGGGGAAGTTGTAATGATAGTCTAGGTCATTTTTGTAATTCTTCGGCTACTTTGTTGATTTGAGCATGTGTATGATGACCTCGGGCTATTGGTGATTCGTTGGGACAATTGGGATGTCTATTGGTCAAGTTATATGGGAGTTATGGGAATTTTTTAGTTAATTAGGGAAGTTATATGTGTAAAATAAGATTTAAGGTAAAGTCCTAATAAATGGTCCTGGAATTCTGATGATTCTATTAGCGCAAGAACAACTGAATAAGGCTAGGGAAATATCCGTGAATTATATCATGGATTGAAAATTTAGCTGCTGAAATCGGTTAATAGTTGACTCAGTCAATTCCCTCGGGCATCGTGCCCTAGATAGGAACGCTCATAGCGTGGTTAGCTCTAGAATGTCGATTTTGATCTAGGACGCCCTTCTTTGGACACCAGGGACGTCTAGATGTGATTTGACCCCTTGGGGGCTTTGTGTTAAAAGTTGCATATAAAGAAGTGGGACCCTCACTTTACTATGGGAAACTTTGTTGGAAATTTTGACCGCACCGTTGTCATGACCCGAACCTAGGGTAAGGCTGGCAGCGGAACCGGTAAGTATCGGTTCTGGTCCGGTTCCGGTGCCGGTCCGGTCCGGTTCCGGTACTTACCGGTAGGTTCCGGGGAGGGGGGTCCGGTAGGGGAACCGGGAAGGGAGGGGATTCATGTGCCGGTAATTACCGGTTCCGGTTTATCGGTTCCGGTCCGGTATCGGACCGGTAATTCCGGTCTAAATTATTTTTTTTATTTTTTTAATTTGTTAATGTTGGTGTGGGGCCCACCAACGGTAATATAATTTATTTGACCCTTTTTGGTCCGTTTTTGACCGTTTGGAATATTATTTTTTTTATTTATTTTTCCAAAATTCAATATTTTCTCAACTATAAATACCCCTAAATCTTTCATAATTTTTCACTTCAATTCTCTCAATCTAATTCTCTCAATTCAATCCAATTCTCTCAATCCAATTCTCTCCACTTACTAATATTACAAATTTATAATTATATACATATTACATATTTACATACTACTCTCAAATATTATATATTATATATTCATTATCTACTCTCTCAATCATTATTCCAAAATATTATTTAGTTTTGGTAATTGCATTTTAGAGCAAAATTTGGTGGATCAATTTGGAGCATATTCAAGCTTCAACTTTCATCAATTTCGGCTTCTACGTCTGTTTTTACACAGACGTTTGGTACCTTCGTTCCTAAATTCTACTTATTTGTTCTTCCAAATTTACTTATTTGATTACTTTTACTTGTTGAGTTGTTGTCTCCTTGAATTATTTTATTTACATTCATAAACTTGATTTTTTGCATATACTTGTAATTTGTTTAATTAAATTTAACATGGATTCCGGTGGAAAAGGAAAGGGAAAAAGTACATTTTTTGGTGGAATTAAAAAGGCTTTAACCGGTAAAAAATCAGGTGGTAGTTCGTCTACAAGACAAGCACCACTTAGATTAAATACCGAAGATTCTACCTACGTAGACAACACTTTTATTAATATTGACTCTAACACGGGATTAGACAATGATTTTCTTGAACAACATTTTGGGAATTTTAACGAAGATTTACCGGAAGATGATTTTGAAATAAATGAAAATGAAGATACTTTTGATGACGATGAAACTCAACCCCCATATAGTGCTACTACTCCCCCCCCCCCCCCCCCGCTCCCGCTCCCGCTCCCGCTCCCCCCGTACAACCTACGTCATCTAATAGGCCTAAGACGGAACGTGCAAAAAAATCCGTAGTTTGGCAATTTTTAACGCAAAATGAAGATAAAACAAAAGCTATTTGTAACAAATGTAAACACGTTTTAAACCATAAAACTTCGGGAAAGGGGGGCGGGACGGGTCATTTGAAAAATCACCTTATGCATTGTTGTAAAATGGAATTTTTGCATGCACAGGCTGTTGCGGACGCCAAAAAATTTGGAACTCCCATTCCCGATGAATCGACGGGAGGTTCAAATATGGTGCAATCGCAACTAAATCCTAGTAATATTTCCGGTCCTAGTACACATAGACCTTATAGTAGACAACGTGACCTGGATGAACTTTCTAAAATGATTGTTGTTACTAGTTTGCCTTTTAGTTTTGCAGAAAATCCCGATTTTGTGCATTATATTCAAATTGTGTATAACCCGTCTTTTAATGGTTTTTCTAGAAATACTATTAAAAAAGCTGTTTTTGACTTTCAAGCACGCCATGTACAATATCTTAGGTGTTTATTTGCTTATAATAATTGTAGGATAGTAATAACTTCTGATATGGGACGTAGTGTAACCGGTAACGATTACTTTACAATTACGGCCCACTGGATAGATGATAATTGGAATTTGCAAAAAAGAATTTTAGGATATAAAACTTGTGAATTTCGAAAAACAGGTTCTTATATTTCCCAAACTATTCTTAATGTTTTACAATTTTTTGGTATAAGTAGAAAAATATTTAGTGTAACTTTAGATAATGCTAGTAATAATAAACGTGCTGTAGATTTTTTAAAACCTATTATTTGTCCAACTTATGAAGATGGTTTTCATATTAAATGTGCTGCACATATTTATAATTTAATTGTTAGAGATGGTATTTCCATATTTGAAAATGGATGTAATTAAGTGGAAGCCGTATGCCACTTTATTTTTAAATGTCAAGTATTGGCTAGGCGTAGGGAATTTGACCAGCGTTGCATTGAATGTAATTTACCTGTTAGAAAAATTCCTAAATCAATAGCAACTAGGTGGAATTCATTCTATGAAATGTTAAAAGTTGCTTACGACTATAGGAGACCACTTACAATGGTCTGGAATGCACATAATTCAGATCCCACCTTCCGTCTAGATGAAAATGATTGGGTTAATATTAAAGATTTAGTTGATTTTTTAAAAGTTTTTTATTTAGCAACAAAACAAATTTCCGGCCTTTACTATCCTACTATTTCTTTTGTGTTGCCTAATATTTGTACTATTTGTAATAAATTAGCTTCGTTTAAAAATAATGCAAGATTTAGTGAACCTGTTAGAAAAATGATTGAAAAATTTAGGAAATACTTTTTCCCAATCCCTCAAATTTATTTAACTGCTGCTTTATTTAATCCTGCTTATAAAGAATTTGGTGTATTTAAAATGGCAACTAGTATATTTGCAGACTTAGAAATAGTATACGACGGACAAAATCAATCACTTAATTTAGAAGCAGTTCTAAGTAGCATTAGTCCTGAAGCTAGGAAATTATATGATTTAGAACAATATAATTCAGTACAAAATGTAGAATACCAACCACAACCTACTAGGGCTAGATTTGATGATGACATTGACGCAATGTTAGAATTACAACTTGGATTAGAAGCTAACGAAAACAACGACTTTGATAAATATCTTAACCAGGCACCGGAAAGCATCAAGGACTCAGAGGGGAAGCCGCAGCTGTTGGCGTGGTGGAACACTCGTGGAAAAAATTTTCCAAGACTTCAACGGGTGGCTCGTGATGTGCTGGCAATTCAAGCTTCTTCAGTTGCTTCGGAAGGCGCTTTTAGTGCTGCTAGGTTCCAAGTAGGAGACCATAGGCATTCACTAGCTGGCGATAGCTCAGAAGTTTCAGTCTTATTTCGAGACTGGATAAATGCGGAGCGAAGGAATTTAGGGCGTCCGACATTGCCTTCTCAGTTTGAAGCCGATATCGATAATGTTATATCGGAATCAAGCGAAGACGGCATGGAATTTCTGGAAGAACAAGCTCAAGAGCCGATTCCAGAAAATGTGACAGCTGAAATGTTAGAAACTCTTAGACAAGAGTTTCAAAGTAGTTTAAGATATTAGTGATTAAATTTAATTATATTACAAATTTACAATAAATTATACCTAATTGAAACAGAACCCTTCCTAGAAGGTGGCTGCGTAGATTAGGTTGATTTCTAATATCTTACCTTTCTACATTGTACAATTTAAATTTTAAAATTACCTAATAAAATTAGAGGCTATTCGCCTTATTTCCTTTTTTATTTTTATTATCTTCACTTAATCTTAATTTAAGTTTTGACTTCTAAGTTCTAATGTCTTTTTAATATATTTGCCCCTTTATTTCTCAAATCTTTATTAACTTTAAAGTTTAAAATACAAAAAGAAACATTCAAAATTTAATCGTTAAAAATTAAACTTTATAACAACTTTAAATTTTAACAACTTTCATACTTATAACAACTTTAAGTTTGAATTATAATTTATAAATTATATTAGTTTTAAAAATAAATTATATAACAAACTTATAACAACTTTAAGTTTGAATTATAATTATATAACTTATTAACTTATAAAGTTATACAGTTATACTTATAAATAACTTATAACAATTTTGAATTCAAAATTTCAAACTTTCAAACTTCATTTTAAATTTTAACAATTTATATAATGATTTATGAATAATAATACTACCATTTTAACATTTTATTTTAACCTTTAACATTTTAAACTTGAATTTAAATTTTTAAATATTAACAATTAATTTAACATTTTTTTTAATTTTTTTTTTTTAAAAATCCGGAATTCCGGTGGACCGGTCCGGTCCGGTCCGGTCCCTGTGGGTACCGACACCGGTAAGGTAAGGGTAGTTTTTCCCGGTACTATCGGTTCCGGTTCTGGTCCGGTTCCGGGAACAACCACCCCTGCCTTACCGGTTTCGGTCCCGGTACCGGTCAATGCCGGTCCGG